>CM031704.1:10280000-10880000 GCA_018466805.1 Hippocampus abdominalis | reverse complement strand
GACACCCTGCGGAGAAAACTCATTTCGGCCGATTTATCCGGGATCTCGTTCTTTCTGTCACGACCCATAGCTCGTGACCATAGATGAGGGTTGGAACGTAGATCGACCGGTAAATTGAGAGCTTCGCCCTTTGGCTCAGCTCCTTCTTTACCACGACGGACCGATACAAGGTCCGCATTACAGCAGACGCTGCACCGATCCGCCTGTCGATCTCTCGCTCCCTCCTGCCCTCATTCGTGAACAAGACTTTTTAGATGCAGCAGGAAGCGTTAACTGAATCTTGGTGATGAGACGCTGGAGGTTTGACAAGAAAACAATTCATTCTGAGCTAATTTTGTTCGCGACTCAGATGAACTTGCCTCAGCACATCGACACTGTCGTCAAAAATAGATAGAAATGGGCATGACTTGACGAGAAAGGAGAAAATAGCCTGCCCTACTGATCATGGTGTACTAAAAAAAAAAAAAAAACGCCAGCAACGTGCATGTGTGTAACATCAAAACATTTGTAATGCACTTTATATTTCAGCAATCTCAAAGTGCTACAGTGTAAAACAGTGAGGCACTAATGTGGTAGCAAAGGAAACTGTGGGCCGCAGTCTAAACATCCTCTTCAGATTTTCATAAAATGAGATACAGTACCAAATCCAGATTCTAATATCAGTCATTTTGTTTCTGTTATAGAGGGTCTGTACCAATGAAATTCATCAGAATGCACAAAATTTGACCTGGAAAAAAATTTAAGGGAGGGCCCCCTTATAAATGAAGCTCACTGT
This sequence comes from Hippocampus abdominalis, assembly GCA_018466805.1. Lineage (NCBI taxonomy): Eukaryota > Metazoa > Chordata > Actinopteri > Syngnathiformes > Syngnathidae > Hippocampus > Hippocampus abdominalis. Next base: position 10,879,225 of record CM031704.1, on the reverse strand, counting down.
TTACTTGAATGCTTTCATTCTCTCTTAATATGTGTGTTTAAAATTCTCTCCCTGTTTGGACAAGATACAGTATTTACTTGTCATGTTAAACATTATTTAATAAGAATTAGTGTGCGCCCCACTACACTGCTAGATTTTGATTAACTGACTGCAGTCATTTTTAGCACAAAAAGTTTTCGGTCTGTGCTCCACGTGCCTCCCAATTTTTGTTGACCTAGGTCAAATCTAACAGGATATGGTTCCTTCAAACCTTTATTTATAATCATGGATGGCAACATGAAAATATTTTTTTTGCAAGGCTCAATGTTTGTGCAAAGTTTGGCGAGTAGTATGTGTAAAGTCATAATTTTGCTACCATCATACACTGGTGAGGTGATGAACTCTGTCTCTGAAGGCAGTGATTCACACTAGCATATGTTTATAATCCATACATACACAACAATAAACAAAGTAATGGCTATCATTATGTTCATCATTTGTATTCATGGTTAAAAAGGCAGTGGTTGCAATCAGCTTACACCAACCTTTTCACTTTTGTTTTTTTGTTTTTATGTTTGCAGTTACAATCCCGATTTCAAGCAGCCCAGCACCAAATTAAGGAATTGCACAGAAGACTTCAGAAAATGGAGATTGAGGTTTGTTATCTTTGATCTTTTGTTATAGCTTTTGCTCGTAATCATTGGGCTCATAAAGTACTTCTTTTAAAATCACACTTCCAATGTCTAATTTTTGCGTGTATCCAGCCCACTGACATTTTTATGAGAAAAGTTATGGTTGGTTTATGTGAGTATGCGTTGCCAGTTTAATTCAGTGCATTCTATCCCTTTTATGCCGTTGACATTTTTATAACTGCTGAGCTGCCAACTCTTACAAATTGTTCGGACACTGTGAGTGAAATCACTAAACGCTAAATCATTGCGCCCCTCATACTGATCGATTGTCAAACATACATTGCGATGTGTGTTTGACAATATGGCAATTGCAGACACGGCGTCGTCAATCCAACATGTGCCAAAAGCAAACAATTTGAGGCTCACCCTGATTGCCACCACCCTTAATGGATTTATATCAGCGGCGAGGAACAAGGGCAATGACACAATGTAAGCGTCATCGTCAGATTATTATATCCAATAATACTCAGACAACAACTGCGTCCCCACGGAAACTTAATTCGTCAACGAATAACAATTGCCATGACTTAACGGCACCTGTGTCTTGTCTGTCGTAATAGTTTTCGGAATATGCCGGCTTGTCTGAAAAACACTGGAACATTGTTGTAAAATAATCCACAGTATTCTTTTTGTAAATCTATCACAGATTTATTTAATAAAAATTATAATGAGTAAACCTATTACATACGGTATGATAATAAAAGTAAACCACACAGACAGTTAATTTATTAAGTGCGGCAAAATTGTGGCATCATCTGTAGTAGACGCCTCTTTTAACGTCATCTTTTCTGGACATCTCCTTGAAATGAAGAGAAACAAAAGCGTCGCCTGATTCTCCCACAATAATACCACCATCTACTGCATCGCTCCTCTGTCGATAAGAGATGATGAAAAACTGAGACCCTACATGTTGGATCACATTTAATTCCGTAAACACTGCCTCGTGTCATCGTCTTTTGCATGTCAACTCGTGCTTTATGCGCGCATCCGCGTCACATTACGGACGACTTCAGTCAACGTTAGAAGAGTGTGTTGTAATACGTGCGAAAAGATAAAAAGAGCGGATTTTCTCCCCCGCCCCATAGCCCCAACAATATTTAATTGGGCATCATGCCCTGTAGTGCGCCATGTCTGATCGCAACACATAGCTGCCTGAATGAAAACGACATGTAAATGTAATATTCTGCACCAACTCCTTATTTCTGCAGGTCGTTTTCAATTACGTGGAGAGCTTTGAAATCACATATTCCTGTGGGGACTAATTTATGCGATCACGGCCCCGCGATAATGTTCTTGACAAATTTGTTAAATATGGAAATTCAGATAAATTGTTCTTGAAATGAATTTTAAATGTTGGCAACTTTGTAATTGTATTTATTGCTGTTGAATGGAGCCCAACCAAACATGCTGGTAAGAAAATGATAGTCGAAATACATTTTGTGTTTGTTTGGGTTTTTTTGTTTTTGTTTTAGAACACCGGGCTGACCACTGAGAACACCCACCTCAAAAAAAATATCTCTGCGCTTTTACGGACAGCCAGGCAGGAGATTATGCGAAAGGATGCTGTGATTCAAAGGCTGAACCAATCGTAAGTTTGTCCATGTAAATATGCAAATCAACGAGAATCAAATGAAATACAGCACAGTGATCGACTGGTGAGCATGTGCCTGCGTGGGTTTTCTAATCTGGTTTCCTCCCACATTCCAATGACCAATGACATGCTAGCTGGTTAATTGATCACTCTAAATCAGGGGTGGCCAACCGTTTTTTCACCGAAGATCTACTTTTGAAGCAACCAGTCTTCCGCAATCGATCCTTTACTGCACATGCACATACTAACACACACACACACACACACACACACACACACACATCATGATGAGAAGCGGGCATAGCGGCCCCTAACATGAACAAAACCGTAAATTAAAGTATAGTCAAACCTCGGTTTTCGTCCATAATCCGTTCCAGAAGGCTGTTCTAAAACCGAAACCACGCTCTTTTTAAAATAAAAATGTTTATTGAACACGTCATGGAAAGCAATGGAAAGGAACACGAGGAAGCATCACTTCCTCGTCTACCCGAGGAAGCATCAGTTCCTCGTGTAAGGAAGGTGAGAGGAGTCAAATGGTGCATTCAAGTGTGCTCAGTTTGTTCAAGAACCGAAATTTGTTCGTCATCCGAGGCATAAAAAACCCAAATTTTTGGTCGAAAACCTAATTAGTCAAGAACCGAGACGTCCGAAAACCGAGGTTTGTGTGTGTGTGTATGTGTGTGTGTGTGTGTGTATATATATCCATCCATCCATTTTCCGAACCGCTTTATCCTCACTAGGGTCGCGGGGGGTGCCGGAGCCTATCCCAGCTGTCTTCGGGCAGTAGGCGGGGGACACCCTGAATTGGTTGCCAGCCAATCGCAGGGCACACAGAGACAAACAACCATCCACGCACACACTCATACCTAGGGACAATTTAGAGTGCACAATCAGCCTGCCATGCATGTTTTTGGAATGTGGGAGGAAACCGGAGCACCCGGAGAAAACCCACGCAGGCCCGGGGAGAACATGCAAACTCCACACAGGGAGGCCGGAGCTGGATTTGAACCCGGTACCTCAGCACTGTGAAGCCGACGTGCTAACCACTGGACTACCGGGCCGCCGTGTATATATATATATATATATATATATATATATATATATACTGTATATATATAAAATATCGCGATATTGCCATTATTGTTACATCCCTACTGGTTGCAATTTTTTCACATCCCATTCATGAGTAAAAATGTGATTTGTACACCAGAATGAAGTAATTTTATTTTTTTTCCCAACAGATCAGACAAAGTTCACTATCATCATTCTAAAGCGAATAATCTTCATGATCAAAACTCCTCCAGTAAGGCTAACACTATCTCCAAGAGAGTGATTCCAGAATCTACAACACCTAGTCCTTTGCTGCACACTTCTCCTCGAGTGTCCTCATCATCGAGGGACAGTCAGCCCCCAAAGGTTCCTCTTCGACCACCCAGGAGAGAAAGTCAAAGCCCTAACCGCAAGGCCAATACCTCTTGCACTGAGACAAGACATTCCAAAGGTCCTTCAAGTGGACATGGTCTTGTGCCTGAGAAACGAAACGAACATTGCATCAGCAATTCTCTCATCAGTTCATCAACCCGGCATCATGGTTCAGATCAGCACAAAACCAAAGACCGAGAAAAACAATGTCAGAAACGATTTGATACCACAGACAAGAAATACGGAACTAGTTCAGTTCCTCGAAGGGACCGATATTCAATTGAGAAAGACAGAGCGCATAAATTCGACAAAGATCCCGGAAGAAGATATGAATCCAGGGCATGTAAAAGCAGAGACAACAAAAATGTAAATGGATATCACAGATCAGAGAGGAGTAAAAGTCCTCCATTCGAAAAATCACATGCTATAGGTTCCTCCGATGCCCATAAAGCGAGAACTGGAGAAAGGAGACATAAGACACCCTCCCTAGATTCTCAACATTCAACTCATCATAGAGGTACAGAGGACTATAGCCGACATCGTGAAAAAATCAAGATTAGTCTTAAACATAGCGGTTCACAGATGGAGCATTTGGACTCAAAAGACCAGAAGAGGTCTTCTTCAAATCGGCAGGCAGAAAACTACAGGGATTTCCCCAAAGAGATGCAACGGGATAAGCTTTCAAAAGATTACCAGTGGAAAGGAGACAGGCAACATGGAGAAATGACCAGTAGGCATAGAAGAACCTCATCATCTGAGAGAAGCAGACAAGCTGAAAATCAGCCATCAGAAGAATCCCACAATGTTAAACGCAATACCATTAATCAGGAAAGACAAGGAAAAACTGGAAAAACATCAGCAAAGGAACCGGTGGAGGAAAACGGTCAAAACAGCAAACTGTGCTTCATGGAAACACTAAATCTGACCCTTTCACCAATCAAAAAAACAGTACCCAACAATACCATCCAGGAAGGACTCACTACATTGCATCACATATTTCAAAGTGGGCCCCATGATGGTTTGCAAGCCGATCTGAATGCGAGGGATCAAATTGACGGCAATGAATTAAAGGGAACAGAAAAGTTACTTCCAGATTCTGTTGACCCACCAACTTCAGAAAAGTTGCAAGTGAATGATGTCCAGGAAAAAGACACAAGTGACCGTGAAACTCGTTTAGATACTCAGCAATCCACCCAAGCTATTTCATCCTGCCAATCCATAGATTCAGCAGCAAATCGCATGTCGACACATCACAATCCAAAAGCACAAGGTACTTCACGAAAAGGAAAAGATCGGAAAGATGATATCAAAGCTAAATTTAGGCCAGATGGCCAATTAGATTTACATGAACAACCAGATGAAACTGAATTCAATAACCTATGTGGAAACGTTACTGGTAAACAGCCGAGCAGTCCTTTACAAAAAGTAGACAGTGGAAGTAACAAATATCAGCACGTTGCCGTTGCACAATGTGCTGCTTCAAGTGAAAAAAATTCCAAAGGACGAGTTTTGGGTACCAAAGCTCCAGATAAAGTTATGGAATATGCAGTCACACCAAAGCGTATATTTCTCCCTGAAGACATTGAGGCTAATCCAGGAGCTCAACAAACTTATCTCATCATATCTCAGGACTCTCAACCAGGAGTGAATCCCCCTTTGGTTTTCAGCCCAACCAATGAAGACACACACTGTGCTCAGGATGATTTCAGAGATACAGATGCTGTATCGAGCACTATAAATGTGGACTTGGGTCCTCAACAGGAGCTTAGTTTGCCCGAGGCAATTAATTTTTTCACGAAAAGCGACAACGGTGGTAGCCTTAACCCTGTAACTGACCCAAGCACATCCATTGGTGTGTCGAAGGTCAGCAGCACAACAGAAGAAATTGTTCCACCAAAAAATGCTTGTGAGTTCACTGTCTCACCAAAAAAAAAGTCTTCCGAAAAGAATCCTGCAAAAAATGTTGAGCCTTCCAGTTCAATGCCATTGCTTCACGATGAGGACTCCATGATGCGTATGCTTTGCCACCTAAAGAGAATCCCAGATGCAATCAGCCCTTTGAGGAGTCCAATCCACCTAATGAAGACAAGCCGCCACCGCGTTCTTGGAAAGCCTGGGCATGTCAAAAGCCTGCAAAAAGGTAACATTGGGAATCATAATATATTTTTCTCTGTGTTGTTCTCAAGAATCAGTTCATGGGGGGTTTGGTGACCTGCTGTGATATGCTCACATTGTTAAGGATGAGCAAAAATATATTGGTCATTCCACGGAATCTGCACCATTTGTCTTCTTTTCCCCACTCTAAATCTGATAATACAGATATTGGAACTACAGTGAAACTCCTCTACAATGCAATCATGTTTGCAGCAAGAAATTTTTCACAACAGGGGTTTTTTCACTGTAGCAAATTTGATCTCAGATGTAAACACACACACACAAACAAACGTATGTGTACTCTTTATTTTTATTCCAATAGTGCATAAGTATGAGCACACACTTAGTTGACACTTCATATAGTCATTGTAGAAAGAAAAGAAAAAAAGGGAAAGAAATTGAGAAATGTACGATCAGCATAACCCTTTCATAAATTTGCTGCTGTGAATTGAGAATTTCTCCGTTGCGATACTAATAAAGGTTTTATCTTCTCTTAATTGTCCTTAATTTTCAGGGAAACCTTTTAAGATCAATAAACATCCTTAAAAATGTACTTTTATTAGAAAATAGATTGAAGTTTTACATTTAATAATTTAAAATTTTTCTTAGTGTACTTTATTGAAGAATGAATTCAAGTTTTCCTACCTGTAATACAGGTAGGAAAATGAACATTTGACATACAGTATGTCAAATAAAGGGTTAGCTGATTGCCCCTAAAAATAAAGATGTGCCCTTCCTTTGGCAGCAATTATTTGAACACCATTTCAGTGATATGTGGCTTTCTGTTCAGCCCGGATATTGCTGAGCGGGCATTAAATCCACCGTGAATCCCCTGCTGAATGGAGAAAAAGTCCTTAAAAATTATTAAATTAGCCCTCAAAAGTTCTTAACAGGTCCATAAATAAAAAAACAAGTGGAAGAGTGGGAACCCTGCGCAATATTCTATTTCCAGTGGTCAATTGCATCCGTCGCACCGCTAATGTGCACCCCTATAAATAGCTAATCGCTACTCTTTTCTTTTCACTGTTGTTGTGAGGATTGTGATATTGTGTGTCACGAATAATTTGACATTTTTGTCTTAAGCTGTCTTGTATGTTTGATGATCCTGTAACCTATTAACACCTCCTAATCAGTTATTGCGTTCTCTCTCATGTGTGCAGAGTTCTCAAATACAGCTGATGATGCCAACGCAAAGAAATTGCATTTAAACAAAGAAAACAAATCTCCAGGATGCCCTTTAAAACATGACAAGCAGGACACGGATGACAAATTATCAGAAATGCCTTCAACTCATTCTGACAACGAGCTCGAGGAAGCTGGCATTTCAAGTGGAAGTGAGGAGGCGCAATCATCCCTCAATGCTGGCAAAAGGGTGAAAGTGGAAGAAAAGCTAAGAAATAAAGCAAATCGATTGAAAAGGAAATCTGAAGCAACATCTCTGGCTTCAAAAGAAAAGACTGCAATAGAGAGTGTGTCAACACAAAGTCCCAGGACTAAAACAGCATGCCCAACATCAGCCAAGGCTTCTTTTTCAACAATAGAAGAAGTCATGGAAATGTTCACATCGCTCCGGTCGGAAATCCGGAAAAAATATATGAAGCTTCACAAAACCTTTCCAAAGAAGATTTTCTTCGGTGTGATGGAGAATTCAAGAGAGTCATTCATGCAATTTGTGGATGGAGCCCATTTTGGTCAAATATGCTGTCAGGCAGTGGACCTGAAATCAAAGCTAAAAATATTAATTGTGTCTGTGTTCAACAAAGTAGCAGACAACGGTATTGTAAAACGCATCTTTGACCAACAAGCTGTTGATCTGAAGCAAAAGTTGTGGGCCTTTGTCGATGATCAAGTTGAGTTCTTACTCAAGGATGTTTACATGACATTGAAGAGCCTGTGTAGACCAGCAAAAACCTTGCCTGAAGAAAGTATGTCGAGTGACGCTGAAAGACTTTTGAGATTGCCTCCTGAGAAAACGCAGACTCGCAAAGATACAAAAGGTGATCTGAGCTCTGTGAAACAAATCAAACCATGTGCTGCTCCTCATCAAACAGGTCTTGGTAGCAGAGGCAAAGATATAAGGATTAGTCCAACCGGGAAGGAAAAAAGGCATGCTCATAAGCATAATTCTGGCAATATAGATCCAGGAGTTGACTGTGCTCCTCAAAAATCTCCAGTTTCAGAGAAACATAAAATGGCCTCTTTGGTAGCCTCTCAAAGCACATCCATGCTTGAAAAAAGTGACTTTGAGCTACTCACAGAGCAGCAAGCTACCAGTTTAACATTCAACCTAGTAAGAGATTCTCAAATGGGAGAAATATTTAAGTGCCTCCTGCAAGGATCAGACCTACTTGAAACCAATACAATGAGTGGAGAGGGCACATCATGGGCTCTTTGTACGCCAAAGAAGAATGGAGAAAGACTCATCAGCATTACAACTCCAAATAAATTTGAATCTCCATCGAAATTTCTTTCTCCAACCAAATTTGATACACCCTCGAAACTGATTGCGACATGGTCTAGCGTTTTACCTCGGAACATGTCACCACTATCCAAAAATCGGGACAGACCAAATCCGGCTTTATTTGATGAAAGCTGCTTGTTAGAGGTTCCATCGGAGAATCAAGCAACACTGCACTCCAGCTGTTTGTCGCAGAGAAATTATTCGATTCTAGCTGAAGATCTGGCAGTTTCCCTTACTATTCCATCACCTCTCAAGTCTGACAGCCACCTGAGCTTTCTCCAACCCTCCGGGTTACATGTTGTATCCACCCCAGACAGTGTCATCAGTGCTCATATTAGTGAGGATGCTCTGCTCGATGGTGAAGATGCTACTGAACAAGACATTCACCTCGCCCTTGACACAGACAACTCCAGCCTCGGATCAAGCAACAGTGTGGCCTCACAGGCAGCTCTCAATACGTTTGTGTTGAAGCCTGAATTGCCCATGCAGGCACTCGTGATGGAGAAGTCCAATGATCATTTCATTGTGAAGATCCGTCAGGGGAATATACAGACGGGTCTGAACGTCACCACAGATGAGACCTTAGTACAAACACGAACAGAAAAAGCTCATAGAGGAGAAGATATGGCCGCTTGGGAAAGACAAGGCAAATATTTGTTCAACGAGATGCATAAATATGCTCATCCATGCAGTCTCTCTGACCTTTCTGAGGACCCTGTAACATGCCAAGATGTGTCAAGTGAAATTGGCTTTACTGAAGATCATTTCAGGCTAAAAAAACAACTTTTGTCAACTACCGCAGAAGATTGTGAAACTAAGGATTTAAACAATGGCACATCTCCAAAAGCTACTTTTAAAAAAGCTACATACAAGGAAACCTTTGTTGAGCACACTCTTGGCGTTAAACTCATAAAGGATGAAAACCCAAATCCAACATTCGATATGGAGAAACAGAGTCCAGATCCCCACTGTCCTTCAGAAACTAATCCTCCTGAATCACAGAACAGCACCAGTCCTTCCACGCGTACTGAGCAAGACAGTAGTGAAAGCTCAGAAATAATTCAGACAAGCGAAGAAATGTCAAAGTGTTCATACATGCGGAGCAAAATGGAGATATCAAAGTCAGACAAAATTGCAGAGGACACAAGTACAGCCACGGAAAGAGCCAAAAAGGATCGCCCGAAAAGTAAAAAACGTAAAAAGCACCAAGAGCAGTCAAAAGCAAAGCGTCCAAGAAAGGATGAAGAGAACACGACGGAAGACAATGCCTTCAACTCCAAAAATGATGTTAAATCAAAATCCTTACCGTCGTCCCCACATAGTTTGTCTGCCAGGAACGTCATCAAGAAAAGAGGAGCTTTGGTGATGGCGTGGACCAGGTCAGTACCTAATATCATCTGCCAAAATTGTAGAAATGTTCACAGAGAATTGTAAGGCTACCATTGTGTGCTTTAAAGTAATCCAGAGCTGCCAAATGAAAGAAATGTACTTCCAGAACCATTGAGCAGAACATCTAGTTTGTTTCTGTGGAAACCCAGCGTAGTTTTGTTTATAATCAATAAGATGTGTGGGTGGTTGTGTGTGTGTGTTCGTGTTCATGTCCTGTGAATTAGGAGACGACAACGTTAACATTCATACATTAATTTTTATTCACGCTTAATTATCATTAGGTAGAGAGGAATAATGCACATAATGATTACTCAATTCATATTAGATATTAATTGTGACACATCTTCGTCTATGTGCATCACGTAAAACCTATTTAATAATTTGAGCTTTTATTAACCCGAGTCATTCTAAGATTAGTGTTTTCCGATATCCGGCACAATCAGCGTTTCAGGCGTTACGAGGTAGCGGTCAGTGATTTTGTAACAAAACATGGATAATCGGTAACAGTTGGCAGCTCTGTTAATCTGATTGAATAAATCTGCATTCATTTATGTACTGTTTGGTTTCAAGATGTTGACAAATGCACAGTGATTACACCGACATGCATTTACCATGCCTATAAGGACTTTTGAGTTGGGTGAACATAAGATAAGATAACCTTTATTTGTCCCACGCTGGGGAAATTTGCAGTCTACAGCAGCAAAATTGGGAGGGCGGGGGAGGCGGAGTAAGAAAACAAAGTGTTTCATTGCACAAAATAAAGGTTTCAGAAAAGAACTGTACACAGTTCAATACAAGTGCAATATAAATTAAATACAGTCATACCTCGGTTTTCGACCATAATCCGTTCCAGAAGGCTGTACGAAAACCGATTTGTTCGAAACCCGAAACCACGCTCTTTTAAAAAAAAAAAAAATCTTTATTGAACATGTCTGTGCACAATAGAACGCTACATGAGGAAGCGTCACTGAGGAAGTGATGCATTCAAGTGCGCTCAGTTTGTTCGAGAACTGAAATTCGGTCGTCATCCAAGGCATAAAAAACTAAATTTTTGGTCAAAAACCGATTTGGTCGAGAACAGAGACGTTCGAAAACCGAGGTTTGACTGTATAAACATTGGGCAACATTTGTAATATAAAAGGTAAGTATGCCAATGAAAAAGTTTGTCCATGGCTAATTTTTATTTCCTGTATGACATTCCAGAGATGAAGATCGAGCTATTCTCGTTGACCTGAAAACAAAAGGTGCTTCACGCAAAACGTTCGCTGCCTTGTCGGATAAACTGAAGAAACCATCAGAACAGGTATGTTGAATTTGGCCTGACAGTGCTAAAAAGTTGCAGTCACTGGCAGACAAATATGCTTTGTATACTCAATGATGTGATACAGTAATCCCTCGTTCATTGCCGGGGTTACGTTCCAAAAAGAACCCGTGTTAAGTGAAATCCGTGAAGTAGTTGTTACAATTATTACGTACACAATACAATACAGTACTGCATTGAATGAAACCAAAGATCAAACCTTTTTTTCAGGCCCAACCATTTAAACAAAAACACGTTTTCTTCCAAACAACTGACAGTTTATTTTTATATACTGTAATTTCCGGGCTATGGAGCGCACCTGATTATAAACCGCACCCACTACATTTTTTAAGGAAAAAAATTTTTTACACACATAAGCTGCATTTGTCTACAAGCCGCAGGTGCCCACATTGTAACATGAAATGTTTACAAAGAAAGACGGTATACAGAGAGAGTTTTAAAAGTTTTAAAAACATTACACGGCAGTAAAACAACACTAACAGGGCCGGTTAAATAAAAAAAAACGAAACATCAACATAAGTCACTGTTCGCTGTCGAGTAATCGCTTGCCATAAAACTCGGTCAAACATTCATTCATTAGTCTTTCTGCCATCCACGATTTCGTGTAAACTTTCATGACAATGTCTTTCGGGGGGGGGGGGGGGGGGGCATAGTAATCCTTGTGTGAAGTTGATCGAATCTTCCTCGACACGTATATATCAACTTGTCTCACTCTTACCTTTTATGCTCCATCGTTCCCTGGCAGCCATTAGAAAAATCGTTACATAAGCTGCAGAGTATAAAGCGTGTGACAAAAGTCACGGCTAAAAGTCCAGAAATTACGAGATAGGTCGCACGGAGTGGGGGGCAGTCATGTGTTGGGTAGGTGGGGTCGGGGGCGAGGGCATCAAATCAAGCATTTGGCCCTGGGCATCAAATGACTTTCACACGCTCCCGGTTGCCAATATTGACACTTTTCACAACTAAACGGTGGGTCACCGCAAATGGTGAGCTGATGTTAGTGTACTGTATGTGTTTTTTTATACCAAGCGGGTATGTGTTCTCATCTACAGCCATAGACATTATTGTGTCCACCAATGTTCAGGCATATTGCCGACATAAGTAGAAATGATAATTTTCTGAAAAGAACTGTTTTTGAGTTCATTGTGTACCTCCTGCTAATCAGAACTTGGTTTCCTTTTGTCGATTTTCACAGCAGCTTAGCCTATCAATTTAAGCAACATTTCACGTTTACACTCAGGTGCAAATGTATTATTATATTTTTCATAATAAAATAAAAATATTCTTGTCTGTAACCTTTGCTACCTTGAAAAGAAAATGGTTTTCTAAATAATATTACACATTTGATATGAGTGCTGGTTAAAAATAATCATGTGAGAAATTCATTGTAAAGTTCATTGTAATTCTATCAACTTTTTAATTATTTTGTTAATTTGTTGAGAAATTCAAACAATTTTATCCAAAAATCACTGGTTAGCTTCATAGAATCATTTCAGGGGTGTCAAAACTTTTTTAAGGGCTACATTAAAAATAAATAAATTTAAAAAAATTAAATGAAAGGATGCAAAGCCCATAATATTTGTTTTTATATAAACAATATAGTTTATTATAATAATTTCTCCAAAAACAATAAGGACTTCACAGCTGCTCAGGCCCATATAATAATCATTTCTACGAAAGCAATAATGACCTCACAGCCATCGCAGCTCGGGCCCGAATAATAAACACGAAGAAAAACACGAAGAAGAATTTTTACAAAAATCATTGAGACCTTGCAGCCATCGCTGCTCGGGCCCTAATTCAGACATGTATTTTCTATAGCCAATTGGTGGTGCTCCAACTCAGATGAAAAATTACCCATAGTTCTGAGCTGTCTTCACGCCTTGATATGTTTGAAATTTTGACAAGATATGTTCATCTGTGTCAATTTACTGAGTCAAGTTGTTCGCCTTCATCTCTTGAAATGCAAGGCATACTTCTTTATTACTTCCCCGTCCAGCTCTGCAAATGTCCACTTCAGTATGATACCTTATATGGTATATTATCATTTATAAAAGCCATATATTTCGTAACTAAAGAACCAGGTGTTCAATTACTTTTTTGTTGCGTTTATGTTGAAAAATTAAATGGTTTACTGTGTTTCTTTTTTTGTTTTCTTTGTTTCTCCAGATTGCTCAGAGATTTTACCAGCTCATGAAGCTCTTCAAGAAGCATGGGAATATGAATGCCTGATCACACCCCAAGTTGTTTGCATTTGAATTGTTTTCCTGCAACTACATTTTGAGAAGGTTTTAATACACTAGAGTCACTGAAGTACACCAATGATATACAGCTGTGGAATACAATTTGAGACCACCCTTGTTTTTTCAGTTTCTCGTTCATTGTAACGGCCTCGTACAGCTGCAAGTACATTTCTTTGGACCATTATGGTAATGAGAACAAAAACAACCCGTAAGAGCTGAATTTAAGACCTGATAGAGACATTTTCCAAAGGTTTACTTGATAATCAACACGATTACCATATCGTAATATCATTTGGTCATCCGTGTTTTTTGGGGGGGGGGTTTTTGGGTGGCAGTTTCTTACATGATGCACTTTTAAGTGGTGCCAGACATTAAAACGAACAAGAAGTTGAAGAAAACATGGCGGTCTCACCATTTTTTTTCCCATGGCTTTATATACAGTACATGTTGTAGATGTTATGTATCGGTCACCCGAAATGTTGAATTGTCACTGAATTCGTTCTCCTGAAAGGCCTTAACATCCTGACCACTATTGTCAGCGTTTATCGTATATTGCTGGCATTGGACCTCAATCTTCGTACCTCAAAATTCTGCACTTTTTAGGGAGACCCAAAACATGGCATATGTGCTCAAGCGTTAGCATGGCATTGTCAAAGAGAGCCAGCCGTCTTAAGGTGAACAATTTGCAAAAATAACTCCCGCACACGTGGACTGACTGTCGAGATTTGTGGAATTTTTTTTTTTAAACCCTTATGATATTTTACCAAATTGTGACAGGAGGTTTCGGTACGATGCCAGCAATATTCTGTTTAATGTACGTAAACAGCCAGTTTTTAAATTAAAAGGCGTATATTGGCACTTATATAGAATGTAGCTGTTTTTGAATTCCAGGAGTGATCAAAATGATTAAATCTTGCAATCAAATGTGAAATATCCACCTCATAACCTGTTTTGGCCGTCTTTTTGCAATGCATCATTAACTCATTCAGTACCAGCCAATTCTAGACCAAGCCTGAAAAGACGTTTAAAAACGTCTTTGGGAGTGAATGAGTTAACTATTGCTGTGTGTGTGTGTGTGTGTGTGCGTGTGTGGGCACAAATTGAAGTGGTTTTGTACTTGCCTGTTTAGGACACCTTATAAAAATTTCTCGCCTTCCTTTGACTAATAAGATACGTTTAACCATATCTGAAGAAAATGTAAATCTGGAAAAAAAATGTAATTTTTGTAAGAAAGGCCTGTTTTTTAGGCTGTTATGTACAGGAAAAAAAATCAAGACATCAATACATTTTTTTTTTTCAATATAAGCGTTATATCTGTAGACACAATGGTGTTTTGTTGGATCAAAATGGATGGATGGGTATCGCATATGAAAAAACCCTCCTCTTGTTTCATATTAAAACGTTGAATTCAATGTTGTGAATAATTTTATTTTTGTGCCTCTTTACAAATCAAATTCTAGTTGTATAAGAGCACCGTTAGTGTTACGATACGCATCTGTTGCCATGGTTGTTTCCCCAAATGTCAATAAAAATGTCTTCTGTTCAACCCAAACGGCGGGACAGGTGAAAATGTTTTCACTTGATAGATTTATGAACAGGTGAGCGGCATCAATTCATGGCTCCATAGCTTTCTGTCATTGTCAATATTTTGCCTCTGTAGATTTTAAGGGAAAGCTGAAATGTATAAATAAAAGAACAAAACAACTGTTCTATGCATTGAATTTCCATTCTACAACGTAGGATAGGAGGCTGTAAACATCCTAAATATTGACAGGTCAGTCGGTACTATTTCCAGTCTAGTGACCTGTTAAAAGTAGCAGAGTGGATCTAACCTCAGGCCATTATAGCGTCATGATCGATCACTTGAAAACTGGAGACCCAGTTCCCAACGCCCATGCAATAAAGTCAGCAGCACTGGACAGTGACTTATCTCTCTCGGAGAGAACAATGATGAGCGTCTATTTGCTAGGACAAGGACCACAGATAAGTGTAAGTCAAATTCATTTTTACATTTGTTTTGGTCTTCCATTTGAATGGAGGTGTGAAACAATCATGGTTCTTGTTTGTTTCTCTGGCAGGAAAAAAAATGTGACAGAAGATGGGGGATTGGAATTTATTGGGCAGCATTTTAGAGGAGGTCCATATGCACTCCACCATTGTGGGGAAGATTTGGCTGACCATCCTGTTTGTTTTTCGGATGCTTGTGCTTGGTGTCGCAGCAGAGGACGTCTGGGATGATGAACAAAGTGAATTTGTTTGCAACACGGAGCAACCTGGCTGCAAAAACGTTTGCTACGACCAGGCTTTCCCCATCTCTCTGATCCGTTATTGGGTCCTTCAGATCATATTTGTGTCCTCTCCCTCCTTGGTTTACATGGGCCACGCATTGTACCATTTGAGGACCCTTGAGAAGGAGAGGCACCGAAGAAAAGCATGCCTGAAAGCTGAACTTGAGGCGACGGACCCCGTTCTCGACCATAAGCGAATAGAGCGGGAGCTCAGAAAACTAGACGAACAGAAGAAAGTGAGGAAAGCGCCCCTTCAAGGCTCTCTGTTGCGAACATACGTTTTCCATATCTTGACCAGATCTGTCTTAGAAGTGGGTTTTATTGTAGGTCAGTGTGCTCTGTACGGGATCGGGATGTCTTCTCTGTACAAATGTGAGAGGTTACCTTGCCCCAACAGCGTGGATTGCTTTGTGTCACGGCCAACTGAGAAGAACATTTTCATGGTTTTCATGCTGGTTATATCGGGAGTTTCTTTATTCCTCAACCTTCTTGAGATCTTCCATCTGGGGGTGAGGAAAATCAAGCAGAGTTTGTATGGTTTTAAATATGGAGATGGTGAGAGTGTCTGCATGTCAAAGAAGAACTCCATCGTCCAGCAGGTTTGCATACTCCCGAATTCCTCTCCACAAAGACTGGTGCACCTTCCACAAATGGTCTGCTCAGTTTTGTCCGGCTCCCTTGAAGAAACTCAGCCGTTGAATCTCACTTCCTTAGCCCCTCTTGTACAGGTGTCTAACACTGTCAACCAGATTCCAGCACAGACCCACCAGCCAGGCCAAGTGGACATCCAGCGTCTGGGGCATCTGAGAGCTACGGAGCGGCAACTCACTCGGGACATTGGGATACAGTCATCTTGTAGTGATGATTCAGATGCACCTCCTACCTCTGGCATGCTGCAGTATACTAGCACTCGACCCACATTATTGGCCAGCCACATGGAGACACCTGCAGCCCAGAGCAATAAACAACGAGAGAAAAGTGGAATCTGTGTTTATAAAGAACAAAGTGACACAGGGGATTCTGCTGGGAGTGAGCATTTTTCGACAGCCCGGAAAAGCAGTTTCATGTCCAGAGTCATGTCTGATGGAAGGCTATCACCCAGTCTATACTCTATGAGTGGAACAAGTGCTGAGGCCCCAAACTTCAACAAGGAAGAGAGTCCTGTGGCGACTCCACCGCCTCCATCGAGCGGGAGGAGAATGTCTATGGTGAGAATATATCAGAAAAGTTGACATTAAAAGTCACAATTGAATCGCTCAATTGATCGCAGCAAATTATCACGACCAGGAGTTCTCAAAACTTTTTGGGTACAGAGAGCCCTTACGGGTTTTTCCAAACACCCGCTCCTAATCATAACACCAATTAAACTGAAAGGGACCATTGAGGGGCGGTCCGGTGGACCAGAGATAATGGGTTCGATCCTGGCTCCGGCCTTCCTGTGTGGAGTTTGCATGTTCTCCTCGGGCCCGCGTGGGTTTTCTCCGGGTACTCTGGTTTCCTCCCACATTCCAAAAACATGCATGGCAGGCTGATTGAACACTCGAAATTTGTCCCAAGGTGTGAGTGTGGGCGTGGATGGTTGTTCGTCTCTGTGTGCCCTGCAATTGGCTGGCAACTGGTTCAGGGTGTCCTCCGTCTACTGCCTGAAGACGGGTGGGATAGGCTCCAGCATCCCTGTGATGGGTTAGGGTTAGGATGAAATGAAGTGAGGCTACATTCCAATCTTCCTTGCTTTAAAAAAAAAAAAAGTCTTACAACAAAAGCGACATACTGTTGTAGTCCTGCTTGTAGCTGGTGACACCAGAAAGACTCAGGCTGGTCACCAGCTCCTCCCTGGCAGCGCTCCAGCAACATTCTGGCCCTGCTGGGCAACTGTGGGTCATTTGATAGAGCAGGTTACCCAGTTATCGAAGGTTTGGGTGTTCTTATCTTGGCTGTTATGGTTTGCTTTTGCTGCTGGTCTTCCTTGTGACACCAGCAAAACCAGCATGAAGACATCACAAAACCATGCTGATCTGTGCCGTTTTATTTATTTATTATTTTTTAGTCGTGTTGTTAGGGGTTTAAAAAAATGCTAACATCCCCAGAATCATTTTCATTGAGCCTCATATTGTTTTTCATTTCACAAAGCCAAAGGCTGGCAGATAAGGTGGGGAAATTGTATTTGAGCCCAGGGGATTACTTTAAAGCATTTGTAGGCAGTATTTGAAACACAGTGATGCATTGAGATATGAGTGACTCGACAAATTAATTTTTTGAGATACATGCTGTGAATCTGCTTTTTTTCTGTGCTTTTGCATGCATTCACAAATTTGAGATCTGAGCATTGGATGTTGGCAGATGACTCAATTCAGTTCAGTATTTTTTTCTGATATTAGTAAATATTATTTAACGAAGAGGCTTTAAGATGTTTATTAAAACTTTCAAATGAAGGTTACTGTTAAACTAAACAAAATTTCACATGTATTTTAAGCAATCATTTACTTAGCCTCCATCTAGCATAGAACAGGAAAAGGCCATCACCACATTGGCGAACAATCAGCAAATTGTAGATCTCGTCTGCACTTCCGTGAGAATGAACAAAAAAAAAGTCTACCAAACAAATGAGCGGTCATTTACATTTTTGTTTGCTAGTACAATAGTGTATAGCGAACCAGGATTTTTTTTTTTGTCTATCGTGGCTGAAAGGAGGTTTGACCAATAAATGGAGGGGCTGTTAAAATAATTTAAAAATATATCATCCATCCATCCATTTTCCGAACCGCTTGATCCTCACGAGGGTTGCGGGGGGTGCCGGAGCCTATCCCAGCCGTCTTTGGGCAGTAGGCGGGGGACACCCTGAATCAGTTGCCAGCCAATCGCAGAGCACACAGAGACGAACAACCATCCACGCCCACACTCACACCCAGGGACAATTTAGAGTGACCAATCAGCCTGCCATGCCAGAGCAGTTAAACATGGCACAAAGTGCACCTGTCATTTTGTCACTTGCATTTAAAAAAAAAAAAATTCTGCAAGCCGGGATGGCGCTACACCAGGGTGGGTGGGAGCTATAACCCGGCAGAAATCTGTGGTGCCCTAGTTAAGTTAAGACCCTCCAGCATTTTATTTCATCCATCCATTTTCTAATCTGCTTTATCCTTACAAGGGTTGCGGGCGGTGCTGTAGCCTATCCCAGCCGTCTTCGGGCAGTAGGCGGGGGTCACCCTGAATCGGTTGCCAGCCAATCGCAGGGCACACAGAGACGAACAACCATCCACGCCCACACTCATACCTAGGGACAATTTAGAGTGATCAATCAGCCTGCCATGCATGTTTTTGGAATGTGGGAGGAAACCGGAGTACCCGGAGAAAACCCACGCAGGCCCGGGGAGAACATGCAAACTCCACACAGGGAGGCCGGAGCTGGAATCGAACCCGGTACCTCAGCACTGTGAAGTCGACGTGCTGGACTACCGGACTGCCCCAAAATATATCATAGATTATCAAATAAAATGCTGGCGGCCCCATCGGTCAAGTGGTTAGCGCGACAACCTCACAGTGCCGAGGTCGTGCGTTCGATCCGGCCTTCCTGTGTGGAGTTTGCATGTTCTCCCCGGGCTCTAATGGAATTCATAGGCTTGAATGCTGGAGTAAAAAAAACATTGGAAAGCTCCAACAAGTTCACCCAAAAACTGAAAGAGTATGCAGTTGTATACCTCCGTTCATACTTCACAATTTCCCGACAGAAAAGAAAGATCCAGAAGAATGCAAAGCATAGGGCCCTATACAAAGTGCATGTTCTGCGTTTCGGGAGGAGAGGCCCTGATAACCTCAGTAATTGCATATTAAGGAGAAATTAAATACATATCTCAAGGCATCACTGTATTTTTATTTTTTACATATTTCTGAAAGTACTGATTGCAGCAAACACATTTTAATTTGTTTCATCGCTTACTCTTATGATTTAACTCAATTTCTAAAAATACTTGTTATAGAAATATAACAAGATTGTTTAATTGGTAATAACCTGATGTTTGCTTGTTTTCCCCCTCATTTCAGACCATGCTGCTGGAGCTATCTTCCATCATGAAAAAGTAAATTCGGAAATCAGTGTCGTGGTTTTGGAAGTGGACTTGGAGCTGACTGAGATGATCTATATATTTTTGATGGGCTTTTCCTCTGTTTTCAACATCAACACCTTACACAATACACCGCTCTGAATTGGTGATTAATGAGGCACTAGTAAAATGGATTTTTGAGAACAGACGACAGGATGTATTGGGCAATAGCAAAATTGTCCCATATGTGAACTCTTACAGGGCCTATATTATGCAAAATCTCCTTTTTTGAGCTTTTAGCCATGTGAAAATGCCAATTCCTCACCAAAACACCCCTAAAGTGGTGTTTTCATCTTATATGTAAGACTGAGTGCGCCACCCCAGTCCCGCCCCTGCAGACTAAACACACGCCCACTTTCTCCGAAAAGCCAGCGAGATGTCTGACAAGCATATCTGGGAAAGCGGTGCAATGAGTGGCCACCTCAGGTGAAGCACCGGCCTCCCTGGCTGGAGTTCTACTGCTCTGAAATGATGAAGTCCACCTCTGTGCGCTCTTCCACACATGCGTTGTTAGATGAAGGCGCGCTCCGAACTGTCTCCCCACCTGAGGCGCCGACCTTTCCGACGACAGACCATTCAGCAGTTGTTTGTCTGTGATTGTCATTTCTCAGAGGACTGCTTGATGAACGTTGGCAAGTGACAAAGTGGATTGGCAGGTAGCTTAAACTTCAAAACTGGCACAATTCCCACAATCACACTTGATGGAAAAGCCAGAGCTGTAAGTAAATCAAACTGTTAGCTAAAAGATAACATAATATTAACATCATTCCACTAACATTAGCATTGCTGTATAAAGACTGCCACTTGACTGTGGACCAAGGACGCACGGCTCCACAAAAAGTTCTTCTGCCTTAATTACTATTTACTGTGTTGTGGGTGGTGCGCAGAGCAGCCAGCTTTAGGACTATGTCATGAAAGGGGGGTGGCAACCACACTGTTAGAGGCGGGGTTTTAGTCAGCCAGGCATCTTACTTCCGTTTTTTGAAAAATAGTCATCAAAAGAACTCAAATTTCATAAGATATTAGATAACTGTTGTGCCAAAGGTAATATATGTTCATGCCTATACAGTGAAACTCCTTTAAGATAAGATAAGATAAGAAATCCTTTATTAGTCTCACAATGGAGAAATTCCCAATTCACAGCAGCAAAGCTATGAAAGGAAGTAGTAGAAGAACAAAATATACAATGAAATCATGTTTGCAGCAAGACATTTTTCACAACATGGGGTTTTTTCACTGTAGCAAATTTGAAACAGGAACGTGGGAATGGTGTTAATGCATGAAGATTTTTTCACACTATGGGGTATTTTCACCCATGTAGATTTCGTTGTAGAGGAGTTTCACTGTAGTTAACTGTGAAAAGCTTAAATACCATGGCATCGACCCTTAAAAGAAAGCTTTAGATAGTTAGGATTTTTAAGAACTCTGAAAGATTAGTTGATAAACCTCAGGTTGCTGAGAACTGCAAAACAAGAAACACTTTTATATTGCATGGGGGCGAGATTACTTTCAGAAAATGAATTAACAAAAGCTGAAAAAGTTAACATTCCACAAAACGTTTACAAGACATGAAACAAATTTGCATGTCAGAAAACAACTTGACAAAACCTGAAAACTGTACCTTTCAAAATCAAGACAAACAAAAGCAATCACAAATTTACATTTCAGAAAACTAATGAACAAAAGCTGTCACAAATTAACGTTTCAGGAAAATAAAAGCAGAAACAAATGGCAATTGCCACAATCCTGAAAGCGAATGAACCATATAGTGGTTTGACAGGCTATTTTCAGAGCAAACACAAGGATTCCGCCTCACTTTACACACTGGGGTTTCACCGTGGCGTTTTGTGGCTGCTTCATTTGCGTACACCATAGAAGGGGAGGGGCTTTACTTGGTGGACAACCATAGCATTTCTGCGATTGAGAAAAGAGAGCACCGTAGAGCAGGGGTAACCAACCACTGGTCCTCGGGTCATTTGGTGCCGGGTCGCACAGAAAGACAAAATAACTAAATTACTTGCGTTTTATTCATTTCAGAATGTAAAATATGTTTTATTTTGAAAAACTACCAGATTTTCTGTTATATTCATCTACAGTATGTCACTTTTGACACAAGTGAAGGCAGCGCTTCTCGGTCACGTGATTGGTTACTGCTAAAATGAAACCCAAGAGCGAGCAAAATGAAGTAAAAAGCAAACGTCTTTGGGAAGTTCCTTTGGGAAGGGGAAAAGGCCCAACCAGGAGACAGAAGAGAAGCCTACGACTTGCAAGGAAATGAAGGCTACATTTAATAGGACAGTATCAGGAGCCCTACTTAAGATACGGATTTATTTCAATGGGAGATTCCCTCGCACCAAGCCCATTCTGCATAATATGCGGGGATGGTGAGTTATATTTTTCATGCACTTTTTTATTTACGGTGTATCTAATTTTTGAAGGCACATTTAAATGTTACCATAGCGACCAGAGAGCGTTGCGGCCAGATTGGACGTTCCTCCTGTCATGATTTGTGTTTATTATTCTGTTACGAAAATACCACAGTTTTCATGCAGGGCATATCATATTATTTTGTTGTATTTATCCAGCCTTCAAGGGTGGTCCCTGAAAATATTGTCTGACATTAAACCGGTTGGTGGGGCAAAAAAGGTTGGTGACCACTGTCTACAGGCCTTGCACCTTTGGTTTGAACATCACAATCAAATGGCCAGTGGTTGAGCTAAGGCCTTCGGCTTATGCTTCACACAATTGCGATCTTGTGATGGTTCAAGAGCTGTCAACAAGTATATAAATGCACTTACCAGGTATGCCAACTTGCTCTCTCCCCATTCTACAAGCCTGCTCTCTTCTGGCTCCATCTCGGTACTGATAACTGGCCGTGTTGTACAGCTCCAGGTGACTACAGATGGCATCGATGTTCTCCTCCATTGTTTTCGAATCTCTACTTTAAAACTACCCCTTCGTGATGGTGTGTGAAATTTAGTCATGTTCCCAAAGCTGCGAGGCGATGTGTGACAAAAGTTCGATTTTTCTAACTTGGGCGAATAGGCAAATACGGTATCCAAATTTTCTATGTGTGACGCTGCCTCCCACTGATCCAAACGCATGATCTGCGATATCCGCTCACATCGCGCTCAACCGTGTGAAATGCATTGACTATACAGTGGTACCTCTACTTACGAACGTCTCTTCATACGAAATTTTCAAGTTACGCAATGCCTTAACAGGAAAATATTACCTCTAGTTACGAAAGAAATTTCAAGATACAAAAGGTAAAAATACAGTATGGGCTGCTACTCTCAACTCAGAGTTTCCTGAACGCAACATACTTAGAGCTGCTCTTCCATTGGCTATTCCCGAGCATCATCCTTGTATCCCATTGGCTAAGAGGGACCTCTGCCGTATGTGTCTGTGTGTAAATAAGGGTTTTTCAAACCCTCTGCCGCGGCACACCAGTGTGTTAAATGACCATCATTTTTATTTTTTACTTTATTCTTTGTTTTTTACATTTTGCACAACTCTCATTTATTGTGCAATAATCTGATTTGTAACACGTATTTGCTACATATGTTGATGCATTTTTATGCTTGAGAAAACATTTATGTCTGAATTTTGTGGGGCTTGGAACGGATTATGGCATTTACATGGAAAACACGTCTCTACTTACAAATTTTTCTAGTTGAGAAATTTCTTCCGGAACCAATTGATTTCGTAAGTTGAGATACCACTGTATATGGAATTGCACCGCAAGATTTGCTTACTCGTGGTCGGGCTGAACGTAGCAGAAGTAATAACAGAACTAAGCGCAACATTTTGAGTTGTCATGCCATGTTCAGATCCAAGCGCTTTACTCGCTGGACTTTGTCTACAGAGTTTGTATGGGCCACTGCTGCTTCATCCATACTGAAGAAGGGGGAGAGGTTTGGCTTGGTTGACAACTGCACCATTCCAGTGGGTCGAAAAAAAAGAGCACCGCAAAGTACTTAGATTTCTTTGCTGGGACTGTGGCCAAGCTACTCTTTTTCTATTGTTATAAATACAAACAAAATACACCAATCAGGTATGCCCACTTCCTTGCTCGCCGCTCTTCAAGCCTCTTCTCTCCTGGCTCTGTCCCATGTTGTTGAGCTCCGGGTGACTACAATGTTGTTTTCCTCTATTGTTGAAGAATCTCAACACAAGACAGACCAATAGCTGACACTACCTGTGACGTTGTGCTTTCCCAAAGCCAATTAGCTGCCGCAAGGCAATCTGCAATTGCGGACACAATGCCACATTTAGACGGTCTTTAGATCAGTTTGAAGGCTTTGAAAAACAAAATGAAAGAAGCTGCGTTACATTGCAGAAAGAATTATTCCTCCACAGACGCTATAATTTGGGCCATTTGATTGGAGCGTGGAGGACATTGTCAGCTCTTTGGCTCGCGCATAATAGGGCGAGTACTCAAACAAAAATACAAATTGCAAGTGAAGAGGGGTGATGTGAGAATGAGAACTGATTGTGGTTCGGAAAACGGAACCATGGCAGCTAGTCAATATCTACTAATCTGGAGCATCCAACCACATGGAATGAACATCAACAACCAACTAGCGGATTCAGTCCTGGTGGTCCACTTTCAAAAAGGGAAGGTAAGTGGCATCATAAAGTAATTAATGAGTAACCTTTGATTGTGTACGTGGATAATTACAGCTCTTTCAAAATCTCAAGGTGTCCGTCCTGGATGGAGCGATTTTCAGACCTCAGAATCGCTGGTACATAAATGGGAGTCACGAGCATCATTGTCCATTGAGATATTCATTTTCTGACGTTATTCAGAAGGAACAGTTACAAGATTTGACCTTCCAGATCATCATCTTGTCCAGGACCCAACTACCTACCACACAGGTAAATTTATGGTAGTTTACTTTTCAATGTTATTTATTTATTAGTATTTGAATTAATGCAATTCTATTTTGTTTAACACTGTAGGTTTGGGTCCAAAGACTGTGGAAATTCAAATTGAACAGGCTGAATTAGATGCCTTTCCATGGAGCACAATCAGTTCCAGGAGCCAGTACACTGGCAGTCTGCATCTTACCTCAAAGACATTTCTCAGCTGTGAGTTCGAATGTATTTTTTAAAAGAAAAAAAAACTGTTGCAGCATTGCAGAATGATACAACTGTCATCACTAGCTGTAGTTTAAATAGTGAATGAAATCAAATTCCAACTCCAATAAGAGGCTGTACCACTTGAAACAGTTATAAAATCAATCTGAAAAGAAACCAGATCTGTCCGCACCAATTTTAAACCAATTTATCTATTTTTCCTCTCATTATTTTTAGTTGTTGGTATGTCAATTGTCGAGTTCTTTTATGTGTTGATTTTTGAAATGTTACTTCTGACCTGCCAGGGACTGCAGATGGAACGTAGTTGTTGGCTAATTCAGAAATATTGATGTATATACATGTTAATTAATATGCACTGTTCCTTTTAAATAAAGAAATGACAAATTAACCTCTGCGCAGTACCCTTGCTGTTCCTAGCACTGTGCTTTTCTGGACTAAGATGTCCGATGTTGTTCCCGGGATCTGTTGCAACCACTCATCTAGTTTGGGGGTCATTGCCCCGAGTGCTCAGACCACCACAGGCACGACTGTCACCTTTAACTTCCAGGCTCTCTCCAGCTCCTCTCTGAGCCCTTAGTATTTCTTTAGTTTCTCGTATTCCTTCTTTCTGATGTTTCCATCAGAAAGCGACTACAACGGCTTTCCTCTGCCCTTTATCTATGATCACAATATCTGGTTGGTTTGCCATTACCATATTGTCAGTCTGTATCTGGAAGTCCCACAGGATCTTTGCTCGGTCATTCTGACCTCAGGGTTTCCAGTCCATACTCCGCACAGATGTGTCGGTAGACTATGCCAGCCACCTGGTTATGGCGTTCCATGTCGGCTTTCCCTGTCAGCATCTTACACCCTGCAGTTACGTGTTGGATCGTCTCAGTTGCCTCTCTGCACAACCTACACCTTGGATCTTGTCTGGTGTGGTATATCTGGGCCTCAATGACTCTGGTGCTCATGGCCTGCTCCTGAGCAGCCAGGATGAGTGCCTCTGTGCTGTCCTTTAGGTCAGCCCTCTCTAGCCTCTGATAGGACTTCTTGAGATCAGCCACTTCAATTATGGTCCGGTGGTACATCCCGTGTAGGGGCTTGTCCTCCCATGATGGTCCGTCTTCCAGCACCTCATCCTCTGTTCCCCATAGTCTGAGACCTTCTCTGAGTACGTCATCAGTTGGAGCCTTCTCTTGATGTATTCATGAAGCTTGGATGTTTCATCCTGGGCAGTGGCTCTCACACTCACTAATCCCCAGCCCCCTTCCTTACGGCTTGTGTACAGTCTCAGGGTGCTGGATTTGGGATGGAACCGTCCATGCATGGTTCGGAGCTTTTGGGTCTGAGCATCCGTGGTCTGAATCTCTTCCTTTGGCCACCTTATTATTCCTGGGTATCTGATCACTGACAGGGCATAGCTGTTTATTGCCTGGGTCTTGTTCTTGCCATTGAGCTGGCTTCTTAGGACTTGCCTCACCCACTTGAGGTATTTGGCCATAGCCGCTTTCCTTGTTGCCAGTTCGAGGTTGCCATTGGCTTGTGGTACACCGAGGTTCTTGGAGCTGTCCTCAATGTCTGCTATTGTTCCTTCAGGGAGTGAGACCCCTTCAGTGTGGACTACCTTGCTTCTCTTAGTCACCATCCGACGACATTTCTCATGCCCGAATCACATACCAATGTCACTGCTGTAGATCCTGGTTGTGTGGATCAGGGAGTCAGTGTCCCTTTCGCTCTGAGCATACAGCTTTATGTCATCCATGTAGAGGAGGTGACTGATCGTAGCTCCATTTCTGAGGCGGTATCCATAGCCTGTCTTGGCGATTACTTGGCTTAGTCCTATGCAGAACAGCAGTGGGGAGAGTGCATCACCTTGGTATCTGCCACATTTGATGGACACTTGTGTAAGTGGCTTGCCATTGGCTTCCAGTGTGGTTTTCGACATTCTCATCAAGTTCGCAACGAAGGCTCTTAGGGTCCTATTCACTTTATACAACTCCAAATATTCAGTGATCCATGCATGTGGCATTGAGTCATAGGCTTTCTTGTAATCAATCCAGGCTGTGCACAGCTTGGTATGGCAGGACATATATAGATACACACACACACATTTATATCCATCCATCCATTTTCCGATCCGCTTTATCCTCACAAGGGTCACGGGGTGGTGATGGAGCCTATGCCAGCCGTTTTCGGCCACCCTGAATCGGTTCTCAGCCAATCGCAGGGGACACAGATGAACAACCATCCACGCACACACTCACACCTAGGTACAATTTAGAGTGTTCAATCAACCAGCCATGCATGTTTTGGGAATGTGGGAGCGTGTTAGCCGACCTAGCCACGTCGGCTAACACGCTGTGGTCCGTGGATCGGCCGTTGTTTCTGCGTGGCCGGCGGGAGGATGACCATGTGATGCCCTTGGATCTATCGAGGTGGAAGCCCCGACGAGACCCACGGTGGATATATTTCCGGGAGGGACGAAGAACGATGTCCGGGAAGCGGTGCAGCGCAGGTGGAAAGCGTGACCACTGAAAGCGGAGTACCGAAGTAGTCCTTCCATAGGTCGATGGAGGAGCGACAGGATGGTCCAAATTAGTATGGCCCAGACAAAGGCCCCGATTTCCCCGGTCATGAGGTACAGAGGGGTGGAGATGGCGCGGGACCTCGTCTGAGATCCGAACAAGTAGGACGCTGTGACAGCGCGATTGAGAACAATCAGATGGTGGCACGGGACCTCGTCAGAGATCCGAAAAGGTAAGACGCTGTGACAGCGCGATTGAAAACAATCAGATGGTGGTTGACGATCAAAAAATGGATTGGCAACAGTAAAAACGCTAAAAAAAAATTGCGGGTGAGCAGCGGCAGCCAGATGCGCCAGCGTTCACTCAACCCGGAAGCAATGGTCTCACAAACCGTAACCACTCCGGGCGACCAAAATCCGAAAAGAAATAGAGTACTCGGCTACGGATTGCTTCCCTTGCCGAATAGCTAGTAGCCGTCCTTCGGCCTCCCTTCCCATGACAGGATGGTGAAACACACGGCGAAACTCGGCGACGAAATCAGGGAAGGAAGACCGAAGCCCGGGTTGAGCATTGCTTATTTCCACCGCCCATGACGCCGCCGGACCAGTCAACAGGCTCATTACAAATGCCACCTTGGTACTATCCTTCTCATAAGTGGATGGTTGCTGGTCGAATATTAGGGAGCATTGGTGCAAAAATTGTCTACAGAGCCCCGGTTCGCCACCATAGCGAGGGGGGTGTGGAAAATTAGGCTCCCGCCCCACGATTGGGGGAGATGGTACCTCGGAGGTTGCCATAAGTGATCTTGAGAATGGCGTGCCTCGGTTGCTCGCTTGTTCCATTCGAGAACTCAAATTATCTAGCCGATGAGCCAACATGGAGACTGCCTCCCGGAGCTCCGCGAGCGCTTGTCCCTGCTGGCCCACCAGTTGTCCCTGGCTGGTCAAGGCGGTCATTATCTTGTTCACGTCTACGGGATCCATAGTGGTCGGAGTATTCTGTCACGATTCGGACAAGCCGAATCAAGTTAGGGATCCCAAAAACGTAGACGTCAACTAGGTCTCCGCAACAAACGAATGCTTTAATATATATAATCAAATCGACAACGAAATTTAACATAAAGCGCCGGTCCAAACAGGGACCAGGAGAACACGAAACAATTAACAAAAAGCGCTTGCAACAAGAGGCAAGGAGAGAAAACAAGAACTGAGTATACAAACTAAAAACTACGTGTCAAAAACGCACGCGAGAAAAGCCAAATCACAAACTAAAAAACAACAATAGCAAACTAAATGGTACCGAGAAGCCAACAAGCGAAAGCACAACGAGATCGATAGCGAAAATTGGTCAATGAGCATGGAAGCAGCAAGGCAAGAAACAATACTCGGACAACAGGTGCACAGAAGAACAGTCCTTAAATACAGAGTCTCCCTGATGACGCATTGGCAGCAGGTGTGCACCAAGAAGTCCGCTCATGCCACCTGCTGGCCCGACCGAGAACAGAACCGTGACAAAACCGGAGTACCAGGAGAAAACCCATGCAGGCCCGGGGAGAACATGCAAACTCCACACAGGGGGGCCGGAGCTGGGATCGAACCCACAACCTTGGCACTGTGAGGTTGACACGCTTATTCATTTATTTATTCATTTACAGTCAAACCTCGGTTTTCGTACTTAATCCGTTCCAGAAGACTGTTCGGAAACCGAATTGTTCGGAAACCGAAACCATTTTTCCCATTGAAATCAATGTAAAATGTTTTAATCCGTTCCAAGTCAAGAAAACAACTTTTTAAAACCACTTATTTTTACAATTTCACACCATAAACTGTACAAATGTAATGGGAGATTACCAATTTTAACATTAACATAGTAACATAAAAATTGAAGGAACATCTCTCTCTCTATCTGTCGTGGGGCGTGCGCCTCTCCCAGCTGTCAGCAGGCAGTAGGCGGGGCATTTCGGCATCCCGAACTCCTTCGCCAACACAGACACACGCACACCTGACTCATATTTTGCGATTAAATCTTTCTTAAATTCTATAGTTTTAATAATAATAATTCATTTTATTTAAAAGCGCCTTTCATGTCACCCAAGGACACTGTACAGACAAAGAGGAGATGCAGTATAAAAAATAAATAAGAGAAATATTAAATATAAACAGGACATAAAAACACAACACATGGGAAGTGGAATAAGTTAGATATTGTAGGCAGTCCTGAACAGGTGTGTTTTTAAACGGGACTTAAAAGTGGAAAGAGGTGTGCAGTTTTGGAGGTCCGGAGGTAGACTGTTCCATAGTTTTGGAGCAGCCCGACTAAAGGCTCTGGCTCCCATGGTGCTCAGACGGGCAGGGGGGACTGACAGTCGGAGGGAGGATGAGGATCTGAGGGAGCGAGTGGGGGTATACACCTGCAGGAGGTCGGACAGGTAGGGAGGGGCCAGGTTGTGGATGGCCAAGTATGTATATAGGAGCAGTTTATAGTTGATGCGGTATTGGACAGGGAGCCAGTGGAGCTGCTGAAGGACAGGGGTGATGTGCTGGTGGGAGGGTGTTTTTGTGATGATGCGGGCAGAGGCGTTTTGGACCAGCTGGATTTTATGGAGGGACTTTTGAGGTAGGCCGAAGAGGAGAGCATTGCAGTAATCTAGGCGGGATGTGACAAGACTGTGGACAAGAATAGCAGTGGTGCGGGGAGTGAGGGAGGGGCGAAGTCTGTTAATATTGCGGAGGTGGAAATAAGCAGTGCGGGTGATGGTGTTGATATGGGACTGGAAGGTGAGCATGCTATCCAGGATGACACCCAGACTCTTAACCTGAGGGGAGGGGGACACTGAGGAACTGTCAATGTTGAGGGAGAAATTGTTTATTTTAGATAAAGTGGATTTGGTGCCAAGAAGGAGAATTTCAGTTTTATTGGAATTTAGTTTAAGAAAGTTTGTCGTGAACCATGTTTTGAGTTCGGAGAGGCAAGAGGTGAGGGAGGAGGGTGGGAGAATGGAGTTTGACTTACAGGAAAGGTAGAGCTGGGTGTCATCAGCAAAGCAGTGGAAGTGGATGTTAAATTTGCGGAGGATATGACCAAGAGGCAGGAGGTAGATGATAAAGAGAAGGGGCCCGAGGACAGATCCCTGGGGCACACCTGAGGTGACTGGGGAGGGCTTTGAAGTGAAGGATTTGAGCTGGACAAACTGAGTGCGGCCGGTGAGGTAGGAGTGAAACCAGCTGAGGGGAGTGTGGGAAAGACCGATGGAGGAGAGTCTATTGAGGAGGATAGGGTGAGAGATGGTGTCAAAGGCGGTACTCAGGTCTAGGAGGATGAGGATGGAAGGTAAACCGGAATCAGATGCGATGAGGAGATCGTTAACAATATGGATTAGGGCAGTCTCTGTGCTGTGGCGGGGGCGGAAACCAGACTGAAAAGGTTCATAAAGAGAGTGGAGGGATAGGTGGAAGTGGAGTTGAGCAGCAACAGTTTTTTCAAGTATTTTGGAAATAAATGGAAGGTTGGAGATGGGGCGGAGGTTATCGAAGCACACTATTTTCCTCTTTTCTTCACCAGGTTCACCACTTCCACTTGCTTTCTTTGGTGCCATGATTAGGGGCTGATACACGATGCAAAAATAACAGTCCAATATTACATAGTTCTCACCAAACACGTCTGCTTTTAAAAAAAAAAAATCTTAATCGAACAATACAAACTCGTCTGCTCACAAGCTGTTTCTGTACGATTATTGCATAATAATGAGACACCGGACACCAGAGTGTTCATTATGTGCGGCTGCATTGAAAAATGCCGGCCGTGAAAAAAAAGAAAGCCCTCCCCCTCCCCCCGTGCTGCCAGGGCAAACCATTATGAAAAGAGGGGGATTTCACTCGCGCTAACAGAAGCGTCTCACCAAACACGTCTGCTTTTTTTTATTGAACAATACAAAAACGTCTGCTCACAATGGTCGCTTCCTGTGTAGCGACGCGACACGAGGGAGCGCGGCGACAGGAGGGAGCGTCGCTTCACTCCTCTCGGCTTCGCTACCTCGCGAAGCTATACGAGGTAGCGTTGCTACACGAGGTAGCGAAGCCGAGAGGAGTAGTGACGCATTCAAGTGCGCTCAGTTAGTTCGAGAACCGAAATTTGTTCGTCATCCGAGGCATAAAAAACTCGAAATTTTAGTTCGAAAACCGAATTGTACGAGAACCGAGACGTCCGAAAACCGAGGTTTGACTGTATATATATGGTCTGTCAAGGAGGGAAAGCTCAATTTCGGCCGACATCATAAAATGTGTCCGTGGATTCTACTCTCCGTTCCTTTTCAAGTAAAATTATCTGTGACCCTGTTATACCAACAAGGCCTGTTTTCCAGGGACTTAATTACAACTACAGCAACTACCATAAAACCCACCAGAAATAAAAGATTAATTTGTCGCTAGTTGTTTTCAACAGAGAGTGTGTCGCTCAGATGATTAGAAGAAGTCTCCAGTTCAACTCTGAACAGAATGAGAATTGATAAAGCTCCCACAATGCCTACACCAAATGATCGGTGATTGGCTCATTTCACTGCCAATCAAAAAGAGATTCAGCCTCAGACAGACCATCCAATCATCATGCAGAAAAGCTCAGCGTCCGGGCCAGCCCATTAACGCCCACTGTCCATTGACTCCCAGAGACGCTGAGCGTCCGATGGGCGGGACAAAACCAGCATTTATCCAATGACTCGTCTCATTTCAATGCATTGGGACAATCTACACTGAATTCTCTAGACGCCCATCGTCCACGCTGTAGACGCTCAGCGTTCACACAGTTTAAAGCACAGTGAAGCTGTGGGAATGAATGAGAAGAGAGTTACGTCGAAACCAGTCATAAGAAGCTGATTCGGAAAAAAGTTTAACGCGTTGTAGCGCATATTTAGTCAATGACATGTACACACAATTGTTTGTACACACATGTAATTGATCACTTATTTTTAATAATAATAATAATAATAATACATGTTATTTATAAGCGCCTTTCAAGACACCCAAGGACACTTTACAATCAGGAACAAAACAACAAAACACCAAACGGGTTGAGCAGCGGCAGCCAAACGCGCCAGCATTCACTCAGCCCGGAAGTCGGAAGAAACCACAAGGGAGGGAGAGGGGGAGAAAAAACCCCACACTCGAACTATCCTCAATTTGAGGATAGTTTGAGTTAAGCAAAAAACTCCAGCAAAAGCAAATGACAATTACAACAGGTCACAAGACATAAACAATGAAGGCGGTGATACAAGGGAGTGTATGCGAATGTGAATTGTCTGTTTGTGTGGGCGTGTCAAACCACAGCTGCTACGTCAAGGTCTGCTCATGGAGACAGTCCTGGCTTATCAGTCTATGGCCGAGAAGGAGAGGGTGATGGTAGGGCACTAGCTTCCATGCGTACTTTGATCAGGGGAAGGTCGCGATAGCAGATGTTTTGGGGCAGGCTGCTTATCAGTTGGAGACAGCCTTGAGAGTTTGTGGCTTGAGTCTCCAAATGGCGTCGATCAGCCAAATCCACGATTTCTTTCAATATTTGAGCACGAATTCCAGTTTCACCAAGTTGTTGTCCATCTTGCAGCGTCGCTCAAAGCCGCATCAGTTTGCGGCTGAGCACAGTCTGAGTCTGAGTGTTGGACATCCGCACTTTGCCATCCTTAGACCGGCAGCCTCTTCCAATAGAGCCGCTCCCGTCGGTTTAATTTTTCGATAGATCAGGAAACTGCTAACGCCAAACCGCAGCATACCTGTTATCAGAAGGCCGATAATGTAGATGTCTTCCACATCCTCAACGGACAGTGTTGACAGGCACACCATTCTCCACCTCCTCCAGGGATCTAGGGTCCACCCAGCAGCAAAAGTCCCCGAGGGGCAAGTAGGCTCCCCACTGCCTGCTCTTCTTGTCGAGAAAATTTGTCAATGCATCGAGAGACCAGCCAACCAATTCCATGTTTGTTTTTAGGATGAAAATACGGCAGCAGGCTAGGAAAAGTTTAGACAAAGACAGCACATGGACTGAGTGGCTAGCAGGGAAAGGTGGGGGTGGGGGAGGGGGGATAGGAGCAGAAAGCAAAAGTGTCCGCCTTCGTCGAGAGCCAAGCAAGAAGTGGACATTTTAGGGGAAGCTGAGCTTCCCTTGCAGTCTTAGGGCAATCGCCTCTGGTATGTATGTATATATGTTGTCCAGTGGTTAACGCGTCAAACTCACAGTGCAGAGGTACCAGCCTGGAAAAATTGATCGACGATTCGGCTAATTGACGCCCTAGAGCAAGTGTGTCAAACTCAGGTCCTGAAGGGCCGCTGTCCTGCATGTTTTCAAAGTCTCCCTGTTGCAACACACCTGATTCAAATGAACAGGTTCAATGTCAGGCTTCCGCAAAGCTTGCTGATGATCTGATCATTTGAATCAGGTGTGTTTCAACAGGGAGACTTGGAACACATGCAGGACAGCGGCCCTCCAGGATCTGAGTTTGACACCCCTGCCATAGAGCATCACAGGCTAAAAGACTTTCAAAGTTGGCTGAGGTTGTTGCCGGCCTGTTCCCAAAACATCTTTTATCTGGACTTTCCCCTGAATGAAAAATATGCTTCGGTGCTCGCGTTTCCTATCAGCCCCTTTCCCTTCGTTTCCAAGCCCGAGACTGGTATGCCAAGGACGTCTCCACGGAGACAATAAGCTTTGCGTTGCGGCTGCAGACACTTGACACACATACACAACAATGGTCCCCCCCCCCCCCACACACACACACAGAGCCCTGAGTATTATCACCGCCTTTGTTGGATTGCCATTTTTTTTCTCCTCGTGATAAAACCTGATTTACGCAGCACTTGAATGGATTGAGCTGCTAGTCAGACTGGTTGCATCGCATTCCCCCTCTCCCCATTCTATCTTCACCATTCACAACATGTCTGGTCTCAAGATGTGTTGTACATGGTGGTCGGCCACATTGAGAAGCGGGGATTTGCTCGATATGGCTGGGTCGGTCAGGCCCAGTGGGGTTGGGGTCGCGCCGTGGCTGGGGGAGAAGCTACCCCTCCACCTGAGCGGATGTGGCGAGGGAGAGGCGCAGATCCTGCGGGTAGCTGCGGTTTTGTAGCAGACAGTCAAGTGGACGGGCGGCGGAGAATTTGGTCCCTCTGCTCGCCACCCGTGCCAGACCTGCCCACCCGCCGTTGTGTCGCGGGCCGGCGGAGGTGTGTTTGATCGCTCCAGGCGGGGCACTCCGCTGAGCCGCATCCGCTCGTGCGATAGCAGCTGAGTTTGAATTAGTGCGGACCAGGGGAACCTGACTGTTATGGTCAGGGGTAGGGAACTGCGGTTCCTTGAGAGCCATATCCCACCTGTTTTGAGATCTCTCTCTACTAAATCTGATTCAAACGATCATATGAAGCAAGCTCTTCAGAAGCCTGATCAATTGAATCCTGTGTGTTGGAGTAAGGAGAGATCTAAAGCAGGCAGGATATGCCTCTCGAGGAACCAGAGTTCCCTATCCCTGGTTCAGTGAAACAGAGTACAGTAATCCTTCGTTTATCGCGGATAATGGGGACCAAAACCACCGGCGATAAACGAAAATCCGAAGTAGCGACCAAATAACATGTATATAAAAAAAAAATCCCCACGTGGGCCTTTGCGCTTGAGCAGAGCCACTAACACACACATACACACACACACACACGCTCGCACGCGCACAGACACACGCACAGACACACACACACACAGGCCAGCGATCCTGCAGCTGTTTATGATTAGTCAATTAAGGTTGTTAAGACAGTTAAGGATAGACAGACCTGCTTTTGTTCTTATAAGTCTCTCTCTCTCTCTCTCTCTCTCTCTCTCTCTCTCTCTCTCTCTCTCTCTCTCTCTCTCTCTCTCTCTCTTTCTCTCACACACACGCGCGCTGCACACACTAGCAGCATCGTAAACAACACTTGGACACCGAGATTAAAGAGTAACCCATGTGATAAAACAGAAAGAAGATGCACAGCCAATCAACATGGCTTTACATCTTCTCGGCCCCTCACCCCACATGTACTGTATATGTTGCTCCATGTGTGTTTTGCTGACTTTCGCTGCTTCTCGCGGACCGTTTGCGGACTTTTTGCGTGTTTGAAAAAAATCCGCGATGCACGAGGCCGCGATAAACGAACCGCGAAATAGCGAAGGATCACTGTATTGCAAATGTCCGAGGTAATGTTGATGGGATGCGATTTCTGTCAAGTGCTCTGAATGTCAAAGTGTAGAAATTCAATGAAGTGCAGGAGGCAAATTGCGCAAGAGCAGATTGTTAATGGAAACTGAGAAAAGAAACTGTCAATTGTCGCAAGATAATAATTATATATATTTTTTAGGCGGATTTTGAGACTTGGATGATAGAAACATAATGCAAAATGGCAGTCGGTACGTGGCGTATATTTATATTCACAATTGGTTCATTTAGAATTATACTATAGGTATTTGGTTCTGGTTTCTAGTGCAGCCCATGTTCAGAGGGTGGTCATTTTATGTTATTGCTTACTTTTCATGGTAAAGAAAAAAATTATGGTTCTCTGTCAGAAGGTTACAATGACTTACTCTGACCAGTAGAGGGCAACATTTACCGCTTGCCCTGCATGGCCAAAGGGGAGTCTCGCATTTTAAAGCAAACACCCACATCCATGGTGGAAACAGCGGTATCAAGCCAAAATAAATTCCAGCCAAAATTGAATGTGTAGCAACAGGTTGATCAAGTCTTTCTGCACCACGCTACAGAAAAACATTTTCTGTCTGTGACAAGGCCTCCAGCAGCCACGCGACGAACGCTACTTTGACGGAGGACCGCGGGAGCCAAGACGGTAAGGGGGTTCCCCAAGGGACCCCACCAACCCCGATCGGGACCAACTCAACAGAGGCAGATCCAACAGCACTGACAGCGTTTCTATTCCATGCAAACACCCACACAGGAAGGCCAGAGCTGGAATCGAACCCTGCACCTCTGCACTGTGCGTCCGATGCGCTAACCAGTCGCCCACCGGGCCACCCTCAGTTGAGTATTATTTGATCATTTTTTATTGTAAAACAAAATATTTTATGTCACTACTATTTAAAAGGTAAACAAACACTCACACAGTGATTACTGGACACATGAGCCCAAAGTATGTCTTCTGTCAAATCGGCCCTGGTGCATAATTATCTTCAGAATTAAACATAATTTTTTTTCCTATCTTGGCATTGTCATAACACCCAACGATTCTGCAAGAGTTCACCATTTTATGAGAAACTGAGAAGCATGTTGTGCAATCAAATGTAAACAGTCCAGCGTTATCCACCCAAGATGGTGAGCGAGAAAAAAAATACAAAACAGAAGTGACTTAACGTGAAAGCGACCTATCACATGATATTCATACTAAGAGACAGATTAGTGTCCTTCATTGAGTATTTTTGGGGGTGGACATGTTTGAGTTGCCCAAGCATTGTTTATCATCTACGCGTCTTTGGGCTTTGTTTCTCACAAAGGTCAAACCTGGTAAAATATAAACAAAAAAACGTGAAGAAAGGTGACGTGTAAAAATGACTACAGCTAGGTACACAGCTCTTGATTTATGTATTTATTTATTTTAAACTGGCACCAAAAAAAAGCCCTAAACCAGACAGCAATATAAATTCCAAGACAATCGTTCAAGTTTGCATCAACAGACAAGTAAACAGGCTTGGAGTAGAACGGAATACATGTAACGGCGGGTGGCAAGGTGATCAACTGGTTAGCACATCCGTCTCACAGTGTAGAGATGGAGGGTTCGAGTCCGGCTCCAGCCTTCCTGTATGGAGTTTGCATGTCCTCCCCGTGCCCGCGTGGGTTTTCTCCGGATACTCCGGTTTCCTCCCAATTCCAAAAACATGCGTGACAGGTTAATGGAACAGTCTAAATTGTCCCTCAGTGTGAGTGTGAGCGCGAATGGTTGTTCGTCTACGTGTGCCCTGCGATACGCTGCTAACCAGTTCTGGGGTGTACCCCGCTTTCTGCCCAAAGGCAGCTGGGATCGGCTCCAACACACCCATGACCCTTGTGAGGATAAGCGGATCAGAAGATGGATGGATGAATACTAAACTGCAAGCCTATGATGTTTTGGATTCATGAGAAAGCTAGCTAGCTAATACAAGGTAACTAGCAGAAGAATCCAACATTAGCCGAAAACAATATGAGGCAAACATCAATAGATGCAATTCATATAAATGAATAATAGCAAATTGCACTGTAGGGCTCCCCCTGCAGCTGCACACCTGTTGGTGGTTATGTCGTTAGTAAGTTCACCCTGCTCCTCCCTCCTGCCTGCTTTTTGGGGTCCACCACCACCTCGCAACGTGACAGGAATAAAGCCCCAGCATGATGCCCCATTGATTTGTGTGTCTTTCACTCTCACTGGTAAAGTCACAGCAGCGAGAAAGGCGTTACGAGCACAACAAGCCAAATGCAGCAGTCAAGTTGACAGCACCCGAAAAACGGGCCGCTTCATAACCACGTTATGTTCAATAATATACAGATAAATTGCTAATGACAACTTTATTTAGCACAGCATAACAAACGCTCACTGGACTTAGTGGTTACTGTATGTGCAATAGAGTCTACCATCATCAGTAGATGTCAACAACAACCCAAAAACCTGGTTGATGACTCTTCTTATCCACACCCAGACTGACCAAGGACGGTCGTACCACTGTGCTTATTCTTGCACTTGGTCAATCATTGAGAGGACAATTGACATGATGAAAAAGTGGTGGTGTGGCCTGAACCAGACAGGGGTTGTGCTGCTCTGCAGACCTATGAAGGTGCGTCACATTGCGATGGCATTTGGCATATTGTTCTATGGCGCTGGTCTCACATGTGTTTGCGCTGGTGACTACAGCAAGGTTGTTTTGAGCGTACAGGAAAAACTGAGTTTTAACATCGCTGGTCAATCTGGTGGTTGTGTTGGCTGCTGAATACTGTCTTGGTTGACCGTGCAACAGTTGCAAACAATTCTGTTCCCTTATAAGGTACTCCAACTTCCTTGCTCCCAATTCGCCAAGCCTGCTCCTTTTTTGTCTTGGTCCCGGCCGGTAAAGGAAACTGGCCGTATTGTATATACCTCCCGGTCCCACAAAGATATTGTCCCACATGGTTTTTATTTCACCATGCTCTGCGTGTGTGTATCTTTTTTCTTTCTATGTGACTGTTTGTTCTGCACATGCGACCTTCTTTCTTTCTTTTAGCTGTGCA
The DNA here is from genome assembly GCA_018466805.1 of Hippocampus abdominalis. Taxonomy (NCBI): domain Eukaryota; kingdom Metazoa; phylum Chordata; class Actinopteri; order Syngnathiformes; family Syngnathidae; genus Hippocampus; species Hippocampus abdominalis. The sequence continues at coordinate 10,840,730 of CM031704.1, read as the reverse complement.
AGCATCCGCTGCTCCGACCCCACAGCGGTGACTGCTGTGCAGCAGACATGTCTATGATTTGTCAATTACGACAATTAAGGATGAGAGAGACCACTGACACTGTTGGTGCGCTCTGCTCAAGCCCGAAGGTCCACGTGGGGCATTTTTTTTAATACAGTATGTTTATTGGTCGCTACTTCGCGGATTTTCGTTTATCGCGGGTGGTTTTGGTCCCCATTAACCGCGATAAACGAGGGATTACTGTAATGTTTGCCCTCATCCACACACACATACACACGCGCACCCACACACGCACACCCACGCGCGCGCGCGCGCACACACACACACACACACACACACACACGCATTTTTCAGACAGATTAAGTGTGAATGGTTGTCGTGATAGTTATTTGATATCTTTGTTTCTTCCTCACTTCACATCCATCCTTTTCCTCCCTGTGCCCTTTGTCTCACCCACCCTCTCCTCCGCTTCAAGGAACGAATATGTTCATTATTTGACATCAGATGGTATTACGCATGCTCTCGGCACCGCCGCTGCGACGCCAGCCAGTGTTGCTCGTTCCAATCTGTATGCGGCTACCTCAGGATGCGGTGCAGCAGTCCAGTACATCACGACGTATACGTAAAAATTCCGCAAAAATGTAAGCGTACGTCCCGCCCCCCACCCACCCTCGTCGGAGCGCCGTCTCCTCCTCGAGTCCATGCACCGTTGTTTATCTACTCCTGACTCCCCCGATGCTTGATGCAGTGGGTGTGCGCCGTAGGTGAAGGAGAAGGAATAGGAGCGGCATCTCACAAGCCTCCCCCAAGTCACCACAGCAGACGCACTCACCGTGGAGGATGTGTTTTTATTCGCTGCCCTTCTCGATTCTCTCTCGGTTAAAGGCAACGCACAAGACTGCAAGGACGCCGAGAGATTAAAGAAAGAGATATTTTACCCGTAGAAACGTCTGGAACCTGGACCACCAAGATGAAATTTCCGAGTGAAAATCCAAGAAAACCAGGGAACAGCCCGTCACCAGGTTGGACTGTCATTTAATCGTTTTTGTTTACCCGTATGCAAATCGAAAGTCCCTCAAAAGTGATTATTTTATCTGAGTTTTATCTGAACTTCCTTTCATCGTATCCCTATTTTCAAAGTGCTGCAGTGTGAAGCTCTGTCTTTATGCGATGTTGATAACATCCCTCATGTGCAAGCCCTGAGTAGTTTTGTACCGTGGCTCCGGCAGGTTTGCTCATGAAAAATTAATAGACAAATACAGCAGTGAAGATTTAGCCTGCATGGTGTTTATGGTCAATAATTGTGGCAAATCAGTTCAGTTGTATTAAAACAACAACAACAACAACAACAACAAAATTAAAAAAAATAAATATATATATATATATATATTTTTTTTTCTTCCAGTTCAGTTGTATTAAAACAAAACAAATATATATATATATATATATATATATATATCCATTTGTATTAAAATAAAATAAAATTATATATATATATAGATATAATTGTTTTCAGTTGTATTAAAACAAAATAAATAAATACATATATATATATATATATATATATATATAAAAACATTTTTTTGTTTTAATACAACTGAATTGATTATATATATATATATATTGGTGATAAATATGTTCATACAGGGAAGCATATTTAATTTGTGAGGAGACAATTGTTCTTGGAAAAACCTATTGCTTCGGTGTGGCGCAGTGGAGGGATTTCCACTGTTGTCCTGGATTTTGCATTACCTCACCCACTATAGGCAGATCCTCCTCAAATCTTGCATGTCCGTCACGTCCCATCACAGCATCTCCGTGTTCATCCAGTTGTGGCAGACTGTGATATTGTCAACATACTCTCTTAATCATAATCGCTGGAGCATGATCACTTTGAGGAGTTTAAACTGTTTGGTCTCTTTTTTTGAACTGTCTGTTTGAAAAAGGTGAAATTTGGAGCTTGGCCACCGTTCTTCGCACATTGCAATTGAATGGTTACATAACTTGAAACAATGGAACAGTTATGGTCGGTGTCACTGATATGTGGCAAAGTGGTTCCAAATCACCATATCGTTGGCACGTTAGGAAATGCATACGGTTGAAACAAATACAGTGAAACTCCTCTACAACTAAATCATGTTTCCAGCAAGACATTTTTCACAACAGGGGGTTTTTCACTGTAGCAAATTTGAAACAGGAAAGTGGGAATGGTGTTAATGCATGAAAATTTGTTCACACTAGGGGGTATTTTCACCCATGTAGATTTCGTTGTAGAGGAGTTTCACTGTATTCAGTTGCACTGCTGTCATTTTGGCGATGCATGGATACAATCAACACCTCCACTGCATTTGTGACACGGTCTACCAGGCAGATGTGGTCTTGATAGGTGTGATATTCAGCAACGTGCTGCCTATACTACTGCATTTTAACCCTATTCATGCACCCTGTAACATGATAAACTGTCCACTGTAGTCCCTGACAGGGTTCATGAGTTAACCAAAAGAAATAAAACAAGTGTAATGCAATTTTTTTTTTTTAATCGCATTGGGAGAAATGAGCATTTCTTTCAATTTTTTTTTAAGGGATGGCTTTATATTGTCTCTTGATTCAGATTTAATCCTCAAGAGGTGGTAGCGAGTCATTGTAGGTAGAAAAAAAAAGATGAAGAAGGCTGCACCTATCCATGTTGTCATTATTTTTCTTGAGTACGACACATGGTGTGTGTAATGCACTTACAAACACAAGGCAGGCACTGAGAGAAATGACACTCATTTCAGCCTCTTTTGCCAGCGATCCTATTCTTTCGGTCAACATTCAAAGCGACCACAGGTAAGGTGCTCGGACAGCGAAACAACTTGTTTTGGTTTTTTTTGTTGTTTTTTTACAAACTGCTTTGAGATGAAATGCTTCCCCCTACTGAGTTGGAGTACAGTATTTGCACTTAATTGCGTAATTTTATCCTCACACAATTTTCTGCAGGTGAGAATTTACAGAAGACAAATGCGTTGATCTGACAGCAGTTAATGAATACTTTTGTGTGCATTTAATTGTTTTGTGGGAGCTCTCAGGGGAAAATAAATTCAGGGAAGATTTGTTATCGTAGTCAGGGTTTTTTTTTGGACTGCTGCAAGCATATAGACCCTTTCATGCACCCTGTAACCTGATAACATGATAAGATGTCCACTGTAGTAACCGCTGTGCCTGAATGGGTTAATGTTGTTTGCCACATCATCTATCCATCCATTCATACACATGAAATGTAAAACTACGCCAATATGAAGCTTATTTGTTACATATCACAGTGTTCAACCATTTTTTTCCCCCTCCTTTTTTTTGTTTCTCCAGTGGCAGTTCAGACTAATTTGGTCCCACCCAAAAAGATGCAACCGGGTATGCTTCAATCCAGTCTGGTGCACGCCAGTGTGGCAACTATGCAGAACCCAATGGGATGCTCTTTGCCCCGACTCTCCATCTCCCGACCCACGAGCATGGTAGCCAGCATGGAGGCAGTAGCTGACGGCGCGGCTCCTTTTACCATGATGAAACTTAAGACGGTGCTGGCGGTTTTCGTGGTGGTGGTGGCTTACTTGGTGGCAGGAGGACTGGTGTTCCAAGCACTCGAGCAGCCATTTGAAAACGACCAAAAGATCACCATCACGGCAGAAAAGGCGGCGTTCCTGCAAAAGCATCCCTGCGTGTCCCCAGATGAGCTGGAGGCTCTCATCAAAGTAAGACCAGACACAAATCGAAACTCCAGTTTTACCTCAGAGAGGGAATTAAAGCAACTGGAAGCTGAGCTCCCCTATTGATCTGACCCCATTCAACACATCGTACCGTCATTCTGTAATTCGAACAAACCACACTTCACCTTCTGTGCAACAAAAAACACGTTTTGTTTTTTGTTTGTTTGTTTTTTTTTAGGGATGAAATTACATGAAGGCCACATTTACACTGTTGAGTTAACATTGGGAATACTTTCGTTTTAATTAAAATTACTCAATTAGTCAATGGATTGAAAATTCAAATAATGTGCAATACAGTGAAAAGCCTCTACAACGAAATCATGTTTGCAGCAAGAAATTTTTCACAACAGGGGGTTTTTCACTGTAGCAAATTTGATCTCAGATGTAAACAAACACACACACACACATACACACACACACAAACCTATGTGTACACGTACACCCAATCGTATGTGTACTCTTTATTTTTATTCCAACAGTGCATAAGTATGAGCACACACTTATATGACATTTCATATAGTCAGTGTAGAAAGAAAAAAAGGAAAAGAAATTGCGAAATTTACGATCAGCATTCACTTTCACTTACATCAATTCCTTGGATAATGTATTTTATTTTGCTTCCTCCATCTTTCATTTTGATCACTTTTACCCTCTCTTCCAGTGTCAGACCGCTTAGCTGCTTGACATCCAAAGGTCCGTTTTGTAGCCATTTTAGCAATGCAACGTTCTTACTACGTCTAAATCTAACAATAACAAATACTTCCTGGACTACTGCGCATGTGTAAACCAGTGTGGTGGTTTCTGTTGCCGTTTCCGAACGAAGCAGTAGAGGTCGCTGTTGAATTAGACTTCGTTGGGGTAGATCTCTTCACGAGGTAAGAGCAGAAAAAAATATTTCGTATAACGCAACAGGGTTTTTTTGTTTTTGTATGGGGGGCAGGAGAATGGAAATGTTAATGCTATGAAATGTTAAAGATGTTTTCACATTAGGGGGTATTTTCGCCCATGTTGGTTTCGTTGTAGAGGAGTTTCACTGTAAGCCATTTAAAAAAAAAACATAATTAAAACGAAAATATTGTCTGGAAGTTGCAAGCACTACTGGTGCCCTTCAGATGTACAGCAAACAGGGATTGGTGTTGTTGATAAGTGGGTGGAGATTTCAAAAGTGGTGTCACTGTCAAAATCAAGAGTTTTCACTCTGTCAGTCATAGCAGCTGAGGAGGCGATGCACCCTCTGATTCTTTGATTCCACCTGGGTGCTTGTTACACGGTTCTTTCCTTTTTAAGATATGCCAGGATGCGATATGGTGACAGATGTCTCCAGGCAACCCCGTTGTACTTTTTACATAACATACTTTTTCATTCCGTATCTGTGAAAATGTGTCATGAATTGAAGGCCTGTCATTTTATAATCCACTCATTCTGTAGTCCCAGTATAGGACTAGAAGAAAGACATTCAAATTTGGTGCTTTGTTTTCTGTGAGTCATAGTCTCACAATAAACAGTAGAAAATAGCTGTGTAACTTCCTGTTGCTGCGACAGCCCCAAGCACATTTGCTTCATATCGTCTTTTCATGTATTTATAAACTCCTTTTCAGACTTGGGACGTGTACCATTTGCCGTCTCCTTTGGTTAGTGAAAGACATGGCTTAGAATTCAAACTGGTTACATAAATCAGCCTTTCTATGAGTGTCTGTCTGTCTTGCTTCTTGTCTGTTTGGAAACCTAGAGTTTGATTTTACCCTCATGCAGTATTTTTAAGCGGCTGCATGAAGGGTATTACGTCCCAAAAATGTCCCTCTTCCAATGTGCAACATATTTTTTCACTTTTAATTTTTTTTCACTTTCAACCCCTCAAAATGTTCAGTGGGAATTGGCCAAGACATAGATATACATCCTATGCAAAATTTCAGCTTTGTGGAGTTATTTTTCACTGTTTTGTCTGTGGTGTCCATTTGTCCAACAGTCCAAAATCGTCCAAAGTGTCCAAAATGTCCAATTTTGGGATAATTACTGCATGGGGGTTAATGAAGGTTAGCACACGCAAAAGCGGGCGCAAATTGATTGCTTATACAAATCGGGGTGGAAGCTCGCTACTATCTCAACACACACAGTTGTTTCTCTCAAATGTACAAAACCGCACAGTTCACTTTAGGAGGGGTATATGCCAGTAGTTTATTTTAGTGCATGCAATGTGATATAAATATGTACTCAATATTCACATTAACACCAAAATACTAGCAACCAACAAAGTGAAAAGAAAATAATAATAATACAGTAATACAAAAATCAGCATTTCAGGGGACCCAAGTAACATTTACTTCTCCCGGTAATCAAAGCAAAGAGAAAAGGGAGACCGAAATTTAAGGTGTTGCCCACGTGGGCCATAGCCGTAAGCAACGCCCGTTCTGCCCTCCGGGTTGCTTTCCTTTCCCGAGTTTTTAACCAAATTTCGTTGGGTTTTTCACAACGTTGTGCAAGGGAAGGAGACCGGGAATTACTTGACTGTAAGCAGGGTAGTCGCCCTGTCGCAGACTACTCAATTACCTTTCACAAGTGACTTCAATGACTGTGTCTTAAGCACCATTTTCCGCCGCGGTCTGAGTTCCTCATTAAAGGATGAACTGACCGTCCATGACGACTCTGCTACATTGGATGAACTCATTGGTCTTGCCATCAGACTGGACAACCGACTCAGAGAGAGACGGCGGGAACTAGGACCAAGTAAGAGTGCCGCACTGTTCCTGAAACAGCGAGATCCACAGAGGAGCCTATGCAGCATTGCAGCTAACATGGCTTACATCTATTAACCCCCTTTCACATGTAACGCTAGCGCAGAATCAGTGTTTCATGATTTAAAGAAAGCATTTACCAATCATCCCGTGCTACGACATCCTAATCCTGAACTCTCGTTGATTGAAGAAGTGGATGCTTCTGATTCAGGAGTGGGGGCAGTATTGTCCCAGCGTTCGTTCCCAAGTCGACCAGAAACTCAATCCCTGCGCCTTCTTTTCTCGTAGAATCAGTCCTGCGGAGGCCAGCTACAATGTTGACAATAGAGAACTTTTCAGCATCATTCTCACACTCCAGGAATGGAGACACTGGCTCGAAGGAACCAAGGAACTGTTCACCGTATACACAAACATTGCCTATATTTGAACAGCCAAGAGACTGAACTCATACCAAGCACTACTCCTGACCAGGTACAACTTCACGCTAACCTACTCTAAAGGATCCAAGGACATGAAGACCAACGCATCCCGCATCTAGGACAGGGGGAATAGACCCGAACCCGAGAACATTCTGCCTGACCACTCACATTTTGTGTGTTATACGCATTTGGGTTTCTTGTGTCTTTATTGACAAACAATTTTTCCTTTATATATTTATCCTTGCCTTTTTTTGCAAGTGTTTTTGGTTGTCTCTTTTTCCTGGTGTTGTACCCGCGTTCTTTGTTGAACTTTGTTGGGCTTGCGACCTAGTTTTGTTAATAAACCTTTTTTTGTCAATTTTTTCCGAGTTCACGTTTCTAAAGTCCAATTCTTTCCGTAAATCTGACAAACAGAATGAGTGAAGAAGATTCCAGTTTTATCTTACAGAGTTGACAAATGCCTCTTCTACACACAAATCCCACAAATAGTTGATAATACAAGATGCAGCAATGCCCATGCATCCATTTTCTGTACCGCTTATTTACTTTAGGGTCACAGGTGAGCTGAAGCTTATTTCAAATTCACTGTTCCAATGCTGGCCTGGTCATCCAGTGGTGAGCGCATCGACCTCACAGTGCAGAGGTCATGGGTTGGATCCCAGCTCCGGCCTCCCTGTGTATAGTTTGCATGTATCCCCGGGCCTGTGTGGGGTTTCTTCGGATACTCCGGTTTCCTCCCACATTCCAAAAACATGCATGGCAGGCTGATTGAACACGGATCGTTGTTCATTTTTGTGTGCCCCTGTGATTGGCTGGCAACCAGTTCAGGGTGAATCCCGCCTGCCCGATGACAGCTGGGATGGGCTCCAGCACACCCGCCGACCCTTGTGAGGATAAACGGATCGCAAAATGGATGGATGGATGGATGGATGTTCCAATACTTGTGTCCATATAGCGAGGTGGATATCACATTGCTAACGCCTCTCCAACAGTGCATTTGTTGTGCAAAAACAGAGGACCATAGTCCCTCAGTTTGAAAATTAGAGTATCTTTGAAACCAGGGCTGTGTCACTGCATTAAATAATGTTATACCATATTACACCATTCCCCTCGAGACCAATTATTGAAGGCCACGATAATTAATTTTATTATTGTCTGGAGACTTGCCTTGAAGACAAGCCTTTTATCGCAATTTTTACGAGATGGTGATGTATTGTAACATCATAATGCTGTTATTGATTATCCATTCGTTTTCTGTTCCACATATCTTGTTTCGAGTTGCGGGGATTTAGAGCGTCAAGTAAATAAATGTTCCTCACTGTAATCTAAATTAGAAACATTGTTGGGGGGTTTTTTTTCATGCATTTTTTTGTTTTTGTTTCAATCATTCGAAGGCAAACAATCAAAACACCACTGTTTTGGTTAAAAAAAAATTATAATGCTTTATTGGTTACATTTTAATACATACATCCTCCCGAATTTGTTTGAATTAAAGGATCACCGAAGCAAATGTTTTTTTTTTTTTTTTTTTTTTAGGCATGGAAATGTGGGTTACTACAAGTGTGGTTTAGTCGTCTCGCGTTAGGACAAAATGTAAAAGTTATGCATTCGTTTGAGACATCGATAATCGAATAACTCTGTGACTCAAATTGTAGCCCTGTGAATCAAATCATGAGCTAATGAGAGATTTCATACACACCCTCACAAAGCGGTACAGCTGTGAGTCCCACACAATAACAAGAGGAAAATACTATACATTTTCAAAATGAATAAAATATTGAATATGACGTGCCTCTCTCTTGGATTCTCTTCGCAGCACTCGGTTGATGCTGTGAACGCCGGTGTGAATCCTGTTGGTGATACCTCCTATAACTCTAGCCACTGGGATCTGGGTAGTGCCTTCTTCTTTGCTGGAACAGTTATCACAACCATAGGTACAATGAAATATTCGAAAGTGTCTTTTTGTTACATGCTTAACTCAAGAAAACTGTACATTTAGATCAGGGCTGGCGGAGCCAATGTGGTGCCCTAGGCAAGATACTTCTCTGGCGCCCCCCTCTGTCGCTTATTATAAATACACCCACACAAAAAAGGTTTACAAAAAACAAAATTGAAAAATATTCCCTGTAATGCATGTGCAATATTCACTCGCAATGTCGATTGACAATTTACTGCAATTTAAAATGGCATGTGGTAATAACAGTAAAGTTTAGGGTATACTGTACTACTCATGCTAATAGCGATAATAAGAATGATCATTCTGATTCCTAACAATGTTTAATGCAACGGTTAAAGCAATTAACGTGCTTTAGACGATTTCAACTAACACAGCTAGGATAAAAAACCTGACGTATAAAAAGGGAAAATGCATTTGACAATTAAAATTGGGGGGAAAAAATCAGGCATATAGGCAATGCAGATGTAAATGTTATCATCAAATAATAAAAGCACACCAGTATAAAGTACACGCCATATTGAGTACAGTTAGTTACTTTCCAAAAATATTTTAAGACCCCCCCACCCTTGCGGCCCAGTTACATAAAAAATAAATGATGATTGACCATTTCAACATCGGGTCCGTCAGAGACACCCATCAGCCAAAAGAGGGCGGTAGAGAGAAGTAGGCATTATTACTTGCTTTGGTAGAAATAATCTTTTTCATATTACAGTAATTGGGCATTGTTTTGCATTTGAATCCATAGGCCGACTATTTGTTCAATTCAAGAGTTATTAGAAACTAATATTCTTAATATGAAAGGTGATTTTTTTGTTCCCCTTATGCCTATTTTGGCGCCCCCTGGAGTTCTTGGCGCCCTTAGCACCTGCCTATGTGGCCTAATGGGTGAGCCGGCCCTGATTTAGATCTAACCTGACAAAAAAAATGCATCTTGACCTTATCTTCCCTATTTTCATAGGGTATGGTAACATCGCTCCGAGCACTGAGGGAGGAAAGATTTTTTGCATTCTATATGCAATATTTGGCATCCCATTGTTTGGATTCCTCTTGGCAGGGGTTGGTGACCAGCTAGGGACCATATTTGTCAAAAGTATTGCCAAAGTGGAGATCATGTTCCGGGTGAGTTACATGTATATATGGTATATAAAAAGCCTACAAACCCATGTTCAAACATCAAGTTTTACTGAAATAAAAAAGGAGACCAAGACAAATAATTTCAAAACGTTCTCGACCATTATTGTGACCAAAAATCCATACAAAAAAAATATATATGTGATACAGAATAAGTAAAAAACAATTGAGATAATGTGGCTGCACAAGTCTGATGTGGTTGCAATTCTTATTTTGCGACGAGGCTTCGGCCAATAACCGGTTTGCTGAATTACGGAGCCCATGCACCGCCTTGTCGGCACAAAGGACTCAACACACACCTGCCACGTTTTAAAGCGCCACTGGTTAACATTATATAAAGCAATAATCTGTCCCTCTTGAGCTGAATGCCTATGGCGACACTAAGATAATGTTGATGCTTTTCATTACCTTTGATACTCAACTCAACTGTATTTATAGAGCACTTTCAAACAGCCATCGCTGCATATAAAGTGCTGTACATGGAGCAACTAACATATACATTATATTATATATATATATATATATATATATATATATATATATACAGGTATATATATTGATGGTCACGTTGCCTCTGCCAACATGGCCGCCATATATGCCTATGCATTGCCTTTGACATGAACATCACCCCTGCCTGGATACCTGTGGCAACAGCTGTTCAAACCATGTCCGGCCGTCTGTTGTAGTTTGCGCCACAAGACCAATAATAAATATAGTAATAAATAACAATAGCCAATTATGGAGCCAACAGATTTTGAAAACCACTGTACTAAGTATGTGCGATGCTCAAAATGTGCATTCTAGTCAGCACACATCTGTGCTATCAGATATTAAAGATACAGTGAAACTCCTCTACAACGAAATCTACATGGGTGAAAATACCCCCTGGTGTGAAAAAATCTTCATGCATTAACACCATTCCCACTTGCCTGTTTCAAATTTGCTACAGTGAAAACCCCCCTGTTGTGAACAATTTCTTGCTGCAAACATGATTTCGTTGTAGAGGAGTTTCACTGTACAAGGATGGGAAGATGTTATTCAGATACGTGATTGAGTTTCATCCAAATCGATACCTGTCGGTCCGGAATTAATCTGGGAATGCATCCCATTTTAGATTGAACTAGGCTCAATATCGATGGCATTGCGGTTTGCTTTGGTGGAAGATTTATGATCGTCAGGGCTGATTAGAAAACACGGGCCAACAAGCAGGGTAGCTTCACAGTCTGTTACCATCTGACTCCATTTATTTTTTGAGGTTTAACTTAGTTAAAATGGTTAGTTTGCTGATAAAATCAATATTTTTGGGTATAAATCAATTACATGGGTGTTTGTGTGTGTGTGTGTGTGTGTGTGTGTGTGTGTGTTTCTCCATAGAACAAACACAACCAAATCAGTCAAACTAAAATCAGATTGGCATCCACCCTCCTCTTCATCCTGGCCGGCTGCATCCTGTTTGTGACCATCCCAGCTGTGATCTTCAAACACATCGAAGGTTGGACAGCTCTGGAGTCGACGTATTTTGTCGTCATCACTTTGACAACTGTTGGGATAGGAGACTATGTGGCAGGTGAAACATTTGTTTCTACTGTAACACAAAGAAACCTAAATTAGTAACAATGCTAATGTGGCGGAAATATTTTTGATAAAGTTGATATGGTGTGGGCAACACAGTGAGCTAGCTGGTGGTTACATTTGCCTGAAAATTCAGAGGTTCTCGGTTTAAACATTTGCTCTGGCCTTCATGCTGTATTTATAGTTTGAGGTACTCCCAAAATTACAATACAATAAAACACATCGTTATTTATATTGCACTTTCACATCAACTGCAGCTGTAACAAAGAGCTTTACAGAACAGTGAACATAAAATAAAATAACATAACACAACACATAAACTAAGACACGATCTTAACCACTGTTCCTGCACATGCTTTGTTGTTTGAATCAGTTCTAGATGAAAGAGGAGAGAATCAAAGTGCCCTTTCACCAGTGGATCAGAGACGTCATGCTCAAAATGTGCACACATCTGCAACGAAGCTAATTTTGAAAGTAAACACAAAGCTGTAGCGTCCATTGACAAAAAAAAAGAGATTGGTCGGTTCACTTCTCTTGCCCCATGTAAATCCGCTTCAATTTCAAGCTGCGATTCTCAGTTCCAAATACGCATCCATGCTCTGCGCCGATGCGCCTCTATCCTCATTGCGGCTCCACGAGCCATCCATCCAGCCACACCAACGCAGACTATCCAACAGCGATGACATCTCCGCTGAACAAAACGGGGCTGTGAACAATGCTGCCCATTCCAGGCGCAAAAAACACAAGCGCCCCGGGGCTCTCCAGGGGCGGCAGTCAAATAGCACCGACATTCCCCCGCCGAAATCGCAATCCTTGATGGGTGCTACTTAGAAGGCGTACCCATCAAGGTTCTTCTCCTTCAACGAATGTCATGGCCAAAACTCTGAAAACAATCCACATTGGGTCCACACGAAGGACAACAAACACCATATGACAAAAGAAAAGACAGAAACAACAAAAAGCAAAGCTCTTAAAAAGCTCTTTCTGATGGCTGCCAACTCCGGCGCCATCTTGGATTATGAATTTGGTTTATTATAAAACTGTCTCGGTTATATCTGGGCACTCCAGCTCCTCTTAGATTCCAAAAACATTCCTGTTGTTCATGTTACTTGAAGATTCTAAATTGTTCATGGGAGAGAAATGTGCCCTGAGATTGACAAGCAACCTGGATTTCGAGAGAATGGATCGACGGTCAGTTTTGGTGTCTTTAATGAAACAATTGTTTTTTCCAAATCGGGCATGTTATAACAAATTATCTTCAAAAATATATGTGACAATATCGCTAAACCCATGTTTTAACCAGTTCATTATCACATGTGGTTATGGACATTAACCTCAAACTATTTCAACCTTAGCAGACGATAACAACGCATACATTCTATGATTGAAACTACTCTTCAATGAAAGAGCTCGTGAGCTGTCATTTCGCATTAAAATGTTGACGTTAATGAACAGCGTTACCCGGATATGGGATTACATTACATTCCAGAATGGGACACCTATCAGTTCAGGTTATAGCCCGCCCCCTGTGCAAAGTCATTTTGGGATGGGCTCCAGTTAGACACGCATCTAATATGGACAGGCGGTTTTGGAAATGGAGGAACGACAGAGACACTTATTTATTTGTGGCATTTTTTTCTCTCTCTCAGGCGGAAATCGAAGGATTGAGTACCGCAAGTGGTATAGACCTCTGGTGTGGTTCTGGATCCTGGGTGGCCTGGCCTATTTTGCTGCAGTGCTAAACATGATTGGCGACTGGTTGAGGGTGCTGTCAAAAAAGACCAAAGAAGAGGTATTCACTCACAGCTTTTACATCATTTAGTGCTGTTTTGAATGGGTTCAGAAGGATTTTACACCCCACCAATGTAAAGGGATGACCTTCAGTTGAATTTGACAGGTTTAATGTTCTCTGTAACGGGAGAGTCGTTACGCCACAAGTGTCAAAGTCAAGGCCCGGGGGCCAGATCCGGCCCGCCACATCAGTTTAGGTGGCCCGCGAAAGCAAATCATATGTGTCAACTTCCATGACCCTTGCTTAAATCTGTACCGACATCTCAAATTGTCAAATGTAATAAATAATGGTGACATTTTGCAATAACTTTGTGACCTTGTTTACACTCACTTGAACAATAATTGAACAAATCCTTGACTGATTTCAAAACTAGCGAGCCATCATTTTTTTTGTGTACGAGTAATAATACGATGTGATGATTAAACATTTATTCGGTTTCACTGTCATAACGGCCCTCCGAGGGAAGACGTAACTCCAAAGTGGCCTGCGACAAAAATGAGTTTGACACCCCTGCGTTACGCCAATCTTAATTAAAAGTAAGATGCATCCTAACACCTCCTCCTTTGGGTTGCTAGGTTGTGGGAGGGGCAAAGTGGGTTAGGTTGAGGTGTGAGATAGTTTAGGGGGAATAACTTCTAGACAGATTCATGACAATTTGGATCAACAATTGGGTGGTTCAGGAAATGGAAGCAGCAATGCACCATCAACACTGTGTATAGAAGGGATGGGGGTACTGCTGACTTCAGATCAGCACATTTACATATGCATGTCTGGAACTGTGCCTCTGAGTTGGCAGAACGGGGAAGTGGTGCCCATTTTTAAGAAGTGGGACCATAGGGAGTAGTGCAGGGGGATCAAACTCCTTCGGTTCTTCTGGTAGGGGCAGTGTGATTTTCATCCTAGGTGTGTAACACCTCGGCCAAGTCTGCACCTCTGAGCAGGGTGCATTCTATTTTGTGTTTTTTTTGTGGGTTTTTTGTATATATCTAGTGTTGATAAATGAAGTGCCAGGTGTACCTGACTTCAGGCCTTGAGCATGATACATACAGTAGCTAGAATAGGTCTAGCAGTATTTACAATATTGCAAGTAATCCCAGCCGTCTTCGGGCACAGACCCCTGAATCAGTCGCCAAATCCCACACAGAGACAACAACATTCACGCTCACACTCACACCTAGGGACAATGTAGAGTGCACAATCAGATGCATGAATGTGGGAGGAAACCGGAGCAGGAGAAAACCCACGCAGGCCCGGGGAGAACATACTCCACACAGGGAGGCCGGAGCTGGCAGTATTTACTCCACTTGAAGCAATCCTGCTGTAATCACCCCCGCGCAGAAACACACACGAGACAGATTGAGGTACTAACCCACTTAGTGACAATTACAGAGATGGGTGAAAACCTACTGAAAACCCACATCAGTTGTTTTTTTGTTTCCTGTCATTTGTCAGCGAAATGGGCCTCTGTCAGTGACGGATCGATAGACCATGTGTCAATACTGACGGAATGCCCAACTTGGCAAAGTAATGAGCTAGCTACAATGTACACACAATCACAAAATTGTACATGGAGAAATTATCTGTTCACTAATTTGTCAGTATTCAGTAGTTCATTGTTTTCCCATTTACTATGTAGCATGAGAAATGTGATACTACCTATTAAAAAATCAAGTCAAGTCAGAAACACAGGAACAGTTTTAATGAAGCCAACAAAGGTATTTAAAAAAAAAGCCAAAGCACAATAACTAAAGTTAATCAATGAACCTTGGAGGATGTCCAATGGCAACTGTTCCGGGCCAGATGTGCAGAGGATCTGTCTTGCCCGATTGAAGCCACGTCAGACAGGGTTTTGAGGGTATTTTGATGTCACAGAATTTGAAAATGACATTGTTTTTTCAGAAATGGCTCAATTAAAAAAAAAAAATTCCATATTTTTGTTGCGACAAGTGCTAATGATATGCAAGTTATGAAATTGGTATCCTCTTCATGCTACAACTTTGATAACCCTGTGTCTGTGCTTTCAAGCATGTACTTACAGTAGTCTTTGATTTTTAATGTGGTATTGTGGAAGACGGCAAACGTTATCGCTTACTGCGAAAATACAGAACAATTTATCTTTTAAGCAGGTCATTATTTTGTACCGAAACAAGACCACAACTATACTGAGGCAATTTCAATATCATGAATATTGTAACATCTCATTATCAGGATTTTTCTCAGTCAATGCCATCTGGGGGGTCCCAAATTTAATTGGAGGCGAGCCAATTTAGGTCAATGGGCCGCACCTTGACAACCACTGAAGAAGATGGTTTTCGTTGAGTCCCACCACTATTAAATTAATCACTGCAATCTTAAGTCTTTTAAGAACTTTTGGGGGTGTCAAATGTCAAAAGGAACACATTGTTTTGAAAATAATGTGTTTTGACATATGTGTGATTTTTTTTTTTATCCGTTTTAACATTTCTTTGGGAAATGTTGTGATAAATAAAATATAGTACAGTGAAACTCCTCTACAACGAAATCATGTTTGCAGCAAGAAATTTTTCACAACAGGGGGTTTTTCACTGTAGCAAATTTGAAACAGGAAAGTGTGACTGCTGTTAATGCATGAAGATTTTTTCATACTAGGCGGTGTTTTCACCCATGTAGATTTCGTTGTAGAGGAGTTTCGCTGCAGTGGTAATTTTGGTCATGATAACTGTTATCTAAATTGCAAATATATTATATTAAATATTTTTTACGACCTAAAAAAACATTATCCTTATGGTAGTTTGAGTTAAAACCCAACGCTCATTCATCACAGTTTAGAGTTTTCTGGTTTCTCAAGGATGTGTACAGTGAAACTCCTCTACAACGAAATCTACATGGGTGAAAATACTCCCTAGTATGAAAAAATCTTCATGCATTAACACCATTCCCACTTTCCTGTTTCAAATTTGCTACAGTGAAAAACCCCCTGTTGTGAAAAAATTCTTGCTGCAAACATGATTTTGTTGTAGAGGAGTTTCACTGTACTTGACCCAAGGGTTTGTTTTATATACACACGACATCAAACACACTAAAGTATTTTATGTATTTTGCCAAGGTTGTGGAAATCAAGGCTCATGCAGCAGAATGGAAAGCAAATGTGCGAGCAGAGCTGAGAGAAACGAGGCGGCGTATGAGCGTCGAGGTCAGCGACAAACTTCAGCGAGCAGCCACTATTCGCAGTATGGAAAGACGACAACTCGGCCTGGATCAACGTGCGGTGTCCATGGATATGCTTTCTCCAGAACGCCGAGCCATTTTCAACAGTCTCGACACCAACAGCTACAAAACCTCCTCCCAGGAGAGTATCGACACCAAGTTGAACAATCTTCGACTAAGGGGCGCTGAGCAATGCGACCGTCAGTCCAACCACCAAACAACATCTGAGGACAACATTTTTAACCGCCTGAGTTCCGTCACTAAGCTGGCCAAACGTAACAGGAATCGAGAGCTGAAGACAAACATCAAAGAAGAAGCTCGCCGTCCGCATAGTGAAGCTTACGGTTGGATTACACCCACCTTTGATTGTAGCACACCTGTCATGGGTGAAGGGAAGAGCAAGGATGAGGAAAACGAAGAGGCCGAAGACAAAAAATGCAATACAAGCTTGTCTGAATTTCCGTTGTTTGTAGAGGCTTACACGTCACATAATGGGCTTCTTCTGGAACAAACCAAAGAGAACAAGAATGATGAAGCACTTGAAATGAAAGCGCTACATATTGAGATGAGCCCTTAACAGTCTGTAAATTGTTTTCAAATGCCACCATTTGTGCCTTATGTTTTCTCTTTCACCAGTATGTGCTTAAGCAGGACCAATGCCTGCTTCTTTGTGCTACTGTACACGTATGCTGTTCTGTTGACATGCAGTATTCACAGTGCC
The DNA here is from genome assembly GCA_018466805.1 of Hippocampus abdominalis. Lineage (NCBI taxonomy): Eukaryota > Metazoa > Chordata > Actinopteri > Syngnathiformes > Syngnathidae > Hippocampus > Hippocampus abdominalis. The sequence goes on along the minus strand of CM031704.1, from coordinate 10,823,477 downwards.
CTAAGAATATGAGCTCGACATTATTTATATTGGCTTCACCATGAGCCAGTGTAATAATGCAAAATACCCTCAGAGGTTGTGCACTTCTATTAACGAACGGTCACTGGGTAAAGTGTTCCTCCAGCAAGTGCTAAAGCAGAGGCCCTAACCATTGGTCCCTGGCCCAGTGCCAGTTTGTTGACCATTTAGTTCAGTGTCACATATAAAATTAATGTGTGTGTGTGTGTGTTTGTGTGCGTGTGTGTGTGTGTGTATATATATATATATATATATATATATATATATATATATATATATATATATATATACACATATATCCCGATCCCCATATATATATATATATATATATATGGGGATCGGTCCCCACTCAGCGACGGTGTGAATGTGGGTGTGCATGATCGTTTGTCACTATATGTGCCCTGCGACTGACTGACGACCAGTTGAGGGTGTAGTCTAGCTTCTGCACGAAGTCAGCAGGGATCGGCTCCAGCAACTCCCCGTGACCCTGTTCAGGATAAGCGGTGTTGAAAATGGATGTGTATACCTATTGATCGATAGATCGATAGATAGATAGATAGAACTTTTTCATTTTGACTGAGCATATAAATCAGCACTCCACCCCCGCGTCTGCGATCACCTTATGAAGATGGATGGACTGTGCGTTAGCCACCCACACCCTCGGCAATTAGTCACCAATGGGGAATACACCAGCATCCCCTGACACAAGATCCTACCTCCGTCGACTATTAACTTAAAAATAGGAAAATTCGTCCACATGCACCTCCAACCCCCATGTCGGGGATAACCTTCCGAAGTGGAAAATGCATCTGAACCCCCCCCAAACCCCCGCCCCCGCCCATCTCCCAACCCTTGTCAGTGAATGTTTGCATATCCGCGAAAAGCATGTACTAAAATGTTTGTGGCCCACCGTGTTAAAGGGTAATAAGTTTGTTTTTATGTTTGTATCTTCAACAGGGTTTACAAATTTATGTTACGATAATGTGTACAGAGGTTTAATATATTTTCACATAATGTACATTTACCAATGAACAGTTAATGACATTTCCCTACCTCACACCATTTAAGTATCTGCAAAGATTGAAGGTCCTCCAATATAAACAAATCTGTTGTAGTATATAATTTTAAGTAATCACGTAAAAGGAGACAAGCCTTGTTTAACAAAGAATTACAATTACTCCGAAATTGTGAGTGAAGAATGAATGATGCTGTCGCGAAATGAAATGCCTTAGAAATTTGAGTAAACTTGGACTATAGATCACAGCAAAGCCAAGAATCGCCCCATGCAATGGAAGTAGGCCTGTCACAATACATTTTTCGAGATGATATACTGTATTTTCCCAGAAACTATCGCGATAAACAATAGTATCGTCATCTTTTTTTTTTTTAATGGCACTGATATGTGATGTCAGAACAAAATTTCATTGTGTCCCTCTGAAGTGCATTTATGTATTGTTGTGAATTGAGCGTAAGCGAGGCAGTATTCATACTCTTTGAAAAACATTTTTTTTCATTGGACAGATTCGTTACGCGCTTGGTCGCCAATCTCGAAGTTCCCAATTAGCGTAATGGGTGTTCGCAGAACCAATCGTATAAACTAGCGATTAATGAGTAAGAAAAGAGCATCGCAGATGTGGGCTGTGAGCCATAGCATTCATGCCCCATGGCTATTACGAGCGCAACACTACATATTTTGTTCTCTGATTGAGTTTGAATTTGTTGAGCTACGGCGCTGTGCAGTAAAAGCAGAAAATAGGGAAAAAAAAGAAAATGACAATATTTAGGACAAATGAGAATTCAGAAGGACACTGTTAGAGGTTCGAATCAAAATACATTTCGTATTACAACAACAGCTTTAGAGTTTCGTCAACATTTCCCTTGACATCTTTATGGCTTTAACCTTGTGTGAAAACTAAATGTTTGGTGTGTTTTTCGCTATGTGCACATTCAACATGCACACTAACCCACTGTAATTTCTTGGAGAAACAGGGAGTGCACAGCGGCCAAATGAAAGTGTAGCAGGTTAAAATAAAGTGCTTAAATGACCGTATTTTCCACACTATAAGGCCCTTGTGAGGTCATTCGAAGTATCTGGTATGTATTGTGAATCTATCCATCCATCCATTTTCTAATCCGCTTATCCTCACGAGGGTCACGGGGATGAATCTATTCAGAGGTCATGTCGGAGCATACATCAGATAAAGGATATTGTCAGGAAAACAGTGGTACACAAATGTATGAATCCGGCATCCTGTGAATGGTGTTGCCTCGAATCCGAACATTTCCATCTGTAAATAAAAAGGAGAAGTTGAATTTGTTCCTGAATATGACATCCAGATATCTTAACATATATCCCCTGACCTCTTTGAGTATCTCAGGGCCCTTTTTGTTTTTGATTGCATTGTCAGGATCACTCCTACTTTGAGATTTAAAAAAGTTTAGGGACGGTAATTTTACTCCCACAGTCGAATGGTAACCAATCTTTCGTCCCGCCAAAACTGGGATAGGCTCCTGCTCACCCATGACCCTAATCTGGAAGCTCATTATAAAAAAGGATGGATCACTGAAAACATACATATGGTATGGTATTTAGTAGTGAATGACAACAGAATACAGCATAACGCCATAATGCAAAAAAATACAAAAACAAACAAAAAAACAAGTTGTGCTTTGAGATTCCTTGATGGATCAATTTGCGATGATCAAGTAGCAGCTGTTACTATGAGTGTGATTGTGCAATTTTTGTTAAACATGACTTCTCTAGTCTTTTAGCTTGGATCTGGATTTAAAGGGAAAAAAAATGGAAATGTCAACAAATATGACCCAGGTGAAGGCATGAGTGCTTCATATTGCATCAGGTGAAAAGAATAACACGACTGCTTTGGTAGGTAGCCTGGTGAGCGCTTAGCATTTGAAATTTGTATGTGGAATTCATATTCATCATTTACCTGACAGCTAATACATTGCTTAAGTAGAACATGTAGACTGACTCAAATTGTGTAGTCAGTGACACAGCAGCCTTTCATTCTCACAACCAGTGTCAAAGCATTATTTCTTTTTATGCTACTGTATACATTACAAGTGAAAAAGGACAAAAAAAACCCTAAAAGCTGGTACGAATGCAGGCAAAAGCCACGTTAAAAAAAAAAGACTTCTCAAAAAATACAAACATTTCAAATCTTCAACATGAAAAAGAGGTAAGTCAAATATAAAAAGATGCACCCGCATGCTATATTGCCAAACATATAACTACGCACAGTATGATGTTGATTGTATCGCCCCGCATTGTTCAGATGATCAGGCTTTTGTGTGATTTTTTATTTTTCTAACTGCCTGTGACTTTCAAATCTGCCTTGTACTTAGATGTTGCTCACAGTCTCCCAAGGTGCAACCATTATGTTTCCTTTTGGAAATAAATATCACTGAATATGAAGTTTATAAAACTGTCTGGGATTATATGTCATTCTATATGATTGGCGTGAGCTATGTGTCATGCAATGTGTGTGTGTGTGTGTGTGTGTGTTGGGGGGTTGGTTGGGGGTGAGAATAACCATGCCTGATCATACGCGGTTCACAAATGTGGGAGAAAATTCTCAATTTGTCTACGATTCTTGCCAAAGGTCTGACGGGACAGGCTCCAGCTCCACACAACCCTGGACAGGTACCGTTACGAAGTGTAGGAAAGGGGCCCATTCCTGCATATGATCCCATATCTGTCGTGTGTGAGATCGTTCGGAGAATTGTTCAAATACCTGACAAACACCGGACCGCTAACAATACAGAAATGATGGTATGTGTAAAGAATGGAAATGAAGGATGGTTTCAGGGTCTGCATCATAAAGTGTTTTTAAAAAAAAATTATAATCCAGTTGGATTATCTGGGCTATGGCATAAATATGGAACAAAGATATCTATTTCCAAAAAAAAAGTGCCACGGCAAAGTATAAACACAAATAGCTGGTCACGAGATGCCAGAAAAACAAGGCATAAACAAAAAACGGCGGCCCGGTGGTCCAGTGGTTCAATCCCAGCTCCGGCCTCCCTGTGTGGAGTTTGCATGTTCTCCCGGGGCCTGCGTGGGTTTTCTCCAGGTACTCCGGTTTCCTCCCACATTCCAAAAACATGCATGGCAGGCTGATTGAACACTCTAAATTGTCCCTAAGTGTGAGCGCAGATGGTTGTTCCTCTCTGTGTGCCTTGTGAGTGGCTGGCAACCGGTTCAGGGTGTCCCCCGCTACTGCCCGAAGGCGTCTGGGATAGGCTCCAGCACCCCCTGTGACCCTTGTGAGAATAAATGGATCGGAAAATGAATGAATAAACAAAAAACGCTTGCAAAAGGCAAGGTAATAGAAACGCAGAGAATATACACGAAATGGCAACAGTCCAATCACACAAAAAACAAAACGAGCAAGATCAAAGAGGAACTAGCACAGGCAGAGCCACAGGTGTCCCTTTTTGATCATCCTGGGATCACATCCTGGGATCACCCCCAAGACTGTCCCACAGGGGGACAGAGTGTAAGGGCTAACAGCCAGGCAAAGGTACTTGGACTAACGTCCCAAAAAGGGACGCCATTGGCAACATTAGGGAGCACCAAAACCTCTTGGTCTGGCAAAAGCGACAATGACAAGATTCAGGGGTCTAGAAAACAACACTTGAGTAAGAGCAGCAAAAAGGTCAATAATCCGACAAGAGACACGGGATCTTGGCAGCACTTAATAATACATGGGTTAATCGTGATGATCACTTTGGCAGTATGCACGCTGGAAGAGAAGCCTCCCACTGCTACCTGCTGGAGAAGCACAAGAACAGATCATGACATATGTTACTTGAACAAATGCTTAACAGATCACAGTTTAACAGTGAGAAAAATTAACTTTGTCAAGCCAAAATGAATAGACATTAGGATTTTTTCTTCAGCTCAGAATGTTTTGTTTATTATTTTCAAATGTTCATTAGAAATGTGAATATTCTATTTTTCACAATGCAGCTTGATCAACTTGGCACTTTTTTTTTTTTTAAAAGCTTAGTGACGTTGCATCTCCCTGCTGTCACGTCTCGGACAAGCCGAAACAAGTTTGGAATCCCCAAAATTGGAGACGCCAACAAGGTCTCCGTAGCAAAAATGTGCAAAAAAATGCAAAAAAAAAGCGCTGGTCCAAACGGACCAGGGAGTACAAAAAGCGCTTGCACAAAAGGCAAGGGGAGAAAACAAGAACCGAAAATACAAACGGAAAACAATGTATCAAAATACACGCAAGAAAAAGCCGAATCACAAAATAAAAACCATAGTACCGAGAGTTCAAAAGCGAAAAACGACGAGGTCTATATCAAAAGGTCTATGAGCAAAGAAGCAGCAAGGCATAAACAATACTCCGACGACAAGTGCACAGCAGAAGAGTCCTTAAATACAAAGTCTCCCTAATGACGGATTGGCAGCAGGTGTGCACAAAGACGTCCGCTCATGCCACCTGCTGGCCAGACCGAAAACAGAACCGTGACAGTACTCCCCCCTCAACGGACGCCTCCTGCCGGACCACCCGGCTTCGATGGGTGCGCAGCATGGAACGCACGGAGAAGGACGGGTCCAAGATCCAGGAGCGGAGGACCCACTGCCGATCCTCCGGGCCGTAGCCCTCCCAGTCGACCAGATACTGGAACCCGTTACCCCTGCGCCGAGAGTCCAAAATTTCCCGCACCGTGTACACCGGGTCACCATCGATAATCCGCGGAGGAGGAGGCGAGGTGGGAGGAGGAGCCAGGGGACTGGTAGCCACCGGTTTAAGCAGGGAAACGTGGAAAACGGGGTGAACCTTCATGGTGGGCGGCAACCGGAGCTTGACGGAGACAGGGCTGATGACCGACTCCACTACGTACGGTCCCGTGAAGCGAGGAGCCAACTTGCTCGAGGTGCCGGCCAGCCGCAAATCCCTCGTCGACAGCCACACCTCCTGGCCCACCTGGTAGGCCGGTACCGGGCGACGACGACGATCCGCTATAGTCCGGTTTCTGGAGGCGGTGCGAGACAAAGCTGCCCTGGTCTCCCTCCACATGCGATGAGCCCGCCGAAGATGAAGCTGCACAGACGGGACCTCCACCTGCCCTTCCTGTGAAGGAAAAAGTGGTGGCTGATAGCCATAGGCAGCCATAAAAGAAGAATGGCAGACGAGACGAGGGTGTTGTGGGCGTATTCCACCCAAGGCAGGTGAACAGACCATGATGAGGGACGGTGAAGACACACGCACTGCAGAGCCGCCTCATGGTCCTGGTTCATGCATTCAGTCTGTCCATTGGACTGCGGATGGTAACCCGACGACAGACTTGCTGTGGCCCCCATGGCACGACAGAACCGCTTCCACACTCTCGAAACAAATTGGGGACCCCGGTCAGACACAATGTCCACCGGGATCCCATGGAGACGGAAGACATGGCTGATGAGGAGGTCGGCAGTCTCCAGGCCAGATGGCAACTTGGACAATGGAACGAAGTGAGCGGATTTCGAGAAGCGATCCACAATGGTGGTATGACAGTTTTTCCTCGGGAAGGAGGAAGGCCAGTGACGAAGTCCATGGAGATGTGGGACCAGGGTCGAGGTGGAACTGGTAGGGGTTGAAGTAACCCCGCCGGAGCTGGTGAGAAGCCTTACTGCAGGCGCAAGTGGCAAGTGGCGCAGCTCCGGCCACCAAAACCGCTGAGTGACGAGCTGCAAGGTCCGGTTCACCCCAGGATGGCAAGCCACCTTAGACGAATGCCCCCACTGCAACACCTCCGAGCACAGAGGTGGGGGTACAAAAAGCTTCCCTGCGGGACAGCCAGCCCGGACTTGGGTACCATCTTGGGCTTCCTGGATCCTCTGCTCGATCTCCCACCTCAGTGCCCCCAAGATGCAGTGGTCAGGAAGGATGCTCTGGGGATCGCTGCGCCTCTCCGCGGGGTCATGGATACGGGACAGTGCGTCAGGTTTCACGTTCTTGGAACCAGGACAGTAAGTAAGTGTGAAGTTGAAACGTGTCAGGAGTAGTGCCCACCGGGCTTGACGTGAGTTTAGTCTCTTGGCAGAGCGAATGTATGCGAGGTTCTTGTGGTCGGTATACACGGTGAATGGCTCCTCAGTCCCCACGAGGCAATGCCGCCATTCCTGCAGAGCCAAAACGACAGCTAGCAGTTCCCGATTTCTCACATCATAGTTAGTTTCGGCTGGACTGAGACGACGAGAGAAGGCGCAAGGGTGAAGCCTCTGGTCAACTGGGGAACGCTGAGACAACACCGGCCCCACTCCTGAATCAGAAGCGTCAACCTCTACCACAAAAGGATGATCTGGGTTAGGATGATGCAAAACAGGGGGCTTAGTGAAGGCCTTCTTTAATTCCGAAAACGCATTGTCGGCGTCTGAGTCCCACCTAAAGGGAACCTTAACAGAGGTCAACCGGGTTAAAGGAAGGGTCCTCTGGCTGTAATTTCTGATGAACCGGTGATAGAAGTTAGCGAAACCCAAGAAACGTTGCAGCTGTTTTCTAGTGGTTGGTGTAGGCCACTCTCCCACCGCCTTAATCTTAGCGGAATCAGCTCTCAGCTGACCCTTCTCAATAACAAAACCGAGGAAAGAAATAGACTCGACGTGAAACTCGCATTTCTCGGCTTTGACGAATAGCTGATTCTCTAAGAGACGCTGCAGGACGAGTCTAACATGGTGTTGGTGCTCTTGGAGTGTACGAGAAAAAAATCAATATGTCGTCCAAGTAAACAAAACAAAACACATTAAGAAGATCCCTCAACACGTCATTAATGAGACTCTGGAACACGGCGGGTGCGTTCGTTAACCCAAAAGGCATGACCAAATACTCAAAATGCCCCAAAGGTGTCTTGAATGCCGTCTTCCATTCGTCCCCCTCCCGAATGCGGACCAGATGGTAAGCACTGCGTAGATCTAGTTTGGAAAAGATGGTGGCAGATTGGAGGGGGGCAAACGCCGAATCTAACAACGGAAGTGGATATTTGTTTTTGATGGTGATCTCATTGAGCCCCCGATAGTCGACACAAGGTCGTAACGATTTGTCTTTCTTCTCAATGAAGAAGAACCCAGCCCCCAAAGGGGATGTAGATGGTCCAATAAGGCCCGCCGAGAGAGAATTGTCTATGTACTCCCTTGACGCCTTTCGTTCCGCGTAGGAAACCTGATATAGGCATGAACTCGGTAGAGAGGCGTTCGCGAGCAACTCGATGGCGCAATCGTATGGCCGGTGCGGCGGCAAGGACTGAGCGCGGTCTTTACTAAATACTTGACGCAAATCATGGTAGATACTCGGAACCTTCTCCAAACAGATAGATTCAGGTGGATCATTACGTGACGGCCCTCTACTACCTGCTGCCGACTGCAGACAGTGAGCATAACAGAACGGACTCCAGTTCTTAATTGCGGGACGTTCCCAGGTGATGACAGGATTATGGGATTTTAACCATAGCAACCCCAAGATCGGGACGGCATAATATAAAACTTTCTATATTCAATGTGATTGCCTGATACCCTGAGCTTTAAAGGGCCGGTGACCTGTTTAACCTCCGCCAGGAGTCGCCCATCAAGATCGTGAACCCTCTTAACGTCATTTAACTCCTCCACCGGACAACGCAGTTCGTTAGCCATCTTCGGGTCTATAAAACAATCGTCCGCCCACGAGTCCACCAGAGCCCGAATCGGAAGGGCTCGTGAAGGACCATAGATAGTCCCGTCCAGCTCCAGTCTCTTGGGGAGTCCTGACCTTGACTCCTCCCTTCTCGGCTCCCGTGATTCAGTGCTGGGTGCAAACTCACGTTTGTCGGTGCGGGTTGCAAAGCGGGTTGGGGTCAAAGAACAGTCGGTGACTCGATGTCCTTGTTGACCGCAGTAAAAACAGGCATGGTCCCGGATCCGGCGCCGTCTCTCCTCGTGCCCCACACGTCGTCCTCACAGCTGCATGGGCTCTCCCTCTGCGTCGACAGTCCTGGGGTGATGCTCTGCTCCGGGCAGCCGCAGGCACTCGTGAGAAGTGGACCGACCACCGGCACGACGGGACTGGAAACTGCGATGACCCTGTTCGCCTCCGCATTACCGCTCTCGTTCTCGCATGCGGTTGTCCAGTACGAGAGCCAGATTTATGAGTTCCTCCAAGGTTGTGCTCTCATCGTGGGTAGCCAGTTCATCCTTCAAAAATGAATTTAAACCGCGACGAAACAAACCACAGAGAGCGCGGTCCCCGTAACCACTTCGGGCGGCCAAAATCCGAAAGGAAATAGAGTATTCGGCAACAGATTGCTTCCCTTGCCGAATATCTAACAGCCGTCCTTCGGCCTCTCTTCCCATGACCGAATGGTGGAACACACGACGAAACTCTGACACAAAATCAGGGAAGGAAGACTGAAGCCCGGGTTGAGCATTGCTTACTTCCACCGCCCATGACGCCGCCTGACCAGTCAACAGGCTCATTATAAATGCCACCTTGTTGTATCCTTTACATAGGTGGTTGGTTGTTGGTCGAAAACCAGTGAGCATTGGTGTAGAAATTGTCCACACAGCCCCGGTTCGCCACCATAGCGTGGTGGGTGTGAGAATTTTGGTTCCCACTCCGCGACAGGGAGGGATGGTACTCCTGTGATAGCGTTTTGCTCCACTCGTGATTCCAAATTCTCGAGCTGATGAGCCAGCAGGGAGATCGCTCCCCGGAGTTCCGCGAGAGCTTGTTCCTGCTGACCCACCAGTTGTCCTTGGCTGGTCGAGGCGGTCAGAATCTTTTGGCGTCTACGGGATCCATGTGGTCGGAGTATTCTGTCACGTCTCGGACAAGCCGAAACAAGTTTGGAATCCTCGAAATTGTAGACGCCAGCAAGGTCTCCGTAGCAAAAATGTTTTATATACAAAAGTCGCACCGACAAAGTAGTAACATAAAGCGCTGGTCCAAACGGACCAGGGAGTACAAAAAACAATTAACAAAAAGCGCTTGCACAAAAGGCAAGGGGAGAAAACAAGAACCGAAAATACAAACGGAAAACAATGTATCAAAATACACGCAAGAAAAAGCCAAATCACAAAATAAAAACCATACTGACAAGATCAATAATACCGAGAGTTCAAAAGCGAAAAATGACAAGGTCTATATCAAAAGGTCTATGCGCAAGGAAGCAGCAAGGCATATACAATACTCCGACTACAAGTGCACAGCAGAAGAGTCCTTAAATACAAAGTCTCCCTAATGACAGATTGGCAGCAGGTGTGCACAAAGACGTCCGCTCATGCCACCTGCTGGCCAGACCGAAAACAGAACCGTGACACCTGCGACATGTCTGCCGCCTCGAAATCGGCCTACATTCGTGTAGTCGGACGTCAACATAACTGCAACCATGCAAAACTGCACTTGACCTCTGTTGGGTACCTGACAGGGAAATCTATGAGCAAAATTGTATCATGTTTAAAGTTTCATTTAATTTGGACACATCTAAACGTTTGGGTGCATATCCTGCACCCCAAATGCCTATGCACAAAGACAAAAGTGCTGGCCACCTGGTCGGAGGGCTGGTGAAGTCCACAATTAGCACGTCAATGCAGGGGGGCGAACAGAGGAGAGAAGGATAGACTCGGTCACCAAGGGGGAATGAATAAATTGGGAACAGCGTTTGAACAACAAAAGACGATTTGAGAACACCCGTCGCGCCCAGGCGGCATTTGTCGTCCGCAAAGTCTGCAACATGTTGATTCAGCGTAGACCAAATGGAAAGGCGTCAACGTACCGGTGGTTCAAAGCTCAAACCAAGGTAACCAATCACTACTGAGGGGCCGGACGGGGGGTGCGGTATGCAAATATCGGGGGCAGTGTTTTTCTTGTATTTTGTAATAAAAGTTTGAATTGGCGGGAAAGGAGCTCGAGTGTGATCACGGAGCAACTAAACCGTTGTTCGCTCTCAGAGATCCGCTCCCGTCGATATTGAAGACAATTTTCCTGTGTGCCAAGTCATTTCTTTAACTTTGTCCAAGAAAAACTTTGACACTACCTCAGGTCTAAATAGTTCACCAAACAAAAGACAAATAGCCTGGACAATATGACCTAAACCAGAATGCATAGCCACACCTGAGTCACGATACCAATGTCTTTTGTGTCCTGAGGCTCCGCACCCACCTTCTTCATTACACACGACAAGTAGATGTGTCATAAATGTTCAAAGTCTGGTGTAACAAAATACCAATCAAAAATTGATGTCTGAGGCAGTTCCTGACCAGGAGTTGTCGGATACTCACAGCATTGTGGCATGGTCTAAGAAGACGTTGTCCATCCATCCATCCATTTTCTGATCCACTCATCCTCACAAAGGTCACGGGGGCGTGCTGGAGCTCCCAGCTGTCCTCAAGCAGTAGGTGGGGCACACCCTGAACTGGTTGCCAGCCATTGGCGGGGCACATGTAAACGAACAACAATTCGCGCTCATTGTCATGCCTCGGGACAGGTTAGCGTGTTCCATTAACATGCCATGCATATTTTTGGAATGTGGGAGGGAACCGGAGTACCCGGAGAAAACCCACGCAGGCACGAGGAGAACATGCAAATTCCACACAGGAAGGCCGGAGCCGGAATCGAACCCTGCACCTCTGGCACTATGAGGCCAGTGTGCTAGCCAGTCGACCACCGTGGAAAGGCTTTGTGTTTCAAATACTGTAGTTAAAAAATTCACATGAAACATGTGACCTCCACACAAAAAAGCCAGAGCAGGAATTGAACCCTGCACGTTTGCACTGTGGATGGATTTATTACTTTCAAAGGTCAAACATGTCGCCAGTCGATTTTTTAAATTTGAGGACATATTATTTTATATATGGTGGTGGACTGGTTAGCATGTCCACCTCACAGTTCTTATGTCATTGGTTCGATTTTGGCTCTGGCCTTCATGTTTGAAATTTGCAAGTTCTCCCCGTGCCTGCGTGGGTTTTCTCTGTGTACTCCGTTTTCCGCCCACATTTCAAAATCATGCATGGCAGGCTGATTGAACACTCAAAATTGTCCCTGGGTGTGATTGTGAGTGTGAATGGTTGTTCGTATATTTGGGCCTTGTGATTGTGTGGCAACGAGTTTAGGGTGTACCAGGCCTACTGCCCGAAGACAACTCGGATAGGCTCCAGCATGCCCGCAACCTTCATGAGGATTAAGCGGTTTAGATAAAAGATGGATGGATTCCAAACAAAATGTCGCCAGCCATCAACAACCAAACTTCACTTTGTTTACAGATTAATTATAAAATGGAACTACAGTATTACAAAAGTCACCTTTTGATGACAGATGAAAGAAATGTGTAATATGTAGAGTGGAAGGCGCATAAATGAACACTGACATTATTAAGAGTCCATTCTTAGTGGTGGTCTTGAATACTCACAGATGCAATCAAATAAATGAGTATTGTAGAATTTTTGATCAAAACAAGACTGCTCCATTCAATATTTTTCTATGTAATTACTTATTGTCTGAAATAAAAAGCATATTGCAACAAATATACAGGAAACAATTTCCATCCCGGGCGGCCCGGTGTTCCAGTGGTTAGCGCGTCGACCTCACAGTGCAATCCCAGCTCCCAGGCAATCCCAGCTCCCTGTGTGGAGTTTGCATGTTCTCCCCGGGCCTCCGTGGGTTTTCTCCAGGTGCTCCGGTTTCCTCCCACATTGACAAAAACATGCATGGCAGGCTGATTGAACACTCTAAATTGTCCCTAGGTGTGAGTGTGAGCGCGGGTTGGTTGTTTGTCTCTGTGTGCAGCCTCCCTACCATATTTAAGTCACAACATCCCTGATTCTACTCTTTGGTCTTTTACCTTCTAAATAGTAGCTTCATTCTCAGCATAATTCTTCCGATACGTCCACTGTCACTCTACCTTCACATGAACAGACCATCTCATTCTGGTGTTCCAAAGCCCTTTTCACACTGCACTTGCTCAATGTGAAAGAGTCGTATCGCAACATGAAATAATGACAGCAACCCGGTTGCCAGCGTGCCCATATTTGGAAGTCCTGGCATAGTTGCCTAACAGGAAGTAAGAACAGATTTCTTCGACAGCACCTCGACAAGATTTATCTTTCACTGTTGCAAAAGGAAGACCTGAATTTAGTCATTTTAGAAAAGATGAGAAGATGAGCAGCCGAGAAACAATAAAGGCTCATCTGAAATTTTATCATGATGTTCCCTAAAAATAAGCCAGCAACAATCAGTCAATCAAATCTTTATTCATGGGGCACCTTTCATACAGAAATTCCCGCTCAAAGTGCTTGACACATTAAAATCATTGACCCTCAGGCGTCACACCACAAGGTCAAACATAAAATTACCCCAATCGCTACCATCACACACACATGCCACCCGTTTTCTGAAGCTGAGCCATTATTGGTTGTTATTTGAGCCTTGAGCAATTGTGATGTCATTTTCAGTCGCCAGCAAGTGGCAAAAATTTTAAAAAATTTTTACTGCTGTACTCATATTCCACAAACACAATATTAATCAGAATACCGTGTTTAGACTCGTGGGGCAGCATATTATTGTAAATAATATTTTTGGTTTAAGCCCCCCTTTAACCTAGGTCCTAAAACTAATGCAGTGATTTTAAAACCGGTGTAATGTGGGTGGTGTAATTCTGATCTTCGTCAAAATACATGCTGCAGACTTTTGTAAAAGTTGTAAAACTGAAATATTATTTTGGGGAAGAACAGAGAGCAGGATATTACAGTCGTCGATACAACTAGTCTGGACATAAACGCTTGCATCAACGTTTCTGTGTTGGCATGAGAGAGAATGGGGCGGATTTTGGGAATGAATGTCCTGAAAGAGGTAAACACCGATTTTGTTTGATGTGTGGAAAAAAAGTCAGCACAGAGTCTAAAATCATCCCCGGGTATTGCACTTGTGTGGATGGATTAAAAGACGGTCATTGTAATTTAGCTAAAAGTCTTTTTGACTTGGGACCAATGACTCAGACTTCAGTTTTGTCTGAGTTAAACTTGAGAAAGTTTCCTGCCATCCAGGATTTGACATCTACGATATCTATGACATCTACGATTGACCTTGTGTGAGACATTGGAGATGTACAACTGTGAAAGTTGACTCCATGTTTCCTGATGACATCACCAAGATGGAACATCGGTTAAAAAGCACTGGGTCTAAAATCGAACCCTGAGGCATACCATATGTGACTTTTAAGGGCCTTAGAGAGGCAGGTATCCAAATGTACCGGTAACATAAAAGTCCTATCTGTGAGGATGTGAATCATTTGTGTACAGCAACTGCCGATGTGTTTGAGGCATCTTCAAAGAATATTATGGTCTATTGGATGAAATCCAGTAGAACCAACACTCAACCTTTTTGCATCATAATTTAGTCTAAGGTCATTAAAAGTACTATCTGGTGATGTGGTTCACTCTGAAATCAGAGTAAAATTTGTCAATGACATTCTTGGCATTAATAAAACCAGTTAGCTGTTTAAATAGAAGCTTTTCTAAAGTAAGTAAGTTAGATACCGATCTAAATTTGTTGACAACATTAGGGTCTAAATTGCTCGCTTTTCATTAGGGGCCTCCCCACTGCCCCTTCAACGAAACACGAAATCACTCTGCCAGCCCCATCTCCTATTGGATGTGCTTGTCTGACATCATACCACGACCTCTCGTGAATAGAACGTTTTCCAATTTAAGGCGCCCTTCCGTCGAAGTAGAAGTCTTCTGCCACGCCGTATCAGCCAGCAATGCTCCACTCCGTGGTCAGGGCCCCTCACTACAAACACAAAGTGCTGTGAAAAGGGCTGAACTTTGTCTGAAAACCTTCAAGTCTTTCCGGTCTATCCTCGTCACTCACAAAGAGTGATCTTTGTTTTGTTTCAGTCAAGATCTCAACAGTTTTATTCATGTGTGTTTCGTTGACTTTTACTGAGGTAAAGCTGGTTGTCACATCTTTTGACCAATGGCTCAGAATTTTCACAAATACATCTTTTGCCCTTCTCCTGAAATGCTTTCCCACAACGGCAAAAAGGAAGGGGTTAACGGCACTATTACTGTACGCCAAATAAGTAGACAGCTGAATGCCGAGGTCAAGAACATAGCCCCAAATGCATCCAGAAGTTATTTGGAAGTATTCTAGAGTGTCCAGAAAGCGCATCACCTGGTGTGGTGTCCAGCAGAAGAGAAAGACAGCCATCACGGCTAGAACCAAGTGGGTGGCTCTTCTCTCTGTCCTCATTCCAGGGAGAACCCTGACATGATTTTTACTCAAAACAGCCACAATATGACAGGTGCAGTAACTTAGCACCATAACAGGTATTAGAAATCCAAATACATTAATGAAAATGTTGTGATGCACCCGCCAGGACAGGTGGGGGTAGACCAGGATACATGCATCTACCTCGGCATTTTGTACATATCTCACTGTGCGAAAGAGTAACACAGGCATTGAAAAAAGGAATCCCAGCATCCAGGTCCCCAGGCAGATGCGCTTGGCCCACAAAGGTCTCCTCAGACGACTGGGGCTCATTGGCTTCACCAAAGCAAGGTAGCGGTCCAAGCTAACCAGTGTAAGGAACAGTATACTGCAGATGTAATTCATGTATATGGCAACATTGACAAGCTTGCAGAGAACTTCTCCAAAAACCCACTGGTGTCCACGAGCGATAGTGAAAGCCCAGAAAGGGAGGCAGGTCATCATGACCAGATCGGCAGCGGCCATGTTACCTAAATAAACATCTGCCGCAGTGCAGTTCTTTCTCTGAAGGCAGAAGACAGCCATCACAAAACTGTTTCCCAGGAAGCCGACGAAGCTGATCACACCAAGGTATGGCGGCTGTAGGGAGGACATCAGCAGTAGTAAGGTGGCAGTGTAGTTGCAGGAATCGCTTTCTGGGATCGATGCATTCATAGCCATCTGAAAACCGAGAATAAGAGGAGTGTCACTAATGCAAAACACTCAAGGACACTATCAGAACAAGAACAATAAAACCACAGCTGTAATGCCAACATCGCCGTCGCGAGGAGCATTAGCCGAAAGTCAAAGTACGGGAGGGCATGGAGCCATCGATGGAAGCCCCGACGAGATCCGTGGCGGATGCACCTGTAGCAGGCGGGGAGCCCGACCACCGGAAGCGGAGCGCAAGAAGCCCGCCACCCGAGCACCGTAGCAGTTCCACAGAAAGCCCAGACACAGGCCCCGTGGAGAGGGGTGGACACGAAGCCTGTAACCGAACAGGCAGGACGCCGCGACCGAGGCCAACCGTTGACAGTCCAAAACTACAACGAAGGAGTGTAGGGGTTCTCCCATGACACCGTGAAAAAAAAAAAAAAGAATACCGGTATATTCATAACCCGGAAGTTGACACTATGCATACATATTAGCGTACCAAACAAATGAAAGTCAAAAAGGTGAAATTCGGAATGTACACAATTTGAAAAGTGGAAGTACTGTAACTTGTGCATCACCATGCGTAAAATTCAACATAACCTTTATCGCGTATGACAAATATATAGGGGCCTGCATCTTTCCAATATAAGACGATTTCAATACATACTTCATATATAGGGTCCGTTATGATTCAAGAATGGTATCCTCTTCAAGTCGAGTGATTTGATTCAGTGGGATTACAATTTGATCCAATACCGCTTTAGCCCTTGTCATATTAACATTAATATATAAGAACATGTAAAAGCTCTCCAAAGTCCAAACTGTTAATTACCTATCAAGAAATTCAAATCATCACCAATATCAAGCTGATTCATACCTGGATTGTGTCTCTCATAAAACTCAATTCATTCCGTATCTCAATACGGTGTGTGTTACGATCATGTACGGTACATTTTGAAATACGGTCAAACATCGGTTTTTGAACGTCTCAGTTGTCGACCAATTCGGTTTTCGATCAAATATTTTGAGTTTTTTAGGCCTCGAATGACGAACAAATTTCGGTTCTCGAACAAACTGAGCGCACTTGAATGCACCATTTGACTCCTCTCACCTTCCTTACACGAGGAAGTGGCGCTTCCTCGGGTAGACGAGGAAGTGACACTTCCTCGTGTTGCTTTCCATTGTGAGCAGATGTGTTCAGTAAACATTTTTATTTTAAAAAGAGCGTGGTTTCGGTTTTCGAACAATTTCGGTTTTCGAATAGCCTTCTGGAAAAGATTATGGACGAAAACCAAGGTTTGGCTGTACTGTATGACTATTTGATTTGGAAAAATTAAATCCGATTTCCCGATTTAAATTGATTCTCATTGCTCCCCCATATGTTAATTTTGACCAATATAAAGTGCTGAAAATGGAGGTTTATTTGAACATGAAGAAACAAATAAAAAAAATACAACAATAACACACCAACAAGCACGCATGGTGGATGACTGGTTCGCACGTCCGCCTCACAGTTCAGAGGTGCATGGTTCGATTCCGGCCTTCCTGTGTGGAGTTTACGTATTTCCCCATGCCTGCGTGGGTTTTCTCCGCGTACTCCGGTTTCCCCCCATATTCCAAAAACATGCATGGCACGTTAACGGAACACTCTAAATTGTCCCGAGGTGTGACTGTGAGTGCAAATTGTGCTTTGTCTATTTGTGCCTTGTGGCTGGCGACCAGTTCTGGGTGCCCCCCACCTACTGCCCGAAGACAGCTGGGATAGGCTCCGGCACCCCCCGCGACCCTTGTGAGGATAAATTGGATCGGAAAATGGATGGATGGATATGATATCATTATAAATCCACGTAGACACGCTCCAACACAGATCCAAAGAGCCAATAATAAAAAAAAAATCACCAAACGATAGTAAAGATGAATTTATCAATAAGTACTAATCAGCAACTCTCCGGACCAACTAATGACCATCTACCCCCCTCATTCCATCTCCGTATCCCGTGGGAATATTACTTTTATGTTTAGAACTGAATTTATGTATAAACATACCAGAGGCGATTGCTCTAAGACTGCAAGGGAAGCTCAGCTTCCCCTAAAATGTAAAAAAATAAGTGATCAAATATACGTGTGTGCATACAATCGTGTGTACATGTCATTGACTAAATATGCACTACAACACGCTCAACTTTTGTTCCGAATCAGCTTCTTATTACTGGTTATGACGCGACTCTCTTCTCATTTATTCCCGCAACTTCACTGTGCTTAAAACTGTGTGGACGCTGAGCATCTCAAGAGTTCAGCATAGGTTGTCCCAATGAATTGAAACGAGACGAGTCATTGGATAAATGCTGGTTTTGTCCCGCCCATCGGACGCTCAGCATCTCTGGGAGTCTATGAATGGTAAGCGTTGATCGGCTGGCCCGGACGCTCAGCTTTTCTGCATGATGATTAGTTGATCTGTCTGAGGCTGAATCTTTTTTTGATTGACAGCGAAATGAGCCCTGGCAAATCACAGGCCCATATGGAAAGATAATAACTTCAGTCTGGCATCCAAAGTGAGACTGCTGCGCTCACTTGTCACCGCAATCTTTCTCTATGATTGCGAAACATGGACCCTTACAGCAGAGCTGCAAAGGAGAATACAGAGTATGGAGATGAGATGCGACAGAAGACTTTTGGGTATCTCCTACACCCAACATGTCACGAATGAGAAAGTCCGTCAAAGGATCAGACAAGCCATCGGCCCACATGATGACCTCTGATCCACTGTCATTAAGCGGAAACTGAGGTGGTACGGACACTTCACCAGATCCTCAGGCCTTGCGAAGCCCATCCTGTAAGGCACCGTGGCAGAAGAAGAGGGAGGCAAAAGAAAAGATGGGAAGATAACATCATAGAATGGACTCACTTGAAACTCAATGAGGCAATGAGAGCTGCCAAAGACAGAGAAGGACGGAGAGAGCTGGTCAGCAGATCGTCTGTGGTGCCCCAACGACCCTCTGGGGTTACGGGATAGATGAGACGACTAGAGAAAAAAGCCAATCACCGATTTTTTAGTGTAGGAATCCGTGGGAGCTTTTTTCAATTCTCATTCTGTTCTGAGTTGAACAGGAGACGTCTTCCCATAATCTTAGCGACACTCTCTTTGTTGAAAACGACTAGCGACAGATTAATATTTTATTTCTGGTGTGTTTTATTGTAGTCGCTTGTGTTCGCAGACTGATTTATATCACCACAGTTAAGACCCTGGAAAAGACGCCTTGTTGGTATGACAGGGTCACAGATCATTTTCTTGAAAAGGAACGGAGAGTATAATTCACGTATAAATAATCGGACACATTTTATGATGTAGGCCGAAATTGAGCTTCCCCTCCTTGACAGACCAGCATCCGCCACTGATACATACAGTCCTCACACAGACGGTTCCATAATTTCATCGTACCGAGTAAGAATCTTCTTCTACCGCTTGTGTGAATGATTTTAATCTTTAACCCTTTCAGGGACAGCAGTTTTTTCAGTGGAAAGCTTATCATGGTATCAGGTTACAGCGTGCATGAAAGGGTTAAATTATATTCCCAGTTATATTTCCTTAAATTAATCTCTAAACATTTTTTTGGGTGGTAACATTGTTTTTAAATTTGTACTTTTGCACATAATCTGTGCTGTTTGGATTTGGGTGTATGAATTTCAAACATTTTGATTGTAAGTGACTTTGATTAAATGGGAAACTTTTGGAATGGTTGTTGCCCTTTTTTTGGAGCGTCATTAGATTTAATTTATGTAGTTACAGTATTGCCCCAAACCTCGATGGATTCGCAAAAATATGGCAAAATTATGGATGCGCAGCAAATGATAATCAAGTATCTATTTAGCTTGATTGAATACTAAAATGCTTCTTCTTAGTTTCGTATGAATCTCTTCGATGTATGAATCAATTTCTCATTGATCATGGTACCCAATAATTTATTTTTATTCAACTCTGTCAATCTGCACCCCATCTAGTTTCATTCATATTAATACATTTGTTTCCGTAAATCCCAAACAAGATTTGTTTATTTAAATTTCATGATAGTTTGTTTCTGTCAAACCAGATTACATTATCACATATATACATGTACATACATACACACACAGATTGTGTGTGTGAATGTGTGTATATGAACATCATCAACAACAGCATACTGTAGCGATCATTTACATATTTTTTGTCATTATAATACAAGAAATAAAAGTGTATAATACAAGACATTGTTCTTAATCTGTATCAGAACGTGAATCTTTTTTAGCCGCTCACCTCGTCTCATGGGTTTAACGCTCCAGATGTACCGCATGTCTTCTTCCCTGATGCTTGATCGGGAAGTGGTGAGTTGCGGCCAGTTTTATCAGAGCAGATCCAGAACTCATCACCATGACGTCATTCACAGCCCACATCTGTTTCTTCCACAGACAAAAAGCTGTGCTCACCATAAATTATTTACACAAATTCATTTTTTATGTCTGACTCAGCCTTCTGCTTAGTTTTGTTATAGTTCTGTAACGACAGAATATATATATATTTTTTGACACCACATGATGAGTTAAGATGTTTTCTTTCTAACAAGTGGTTCAAATTCTTTATTCCTCTTCATTTGCTGCCTGTGTTATCTTCACAAAATCCGTCTGGATTCGAGTAAAACCTGCCAGACAAGTTATTCTATCTATCTATCTATCTATCTATCTATCTATCTATCTATCTATCTATCTATCTATCTATCTATCTATCTATCTATCTATCTATCTATCAAGGTTCAATAGATAGATCGATCGATCGATAGAACCCATTTCTACTCTTTTGTTTCACATACCTCAAATCAGAACATAAATGAACAGACATACGACCAGGGTGGATGAGTATTGTAACACACACACACATACACACACACACACCCCCCCCACACACACACACACACACACACACACACACACGTCTAATGATCACTTTCCATCGTTGTTTCCTGGCAGCAAACGCTGTTACACAACTATTCCCTGGTGAGTTAAACAGAACACACAGGAAGATAAAGGGAGAAATTTAATTTGATTCAAACCTGCAGGCAGATCTCTGGTATCAAACACAATTGTTCCAAGACATAACCAGATTCACAAAGAGGGTATTGCTGTCAATAAAAAAAAAGAAAAAAAAGAGGTGTCCTTCCCCAACAGTGCGGCAGTGTCACATCACTTGTGGTAAACTTTGATCAGGTACTGCAATCGAACAGCTTGTACCAACAACACTGTACTTTACTGTAGATGTTCCAATATAGTCATAAAAAAAAAAAAGAAGTCATCCCACTGCTTACAGCATCAAGACCAATTTGAAACATCATCTCTCATGGACTTTTCTACCAATCGAGAAAGGCAAACAGATATGATGCAGACACCGTGCATCATGTCTCTGGGTAATGTTCCTCAGATAATCACCGGTGAATAATGTACTCTCTTAATAGTCGGAGTAAAGGAATGGAATTACTGACTGAACTGACAGGAAGTCGTGGGTTTAGATTATGTCCAGACAAGAAAAATGTCATACCGACAGAATAGTAGCAGAGGCAGTCATAGGATTTACAATGGAGAGCAGTGATAGAGTTTGCAGTATTCCATCCAAGTTCATTTGCATCTCACGATGATGGACATTAGATCCATATGCAACTTGGAAAGGTTGGATATTATAGATCCTTATAAATAACTGCCACTATGAGAAGGATCCGACATCTCCGTCATGTTCTTAGGCCTTTTACTTAACCATTGCTATCCATTGACTTATTTTGGTAGGCTGTAACATGCCCAGCTTTCATTTTGTCCCCTCCTGCTGTGACAGATTTCACTTATTTAATCCATCCATCCATACATTTTCTGAACCACTTTATCCTCACAAGGGCCGCGGGGCGTGCTGGAGCCTATCCCAGCAGTCTTTGGGTAGTAGGCGGGGGACAACCTGAACCGGTTGCCAGCCAATCGCAGGGCACATAGAGACGAACAACCATCCACGCTCACACTCACAATTTAGAGCAGGGGTCACCAACCGCCGGTCCGCGGACCGATAGCGGTCCGCAGGGCATTTGGTACCGGGCCGCACAGAAAGAACTTGCCTTAATTCCGTTTGATTTATTTCGGAATACGAAAGATCTTTTATTTTGAAAAATTACCGGATTCTCCGTTACGTCCGTCGATGTCACGCTTGACACACGTAAAGCCACGCTTCTCCGTCACGTGACCGATTACGCTAAAAACAAAACGCAAAATGAGAAAAAACACTTCTGGAGATCGCAAATGACATTGTCTCTTATTACCCCAAGATGGGACCGTCTGGTTGCAGAAAATCAAGCTCGGGGCTGTGGTGAGTCGTCATTTTCATGCACTTTGCGTTGTATCGTATTTTGAAGGCATTAAACATTACCATAGCGATCAAAGTGTTGGGGCCAGCTTAGACGCTCCTTGTGTTTATTATTATATTTCCAAAACACCACAGTTTTCATGCAGCTTATACCATATTATTTTGTTGTATTATTTCCGCCACACGTTAAATGCCGGTCCCTGAAAATATTGTTTGACATAAACCGGTCCGTGGGGCAAAAAAGGTTGGGGACCCCTGATTTAGAGTGTTCAATCAGCCTGCGATGCATGTTTTTGGAATGTGGGAGGCAGTACCCAGAGAAAACCCACACAGGCCCTGGCAGAACATGCAAACTCCACACAGGCAG
Source organism: Hippocampus abdominalis (assembly GCA_018466805.1). Taxonomy (NCBI): domain Eukaryota; kingdom Metazoa; phylum Chordata; class Actinopteri; order Syngnathiformes; family Syngnathidae; genus Hippocampus; species Hippocampus abdominalis. The sequence goes on along the minus strand of CM031704.1, from coordinate 10,800,844 downwards.
GGAGGCCGGAGCTGGAATCAAACCCACGACTTCTGCACTGTGAGGTTGATGCGCTAACCACTGGACCACCAGGCCGCACTTATTTAATCACAAACTAAAAATGCCACTGGATGCATGACATCTGGATTCCTAAGAGTTAGGATATTGTTTTCTTTTTCTTGGTGAAATATCATATTACCTGACATACAAAGAAAAACATTTTACAAACCAATTCCAGTGAGCACCTTGTTGGGCTTGATTATTTTTTAATCTAATTAGATGGACCATTACTTCATCAGAAAAATACCATATTTTCCACACTATAAGGCACACCTAAAACCTTTCAATTTTCTCAAAAACCGATAGTGCGCCCTATAATCTGATGCACCTAATATAAAGAGACTGTAACTCTCCTATAGTAGGAACCAATTGTAACCCAACACTAATTGACATGCGCATATGCCAACACGCACTCAAACAGACAACTACAGTCAAACCTCGGTTTTCGAACGTCTCGGTTCTCGACCAAAAATTTCGAGCTTTTTATGCCTTGGATGACGAACAAATTTCGGTTCTCGAACAAACTGAGCGCACTTGAATGCACCATTTGACTCCTCTCGCCTTCCTTACATGAGGAAGTGATGCTTCCTCGGGTAGATGAGAAAGTGACGCTTCCTCGTGTTGCTTTCCATTGTGAGCAGACGTGTTTAGTAAACATTTTTATTTTAAAAAGAGCGTGGTTTCGGTTTTCGAACAATTTTGGTTTTCGAACAGCCTTCTGGAACGGATTATGGACGAAAACCGAGGTTTGACTGTACTTTGTGAGCTCTGCGTAGCCATTATGAAACGAAGATAATACCATAAGCATAGTTAACTACTGACTAAACGAAGGAAGAAGGAGACAAGCAAGACTTCTCAGGATGTCTAAATATCCTTAGAAGTCATTTGGATCCCCGTGACGATATGAGCCCATAAGATTTGTGTGCCTTTTTGTTTAATCAATTGTCTTCATAACGTTTGTCTTTCATTGAATTTTTTGTAATGCCATTTGTATTGATATGTTTCATGTTCATGTTTGTGACCAGTTCTCGTGGCTTTGTGACAGCTGTAGCGGTTGTAAAGGCTCTATATAAAGAAAGCGGGATTGTATTGTATTCCCCTTAGTGTATCGCCATCTAGTGGATGCATAGTGCAACCGCAGCCACTATTGTAGCTTCTATTCTATGCATCTTATAATACAGTGCACATTATATTGAAAACAGTTTTAACCTAGGCCATTCATTGAAGGTGTGCCATATAATCTGAAGCGCCTTATAGTGCAGAAAATATGGTACAGTACTTCCATTTAGGAATTACACAAAAAGGTCATCATGGCAACTGTGTTCTCAGCATAGTTAATCTATCACGACTAGACTCTTCTTGTTGAGTTAGAACAGGCTTAAACAATTCACCCATATATTACCTAGCTAGGACCACTCGAGTTTCGGCGTGGAAGGCCAACGTCAGAGGCACACCCCAAACCAAGAATGGTATCACTTTTTCCATCACCTTCACACACATTGGTAGTAGTATTCCATAAGAATGGTTTTGGAGCCAAAATTAAATTTTTAGAGACATAATTATTGAGTCTCATTGGAATGGTTGGAATAGGTGCTGTTGTGAGACATTGAGATGTTTTTTTTTCTTTAACCTATATCGTAGATGGTCTCTCTGCTGCTCTTTCAATTCCATCGGTGTTCTCTGTCCCAAACGTCGACACATTTTTGTCCTCAAAAAGAGTGCCGTCTCTCATGTAGAGACTGCATGTAGAGAGCTGAGTCTTGACATGAAGAGTTCGCCCGTCTATGTTGTAAGATGTATCTGCTCTAGCTGTGTTTGATCGGTTTCCCCAAGAATTGACTTAACAATACTGGCAGTGCTGGTTAGCATGTCTGCCTCACAGTGTAGGGGTCATGGGTTCGATTCCAGGCTCGGGCCTTCCTGTGAGGAGTTTGCATGTTCTCCCTGTGCCTGTGTCGGTTTTCTCCAGGTACTCTGGGTTGCTCCCACATTTCAAAAGCATGCACGGTAGGTTAATTGATCACTCAAAACTGTCTGTAGTTGTGATTGTGAGTTGGAATGGTTGTTCGTTTATGTGTGCCTTGTGATTGGCTGGCAACCAATTCCAGGTGTATTGAACGAGGCTGGGATGTATATAAATCTATCTATCTATCTATCTTACGATCCGTTTATCCTCATAGGGATGCGGGGGTGCTGTAGCCTATCCCAGCCGTCTTCGGGCAATAGGCTGGGGAAACCCTGAACCAATTGCCAGCCAATCGCAGGACACACAGAGACAAATTACAGTATTCAATCAGCCTGCCATGCATGTTTTTGGAATGTGGGTGGAAACCAGAGTACCTGGAGAAAACCCATGCGGGCCCGAGAAGAACATGCAAACTCCGCACAGGGAGGCCAGAGCTGGAATTGAACCCGGTACATCTGCACTGTGAGGTCGACGCATTAACTACTGGACCACTGGGCCTATATCTATCTATCGATCGATCAATCGATCGATACACACACACACACACACACACACACACACACACACACACAGCGCACACACACACACACACCACTCAGTTTCTGATTGGGGGGGTCTGTCCCCCCCAAACACGCCCTCCAGGTCTCACCGTCATTGCTCACGTGAGCATTTAAGCCCCTCGGTAAAATAATGGAGTCCCCAGGAGGAGCGCTCACCAGCATTTCCTCCAAGGACTCCAAAGAGGGTGGGTACTCTGAACAATTGTTTGGTGCATAAGCACAAAAAAACAGAAGGGACCCGTCCTGCCACCCGAAGATGACCTCTTGTGCACTGAGGTGAGCCCCATTGGACATTCACCGAGCCGCAGGTGGCAAAAAGTATGCCCACACCTGTTTGCCTTCTGTCAATGTGGGCAACTCCAAAGTGGAAGACAGTCCCATCCCTCTCAAGAGGACTGGCACCAGAGCCAAAACTGTGTCGAGGCTACGTCTAGTTGGAACTTCTCGACTTCGCTCACCAGTTCGGCCTCCAGAGGGGTGACATTCCCTGTCCCTAGGGCCAGCATCTGTAGGTAGGAATCGGTACGCCAAGGTTCCTGCCTTCAGCTGCTGCTCATCTCACAATGCATCTGCCCCTATGATCTTTCTCACAGGCGGTGAGCCCATTAGATCAGGAAGTGCAGGCCAGTCCACCAGGCGCTCACCTTTGAGCCCTACCTCCAGGCTTGGCTCAAGAGGGGGCCGCTGGTGACGCAGGTCCGGGAAAGGGAAAACATATGCGGCTGTCATTTATATATATCATTGGGATTATTTGAGCACCACTATGCATGGTCTCCCACCTACGACCTATTTGCCAAGGGTGACCCGGCCAAGGACAAAAGCTCAGACAAATGAGCTCCTAGGACTCTGCCGAGACTTGCCTTCTGTTCGTAAACTTTATTCACAGAATTTCCAAGCACAGCGAAGGCATTGATTGACTGGGTCTGGTTTGGTGGCCTCAGTATTATATGTCTACTTGTTGCAGACAGATGTTCAAGTATATTAACGAGCGAGGGGCAGGTGGATCGGGAGATGGATAGGCGGATTGATGCAGTGTCTGTAGTGATGCCTCGGTCTGATGTAGAAAAAGGGCAGCCAAGTTGGAAGGCGAAGCTCCCGATTTACCGGTTGATCTAAGACAAGGGGGTCCATTACGTCGATCGCGGTCCACCGGTATATCGCGGACTGGTCCCAAGTCGATCGCGAGAGGTGTAGAGGAGAAAAAAAACAACCAACCATTTGTGTGTCTTTGTGCACCATAATCATCCTATCAGTCTCATTTTCACAAAAAGTATTAAAAAATAAAATAAAATAAAGCAGGTAAATCTTTAACATCCGCTGGCGCGTGACCTGCGTCACCGGAAGTTGTTAGCGCTCAGCAGTCTGCAATTGCAGCTTGTGATCAAAGCTGTTGCGCTATATCTTTTATTGTTATCATTATTCAGAGTTTTTTTCGTGTACAATTCACCGAGGGCACGGGTAAAGAATAGGAATCTAGAGGGCTGAGGGAAGCACTTTAAAACGGTACGTGTGAGCGACGATAGTCAAGAGGCTGCAAAAGTGCATCGCTTGCTTCCGTGTTTGGCTTTTCATCATGGCGTATGGTGTATGTGCGTCCGCGTGCGCGGAAATGGGTCGATCGCGGGAGTTTGGTTGATAGAAAAGTCACACAAGGGATTGGGTAAAAGGCACAAGTGTATCAATAACCTAACGAGACAGAAAGACAAACGAACACAAGGAAATTATGAAACCAAATTCTAAATCGAAAACCTAAATCAAAGACCATGACGACCATACCCCCGCCTCCAAAGTACGTATCCCAGAAGTCACAAAATTAGCAAATGTCTAAAAACCGGGTGGGCAGATGAAGGCCTGGAGGCACAATCACGGCCTGCCAATCTGGGCCATTCTCGTGGGCGTCCTGGAGTCCATATTCGAGGATCCTGGCAGGGCCAGATCTAAGGCAGACGCTTGCAGGGTCTGAATACTGGTACAGGGGCCTTGATATTATTGGTGTGGGAACTTCTACTAAAAAGGAGTCTTTAGAGCATCTAAATTCCCATTTTGCTTCTGCTGCGAAAGAGCTGGTGGATAAACATCCTCAACCAACAAAGGCCTATGGGATTGAATATTATACATGATTTCTAGGGTCAAAAGGAACCAGACACGTTTGAAGTTTCTCGTGTTTGTGAAGAAGCCATTTACGGACTAAACCCCATGAAGGGTCCTGGGCCAGACCTCCTGTCAGGTATGTTTGTCCCAGATGCTGAGAATATGATCACTCCCTTAATCACCTTTCTTATGTAAAATGACGGGACAGTCCCAAAGGAAAAGTGATTTTTAAAAGGCAGTAAACGTGACCCAAATACTTACAGACTGAAATCAATTTGGTGTGTCTCATCTAAAATCATGGAAACTCTGTTTGAACAGATAAATGGTTATTTTATTATTTTAATTCAAAGAATAACCTTTTATTTCAATTTCAATCTGGTTTTAGGAAAGCTAATTCAACAATCCCACATTTCATTGTCTTGCTATTCCAACAAACAATCTGCTATACCATTAATATCAGCACCGCTGAGAAATACGGTAACTTTACAGTTATGAAAATGGTAGTCCATAGTTCCCTATTGGTAATAATTCTTTCAATAATTACTCTTTGAATTGGTTTGTTTGAACCCTTTCATGCACCCTGTAACCTGATAACATGGTAAGCTATCCACTGTAGTAACCGCTGTCCCTGAAAGGGTTAAGTTCTCGCTTGACCCGCTACATGAATGGGTAAGTTCAGGGCTAAGTTGATCCATTTCCAAAAACACAACACAATTTATAGAGCACTTAAAAAAAACATGGTCAGGGACTGTCACAAGGGCCGATGATTATTTTGTCTGTAGTTTTATTTTAAAATAAAAATGAGGAAAGGTCCCTTGTAAGGCCCCCCAAAATACGTTATATAATTTATTTTAGTGAATGTCTTGCTTTTGTTTTATTTATTTATTTATTGAGAGCTTGTGCAGCAGCTGGTTTGAGGAAGTGAAAGCACAGACCATTAGATATGGTTAAACTGTGGTTTATTAGAAATGCATGCCAGACATCTCTCCCTAATGTAACAAACACATACCACTGTGGGGAAGAGTCAGTCAAGGCCAGAGAGACTGTATTGATTTTTACCTTTATTGCCTGATAATGCCACATCTTTAGTTGTTCAAAATTTGAATTTGTTTTGACGTGTCTTCAATAAAACAGTCCAGATGTTGGAAATGAACCACTTGAAAATAATACACTATAATACGGTAGAATGTTAGAATCAAATATAGGCACAACATGGAAATTGGGCTCACAACCCTGCAATGTAATAAACATTTAAGACAAAAAAAAACATCATGTAACATTGGAGTATATTGTGTGAAATTAAACATGTTCTAAATGTATAATTTCAGTTTGATCAGTTTTGATTAAAATGCATTCGTTTTTGTTTGTAAGAAAAGCAGTCACCAGAGTATTGTATTTTCCGCACTACAAGGTGCACCTAAAAGCATTCAATTTCTCAAAAGCCGACAGTGCGCCCTATAATCCAATGTGCCTTATATATGGAGTTACAGTCTTTGTAACCTAAAAGCGTTCTGCCGGACACTAATTGACATCTGCATTCACCAACACGCACTCAAACAGACAACTACTTTGTGAGCTCTGAGCAGCCATTATGAAACTAAGACAATACCAAAAGCATCGTTAACTGCTGACTAAACGAAGGAAGAAGGAGACAAGCAAGACTTCGAAGGATATTTAGCCCCTTGTGGATGTGAGCCCACGAGGTTTGTGTGCCTTTTTGTTGAATCAGTTGTCTTCATAACTTTTGTCTATCATTTATTGTTTTGTAATTCCATTTGTATCTATAGTTCCTTGTTTGTGACTCGTTCTCATAGCTTTGTTACGGCTGCAGCGGTTGTGAAGGCTTCATATAAATAAAGCTGAATTGTATTGTATTCCTTTAGCGTAGCACCATCTAGTGGATGCATAGCGCAACTGCAGCCATTATTGTAGCCTCTATTGCATGCGCCTTACAATGCAGTGCACCTTATATGTGAAAACAGTTTTAAAATAGGGCATTCATTGAAGGTGCGCTTTATAAACCGAAGCGTCTTATAATGCAGAAAATACGGTAAATTAAAAGGAGTGATTTCCTACAATTGTTATATTTTTTTGTTATTAATAAGGCATTGGGAACAGTTGGCATTTTTACTTTATTTCACAGCCGGACAGGACGCTACGCTGACCGCTCCGCTGACCAGAGCTACATCAGTGAAGCTCACTCCGCTGTTGTTGATCTTCAGGTTCCTCATACAACCTACATAAGGCTCCTTGGTTACATGGCTGCCTGGAAGGGAGAGATCTGAGAGGTAGACAAATGTTTAGAAATGTATGACTCAAGCAGAAAAAAAAAGACTCACACTGGGCGATAACTAACCTGGAACTCCACCAATAAAAATCTTTGTGATGACTGTAGAGTGAAGATTCAGAAACCCATCCACATTATGGACCTCTTGGTCTACTTGCAACTTGAGGATGCCCATATCTTTCATCACTGTGATCAGGCAAGACAGAGCAGTTTAATGTACTCATTATATTATATTACATCGAGCTTATACCGTACTTTTAATATGTCTGACTCTCTTGGAGATTCAGATTTTGCTTGGCAACGCAGTATTTCTACCTATAGTGTTCCTAACTAAATATTGCATCAAAGAATTGGCAGATGTGTTGCAAACTCGAAACAAAAGAACATTAAAAAAAATGGCAATTGGAATGCCATTGAAAACAAAAAAAAAGGACAGTGTGTCAGATTAATTATTATTGAATTCTGACCAAATGCCAATCAGATGATGAAAATGAGGATTAAAGACGATCTTGCATTTTTGTGCAAGACAAGTATTTTCACATTTATTTGTGGCCTCTGTTCATGCGCTGCAGTGATGCTCTCTACTTGTACTCAAGTACTTTTTCTAGGGCCAGGTACTTTTGAATAGTTCCCCCCCACCTTTAATAAATCAAATCATTTTAAAACAGCATTTTGTGTTTATTGGGTTAACTGGGTCTTACACTTGTTTGATGATCTTAACCCTTTCAGGTACATTGGTTACTACAGTGGACATCGGGTTACAGGTTATCATTATTTGTGCATGAAAGGTTTAAACCCTGAAGTGGGGAACCTATGCGAAAAAAATATAATTTGAGAAGAGGGCAAATGCACAGCACTGCGTTATCGTATGTCTGGGATCCCTTCTCAAGGTTTCTGTTGTTGTTTGTTTGTCACATGGCAATTTCTTCTTTTTGGGATTTTAGGTTTTGCCGAGTTGGGTTAAGAACAGGGGATGTCATTAGTATTTGTCAACTATACGATGAATGAAACACTGAGACTCTTGATTAAAATAAATGCCACTTGATTTGACTAATCCGTTTATTTTTTTCGATGTAGGAAATGTGGGATTGGAAGTAAAATGGAACAATGGTGCTTACTTGCACAATTCTTTGATACATTCCCTTACAAAATAAGTCCATCACATTATTTGTCCATGATCTATGTGGCACTGTTTGGGAATTCTTCATTGTTCTTAATACATTTTAACCCCTCCCAAAAATAAATAAATTAACACTCACCTGCAATTCTATGCCAGTGGCCAGCACATAGAGCCCGCCTAGGAGAAACTGTTGCCAATAATTCGTGTGTCCCATCAGTCAAAACGGCCACCACCTGGAAAACATTGTTTTCATTTCAACAACATTTCTAACCATTAGAAGAAACATATTGTATTTTCTTTAAAAATTATTTATGTACTGTAGTAATTGTCTGATCTGTGACGTTGACTTACTGCTCCTTGATGAATGTACAGTGAAAAATAACCCTCTGCTCTGGGCACATGCAGAAGTACACCCGATGTCACCTGGGGCCGGACCTCCATTTCGAGTTGAAATCTCGGTCCCAAGTCAAGCGTGTCTAAAAGAGGGGAGTAGGCATAGTAAAGGACATTCTCTGACGTCAGGTTGACATGAAAATATATCTGCATGACTTCGAGCTTTATTTTCCCGCTCAAATATAGTGAGCATTGTGGCAAAGGTGAGTGAACTAGTTAGGTTAAAGAAAGGAGTAGTTTATTTTTGTTATTGTTGAATGCAAAGGGCGACCATTTTGTGACACACTTTACACATTTGTCCAAAATACGGTTAATTATCGTAATTATTGAAAATTATCCATGTTTGTCAGAAGGAGTTTCAACTCCCACCTCCGACAGAGCTTTTCCCATGTCCTGGGGGAGGCGGGGGACATTGAGTCCGAATGGACCATGTTCCGTGCCTCTATTGTTGAGGCGGCCAATCTGAGTTGTGGCCGTAAGGTGGTTGGTGCCTGTCGTGGCGGCAACCCCCGTACTCGCTGGTGGACACCAGCAGTAAGGGATGCCGTCAAGCTGAAGAAGGAGTCCTATCGGGCCTTTATGGCCTGTGGGACACCAGAGGCAGCTGACAGGTATCGACTGGCCAAGCGGAATGCAGCTTCGGTGGTCGTCGAAGCAAAAACTCGGGCATGGGAAGAGTTCGGTGAGGCCATGGAAGCCGACTTCCGGACGGCTTCGAGGAAATTCTGGTCCACCATCCGACGTCTCAGGAGGGGGAAGCAGTGCACCACTAACACTGTGTACAGTGGGGATGGGGCACTGTTGACCTCGACTCGGGACGTTGTGAGCCGGTGGGCGGAGTACTTCGAAGACCTCCTCAACTCCACCAGCACGCCTTGGAGGAAGCAGAGTCTGGGGACTCTGAGGTGGGCTCTCCTATCGCTGTGGTTGAAGTCACCGATGTGGTTAAAAAGCTCCTCGGTGGCAAGGCCCCAGGGGTGGATGAGATCCGCCCGGAGTTCCTCAAGGCTCTGGATGTTGTGGGGCTGTCCTGGTTGACACGCCTCTGCAACATCGCGTGGTCAGCGGGGAGAGTGCCTCTGGATTGGCAGACCGGGGTGGTGGTCCCTCTTTTAAAAAGGGGGACCGGAGGGTGTGTTCCAACTACAGAGGAATCACACTCCTCAGCCTCCCTGGTAAGGTCTATTCAGGGGTGCTGGAGAGGAGGGTCCGTCAGGAAGTCGAGCCTCAGATTGAGGAGGAGCAGTGTGGTTTTCGTCCCGGCCGTGGAACAGTGGACCAGCTTACACCCTTAGCAGGGTCCTCGAGGGTATGTGGGAATTCGCCCAACCGGTCTACATGTGTTTTCTGGACTTGGAGAAGGCGTTTGACCGTGTCCTCGGGGAGTTCTGTGGGGGGTGCTTCGGGAGTATGGGGTACCGAGCATTGATACGGGCTGTTCGGTCCCTATACTGCCGAGGTCAGAGTTTGGTTCGCATTGCCGGCAATAAGTCGGAATCGTTTCCAGTGAGGGTTGGACTCCGCCAGGCTGCCCTTTGCGCCGATTCTGTTCATTACCTTTATGGACAGAATTTCTAGGCGCAGCCGAAGCGTGAGGGGGTCTCATATTGCATCTCTGCTTCGATGATGTGGTACCTCCTTCAAACAGGGCTGGAGCGTTTCGCATTTTGGGATGAAAATTAGCACCTCCAAATCTGAAACCATGACGGAAAAGGGTGGAGTGCCTAATCTTGCCCCAAGTGGTCCTTGTTCCTATTGACCTGTTTTTGCACTGCTCATGTTCAATTGTTGTTTTCTAGACCTCTCGAACTCCTCATTGTCGTTTTTGCTCTCTATTCCCTCATTTGTTAGTGTTGATATTGTTTCCGTCTGGAGAGACTTGTCACCCAGCTGGCCTGGGAGCTCACTCTTGCTTTGCTAAAGCTGTGCCCCCGCGACCCGGCCCCGGATCGTGTAATGGATGGATATCCATGTTTGGACACTAATCGTGGAAATGATTAAACGATTTTAAAAAAAAAGCAGGAAACAGATAAATATCAATATGCAACACTTTTTTGAACCATGTTTGTGCAAATTACATAATGTACAAATCAACTTGCAGATTGTAAAATAAATCCTCTCACATGTTGAACTTAAAACCAAATTTACAGCATTTTTAATAAACTAACATTTCGCAACACAATTTTTCAATATTTGAAGTCCGTCATGATTCTGTTCCTGTGTGTGTCTGCAGCAGGTGGCAGAGGAGGGCTTTCCCTCCAGTGTGCACACCTGCTGCCAATGTTCATCAGTTCGCCATGTATTTCAGGACTGCCTAATTTCCTGGTCCCCTATTGACCTGTTTTACTGCTCATGTTCAATTGTTGTTTTCTAGCCCTCTCGAACTCCTCATTGTCGTTTTTGCTCTCTATTCCCTCATTTGTTAGTGTTGATATTGTTTTGTCTTTGAGCTCACTCTTGCTTTGGTTCGTGTAATTGGACTCTTGTCATTTCGTTTATATTCTGGCCTTTACTTCCTTGACTTTTGCTAGCGCTTTTTGTTTATACCTTGTTTTTCCTGGCTCCTTGTGACCAGGGATTTCTGTTTATACTTTGTCGGTGCTCTTTTTCAGTAAATAAGTACCGTAATTTCCGGACTATAAGCCGCGACTTTTGTCACACGCTTTCAACTCTGCGGCTTATTTAATGAAGCGGCCTATATAAAGACTTTTTTAACGGCCGCCTGTGTACCGTCTTTCTTTGTAAATATCTCACCTGCGGCTTATAGACAGGTGCGGCTTATGTGTGTACAAAATTTTTTTTCCTTTAAAAATGTAGTGGTGCGGCTTATAATCAGGTGCGGTCTATAGTCCAGAAATTTCGGTAATTTTGTTACGGATTTTCATTTGTGTCTATGTTTATGGAATTCCAATCACCATTCAGTTCGTACAGTTTGTGCACGAACTATGTGAAATTCAATTTTACTGTGACATTGTTTGCAGACGTGGCAATGAAAAGCAACACACCCAAACATACACAAAGAAGCCTCTCACTGGTGATTAAATTTGGAACATGCCTGTTGGTGACCCCTACTCTATGGTCCTCCAATAACTTGAAATTTGTAATGATGAATAGGAATTCACAGGAAATTAAAAAAATTAAAATCCAACAGAATGGTTAGTTTTTTAATTAATGAAATTGGCCCAAACAAAAATGATACTTACTGGAATTATCTAATCAAGGAAAACATGTAAGGGGGATAAAAATTATGTAAACGAACGTTAAGTTACCCAAAAGTATGTAGCCTCCTTCCTCTGCAAAGAATGTTCCTGCCTCGGTGAGTCCCTCAAAACACGGTGTCACTCCAAATGTTTTGTCAGCAGATGACAACCAATGCCCATTGAGCTGGATATTCCTCAAACAGCCAGAAAAGCTGTTTACCGAGTCACCCTGAAGGGAACAAACACAAATGATAAATACAGTACATGTAAGGTCTGATTGTGAGCACGAATGGTTGTTTGTTTATGTGTGCCTTGCGATTGGCTTGGCTGGCAACCAGTTCGGGGTGTACCCCGCCTACTGCCCGAAGAGAGCTGGGATTGGCACCAGCACCCCCACGACCCATTGCGAGGATAAAGCACTTCAGGTAATGGATATACATATCATATACAGTACACACACACACACACACACACACACACACACTTATAGGGACCAAAAAAGACGATGCCCCCCCACCCCCGCCCAACAAACAAAAAAATGCGATTCTCAATGACCTACAGTCAAACCTCGGTTTTCGTACTTAATCCGTTCCAGAAGACTGTTCGAAAACCGAATTGTTAGAAAACCGAAACCCTGTTTCCCATTGGAATCAATGTGAATTTTTTTATCCGTTCCAAGTCAAGAAAACAACTTTTTTAAACCACTTTTTTTTTTACAATTTCACACCATAAACTGTACAAATGTAATAGGAGAGCAGGTAATATGTAAAATACTGTACTGTACAAACAAACTGTAATTTGTTTTATTTTCACCAATTTCACACATTAACATAGTAACATAAAAATTGAAGGAACATCTCTCTCTATCTGTCATGGGGCCTGCGTCTATCCCAGCTGTCATCTGGCAGTAGGCAGGGCATCCCGAACTCCTTTGCCAACACAGACACACGCACACCTGACTCATATTTCGCGATCAAATCTTTCTTAAATTCTATAGTTTTGTGCACTTATTTTCCTCTTTTCTCCACTTGCTTTCTTTGGTGCCATGATTAGGGGCTGATACACGATGCAAAAATAACAGTCTGATATTACGTAGTTCTCACCAAACACGTCTGCTTTAAAAAAAAAAAATCTTTATTGAACAATACAAACACGTCTGCTCACAATGGACGCTACACGAGGAAACTATTTCTGTATGATTATTGCATACTAATGAGACACCGGACACCTGAGTGTTCATTATGTGCCGCTGTATAGAAAACTACCGGCCGTAAACAAACACACAACACTTCCCCCATCCGGCTGGGGCAAACCATTCTTAAAAGAGGGGGGTTTCCCTCCCCCTAACAGAAGCGTCTCACCAAACACGTCTGCTTCTTTTTTTTTCATCTTTATTGAACAATACAACCTCGTCTGCTCACAATGGACGCTACTGGACACCAGAGTGTTCATTATGTGCCGCTGTATTGAAAACTGCCGGGCGTAAACAAACGCACGCACTTCCCCCATGCTGCTGGGGCAAACCATTCTGAAAAGAGGGGGGTTTCACTCCCCCAAACAGAAGCGTCTCACCAAACACGTCTGCTTTTTTTTATTGAACAATACAACCTCGTCTGCTCACAATGGATGCTACACGAGGAAGCGTTTCACTAAACACGTCTGCTTTTTAAAAAAATCTTTATTGAACAATACAAAAACGTCTGCTCACAATGGACGCTACGAGGAAGCGATGCCGAGAGGAGTGAAGCGACGCATTCAAGTGCGCTCAGTTAGTTCGAGAACCGAAATTTGTTCGTCATCCGAGGTATAAAAAAATTGAAATCTTTGTTCGAAAACCGAATTGTACGAGAACCGAGACGTTTTAAAACTGTACAGTCAAACCTCGGTTTTCGGACGTCTCGGTTCTCGTACAATTCGGTTTTCGAACTAAAATTTCGAGTTTTTTATGTTTTTGTATTGTTCAATAAAAAAAAGCAGACGTGTTTGGTGGGACGCTTCTGTTAGCGCGAATGAAATCCCCCTCTTTTCATAATGGTTTGCCCTGGCAGCACGGGGGAGGGGGAGGGGGGGCGTGCGCGTTTGATTACGGCCAGCATTTTTCAATGCAGCGGCACATAATGAACACTCATTATTGTGCAATAATCGTACAGAAACAGCTTGTGATCAGACGAGTTTGTATTGTTCGATTAAGATTTTTTTTTTTAAAAAGCAGACGTGTTTGGTGAGAACTACGTAATATTGGACTGTTATTTTTGCATTGTGTATCAGCCCCTAATCATGGCACCAAAGAAAGCAAGTGGAAGTGGTGAACCTGGTGAAGAAAAGAGGAAAATAGGGCGAAAAACTATAGAATTTAAGAAAGATTTAATCGCAACATATGAGTCAGGTGTGCGTGTGTCTGTGTTGGCGAAGGAGTTCGGGATGCCGAAATGCCCCGCCTACTGCCTGCTGACAGCTGGGAGAGGCGCCCGCCCCATGACAGATAGAGAGAGAGATGTTCCTTCAATTTTTATGTTACTATGTTAATGTTAAAATTGGTAATCTCCCATTACATTTGTACAGTTTATGGTGTGAAATTGTAAAAATAAGTGGTTTAAAAAAGTTGTTTTCTTGACTTGGAACGGATTAAAACATTTTACATTGATTTCAATGGGAAACATGGTTTCGGTTTCCGAACAATTCGGTTTCCGAACAGTCTTCTGGAACGGATTAAGTACGAAAACCGAGGTTTGACTGTATTTGGGATTATTTTTTAAACCAGGGATGAGCAACCTAAATGCCACAATTTATCTACTCGGGGGCCACATAAGACCGTGCACTTCTGCACCAGATGTATGACAAAATACTATTTTAAATATGGACAAAAGATGTCCATATTAAAAAATACATGCTCTTAAGCAGTACAAGACCAGATATAATCAGAAGGCAAGTCTGCCATCTACTGGTGATTGTTGATTTTACAACTTAAAAGTACAGTCGACCCCTGCGTATTTGCAGTTTGCCACACACAAACTCACAAATCACATTATTGTTTTTTTTTCTTTTTTTCCCCCATTTTTCCACCAGGGAAAAAGAATATCTAATGCTTATCAGCAGTTTTCTGAACTATCAGCAGACATGTAATAACGAAATGCAGAAAATTGAGAGAGGGGAAACAAAAATCATTCAAGGTGCACATCCGCGTTTTGAACCCTGAAAATGATATTAGTACATTACTATTTATGGAGTGCTCTTTTCAATAAATATCTTTATAATCATGTTTCGAACAATGATATATTAGAGAGATGCATCTGCAGTTAAAAATCTAATCCATACCTGAATATTTTTTTGTGCTCGCTTTGGAGGTACGCCTCCAAAATAGAGAGGACTGCTGACATGCCAGGGCACAGCTTTGCCTTTAACTCTATCCTCCAGCACTGTGAGTCCATCGACGATCAATTTTCCCATACTTCCATCACGTATAAAAATAACCTTCAGAAAGGAAGCACAATTTCTTGTCATTGTACATTTTATTGACATATGACTAAAATTTACTATTGCAAGTACTGTATTTTCCGCACTATAAGGCGAACCTAAACACATCAAACTTTCTCAAAAGCCTTATAATCCGATGCACTTTATATATGGATCAATATTCTGATTTGTTGGACTTAGTATTTTAGATATTCTGTAAAGCGCTTTGTTACAGCTGCAGCAGCTCTCTCTCTCTCTCTCTCTCTCTCTCTCTCTCTCTCTCTCTATATATATATATATAAATAAAAAGCTTTATTGTATTGTACTTCCTTTAGCATAACACCAACTAGTGGATGCACAGTGCAACCGCAGCCACTATTGTAGCTTCGAAGGTGCACATTAACGCCAAAGCGCCTTATGGTGTGGAAAATACGCTATTTCATATCATAATCCAGTGGAACTCAATTTCTTTTTACAATCAGCATAAAACTGTGACCTGTGATATAAGTACAAAAAATATCCTTCGGTGGAGGATGAGAAACTTTCTGTTGGCCGATAATATCTGCACAATGACGTGCTCATGAAAACTGTCAATCTAATCACAAATGGTCAAGTAAGTATTGCGTTTTTGAAAATTAATGCTTTTTAGCATTATCATGACAATCCGTTTTTACATAAAGCCTGAAAATATTCATTCGGGTTGAGAATTTGAACAATAGCAGTATCTGCATCTCACAGAACATTATATATCACTAGAGTAATGTGAGCAAGTTCATTCTCTTGAGAGAGACACACAACACATCACACAGCAGCTCTGCGTTATGCCATTCATTACTCAGTGTCACATGCTTGCACTTGAAAAAGAGTTACCTGTATGTGTATCTAAAATTCAGCCTTAATATTGACAGGTGGAACAACAAGATGAACTTACATTATGCCATGCTCCATCATTATAATTTTCCTCGCTCCAGATTTCCACACGCCGATCACCTACATTGAAAGTGTATACAAGTCTACCACTGGCCAGAAAGAGAGTCATAAAGTTCCTCTCATGGATGTCAGACACGTAAAAAATGAGGCCAAAGGATGCGTTGGTCTTTAGGGATAAGGAAAAGTTGGACCTGGGCGGAAACACATTGATAGACAGTTTTTTTTTTAAAGACAAGGCTTTTACAATACTTGGAGAGTTTTGAAGAATTTAAGACTTACTTATGAGAAAGGGATTCTGGGAGCTTTCTGTAGTGCTGCCTACTGTTTGCAAAGCTGCCGTAATGGTAGGCATGTTGTGTTGCTTGGTGACTTGGGAGATGGCAGGGAGCAACGTTCATTTCACTGTCACTTCTTAACTCCATTAAATGTACGGATTCATCCCTGTTGACCTGTGGCGGCATACATGAAATATTTTGGTTAAATTAGAAATCAACAATCCAAATGGAGACCCCAAAGAGCCACAATCAACTGAGGTTTACTGAAAACCTTTATTCAATTTAATGTTTTTGGTTTTTTTCCCCGCCTTACCTTACGTGATACCCTCCGTTTGGCGATAGATTTGTCATCTCTGTGCCTTGTTGAAAGAGCAGCAGAAGGCTTTTGCAATGGACAGTCCTGCAGGAGAGCCTGGACATTCTCGGTGTAGCGCTGAAAGTCTTCAGGCTCAATATCTCGGTCTTGTCTAAAGAAATCGGGGGGGGGGGGGGGAGAAGGGAAATTAACTATGATTTAATTCAGTTTTTTGGTACCAAGTCGAAGCAGCAATTTCAATACTGCAGGCAATTCATATTCCAGCAACTCCATGTATATATTTTCAAATGGCTGCCATCTGCATGCCACCCAGGTACTCTCTGAATGAAATACAGTATTCTTCCTGTGGCTATGTTTACATCTTTTGTTTCCAGCAGCTTTTGTTTCAGGCCATCGTGGTCAAAATGCGATGGGCAAAAGTACGCCTTATACTCCAACGCGTCTTATTGTGCAGAATATATGGTAGTCTATTGTTGGACAAGTGTTTAAGTCTCAGTGAGAGTGATAGAACTGTATTATAGTGATGTATTTGCATTCATAGATGCCTTTGTCTTATTAAGTACTGTACTGCTGGCACGCAGAAGCGACCAAGTTTTCCGGCAGAGCAGCCAATCACGTTTGGTGAACTATGTTCTAAGTTGCAGATATGACAAAACAAAAAGACATTTGACATGCGGCGCACGGTTAGGTGAAGGTGGTCAGAGTGAGAAAAATAGGTGTCATTACTACAAATACAGTCAAACCTCGGTTTTCGCCCATAATCCGTTCCAGAAGGCTGTTCGAAACCACGCTCTTTTTAAACTACACAATGTTTACTGAACACGTCTGCTCACAATGGAAAGCTACACAAGGAAGCGTCACTTCCTCGTCTACCCGAGGAAGCGTCACTTCCTCGTGTAAGGAGGGCGAGAGGAGTAAAATGGTGCATTCAAGTGCACTCAGTTTGTTCGAGAACCAAAATTTGTTCGTCATCCGAGGCATAAAAAAACTACAATTTTTTGGTCGAAAACCGAATTGGACGAGAACCGAGACGTTCGAAAACCGAGGTTTGACTGTAATGCCATTACTTCCACTTTAGCTCTTTGGCTGTTTTATTAAGACATCAATCACATAAATGATACTCAAGTAAATGCAAAGAGGTCACCTAACCACAGTTTGCTCTTTTTTTGGTTCTGAACGTAGAGATGGGATTTCGCTGCTTTTAAGTGCAGAGCTGCATCTATTCTGTGAGATGAGATTAGAGGGCTGTTGGCCACCCCAAAAACTTGGAAAAATCCCCAACTATTTGTCTCAGCACCTTCCACTGAGCCGATGAAATTAACTAGACTATACAAACAATATAAAACTGCTTTCTTGACTGACTTTAGCGTGTTTCAAAAAGTTGAAGAATTTTAAAGTTGCCCTTTCGTCCTTCCATTTTTCTGTATGCGGCTCTCAAATGAAGAAGTCTGGACACTCCTGCCTAATGGCTGAAGAAGAGCAGGCCACATGAGGGCATTCCTTCCACCAAGTGTCCCTACTTGCCCCGGTGCTAGCTGATAACAAGCATCCAAAGTTATCGTAAAGGTTTTTAGCTTTATACACAGTAAGAAAAGACATAAACCATTTACCATTGACATAACATGCATCATGTGTTTATATGTACAATATTTTATAGGGACCATATACTGTACTTATGTTTATCATGTCACATAATTGAAGTTAGCATGCTAGCATGGCAATTGACAACTGTTCCAGCTTCTCCACTGAGCAAATTAATATCCCACATGCTCCTTAAAGTGTACTTTTGACGGTGCCAGTGATTTCTGTCCATTTCTGCATCAAACCTCGAGAGACTTTTGAATTTGCTCCACAGTCTTTTTTCGAAGAACGATTAAAAATAGTGTGCAGTTCTGAGCAGCAGAAAACGCAATTCATCCGTGTGCAACCTGGATGACAAAGAGCTCTCTCCTATGAACGACCATAACAGCTGTTCAGTGTCGAGAAGGGATCTACCTGTTTATGTAGGCATAACTAATGCAGCCTGTAAAGTTCTTTAAACTGCCCTTTGGTGAGCCCCCAAAGTAGAAGTTCTTTCCTGTCGAAACAGAAGAGGGTCTTGTGACCGATTGTGGGCGTGTCTTCTCCTGCTTGTCTTTGTCGTCCACCAATAATAAATACCTGGGTGAAAAGAGAAACACCGGTTGTGTGAAACGAGATAAATACAGCAAAATAGTGCTAGCTGACCCACGCCCATCAAAATGTATCGTAATAGCACCAAAAACAAGTTGTTCCGTCAAAGTAAAATCAAATGCTTACTTCTGATTATTCACCGAAGCCAATAAGAAGTGCGTCCTTCCATCATTATAGTGTTTCTTATGCGTTTTAACTCTTGTTCCATGTGAGTTCATCACCACTGCTCCGTTCTCAAGGGAGATGCTGAATTCGTCAGGCTAAAGCGGTAAAAATGAAGCAAATATGCACGCGCGTATTGGTGACCCATACACATGAACAATTTACTGTTTAATGTTGAATAGCACCGGAAACTGGAGACATGCTGATAAATTGTATTTGAAATCGTGTTTTTTTTTTTTTTTTACATTTAATAAGTGTGTTCATACCCCTTCATTGTGATAGAACAGAACTCCACTGGCTTGAACGGTTCTGAAGTTGAGGCCGCCTTCAAAATTGTCAAATGGTGAAATCTTTGCTGAGGATTTCAAGTAGCTCTCGCCCATGAAATAGGCTTTATGTGATGCCTGTAAAACAAATTCTCACAATGTTAGATGCCACACAGTCTATCGCTAAAAAAGACGAAACGTGGCGCTTACAAAAGACTCCTCAGGGCACCCACTACTGATGCCGATGGTGCCAGGCTCCTCTAAGAGGTTGAAGTCTTTTTTTTGGAACAGGAAGCCTTTGACACAACCTTTGAGGCCAACCACCGCGGACAGCTCGGGCCTGTCATGAAAGACACAATATCACTGTATTTTTGTGACAATCAACCTCAATCTTGTCAAGTGTCTTTGTCAAATCTACAATTGAACAAACATACGCATGTGTGTGTGTTTTTTTAAAGAATAGTTTTATTTTTCAAAACGAGGGTTCTCATCATGCCAAAATTGAAATTCCTTTGTCAATTTTTGAAGTACAGTGGTCCCTCGTTTATCGCGAGAGGTTGTGTTCCAAAAATAACCTGTTATAGGTGAAATTGGGAGCATCTGGCAGAATCCCCTGTCAGAAGAAGTTTCAATTCCCACCTCCGACAAAGCTTTTAACTTTGAGAAGGCGTTCGATCGGGTCCCTCGGGATGTTCTGTCGGGGGTGCTTCGGGAGTATGGGTTTTCGAAACCCCTGATACAGGCTGTTCGGTCCCAATACCACCAATGTCAGAGTTTTGTTCACATTGCCCGCAGTAAGTCGGATTAATTTCCAATGAAGTTTGGATTCCGTCAAAGCTGCCCTTTGTCACCGGTTCTGTTCATAACCTTTAGAGTTTGGTGGGCTCAGTATTGCATCTCTGGTTTTTGCAGATAATGTGGTGCTGTTGGCTGGTCAAGCTGGGATTTCCTACTTTCACCGGGGCAGTTCGCAGCTGAGTGTGAAGCGATTGGGATGAAAATCAGCACCACCAAATCTGAAACAATGGTCCTTAGTCAGAAAAGGGTGGAGTGCCCTCTTCGGGTCGCAGATGGGATCTTATCCCTAGTGGAGGATTTTAAGTATCTGACTTGTTCACGAGAGAGGGTAGGATGGAGCGGAAGATCGACAGGCTGATCAATGCAGCATCTGCCGTGATACAGACTTTGGATCAGTCAGTCATGATACTCACCTATAAAGCCCTTCACAAGCCCTTCACAAGCAGGCCCTCTCCTACCTTTCCGATCTTCTTTACCAATACACTCCTTCCCGCAACCTCCGCTCCTCAAACACAAACCTCCTCGCCATCCCCGTGACCAAGCTCAAAACCTGGGGGGACCGAGCCTTCTCTGTTGCCGCCCCCACCCTCTGGAACGCTCTACCACAACACCTCCGCAACTGTACTGACCTACAATCCTTCAAATCATCTCTTAAAACTCACCTGTTCCGCAATGCTTTTAACACCTCTTAATCTCTTTTACCCATTTTTTTGCCATTTGTTCATCTAAATGTGTTTTTGTAAATTATGTATGCTTGTTTTTAAAAGCACATTTTTATCCTGTATTAAGCTCATGTAAAGCGTCTTTGAGTATGATGAAAAGCGCTTTCAAATAAAATGTATTATTATTATTATTATAAAGAAGGAGCAAAGCCAAAAGGCGAAGCTCTCCATTTTCAGGTCCATCTCTGTTCCTACCCTCTCCTGTGGTCAACGAGCTATGGATCAGAACGAGATCCCGGATTCAAGGGGCTGAAATGAGTTTCCTTCACAGGGTGTCTGGGCTCTCCCTTATAATAAGGTGAGAAGCTCTGTCATCCGGGAGGGGCTCAGAGTAGAGCCGCTTCTCCTCCACATCGAGAGAAGCCAGATGAGGTGGCTCAGGCATCTGAATAGGATGCCTCCTGGACGCCTCCCTGGTGAGGTGTTCCGGGCATATCCCGCCAGCAGGAGGCCTCAGGGATGGCCCAGGACACACTGGATAAACCATGTCTCCTGGCTGGCCTGGGAACGCTTTGGGATCCCTGGGAAGAGCTGGAACAAGTGGCTGGGGAGAGGGAAGTCTGGGCTTTCCTGCTAAAGCTGTTACCCTCCTGATCCGACCCTGGATAAGCGGTAGAAAATGGTTGGATGGATGGATGGATGGGTTTTGAAATGGTTATTGACTGCATATCAACACAGTCACTGGAAACAAGCCTTCATATGAAGGGGATACCCACCTAATTTGGGAACCCCAGCCACCAAGTGTCTGACAGCCACAGCTAACTCATTTGGTGAATTTGTATAGGTTGGCCAAAAATAGTAAGGGAACATTCCTGTTTGCTAGTCCGAGGTAGGAGTAAAAACATTTTTCCTTTGAATGTCGCTGGAGGCGAGTGGGTTTGATACTATGGTGAAGAAAGCGGGTGAAGCAGTTCGGCTAGAGACTAACCCCTCACGAGTGCTCACCTAAAGACTAGTTTATCTTGTAGTTCGAGTGCATTCGATAGTTAGCTGCAGTAACGTCCAGTCATACCTGAGGATGGTTCAGATTGTGTTCATGCTTGCACATTCAGGACTACAGTCCTCTTTTCATTGAAAAAAAAGACCATTCAAGCATCACATTTTTCATGTTTTTCAGGCCGGAGCATTGCAAGCTGTCTGTGAAAAACTTGTCTGTGTCGAAAATGAACTTTCACAACACTGAAGTTCACAGTTCTCAAAGTCTAATATTAGACTGCAAACTGCAGCAAACGTGTTTGTGGCTGCAGGATTTTTTTTTTACTCACCTCGATAGGAGAATGTGTGAGGGTGCCCCACCGATGTAGATATCTGAAAATGGCAGAGTGGTTTTCGGATTCTCCATAGATTTAATGTGGCTCTTGTCCACCAGAAGGATCACCTTCTTTGACTGATGATAGATCACTGATATCTGTTCCATGAGTCAAACACAGGCAGCATATTATTTGACATTAAAACTAGCCTATTTTCCGTGTGCTCTGTTATTAGACCAATTTAAAAAAAAAAAAAAAAAAAAAGAAAAACATACCTCGTGATATCTTGCATCGTTTATTTTTAGCTTTGGTATGTGATCGTCCAAAAGTTTTGGCCCATCATTGAAGCCAAAGTCATACATTAGGCGCAAAAACCCATTTTTGATTTCTAAAAGAAAGAATTTATCCTGGGGAAATGAAAGCATGAACAAAACAAAAAAAACACTGTAAATAACATTTCTATTTTTGTGTGAGTTTACTTATTCTCGTATGGTAATTGAATGCATGCAAACGTTTGTGTACACAAATAGTCAAAGGCTAAGACAGACATATACAACTTAAATAATAGCAAAAATCAACATAACAGTACAGTAAACTATTTTTTTTCACACTTTTAATTCTTAAACTTCAGCGGAAGAATGGCCTCAGAGTATTAGTTAAGATAGTTTGAACTTACAGCATTGACCATGATGAAAAGCCCTCCATTGTTTGCCACCGTTCGCACTGAAACATCAAATCTTGTGACATAACCAAATTTCCCCCTCCGCTCGATGTTGTTGATCAGTGCGTAGCCTTTTCCATCAAATAAATAGCTCGCAATACGACTCTGTGAAAAAGCCAGTTTGTACCTGTAATTATAAGGCGAGAGTGCATTAGTTAAGTGTCGCGTACGTTCAAATTTCGCAACGTACAGAATTGACATAAAACTGAATAATCATCAACTCAGAAACCCGAAGGTTAACCCCCAATTTTTTAGAGCATTTAATATTGGCAGGCCACCCACTCCTTAACCCATTTTTAACTCTTTCATGCTCTTTCATGATAGGCTGCCCACTGTAGTAGTAAAAGGGTTCAGAACAAATTTCGATTTTTAATGGTCAATTATTGTCAATAATGTACATTCACGTTTCTAGTTTTATCAAATTGTTCAGTATTGTGACTGAAGTGTGAAAAGTATGAAAAATATCTGGTGTTACCGTTTTTATGTCTATTCTTTTATTTGGCAAAATAATCCTCCTGTTTAACTTTAATGCACCGTGCCATTTTAGGAACAAGTGTGATGTCAATACGTTGACTGGGGCGTCCCTTCCACCTACCAGTTGTTGTTGAGTGATACACCAGATGGATTTAATCAGTTTTTTTCGTATGTTTTTTTTTCTCGCTAGGTGACCCTAATAAGCCGTTGTTTGGAAAAAAACAAAAACCAAAACAATAACTAATGAGCTGGTCAGTGCACCTCTTCCTCATCCAAAAGCAAGATGTGCATAGCAGCACTCTATTTTCTTTTCTAAAAACATTTGTGATTTTTTTTCAGACAAATTTCTCCCCATGGTTATAGATTTTGGTCTATGAGACAGAGCCGACATCAGACGTGCAGTAGTAATTTTGCCAGCTAAAATAACTGGCTTGGTAGCAGCAACAGCTTGTGGTATCAAACCGCCCCAAAGAGAGTCAAGTTAGTCATTATGCCACGACACCCTGCTGGGAACAATTCCAAAATAAAAGCGTACCTAGGCCTTGATTTCCCGATAATATTTGGTACGATAGGTTTCATGTTGAAGATGGCCTTCTTACTGCACTGCGGCAAGTTACTGTCATGCATAGCATTATCAATTGTGGCTGTGTTTAGCATGACCCCTTCTTGGCAGTGTACACATCAAAAAGCTCAAGGCAGTAATATAATGCCTTCAGCTTTGTTTTTGTTTTTTGTTTTTTGATCAAGGTATCCAAATTACTCAAGGACTAATTTCAGCCCTTATTTATTTCTGTATTTATTTATTTAAATGGAAATGATATAATCTAACCCGCATCACCAACAAGCTTCCGCCTTCGCGGTTAATGATTTATTACCGTAATTTCCGGATAATGAGCCGCGACTTTTGTGATACGCTTTCAACTCTGCAGCTTATTTAATGAAGCGGCCTATATAAAGATTTTTCTAAGGGCCGCCAGGGAGCGCGAGATCATAAAAGGTAAGAGTGAGACAAGTTAGTATATACGTGTCGAGGAAGACACGATCATCTGTCCCATTGAAAGCAACCGGCCATGAGGGCGCATTTGACCTGTGTTTTGGGATGCACTGCATCCACCAAGGATTACGATGCCAAAAAATTTATAAATAAATACCTCCCAAAAGAAATTATCGTGAAAGTTGACACAAAATCGTGGATGGTAGAAAGCCTAATGAAGAAATGTTTGACCGAGTTTTGTGGCAAGCGAGGATTTTTTCAGAGAAAAAAAAAGTGTTACACGATGGCGAACAGTGACTTTTATGGTACTGTATATACAGTAAACATTCCCATCCCCGGAATTCTATGAAAAGGAATATCCTTCACCCGTAATAAAAACCTATGCATTAACATTTTGACTACGATATTACATGTTACCGGAACTACGTAAGCGGAAATTCCACTAGCCGTAACCCGGATGGAGACGTCATGCAGCGGGAGCTTAAATACACGCAACGCTCCACCCGATACGCGGAAAGACACCAACGGAGACACCTTTTCACTTCGCATTTTTTGATAATCAGATTCGAAACGACGACGTGTAAGTGAGTTTTTATTGGCGTGCGTTTTACTGTAATTGAGAACGATTTCTAACTTTATTCACTTACGTCCTGTTGATCGCGGCACGAGCTTAAAAAGCAACGCCCACTCAACACAACTGGAGAAGATGGAAGAAACGTGTTTGCTTCGCCGTTTATGTCATCGAATTCGAAACGACTATGTGTCAGTGACTTTTTATTGGCGTGCGTTTTACTGTAATTGCGAACGATTTTAACTTTATTTACTTTCGTCCTGTAGATCATGGCATAGAAAACGAGGACGAACCCAACAAAACAAAACAACCCAAAATAGACTCATTTTTTCCCAAGACTGAAAAAAATCAACATTAAAATACTGTACATACTATACTGTGTTGTGGTTTTTTAAATCTACACCTGTACTGTATACTGTACTGCTGTTTTTGTTATATAAACAGTTTTTGGACAGTATATTTTTGCATTTTATTGCTTGTGTTGTTACACATGCAGTTTTCAACATACTTGCAGGTTCATAAAGGACATGTACCATGCTCATTTCCCAAAAGAGGAATTTCTGTTATAAGGACAGATTGGACAGCGCAAACATGAGTCCGTACTAGAGAATATTCATTCATTCATTCATTCATTTTCCGAACCGCTTCATCCTCACTAGGGTCGCGGGGGGTGCTGGAGCCTATCCCAGCAGTCTTCGGGCAGTAGGCGGCGGACACCCTGAATTGGTTGCCAGCCAATCGCAGGGCACACAGAGACGAACAACCATCCACGCTCACACTCACACCTAGGGACAATTTAGAGTGCCCAACGAGCCTGCCATGCATGTTTTTGGAATGTGGGAGGAAACCGGAGCACCCGGAGAAAACCCACGCAAGCCCGGGGAGAACATGCAAACTCCACACAGGGAGGCCGGGGCTGGGATCGAACCCGGTACCTCTGCACTGTGAAGCCGACGTGCTAACCACTGGGCTACCGGGCCGCCACTAGAGAATATTTACTGTATATATATATATATTTTTTTTTTTTTTAACCAGCCCTGTTAGTGTTGTTTTAATGCCGTGGTGCCGCCGCGTAACAGGCACTATTTGGAAAGAAAACTTGAGGTATGTTATTAAAACTTTGAAAACTCTTCCTGTGTAGCACCGTCTTTCTTTGCAAATATCTCATGTTACAATGTGGGCACCTGCGGCTTGTAGACAGGTGCGGCTTATGTGTGTACAAAATGTATGTGTTTAGAAATGTAGTGGGTGCGGCTTATAATCAATTGTGGTCTATAGTCCGTAAATTACGGTATGGCCTCGTCTGACACAGAGCAAGCAAAATGGACATCGTCAATGATGGATTGGCGGACCTTACGTCAGTATTGACAATGAATAGTAGCGAGAATGACTCCAATTGGTCAGAATCTGACCGAGAAAATGGGGAGACGATCAGGCCAAAACATCTTTCAAACGCCACTATGTCGTTTACACTTTACGTTCACACTCTGCCGCTTACAGGCAAGTATGGTTGCACGCATTAACTGTAATGGCATATCGACAAATAGGAGCTATTTTAACTTGCTTGAATGTAAACAGCGAACCAAAAACTCTTTTGGATGCAGTTTTTCTTGATAAACCAAATATATTTGTCAGAGGTTTCAAGATGGCGCCATAGTTGGCAGCCGTCTGCGAGAGCTTTTCAAGAGCTCTGCTTTTTTCTTGTTTTTGTCTTTTGTTTTGTCATATGGTGTTTGTTGTCATTCGTGTGGACCTGTTGTGAACTGTTTTCAGCATTTAGGACACGACATTCGTCGAAGGAAAATAATCTGTGCTTGATGGTTGCGCCTTCTCGGTAGCACGCGTTGAGCAGCACTGATTTTCGTGGGGGGGTAATATCGCTGCTATTCGACAGTCGCCGCTTGACGACCTGGGGTGCTTGTGTCTTTTGCGCCTGTTATGGCCAGCATTTTTCACTACCCTGTTTTGTTCAGCGGAGATGTCGTCGCTGTTGGACACTGCATTGGTGAGGCTGGATGGATGGCTGCTGGAGCGAGAAGGATGTGGAGAGAGGAGCGTCGGCACGGACCACCGATGCGTATTAGGAGCTGAAAGTTGGCGCTTGGAATCGAAGCGGATTGTGAACAACTTTATTTTTTTGGTCAATGGACGCTACAGCTTCATGTTTACTTTCAAACTAAGCTTGGAGCAGACGTGTGGGACATCATGCAAACTTTGAGCATGACGTCTCTGACCCACTAGTGAGAGGACACTTTGACTTTCTCCTCTTTCATCGAGAACTGCTTCAAAAAACAAGGCGTACGCAGGAATGGTGGTCAACGACTGCATGGCTGTCCATGTCTTATGTGTTGTGTTATATTATTTTGTGTATTTTATGTTAACTGTCCTGTAAAGCACTGTTACAACCGCAGCTGTTGTGGAAGCGCGAAATAAATAACGATGTATTGTCTTGTATTCTGACCATCATAAGTAGAGTGTCATAAAGGTTGATTGATTGAATATTCGATGAACTCTTCAAAAAGCATGCGTTGCTGTTTTCACAATAAGAGGGACAATCACTAACAATGTATATACGTCATTGAAAAATACCTGGAACATGGTGGTGATTGAGCCACATCCATTTTGTGAGTGTTTTTGAAATTATATAGACTGATCACATCATTGTTCAGCGAGGCCAACTCGATGCAGCCCACAAAGGGAGCAAGAGTCAAAGGTGGTGGGACCTGAAGTGAAACAATTAAATATAGTCATAGTTAGATAAATATGGAAAATATTCAATCGATGTTAACTTCTTTGTCGTTACAAATAAAATACCTTTGCATCTGGTGGGACACCCCCAACAAAGAACACCATGTCTTTCGGGTCAATGTCAAAAATTGAGTCGGTTCCTGGGGCTTCGCCTTTCTGAATGAACTTCTGTTCATCTGTGGATCTCTGGCTGGGGATGACTAAGTAGATCTTCCCATGTCTACCCAACCTGCCAAGAAAGAAAAGGAAACATGCAATTATCTTATGACTGTGCTCTTTGAATTCAATTTGCTTGGCAGTCGTAATCCCCTCATGATGGTACCTCTCTACTTTGATGTAGTTGAAGACAGCAGGCCATTGGCTCACAGGCTTTGAGCTCAGTGGAATTTCCACGTATTCGCCGCCAAGATTATACATGTACACAAGGTTGTCATTCTTGATGGCAAGTCCCATGTAGTCTTTCTTGCCCTAACAGCACAATCGGGAGCAAGAAAAATGTTTTAGATTATTACGAAAAATTATTGCTGTTGTAGTTTATGAAAGAAATAGCTGTATCTCATTATTACGAAAAATTATTGCTGTTGTAGTTTATGAAAGAAATAGCTGTATCTCATTGGGCCCAAGTGGGTGTCGGGTGCAGCATGAGTTGGGCTGTGGACAATGGTAGTTCTAACTTGGCGCACAAAGTCAAGATATTCTGATGAGATATTGTCAGGCTCGCCTCATAAAGGCTCGGGCTCCGGTAACCATCTTTTCAGAGGGGCCGGAACATCTACCACTCTGGAGTTGTACTTGATGAGAGACGCCAAGCAGGTATGGGCATAGTATTTCTCACAGCTCAGTGCCTGTACAGTGTGCGATGGGTTCTGACTGTTTATGCCTCAGCACCAAACAGGAGCTCAGAGTTTTTGCACCCTTTTTGCAGTCCATGGAGGGGGTGCAAGAGAGCATTCCTGAATACTGGGGACCCTCGTTCTGCTGGAACACTTCTACCACAGATATTAACAATTGAACATAGATTGGTATGAAACACCCTTCTTGAGGTGTGTGTTCATGGCATTGCTAAGATAGTACGGGTAAAGGCACTAGTGCATAGGTGTTAAACTCAGGTCCTGGAGGGCCGCATGTTTTCCAAGTCTTCCTATTGCAACACACCTGATTCAAATGATCAGATCGTCAGCAAGCTCTGCGGAAACCTGACATTGAACTTGTTCATTTGAATCAGGTGTGTCGCAACAGGGAGACTTGGAAAACATGCAGGACTGCGGCCCTCCAGGACCTAAGTTTGACACCCATGCATTAGTGCATTCTGTCTGTGGACAGAAGGAAAATTGAAATAAGAAGGATGTCGGCACATTGTACTGTGTACAGTTGTGCATCACACCATACATTTACAAAAAAGTGAACGAAGATCAACCTCTCACGAGTGTTTCTTTTTTTTTTTTTTCAACACAATGTTCTGTACTGATAGCAAAGGCTTTGGCAGTGGAAAAAAGTAAGGAGCCGAGAAATGAGTGAGTATGACTTAATTTCAAATTCCATACATTGCCCCTACCACCATGGCCACCACATAGGCATAACAGTTAGCCAGGCAGCTACAACGTGTCTAGTCTTTATCTTTCCAGAAAAACTGAAGAGGTGAGGGACAATGAAAGCAAATAGGCTACGTTCTGTGCCTTCATTGTTGAGCTGGCTGACCGAAACCGTGCCCGTAATGTGGTCCGTACCATAACACGATATCATGCTTTTAAATTGGAAGGTGTTTTCAAACTTTTGTAGGTAATACACACATAGATGCTGCAAATGACAATACGACACAATTTCAGACATGATAACATAATTTTCGTAACTATCTTTTCTTGAAGCTCTTCCCTTTGTGCATCCACTATCATCAAATCAAAATAGTTCAGTACTTACATTTCTGTCACCCAGATAGAAAATGAAACGGTCCTCTATTGGGTCCTGATCTGGGTCGACTCTCATGAATAAGCTGATGGACGTCACTGCCTTCAGATCTTCCAGATTGGTATCAGCATGAATCTCCACTGAAGACTGACCATTGAACTTCATGGACACTTGAACCTAGAGCGGAAAATATTTCATTGCAAAATCTGACATTCTGTTTAAGAGTGCCTCGTTTATGCTGTTTTGCATTAAGGTAATTTGGGGGAAATTGATTAATTTTTGTAGGAATGTAGAATTTACATATCCCAGCTGTCTTCGGACAGTAGGCAAGATACACCCTGAACCGGTTGCCATCCAATCGCAGGGCACACACAGAATAACAACCATCCACGCTCACATTCACACTGAGGGACAATCTACACTGTTCCATTAACCTGACATTCCATTAACCTGACATGCATGTTTTTGGAATGTGGGAGGAAACCGGAGTACCCAGAGAAAACCCACACCTGCACGGGGAGAACATGCAAACTCCACACAAGAAGGCCGGAGCCAGGAATTGAACCCTTGACCTCTGGACTGTGAGGCCGACGAGCTAACCAGTCGACCGGCGTTCCGCCATCCATTTTCAACACCACTTATCCTGAGGAGGGTCACGGGAGGGTGCTGGAGTCTATCCCAGCAAATTTCGGGCAAAAGGTTGCGCTACCCCCTGAAGTGGTCGCCAGTCAGTCGCAAGGCACATACAGAGACAGACAACCTTTCACACCCTCAATCACAACATCACTGAGTGGGAACCGATCCCATTCTTCCCACACACAAGTCAGGCGAGTGTACCACTACACCATCAGTGACTTGAAAATCATCCATCCATCCATTTTCAACACCGCTTGTCTTGTAGAGGGTCGCGGGTATTGCTGGAGCCTATGTCAGCTGACTTTGGGCGAAAGGCAGAATAACCCCTGAACTGGTCACCATTCAATCACAGGGCACATAGGATGACGAACAACCACACACACCCACATTCATACCGTCACTGAGTGGGAACCGATCACATGCTGCCCGCATACAAGTCAGGCAAGTGTACCATAACGCCATCAGCGATTAGTTATTATTATTCATAATTTCTAGTGTTAACACAATGCATGCAAGTGAGTAAAATTCGATTAAGAATTTTACTGGTGTGACTAAATTCAACCCCACAATTCAATTTATTTGGAACACTTTGAAAATATATCAAGGGCTACTTTTTTGGGGAAGCATGTGTACTATATTTTGTGACATTTGGGACAGACTGCAGCTAAACCTAGATGAATATGTTGTGAGAGAACCAACCTTCTTTGCCACACTTCTGGCCTGGGCAATGAGTTCTCTGATTCTCATGACATTGGTGGTTATGTTATTGACAGGCTTCTTCTGCTCCACCACCTTAAGCTTATCCAGAAGCTCGGGAACAAGAAATTGGAGGTGATCCACTGTGAAGTACAAAACACTGATCATGTAAGACTAAGTGACCGACATTTAACATAATGATGTTTTACAAAAGGATCTACATGTGTGTATTGTCATTGCCAGTAGTTTTAGCAATCATATAAATTATCAGAGACGAAAAGGTGTTTAGCCAGTCCTTTGATAAGAATGAGATGAATAACTTACACACAAAAAAAAAAGAAAAAAAATCTACAAGAGTAACCCAAGAGTTTCATGGAGGACAAATTGAATGGACAACATCAGTAACCATATCTCAACCAGAAAACAGTAGTGTATATGTATTTCGTAAAGCTATACAGTCAAACCTCGGTTTTCGTACTTAATCCGTTCCAGAAGACTGTTCGGAAACCGAAATGTTCGGAAACCGAAACCATGTTTCCCATTGGAATCAATGTAAAATGTTTTAATCCGTTCCAAGTCAAGAAAACAACTTTTTAAAACAACTTTTTTTTACAATTTCACACCATAAACTGTACAAATGTAATAGGAGAGCAGGTAATATGTAAAATACTGTACAAACAAACTGTAATATGTTTTATTTTCACCAATTTTAACATTTTCACCAACATAAAAATTGAAGGGACATCTCTCTCTCTCTCTCTCTCTATCTGTCGTGGGGCGTGCGCCTGTCCCAGCTGTCAGCAGGCAGTAGGCGGGGCGTTTCGGCATCCCGAACTCCTTCGCCAACACAGACACACGCACACCTGACTCATATTTCGCGATTAAATCTTTCTTAAATTCTATAGTTTTGCGCACTATTTTCCTCTTTTCTTCACCGGGTTCACCACTTCCACTTGCTTTCTTTGGTGCCATGATTAGGGGCTGATACACGATGCAAAAATAACAGTCCAATATTACGTAGTTCTCACCAAACACGTCTGCTTTTTAAAAAAAAATTCTTCATTGAACAATACAAACTCGTCTGCTCACAATGGACGCTACACAAGGAAGCTGTTTCTGTATGATTATTGCATAAAAATGAGACAGCTGACACCATAGTGTTCATTATGTGCCGCTGCATTGAAAACGGATGGCCGTAAACAAACGCACGCACACCCACCGTGCTGCTGGGGTAAACCATTCTGAAAAGAGGGGGATTTCTCTCCCGAACAGAAGCGTCTCACCAAACACGTCTGCTTTTTTTTATTGAACAATACAAACCAGTCTGCTCACAATAGACACTACACTAGGAAGCGTTTCACCAAACACGTCTGCTTTAAAAAAAATAATCTATTGAACAATACAAAAACGTCTGCTCACAATGGTCGCTTCCTGTGTTGCGACGCAACACAAGGGAGCGCGGCGACATGAGGGAGCGCCGCTACAAAAGGGAGCACGGCTACAGTCACTTCACTCCTCTCGGTTTTGCTACCTCCTTGAGCGAATCCTCTCGGCTTCGCTCGAGGTAGCATCGCTACACGAGGTAGCGAAGCCGAGAGGGGTGAAGTGACGCATTCAAGTGCGCTCAGTTAGTTCGAGAACCGAAATTTGTTCGGCATCCGAGGCATAAAAAACTCGAAATTTTAGTTGGAAAACCGAATTGTACGAGAACCGAGACGTCCGAAAACCGAGGTTTGACTGTATTTCCTTCAGTTTTTGAAGGAAGACTCACCAACAATGCAATGTCTCGATACGTTAACGTTTTGGAAAATGTTTGTTTGCCTGAACGGTGTAGAAGATCACATACCTGATTCCTTTGCAGAGTCAACGGCTTGCTCATAGGCAGCTGTAGAGTATTTATTTTCGCTCAGATTGTTGGCCCATTCCTCTACTTTGTTACTGATGGGCGTAATTGTTTCAAGCACTGCGGCTGAGCGGTTAAGAGTTCCCTCAGCCACGTTGAGTGTATACTCCAGTCGCTTGTTGGTTCTGGCTAGAAAGGGTTAGAAAGGATGTGCTCAGATAGTTTGTGATTATCTTTTGAGCAATAAGTTTGACAGAGATCCAAAAAAAAAAAGAAGATACATTTGAAGAATTGGAACAATTCAAATGAGGAGTCCGGATATGAATCAAAATTCTATTAAAAGCTGCTGAAATTGTGTGTCGGCTTCTGTGTTTATTTATTATTTAATTTAAGAGCACTGCGTAAGAAAATAGACACATGTAACAGTTTTATTCGATCTATCTATCTATCTAGCTAGCTAAATAGCTAGCTATCAAGCGATCTAGCTAACTAGATATCTGTCCATACACTAAAGACTAACAAGGCTGAACTCAACTCAACTCAACTGTATTTATAGAGCACTTTCAAACAGCCATCGCTGCATACAAAGTGCTGTACATGGAGCAACTAACGTATACAACAGTAAAGCAAAAAATCAGTAACAAAGACGGTAGAAAGCATCAGATCTCAGATTTGTTCTTGGTTTTGCTGTTCGGTAACAGCAAAACCAAGAACAAATCTGAGTCATGCTGAGTCAAATGCCAAAGAATACAAGTGAGTTTTGAGGCGGGTTTTAAAGATGGGCAGCGAGGAGGCTTGCCGAATGTTCAGACCAGAGAGAGGGACCAGCAACAGAAAAGGCTCGATCCCCACTGAGCCTCAGTTTAGTTATTGGTACTTCTAATAATGTCTGGTCCGCAGACCGCAGGTGTGTAGGGGCGGATGAGTTCAGAGAGGAACAACCAAGATGTACTGTATATTTTCATAGCTTATCTCAAATCAAGCCCATTTCAACATAGCTAGGCAAATACTGGACTCTCTTCTACCTGTCTCAATTTCAGAAATATCCTGCATCATTTCTTCAAGTTTTTTGCTGTTTTTATCCAAGGTCTCTTTGGTCTCTTCAATGTATTTCAGCTTGTCAACCACCTCAGCTTCTACTTCTGGAATCAGAATGATGCAAAGGTGGGATAATGTTCTTACACGACAATGTTGGGATAACCAGCGTTTGAGTGTTGCCTACCTATTTGTTCAGAATGCAGCGAAACAGACTCCTTGAAAACATTGTCACATTTTACCACGAGATCATTCAGCTGCACGTTGATCCCAGTGACGGACTGAAGCATGAAACAAAAAAGTACAAAGCAACGTTGTGAGGATACTGAACGTGTTTGCCATGTGTTTTGGATAACTTACTTCATTTGCTGTGTGGGATAAGTTCAAGGTTGTAAGTGATGTGATATTGGCGTTGTTGATGTATTTCACAATATTTGTGTAGACATTGGCAGCACTTATGGCCTTCTGCACAAAACCATTGGTATCACTCTCTCGCAGGTCCCTGGAATAAATGACATATGTTTTCATGTTATGACCCTGTCAAGAGGACACCCTCATGCCCAGGGATCCAGAGTGGTCTACTATCCCCACCCAAGCACACAGGCATAACACAAGCAGGAGGAAAGGAGGACTGACCAGAACAGGCCAAACCCCAGGAGTCATGCAAGATAAGAAGTGGCAGTCCTGGCTTGAAGGATCCTTTGGCACCCCCCCAACACACAAATATGTACTGCTGAAAATATTTACCGTATTTTCTGCACTACAAGGCACTTCGGATTATAAGGCGCCCCTTCAATGAAAGGCCTATTTTATAATCTAATGACGATACTGACCTGCAGCTTTGCCCACTCCGAGACTCCTCGGACCGGTCTGCTCCCAAAGAATATATGGATGCATTTGGCACAAGAGGGTACAGCACTGTATCAAAGCTCAACTGACCTGATATGAGGCCCACTCCCACCTAACCCCATAAAAGGAGTGTGTACAATGCTTAAAATTAGAGAATAGGCAGGGCAGTGGAATGGAGCAACAGGACCAGGAAACAATACAATCCAACCCACAAGTCATATCCCTCCAGGACATGTCGTTGTGACCCAAAGTGCCTTGTGAGGAACATTTACTGTGTGTGAATGTGAATGCGTGTGTTCCAAGAGGCTCCATGAAGACACTTTTCTTACTCCTCCAGTTTGGTGGCCCGTTGTTCAAGCTCTTCAGCATGCTCATCTGCCCTTCTAATCAACTCCGTATCAGCGGATGAGAGCTGTTCCATCTTCTCTGTTAGCTTTTGGCTGGCACCATCAATTGCAGCATGGTACTGTGTTATATTCTGGACACAAAAGCAAAAAGAAATCGACCCTTATTTAAACAGACACACAGGCGCTGATCTCATTACTATGCAGGCATATACATATTGTTAGAATACATTGTCTGTCTTTAGTGGTCCACTGTGTGGCCCCTGCTTCTGTTGTGTTTTGTTACTTTCCCCTTAATTCAGTGTGGGCTGGGCATCTCCCCAATCATTGCACCTGTCTCACCTACACACCTGCCAGTCTTCACCCCGTCAGCCACACTCACTCATTGCAGCATCAAGGCCAGTCTGACGAGCCACCTGTGGCCAGTTCGTTAGCTAGCTTCCCTGGTGTACTCGCTGCAGCCTAGCTCTTACGTTCAAGCCTTCCTGAACACCTCAATTTGGTTTCTTTGACTGCCTTTGGTTCCTGCCTCCTCAACCTGTCCCTTTTCCTGACCATAAACCAGTTCTGAGTTCATTGTGTCTGCCTGTGAGTCCTGTGCTCATCTCAAGCTAAGCCTAACACGTATGATAACCATCCACATTGATTTACCCCAAATCTTGCCAAGTTAAGACTTTCAACACGCACAAATTTGATAATCTCAGTCCTTAACATCCTTTAGTATCAGACTAATTGGTAATCTCTCTAACACAAATATGTGAGAGTACATGTACACTACATGTACACTATCACTTGTGTCTTCTTTTCATTGAAATTCTCAAAATTCCTTGCTATCGAGGACTTCCTCTTGACAGGATAAAAATGTTCGCAGTCATCAACAGCAGAGGCCCCAGAATTGAACCCTGTGGAACACCACACGACAGTGGGGCAGTTTGTGACTCAGAGCAACGAAGGCTAACACAAAGAGTTCTGTCATCAAAATAGGACCAAAACCACTCAAGGATGCTACCGCCAATGCCCACCAGGTGCTGCAAACGAGCCAACAGAATACTGTGATCCATTGTATCATATGCTGCAGTTAAATCCATTAAAAAACAGATACATAGTCGCCAGTGTCATTTGCCAGGATGATGTGATTTAAAAAGTTGTAACAAGGCGGTCTCTGTGCTATGCATTATCTTGAAACCTGACTGGAAGACCTCCAAGACGCCATGTTCATTCAAGATAGATTTTAACTGCATGTGTACCACTTTTTTCAGAATTTCTCAAATGAAAGGGGGCTTGAAAAAGGGCCTAAAATTTGACAGTACGTCTTGATCAAGGCCAGGTTTCTTGAGCAAGGGTTGCAAGATTTGTGTCTTCATTCCACTGCAGCTCCACCCACCTTTTTTTTTTTTTTAAATTCTCTACCCTCATCTGTTTCTTTGTGATGATCTGTTGGGAGTGGTTTTTCTATTCATTTCTATTTTTGTGTGTGTGCTTCACATTTTTGTGCTGTATTTGTAATAGTAAATCCTACTTGATTTGTTTACCTGCATTGCGATCCATTCTTTGCAGTTGGCATTTGGCCAACCTAAGCAGTTGACCAAGTTGCGAAACAAGATTTTACCATTCGCATGCCGATAAAATACTTGATAAGACCTGAGCTAGTTCTGTGTATAAAAAGTGATCATACCTTGACCAATGTATCGACCTCAGCCATGTTCGCTTGTGATTTAGAAATTATGTCTTTGGCAGCTTCTGTACTGTTTTGAATAGCGGTAAACTCTGCTGCCATCTTCTGCTGTGTTGCCTGAAAGAAAAACAGAAACAACAATCTTGGGATTTATTAAACATCAAGAAAAAAAACTCAAAAGTGTTTTCTTTGTTGTGATCTGACGAACAGATTGCTTGTTCCGACAAATGAAGACCTCAAGGCCTCCCCGTGCTTCCTGTCCTGTCTGCTTTCGAAAGTAAACCTTTATCATATGATCAGTCAATGGATAATTCTGTCATGAATTGCTTGTGGTGATAAGGCAGGCTAGGCAGTTTAAACTTCAGTGAACTCCCATTCACCTCAGACAGGTCCATGTGTATTTTCTAATCCAAGCAAGCGTGTGTGTGCACAACAGGCACATTATAAACCCACACTTTAGCTGCTGCTAATTTGAACTGGGTGACGAAATTGCTCTGATTTTGTCTGTGGCTGAAAATAAAGCTCCAGTATAGTACTGTAAAAAATGGATACAGTGGTACCTTTACTGATTAATTAATTGGTTCTGGAAGAAATTTCTGAACTAGAAAAATGTCTAAGTACAGACGCGTTTTCCATGTAAATGCCCTAATCCGTTCAAAGGCCCCCCCCCCAAAAAAAAATTCTGACATGTTTTCTAGAGCATAAAAATGCATAAAAATGTAACATATACATGTTGCAATTATTGCACAATAAATGAGAGTTGTGCATTATGTAAAAAACAAAGAATAAAGAATAAAAATGATGTCATTTAACTTTTAACTGCATCCTTATCGGTGTTTGCCCTCTTTAGTTCATGCTCTCCCTCAGAAGTGTTTTTTGCCTGGCGTTTTGTAAAGAACTGATCCAAGGACATTTGCTTTTGTCGGCTTTTAACAACCCTTTGAAAATGTCCAAGGCAAACATCAACATAGGGAGCGATCGCCCGACTGGTGAACTTTCTCTGGGGGATTCACATTTACGAAAAACTATCCGAACACCTCTTGGCCCAAGAGGCGAATGACGAGAACGCTGCATAGACACCTATTTATCCACACACAGAGACACATTCGGTAGAGGTCCCTCTAAGCCAATGGGATGCTGGGAAGATGCTCGATAATAGCGAATGGCAGAACAGCTATAGATATGTTGCGTTCAGGAAAGTCGGAGCTGCGAGGAGCAGCCCATACTGTATTTTTACCTTTTGCATCAAGAGGCAATATTTTCCTGTTTAAGCGTTTCGTAACTTGAAAATTTGGCATGAAGAGACATTCGTAAGTTAGATACCACTGTACCTTATAAATTCAAGTTCATAAATTTGATAACAATACTCTGTAAAACAAACCCCGTGAGAATTCACGATAAAGTTCATACAAAAATGAAAAGGGAATAGAAATAAACTTGCAGACAAATTCATATGAAACC
Organism: Hippocampus abdominalis; assembly: GCA_018466805.1. Classification (NCBI taxonomy): domain Eukaryota; kingdom Metazoa; phylum Chordata; class Actinopteri; order Syngnathiformes; family Syngnathidae; genus Hippocampus; species Hippocampus abdominalis. Next base: position 10,762,892 of record CM031704.1, on the reverse strand, counting down.
AATTCATCATTAATCATAACCTCTAAATATAATAAATACATTGCTGGTAAAGAGGAGTGTGTGACAACTAGAAAGGATGTAGAAAATGTATACATATGCTTAGCAAAGAAATTAAGCAGTGAGCAGAAAAAGCTGGAAGACATACAAGAAAAGAAAGATTCACTTGACCCTGAAGGTCATGGGAAATTACCTCAATCCTCTGGAATTTGAGGACATTGCCGCTGTTCCTATCCCGCATCTCCTCGATTGTACTGGTTGCATTCCGGAGGAAGGACTGAGCGTCAGACAGCTTGGCAGTGACGCGAGACAGAGCTAACTTGAGTGGGTTGAGATGTCCATGTGTAATCAATGACTTCTTTTCCAGCTGACGAATACGCCTTAACACTGTCAGGGATGAGGAATGTATTACATTCAAGAATTCACATTTTGTTGGTATATGTCACTGTACAGTATATTCAGTATATTCATTTACCAAATAGAGTATGTTGAAAATGTCATTTACTGTGGTAATTGCTTTATGATTGTTCACTTACAATATATGAATCTACGGATTTGTTATAAAGAATATACAAACTACGCACAACCGTAAATAAAGTACCACACGAGAAGAAATACGGTATGCAAACTTTTTAGATCAATGTTTCTCAAATCTGCCACTTTAACGTGTCCAACGTTATTTTTCAAGGTGTCTAATCCCTGTTTTCGATTTCAATTACATTTATTTGATTTTACCCAACATGAGTCGATGACAATATCGAAAGTTCACCGCTCTCCAATCAAACAAATGTCGATTTTAAAACATGTTTCAACGTAAACTCCGGTGACTTTGTGATGAATATCTGATTAAAGTGAAATGAACTAAATGAATTCCCGGGAGATCCCAAGACGTTCCCAGATCAGCCAGGAAACATAGTCTCTCGAGCGCGTCCCGGGTCATCCTCGTGGCCTCCTGCCGGTGGAACATGCCCGGGACACCTCACCAGGGAGGCGTCTAGGAGGCATTCTAACGACGTGCCCGAGCCACCTCATCAGGCTCTTTTCAATGTGAAGAGGAAGCGGCTCGATTCTGAGCACCTACTGAATGACTAAGCTTCTCACCTTATCTATCTATCCATCCATCCATCCATCCATCTTCTACCGCTTATCCGGGGCCGGGTCGCGGGGGCAGCAGCTTTAGCAGGGAAGCCCAGACTTCCCTCTCCCTAGCTACTTCTTCCAGCTCTCCCCGGGGGATCCCGAGGCGTTCCCAGGCCAGCTGGGTGACATAGTCTCTCCAGCGTGTCCTGGGTCGTCCTCGGGGTCTCCTCCCGGTGGGACATGCCCGGAACACCTCACCAGGGAGGCGTTCAGGAGCCACCTCATCTGGCTCCTCTCGATGTGGAGGAGAAGCGGTTCGACTCTGAGCCCCTCCCGGATGACCGAGCTTCTCACCTTATCTCTAAGGGAGAGCCCGGACACCCTGCGGAGAAAACTCATTTCGGCCGCTTTTATCCGGGATCTCGTTCTTTCGGTCGACCCATAGCTCGTAACCATAGAGAGCTTCACCTAGGGACAATTTAGTGAGTTCCATTCATCCGCCATGCATGTTTTTGGAATGTGGGAGGAAACCGGTGCACCCGGAGAAAACCCACGCAGGCACGAGAACACATATATAATGGTGAGAGCACATTTTTTCGTTTTTTAATTTTGCTTCTTCACGATCGACACTTACAGTCATGGGCTTCTGTTGACTCTTCAATGGTTATAGGCCCTTGTGTAGACAAATCAAGATTCCTCATGTTGCTCAGAGTACTTATTGCTTCGTCTGTGTTTCTCCTGACCAACTCGGGGTCCGCTTCCTGGTAAACACTATACAGCTCCCATTCATGGATCATTTCTGCAGACAATAATAAAAGTATCAATTATGTGCAGGGTCAGAGAGAGGAAGCGTAAGCCATGGCAAAAAAAGGAATATGTTTAGGAATCAGGGGTTTTGCATACAGATGACCAAATATTTCAAGAGTCAATCAAATAACTATAATCATAAATAAATAAATGTTCTCTTAAGTTAAAATACATTACATTTACACATATGTACACTCATAAACATACATAAAATATCATAAAAACACACAATCTTTTACCCCGCTGTGTTTTGTCAGCGTCTTGTCGTGGTAAATCACACACTAGTTTCTTATCACATGACTGTTTTTGTTTGGGTCTATATATATTTATCAAGAATTTTCTCCGAAAATTAAGAATGTTGTCTTGTGTATGGCCTCAGAATTTTTGGACTTGTTATGTGATTACGAACAGTGTCGGTAAAGCTGGACACTGCCTTTTTGCGATGCACATCTAGTAACAGTTAAACAGCTACAGATGTCTTGCTTCTGGTCTGCCTAAAGATTCTTTTAGGCACAATCATTCGGTTTATCTGTTGTCTGGAATGCACAGAGACGCATTGGGGGTATAAACACTACAAAGCTAAACTTAAGTCTTAAAATGAGGTTCTTATTATGTGGATCAAGGTCTGGTGCAACAACTCCAGATGGATTTGTGGTAGTTCAGTCAAGAGACATGGTACCTTCAATGCGCATGTTGAGGTCCGTGAGGTTTTTGCTAAAATGTTCCGCGTGCATTAAATTTTGCAGTGTATCCTCATCAAGATGGTTCCCCAGACTCTTCACCGTCTTTTCCTATTAATTTAAACACAATGTTGAATGTAAAAAAAAAGAAAAGACCGGAAAAAGCATAAAGCGCAAATAATCAAAATAGGTATTCCGCGCTAAGCTAACATTTTCATTTCATCATTTCTGATTACAGTATAACGAAATACAACTTCACTGACCGATTCACTGAGCTCTTTTATGTATGATACGATATCTTGTGTGGAGTCTTCCACTCCCCCGGTCTCTGTTTTTATTTCAGACAGTTTGTTTCTCCAGGCATGAAACTGATTCTGAAACACACAGAGAAAGACAGTTCAATATCGTTAGCTTTTCTAAAATGTCAACTATGTGTACTATTTCTTACTTTGGCTTTAAAAAAATATTTTGGTGACATATCTTTTTTATGTACCTGCAGGTATTGAGCAGTGTAGTTATAGTATTTGACTCTGTCATTCACAGCAGCCCCAGTCGAAATGTTCAACACTCCAACCCTCAAATGGTCCAGCGTTTTGTTGGACAGTCGCAGGTCTCCGATAACATGCCAAATACATTCATCACAACCTGCAAAGAATTGAGAGGTATTTGATCAGGATCAAAACTGGTTATGGTGTTGTTGATTTGCTCCTGGAGTTACTTTATCTTACTGATATTGCATAGGTTAACCGCTGCAGGCTCTGGTAGGCACTCTCCTGTTTGCATATCACAATGACCGCTCTCACAGTCACACTCTGTAGAACAACATAAACACGCATTCCATATTATACTGTACAGCTTTATAGCTTTTGGCTCAAAGACGAGGAAAATTTCTGCAGCTGTTAGAGATCGGAGCAGCGGGGCGGGGGATCTATAACATTTGCTTCTGGCTAGCTGAGAGGTACAGTACATTGTTACTGTATGTTAGCAATACTGTGCTCATTCTTTGGCTGTCTATAGACACATTCAGAAATGCAAAATTGAGATTATTTAGAGCAGGAAACATTTCCTAGATGTGATGGACTGGCTGCAGATGTTAAAAGACTGTTTCGGCAAGAACAATTGAGAACATTCACATGCTATCTATGGACAACTTACTCTTGCAGCCAGAGGCACTATAGTCCCAAAAGCCTGGGAGGCACCGCTCGCAGTAACGACCTCCGGCGCCCGGGCGGCACAAACAGCTGTGAGTGAGGGAATGGCAGGTGGGACGGAGAGAAGCTGGCCTGCATTCACATCTATGACATCCTTGGCAGCTGGAGAAACCCGAGTAACCCTCCTGAATTACGAGTACAAAAAGAAAAAAAAAATAACAATGTTAACCCTTTACCCGTTACTACTGTTCTGCCCAAAGTAAAAATTTCACAATTGTTTCATAAAGGTTTAAAAAAAAAAGGGGGGGTTGATAACATTTCATTATGTGAAACGTCATAGTTTATGTTATTCCACGCAAAAGGTAATTGTGTTTAAAATAATACAGTCAAACCTCGGTTTTTGAACGTCTCGGTTCTCGACCAATTCGGTTTTCGACCAAATATTTTGAGTTTTTTATGCCTCGGATGACGAACAAATTTCGGTTCTGGAACAAACTGAGCGCACTTGAATGCACCATTTGACTCCTCTCACCTTCCTTTGCTTTCCATGGTGAGCAGATGTGCTCAATAAACATTTTTATTTTAAAAAGAGTGTGGTTTTGGTTTTCGAACAGCCTTCTGGAACGGATTATGGACGAAAACCGAGGTTTGACTGTATCATTCTAGTCAGCGTTTGTTTACCCGTATTTTATTCTGAGAATGTTGTTAGTAGTCTCAATGCATTGTGGGTGGCTGATGTCGGACGAGTCGCTGCAGAAAGTCTGACTGTGGTCGTTCTAATTGAATTTCCAGTTGAGACTGAGCTAGAGGAGGTAGTTTGCACACAAACACAGGACACACAGGGCCCCGTCACTTTCACAAGGTACGGTAGGACAGTTAAGCCCCCTGATAGGCTTATATGTGAGATGTCCTATCAGAGAGTCGGGATGCCAACATACTATGGGTTTAGTATGACCATTTGATTTAGATTTTTTTTTTTTCCAGTGCTATGCTGTGTGCCGTTTGTCACCATTATATCTTTATGGTTCTTCATTAATGGGTGTTGTTATGTGCAGTTTTGTGAAATGTAAATGGCATGGCAGCCGTTCTGCTGCATGTGATGCGTTAGGCGGCATCACGTAAACAACGTTGTATGTGCGTTTTCTTTCCCTTTTTTTTTTCGTAAATAATTACTGTACGATCACCCATGCGTTGTATATGGTTTTGTTGTGCATTTTATCTTGTTATGCATGATGTTTTGTTGGCAGAGCTACCAGGGAAGTCACATGTTATGTCCGAGACCCCAATGCGACTTCACCAAAAAGAGAGAAAAGCCACACTCCATGCGTCTGGTTTTATTGAGGCGGCAGCGACGTGGAGCTTGAGACCGTCACAGTTGTGACCCTCCGTCAAAAAAAAGTTCCTGTGTTACATTCCTTTTCTGTACACCTTCGACAGCAATGGCTGTACGTTTGATTGTTTTTTAGAGGTATTTAGAAATCAATTTCAGAGATCGTTTTCATCAAGTGTAGTCCCTGACACAGCTCGGAGAACTGTGTACGAACGTAGCAATGCCGCTAAATTGGTGCTAATGGTCTAATTAGCATGCACAATTTTATTTATTTATTTTTGTCACACTTAGAGCTGCATTTATGTCTGTTGTTTGGTACTGGACAAGTGTTGTATTTATTTGCTTACAAGAAGCTAATGCATGTTTTAAATTTGTTTGACTCAACATTTTCAACGAGCTGATGTCACAGTTGTTCATTATATGCTGTCAAGACGAGCGGAATAAAGGAGCAAGACGCTCAGTTTCCTGGCTCATGAAGATTTGAGTTTGGCTTGCTGTTGACCTGCGTTAACATACCCAGTGTATACAACACATATTCATAAGAGTACAACTACAGCGGACAGCTTATCAGGTTACAGGTTATAATTATTTGTGCATGGAAGAGTTCAGACCCGGTGACTGATTTTGGGGACACATAGGTCCAACCTTTCCAGGAGGATCCAGCTGGAACAAAGCCATTTTATATTCACTAACACTGTCAAGGAGCTAAAAGACTTCCATGGCATTTCCGTGAGTCGGAACCCATCTCAAACATGCTAAACCAGGCTTGACACCAAAATGAAGACGTGCCCGTTTTTACGCTGAGCACAGACGACAGTCTACCAAAATAGGCCCTATAGTCTCTCCAGCATGTCACGGGTCATCCCCATGGTCTCTTCTCTGTGGGACGTGCCTGGAGCACCTCAACAGGGAAACATCCAAGAGACATTCTAAATAGATGCCCAAGTCACCTTATCTGGCTCCTCTCAAAGTGGATGAGCAGCGTCTCTACTCTAAGTGGCTCAGAGATGACAGAGCTTTTCACCCTATATGTCATGCTGCGGTCAGACTGAATGGGAGTTGAGCATTTCGGGTGGTACGATCACATAGATAGTCAATGCAGAAATGGGGGAATGCATGCGTGTGCAGATGAAGCATCTGACGCGACGCGAGTGTGAGCGAGCACCCGGAAATTAGCTTTTTCGCCCATTTAGCTGGGGCTTGAAAATGTTTATTAATCCCCATGTAGTAATTATCCCAAAATTGGACATTTTGGACGATTTTGGACTGTTGGACAAATGGACACCACAGACAAAACAGTGAAAAATAACTCCACGAAGCTGAAATTTTGCATAGGATGTATATCTATGTCTTGGCCAATTCCCACTGAACATTTTGAGGGGTTGAAAGTGAAAAAAAATTAAAAGTGAAAAAAGTTGTTGCACATTGGAAGAGGGACATTTTTGGGACAATCCTCGAGGACGTAATACCCTTCATGCAGCCGCTTAAAAATACTGCATGAGGGTTAAAGAGGCGTGTCGTCAAGGATGGCCTTGTCACATGCAGCAGAACAAGCACAAGCATAAAGAGGCACACACAGCGTGGTGAAATTAAAAAAGAAAGAAAAACATAGGACAATGTAATTGGGCTCTGCGGAAATGAGACGTATACAACATAGCCAGCTTCCAATGGCTGGGACTGAGCCAAAAAGGAACTTGGCTTGGAAGCAGAAAGGAAGTTGATGTATCTGGTGCATGTGTTGACAGCTGTTGAACTGTGAAACAAGATTTACATTAACTATCCGGAGCCAAAGTACAGTGGCTTGAGAAAGTATTTCAGCCCGTTGAACTTTTTGACCTTTTGGCATACTTCAGGGTTCAAACAAAAAGATATAATATTGGATTTTTTTTGTGACACAATCGTGAAGTGGAATGAAATTCAGACGATGCTTCAAATTTTTTTAGAAAAAGAAAAGCGGGGCATACGATATTATTCAGACACTTAACTGTCAGTGCGGCCAACTCACTCCAGAAGTTCCCTGATGATTTCGGAATGATCTATTGTTGACCTAAGTTACTGCCGATGATAAAGAGAGTCCACCTGTCTGAAGTCTACCTGAGAGACTTATACAACAAAAAAATGTATGAGGAATTTTAGAACAAAATCAACTTATTTGGTGATAGGGTCTGTGTTTGAGTCTGGCATCAAGTATTTGACAAAAAAAAGGGATTCAGGTATTTTTCTTTTGTCAAGTACAACAAATACAACCTTCTCAATCTTAAAGAATAACAGTTCAGAACATTGACGGTTCTTCAGAACATGAACAAAATTGGTAACCCGGTCCTCTCTCATCTCGCTGGTACTTTGCATACCTCTCAGCATCTAATTTCTTGAGCAATGCAACATTCTATGTGCATTCAGGATATGTCGGGGTGCCTCTCGGCTCTCTGCTTCTTGAATTTGGTTGTTCTCATTGCCAACCTTTCTCTTCATAGCAGGTTTAGAAAAATACATTACTGGCACAGGGTGACAGGATATCTTTTCCTTCCACTTCAGAATTACATTTCTCTGAAAGGTGTCATGAGTCTGAGCTATGGTAGCCCATGAGTGATGGTGAAAAACACACACACACACAAAGCGGCTCCGGCAATAACATGGCAAAAAAGGTGGGGACTCCCAACATTCAACTTTGATGTGCAGTTGGGTGCTGAACACTGTCATCCTGCAAATGGCACCCAGGGCACAAGTTTGAAATCCCGGATATAGGTGTACGTGTGGATATGTACCTGGCTGACCAGCGAATAGTGAAAATCTGGTACATTTTTTCTATCCCCCACTTACTGAGTATTATTGGGTTGGTATGTACCGTATTTTCTAGATTATAAAGCACTTCGGATTATAAGGCGCACCTTCAATGAATGGCCATTATAAAACTGTTTTTAAATATAGGGCGCGCCGCATTATAAGGCGCATAGAATAGAACCTATAATAGTGTCTTTGCTCTCCACTAGATGTAAACCTTTTATTTTCTATATATCTTCTGCAGGAATTCTGTACTTGTGCTACTACTAAAAATGTGTGTCTCCTCTTGTTAACTATATATTTTTTCATCTTCCAATTAACTCCATAAATGAAATAATTTATCTTAATGAACCATTTACCAGCGGGTCCAGGTTTGTCTTACCTCACAGCGGTCACAGAGTGGTCCGGTGACGCCTGGTTTGCAGTGACACACTTCGGTCCTGTCATCACATGATGATGTGCCGCATTTATTGCACTCACACTCTGAGAGAGACACAAGACACACAGCATTGTGTTACAGGTCAAATTATGTCACGGGCATTGTGAAAAGTTTATTTTTGGAATTGCAACGTCTCAACAATATAATTAAAACCATGTGTTCAGGACATATCTATTGAATTGAATTGAATTGAAACAACTTTATTGTCAAATCTATGTTGCTCATCTGACAAAAAAAACACACAAGAAAATAACTATTTTGCTGGAAAGTCCTTAATGTATTCGTAGGCCAACTCTAAGACACAAACCTCAATTCCAATGAAATTCGGACATTGTGTAAAACGTTAAAAATAACAATGAAAAAAAAACTATACAATATTTTGCACATCCATTTCAACCAAATTCAATTTAATACAGTGGTACCTCGACTTACGAACGTCTCTTTATACGAAATGTTCAAGTTACTAAACGTCTCAACAGTAAAATATTGCCTCTTGTTACGAAAGAAATTTCAAGGTACGAAGGGTAAAAATGCATTATGAGCTGCTCCTCGCAGCTCTGAGTTCGCTGAACGCAACATAATTATAGCTGCTCTGCTATTGGCTATTACCGAACATCATGCTGGCATCCCATTGGCTAAGAGGGACTTCTACCGTACGTGTCTAAGTGTGTAGATACATAGATATGTGTCGATGCATCGTCCTCGTCATTCGTCCCTCGGGCCATGAGGTGTTCCGATAGTTTTACGTAAATGTGAATCACCCAGAGAAAGTGTTCACCAGTCGGGCGATCGCACAATGATGTTTGCCGTGGACATTTTCGAAGGATTGTTAAAAGCCGACAAAAGCGAACGTCCTTGGATTAGTTCTTTACAAAACGCCAGGGAAAAACCACCGAAAATGTCCAAGGCAAACATCAGCATAGTGAGCGATCGCCCGACCGGTGAACACTTTTTCTGGGTGATTCACATTTACGTAAAACTATCAGAATGACAAGGACGCTGTAGAGACACATATCTATCTATCTGTCTATCTACACACCTAGACACATATGGTAGGGTCCCTTTAGCCAATGGGATGCCAGGAAGATGCTCAGGAATAGCCAATGGCAGAGCAGCTATAAGTATGTTGCGTTCAGGAAACACAGAGCTGCGTGGAGCAGCCCATACTGTATTTTTACCTTTCATATCTTGAAATTTCTTTCGTAACAAGGGGCAATATTTTCCTGTTGAGGCGTTTCGTAACTTGAAAATTTTGTATGAAGAGACATTCGTAAGTAGAGTTACCACTGTATCTTGTTTTTGAAATGTGTTAATTTGAGAAAAGGTTGACAACGATTTGCAAATCCTTTTAGGTATGTATTTTCGACAACACCCACACGTCATTGGAATTGGAGTTTAGAAGGTAACACAATATTTCTTGTCATTGAGTGTTCAAAGAATTCTGAGCATGTTTTATCCATAGCAACTATGTCAATCCTTTAAAATTCCAAAGCAGTTCTACATGCATTCAGGTCTGTTATTGGACCATCACAAATTTAGTTCACTGTGTAAGCATTCCAATGTGCCCCCAAACCTCTGCAGTTCTTGGCACCGATGGCATCACCGTAGAAACCCTGTGCACACCTCTCACAATTCGGCCCGCCAGTGTTGCCCCAGCAGTGCTGGCAATGGCCGGTCACATTGTGGCACCAATTAAAGATCAAGTTTGGGTCAGAGTTGCCATTACAGTCACATCTCTTGCAGGAACCACCAACTGTCATTGGCATGCCATAGTAACCCGGAGCGCACCTAGATGGAGAAAATGTTGTTAATACAAAGAACCTTTTGGTTTACAATCAATTATGTTTTTTGTTGTTGCTTTTAGGTCTCTTACTGTCAAAACTGTTTTTAAATCTCAGTTTGTTGCCTATTGAGTTTATACATTTTCTGAACATGTTAATGAAAAACGGTGCTTTTAACAATCTCTGTGTGTAGGTGTGTGTGTGTGTGTGTGTGTGTGTGTGTGTGTGTGTGTGTGTGTGTGTGTGTGTGAGACACATTAAATAGAGAAAGGAATCCTAATAACATTGGCACTAGATCGAATAGAAGTTTTACTAAAAGGACAGTGGCCAAAATTCAAAATACAAATAAATAAAACGACATACATTGTCATTGTCAATCTCTTCTATGCACAGGTGCTTGTCGACCTCTGTGGATGACACATATTGAATGCTGTGACAACATAAGCCTACCCAGTACTCACCTCTCACAGATATGTCCAGCATAACCCTCTTTGCACTTGCACCGTTGAATGTCACCCTGCCTGTCACAATGGACTGCAAAACTGGCCAGGAAAAAAAAACAGGCAAAATTATTTCAAATACTACACACCACTGAGCAATATTGAACTTTCAGTGTGAAGATAAAGTACAGACATGCATACTTATTTGAGGGGACAGAGAGAGGGCAGGCGCAGGGTTGGCAGCTATGGCGTCCAACCTGGCTAGGTGCCAGCATGTAGCCATCTTCGCACATTTCACAGAAATCACCCATACTGTGATCGCTGCAATTCTGAAAGGGTCCAAGTACAACAGATCAGACTTTTTAAGTCCTAAAATTAACATGATTGATCTTGTTACAAATAAGAAGACTCTCTTGAGTGTGACCTTGGAGGCTAGTAGTTCCTTACAGTTTGAAGAAAAAGTATGTAGACCCTTTGGAAATTCCTGAATGTCTGACTGCATTTCAGAGATATAGGTCACAAAAATGGACTGACGGAGCGTTCTTATAACTCATACCTCACAAAATGTTTTTACTGAACACCACGCATAAACCCCTCCATGAGCCATCACCTTATTGTAGTGGTGGGGTTTGAGTGGCCAAATGATCCTTGACCTGGGTTGTCTGGGGCTTGATGGCAGTGGCAGGTTTACCCGTGAAAAACAGGTCCAAGGTGAGGGACTAGACCAAGGATGGCTAAGAGACAACTTATGATGAATAAGAAAATTGCATCCAGTTTTCCCTTGCCCGCAGGTTACCGGGGCCTCCTTCTGGAGCCAGGCTGAAGGTGGGGCTCGAAAGCAAGCGTCTGCTGGCCAGACCTGCACTCACAGGGCCCGGCCGGGCTCACCCCAAAAGTACAAAGTTGATCCCACTTCCTCTGGGCTAACCCCCTGTGGGAGGGGCCAAAGTGTTCGGGTGAATAGTAAACTGGTCGGCGGCCAAAGGCGGAACCTTCTTGGTCTAATCCCTATGTAGAGAAAGTGGATCTCGGGACGCGAAATGACACCTCTCTGGCAGGGAAAGTTCCAACTAGATATAGTTGTACTCGCCGCCGCACACTGCAAGGGTTCTGGTACCCATCCTCTCGAGAGGGGTTGGACACTTTTCCACTCAGGAGTTGCCCACGGTGACAGACACAGAGCTAGTGTGGGCATACTTATTGCCCCCCGGCTTTGCACCTGTACATTGTTAACTCCGGGTTCACTCCTCTCGATGAGAGGGTAGCCTCCCTCAGGATTCAAGTTAGGGAATGGATCCTGACCATTGTTTGTGCTTATGGTTTAGTGCAGTTCGGAGTCTTTTTGAAGTCTTTGGAAGGAGTGCTGGAGAGTGGGGACTCCATCATTTTGCTGGGTGACTTCAATGCTCACTTGGGCACTGACAGTGAGACCTTGAGGTGTGTGTTTGGGTGCAACGGCTTCCCTGATCAGAACCCGAGCTATCCCGATAAGAACAGTTCTGTTACTGGACTCCTGTGCTCGTCACGGATTGTCCTTCATGAACACCATGTTCAAACATCAGGGTGTCCATATTGCACAAGGACACCCTTAGCCACAGTTCGATGATTGACTTTGTGGTTGTATCATCGGATTTGCGGCTGCATGTTTTCCACACTCGGGTGAAGAGAGCGCCGGAGCTGTCAACTGATCACTACCTGGCAGTGAATTGGCTCCGATGGTCGGGGAAGATGCCGGTCCGTATTGTGAGGGTTTGTTGGGAACGTCTGGCAGAATCCCTTGTCAGAAAGAATTTTCCCACTAGAATTTCACCCATATCCCGGGTTAGGTGGCTAACATTGAGGTCAATCAGTGCAGTGTCTGCTGTGATGCAGACTCTGTATCTGTCTGTAAAGGAGAAGAAGGAGCTGAGCTGAAAGGTGACATAGTCCTACCCTCACTCATGGTCACAGGCTGTGGGTCGTGACCGAACGAACAAGATCCAGAACACAAGCGAAGTGAGTATCCACAACTCAGTGTGAATCTCCTCAACCGAATGCTGACTGTAGTTGGACAACAATTCCACCTCTCAAAACAGTTACACTTCAGTAATATTCTCAGGATGTGCTGCTACAACAGCCCAATTGGGTTGAGGTCAGGACTCTTGGTAAATGTGCAAATTGTTTGTTCCTTCAGTGATAAGCAATATACGCAGGCCCTAAGACAGCAAAAATAGAGCTCTCTCTAAGTCTTTTGCTGACACTCTAGGATTTTTCTTCTCATTGTGCATTCTGCACTGTCCTCTTGCAGTCATCGTTTGAGGATGGCCACTCCTGGGGAGAGTCACAACAGTACTGAACTTTCTCCATTTGTCCATCTGTCCATTTGTCTTACTATATACTGATACTTTTGTAACTCCTTTAAGCGTCGATCAAGTTAATTTCTTTTACACTCTTTGTGCAAAGCATGTGTCAGAATGCTTCTTGGGAATAGCAAAGTCAAAATTGGTGCTTGTTCTTTCTAGGGTAGGCCAACTTTAACCCCCATGCAGTAATTATCCCAAAATTGGACATTTCGGACACTTTGGACGATATTGGACTGTTGGACAAATGGACACCACAGACAAAACAGTGAAAAATAACTCCACGAAGCTGAAATTTTGCATAGGATGTATATCTATGTCTTGGCCAATTCCCACTGAACATTTTGAGGGGTTGAAAGTGAAAAAAAAATAAAGTGAAAAAAGTTGTTGCACATTGGAAGAGGGACATTTTTGGGACGTAATACCCTTCATGCAGCCGCTTAAAAATACTGCATGAGGGTTAATCAACACCTTTATTGGCTAACCCCTGACTCTAGTTAGGTCTCGGAGAAGTCATTCGCCATGAAGTTCACATACTTTTCTCCCCTGCATTGTGAATATTTCCATGGTGCATCCAATAAACATGGAAACACACGAGGTTGTGTGGCATTAGCTTGAGGAGACTGCGTTTTTCTCTTGTGCCTTTTTTTGACAAATTTATGCAAAGTGATCACAAATGTACTGTATGTAGCCAACACTTACTGAAATAAATCAACATTATGTCTTTGATACAAACATGTAATGTAAGATTAACTTACAAAGCAAATGCCTGTGATGTCCTCACAGTGATCAGCATGGCCTTTGCAGTTACAGGGCAAGCATTTGTTTTGCTCGCTAAGGAAAAATCCCTTAGCACAGACCTAAGGAGCGGACAAGAATATCAATTAAAAACAATAAGAAAAAAATTAGCTATCATGGAAAAAAATTATATTTCATAATCAAAAAGTCATGATCCTGTTCTTGTGTGTCTCCAGCAAGTGGCAGTGGAGGGCTTTTCCTCCAGTGTTCACACCTGCTGCCGATTTTGCCGATTTGATCATCGTTAAGACATGTATTTAAGGACTTCCCAAGTGCCAAGTCGGCGTCGGCTTATTGACGTTGTTGCTGGTCTTGCTCAAGTGTTATTCTCAAGACCTCTCGATCTCTTCGTTGTCGTTTTTACTCACTCGTCTCTCGCCTTGTAAGTATTTATGTTATTTTCTCGTTGCTCTTGCTCATGTTTTTGTTTCATGAAATTGAAATCAAGTCATTTCGTTTATAATTTTTAATTCCTTGCTTTTTGTTAATGTATTGTTTTTCCTGGTTCTTTTTGATCGGCGATTTCTGTTTATACTTTGTCAGTGTGGGGTTTTTGGTATTAAATAATTATTAACGTACGGACTTTTGTTTACGTCTGCGTTTGTGGGATCCGATCGCCATGCAGGAAACCAATTCATGGTGTCCCCCAACCTACTGCTCTTGTGAGGATAAAGCGGATTAGAAAATGGATGGATGAATAATTTATTTGAATTTCATCACTCCTTAAATTCATGAGACATTTTCAAATTCTTTCGTCATGTTGTCTTAGATTTAAGTGCAGTATTCATGGTTAAGTTTACCCGTTTGACATTGTTACAAACGCATTCCCAAAATGTGTGACCTAGGTCTTAAGTTAACGATGACTTACTTAATGACTCATACTCGCAGTTTACTTTCCTTTCAGTGTCATTTTAATTTTGATTTGGTCAGATTGATTCACTTTGTTCACCTTTTTCACTGGACAGCAAGATGTTTACAGCACCAGATATGTCACATAATCCCGCTAAAACTTTGCTTCAGCCAATCAGTGACTATTTAAAACAGTGATTTTTTATATTTTTTATATTGCAGTCCAAGGACCGATTTCTGGCGTTGTCATGGAAGGTTTTAAAGGCATGAGTAGTGTCTAGTGCAAGATTTTGAAACAACGTCACACAACATGGACTGTTAGATAAAACAGGATGTGACTCACCATGTCAACAAATACCCTTTGAAAATTGAATGCAGTTGTGTCTGCAAAAGCAACCATGGCAATTTTTGCTCAAAATATTCTTGTCATTGTACAGTGTTTTCTTTATCATTTGGAGTAAACCATTTCAATCTGCTTATTTTTAAGGAGATGATACATAAGACAATGTACAGAAAAGGCAAACAAAAACACTAAAAGCAACACAACACACACAAAAAACAATACTATATAAAGCAACTACAGAGCTATAGCAAAACCAGAAGAAAACGTACTTTATACCTCTGCTCAATATTACTTATACAGCGCTTTAAAACCACCAAATAGTTTTGCATAAAGATATACTTTATACAAATCAAATCTTTCAAGACAATAAAACATCATTTATAAACAGTTACAAAATTCTGAACAGTAAAAACAGACAAGACAAAAAAACTAGGCCTCGAAACTTTACGTTGTGTCAAACACCAAATTTCATAATCTGGTACCAGTTACCCCTCTGAGGTTCTGATGATCCGAGGCACTGCAAAGTAGGGATGGAGCATCTTAGAAAAGTAAAACAGGGTAGGCAAGACCATTTCAGTGTTTGAATGTAAACTGTAAATGGAGATGAGACACATTCTCCATTTCCCATCTAAACATGAACCAACTTCTTTTCCCAAAAGCTGTCCAAAACCTGATAAATAACATTTGGGACAGAGTATCTGTTATTTACCATTTCTTAAGTCACCTAAAGTGTTTGGACCCGGTTCAGACCTTGGCTCTTTGACCACAGTATGACATGTGAAACAGCTGCAGTGCTTAGGCGGTCGAGAATGCATGGGAAGGGGGTGGAAGTGCTTATAGGAGATGAAGCAGATGGTCAGCAAAGGCTCGCTCTGCTCCACCATAATCTAAATCCAGAGTTTGAGTTATATGGGAGCAAAAGTATACATTAGCTCCCATAAACTCAACTCAACTTTATTTATAGAGCACATGTAAATATATATACATATAAAGACGCAAGCCTATAATTATGTAGAGCATAAATTAAATATTGTACAATATAAAATTATTTCCATGTAGGAAAAAAAAACACTTTTCATGCTAATGAGTAATTTAAGTCACCGCAAATGACACTTTCTGACCAACATATATTCAAAAACTTCATTTGTTCACGGGCGCAATTTAGTTGTGCATGAATGAAACAAACAAGACTTGACTGAAAATTAGTTTTGGAAAAAAAAAGTTCCGAGACCGAAAGGAAGTCTGTCACTTTGGTTTATTTTCTGCGTTAGCATTGTGAATAACGTTTTATCCTTTATTTAGGGATTGTCAAATGGGTACCTTTTCTTGATAGACATTGTGGTAAATTAATTCTCTTTTTTTTCCCAACACATAATTTTTTTTTTTAAATGAATGCGCAGATGCCAGTGTTGTATTGAGCACAGTTCTAGAATACTCCCTGTCGGAGTTGCTATAGCTGAATCCTTTGTGGATGTAGCATACGTAACTTCCTGCTGTTTTTGTCATTTGATGTTCTTCTTCGGAAGTTAGTTTATTGTGCTCATGTTCCGCCACGCTGTTTTCCTTAATTGTCTGTGTTTGTTCAAGATGGTGCAAATACATAATGCATTGTTGGGTCACATGCAAGAGGCTGAATAGGTATGAAAGAGGGAAACCGATTCCAGCATACTCAATATTTCATTTCTAATGTGACACCTGTAAAACGATGTCAATGTAATAATATTCAATCATTCTCTTCATGTGACTTGATTTGAATTTGGCATCAGAATTGAGCGCAGCCACTAACTATTTAACATCAGAGTGACCCTCCCACTGTTCTAACTCTTCTGGATAACAAAGATGACATTCAGCAAGTCACAGTCTTTCAATTGTTCACACTTGTTTGACATCCTGTTTCACTGTGATTTGGCTTTGCTATGTGTGTGTGTGTGTGTGTGTGTGTGTGTGTGTGTGTGTGTGTGTGTGTGTGTGTGTGTGTGTGTGTGTGTGTGTGTGTGTGTGTGTGTGTGTGTGTGCATGCGTGCGTGAGGTACAGCTGAAATGCTATCAAACACAAGAACATGTCTTGTCTCAGCAACTGAGTGTTCCTTCAAGTCAACACCCTCGCTGGTCTTCTGGGGCCATGCACTCTCTTGAAATGTGAAGCCTCTTCACCAGTCAGCTAACAATCTCCAGAGTCTCCAGTTTTATAAAGATAATGTAAAAAGTGATGAAAGCTTTGCTTAGGTTATGTGTGATGTCGATTTAACTCATGCATCTGTTCCCATCTTTCTGAAGATATTTTCAAGGCGAATCATCCCTGTTGATTCAATAATAACAGTGAGATTATTAAAAGTCATTTTGAATTCATGAGCAGATGGAGATTCCTCCTGTGACCTTTGGAAGGGCGCTTAAACTCAGAACTTATTCATGCTAGCTCCCCCGGAATGTCCTTTAAATGGGGAAAAGAAAATGCGGGGTCGTGAGAATGTCATCTTAACTGCACACAGTCAGTCTGTAGGAGTTGAGGCAAGCACTCAGAACACTCTGAGAAATATGGGCAGGGAAGAAATCCTCTTCGGTTATGCCGTGAGGAATTGTTTTTCCATGTTTGGAATGACTTGTAAAAATCCTATTTGACGAAACGCCCAATCTTGGAGTAACGTGCATGGGCCCTGTACACATACTGTAACTAACATAGCTGAATCCCAATCACGAAATTTAACAATAAATTCATTATTAGACACATTATTTAGCAAATTAGCAGAAGTTGAGACGGCACATGTGAGTGCTTCTAATCGATCACATGAAGTTGTGATCATACTGATTTTCTAAAAATTCTGATTGTACAATGGTACAAATGTGTGTAATGCCAAACGGAACACAGCATGTGTATCAAGCAACAAAAGAAATGTAAGAAGTTATTGAACTCTTAATTATTAATACGGGAGAGCAGTATTTGCAGTATTTAGTTTATGCATGAATTCTTTGGAAGTCACACAATACACAATATAAACCTCTGTGCATCAATATGGACAATAACAGGGAGTCATGATTTTAAATTTAATTTCTTTAAAATTAAAGTCAAATAAAACACGAGCTTTGGTACGAAAACAACACAGTATAGTATTTTCTGACAACATAGGAATAACGTAAATACATTATTTTGCTTTTCGTTAGTCTGGGTGGGGCACATGGGGCATGGCCATTGTGGAAGCACTCACGACAGAGTATTGAGGCTCTCCTAATGACATAACAAATCTCAAGTTTACCCATAAGGGAATGGCAAAGCGATACAATTGAAAACAGCAGCATATTTCCATTCAGCAACATCCATCCTGCATGAACTGTGTACACAATGAATACTATTACACTGGTGTCAAAAGCCAATGCTGGACAGCATTGTTTGGAAAACAGATCATATCAAATGACTTACTTTCAATGATGTCTGTTGCTCTGTTCCAAATCTGACAGCAGACGATGAAGAGGCGATCCCAAAGAGAATGCCTAAAAGGCAGAGGAAGCGCATAGATTTGGTAGCCATATTTTGTGTTGGCTTAGAGGGCTCCCCTCTATCTGTGTCTGTCAGTACAGTCAGACAGTGGGAGAATCTCGGCGTAGCTCCCTGTGGTCCACTTTCCCACTGCTCCAATGTCTTGATTTGTCACTGCGCCTCGCTGTGGCCCCAGTCTGAGTAGAATAAACAAAGTTGTGTGAACTTCCTCCCTTTCTCTCCCTTACTGGCAGCTCTGAATCTTCTCACTTGGTCAAACCGCCCTCCCCCCACCGCCTGAGCCAGTGTGTCTAAATCACATGCAGATGGAAAGGCAGGAAAATGAAAGACATGGGGTGAGAGAGCGAGAAGACAGATGGCAAGTTTGCCATTTCCCTTATGATGATGTGGCTGTTATCTAAAAACAGCGCAGTTTTCATACATACTATATTGCAGTGCTATGATTGAAGTAATTGTCCTCTTGTGAAATTATTTCTTCTTTTGCAGCACTATAACAGTTAAGATCATTAAAGAAATGTACATTGTTAGTCCATTCATATATAGGTTCGTGAGTGCAACACTGCTGCATGCTGTCAGCAGCCCGGTACATTCTGGGCTCCACTGTGCACTTTGAGTTGCTTGTTCTGGCCTTGTCAAACTGCGCGACTTTTTTGTCATTCATGCCGGTCACGCTGTCAGGCGACCAGATAAATACCGTTCTGTGTCACCAACCAGGCCCTGCCCAATTGCTGCCAGGGAGGCCACTCCCTCGCCAGCTGTTCCGAATTGCCAAAAAGACAAGGCTCACCAGTAGGAAGGGAGACATTGGTGAGCTGAATCTACTCCCCTTCTTACTCCCAAGCACGTGGACCAGGTATGATTGACTCGTCAAAAGCTCATTGCTTGTCCTGGTCCTGATCGACTCAGAGGCCGATGACAATTTCATAGACATTGACTATGTTCAAAATAACAAGCTCTCACTGTCTCCGCTATCCTCCCCCAAGAAGGTGCTAGCAATAGATGGAGGCCTCCTGAAAACGGTAACACACCATACTACGCTCCTTAACCTGGTTCTCCCCAGTAACCACCAAGAAATAGTTAAGTTTTATGTACTATCCGCTCCACTCACACCTGTGGTTTTACGGATAACCTTGTTAACTTTAGACAATCCCCACATTGACTGGGTCATAGGAACTATTCGGAACTGGAGCAACTATTGCCACGCCCACTGTCTAAGGCAGGGGTGTCAAACTCAGGTCCTGGAGGGCCGCTGTCCTGCATGTTTTCCAAGTCTCCATGTTGCAACACACCTGATTCAAATGAACAGGTTCAATGTCAGGCTTCCACAGAGCTTGCTGATGATCTGATCATTTGAATCAGGTGTATTGCAACAGGGAGACTTGGAAAACATGCAGGACAGCGGCCCTCCAGGACCTGAGTTTAACACCCCTGGTCTAAGGTCTGCGCTACCTGCCAGATCCCCTGGCCCCGCCCACGCCTCAGAAGTTATTGACTTGAGTAACGTCCAAAGTGAATACCATGACATAAATGTGGTTTGTAGTAAGGACTTAGCACATTCCCACCGACCACACAGGCCCATGAATGCAGTATGGAATTGCATCTCCGGGCTCAGGTCCCGTCCCACAGGCTATACAACCAGACCAAACCTGAGCCCGAAGAAATGGAGACATGTATACTAATAAATCACTAGTTGCAGGGCTCATAAGACCTTCCTCGTCTCCAGTCGGCACAGGGTTTTTCTTTGTAAAGAACTCGCCTAAACTCTATCACAGTAAAGAGCAAGGGCCATCTGCCACTTCTTGACTCTGTTTTCAGCCCTCATGATGTTCTCCAAATTGGACTTGCGTAACACCTACCACTTGGTGAGAATCCGTGAGGACGATGAATTGACACCTGCCTTCCGTACCCATTTAGGCCACTTTCAGTATGTGGTCATGCCCATTAGGCTGAGAAAGTATTCCAATCTTTAGCAATTCTGTCAGTACATCACTGACCAAGCAAGACTGTGTTTGTTTACCTTATTTATTTATTTTTTCTCGATCACAGAAGGAGCATGTGGATCACATGGGGGATTTTCTCAGGAGTCTGCTGGAAAATAAGTTGTTTGTCAAGGCAGAGAAATGTGAGTTTAATGTTTCCACTGTTAAATTTGTGGGCTATGTGGTGGAAAAGGGGCAATTTGGGGCCAATCTTGCCCAAATCGATGCAGTCAGGGGGTGGCCTCTTCCTGCCACTTGTAAGCAGCGATGTTTTCTTTGGTTCCTTAATTTTTCAGGCGATTCATTCACAACTACAGCAGCATTAGCGCGCCTCTTACACGGTTGACCTCTACCAAACTTCGCGTCACGTGGTCCACTGATGCTCAATGCGCTTTTGACCTTTGAAGAGATTTCTGTAAATGCCTCAATTCTCATTCAGGCAGATCCTGAGCAGCAGATGTGGGTAGAGGTGAATGTGTCTGATTCAGGAGTGGGTGCAATGCTCAGTGCCTTCCTGCAGATCAGAGGGTGCACCCCTGCACTTACTTCTCCCAACATCTCTCCCCGGCGGAGCGCAATTATGATTTGAGGGCCCGTAAACTGCTAGTGGTGGTTCTGGCTCTTCAGAAGTGGCGGCATTGGTTGAGGGAGCGCCCCAGCTCTTTATTGTCTAGACCAGGGGTGTCAAACTCATTTCACATTGTGGGCCACATACGGCCTCGGTAGATGTCAAGTGGGCCGGACCATTAAAAATTATACCATACTCGGCTATCCATCCATCCATTTTCCGAACCGCTTTATCCTCACTAGGGTCGCGGGGGGTGCCGGAGCCTATCCCAGCTGTCTTCGGGCAGTGGGCGGGGGACACCCTGAATTGGTTGCCAGCCAATCGCAGGGCACACAGAGACGAACAACCATCCACGCTCACACTCATACCTAGGGACAATTTAGAGTGCACAATCAGCCTGCCATGCATGTTTTTGGAACGTGGGAGGAAACCGGAGCACCCGGAGAAAACCCACGCAGGCCCGGGGAGAACATGCAAACTCCACACAGGGAGGCCGGAGCTGGATTTGAACCCGGTACCTCAGCACTGTGAAGCCGACGTGCTAACCACTGGACTACCGGGCCGCCCATACTCGGCTATATATAACCAAAATAACATGTCTTTTCTATGTTTTGGTCTAAAGAAGCACAAGAACACTAGGCAAATGTTGAAATTTAATGATCTTTTACAAAACATTTCATGAAGCACCTAACATTTCTTTAGACAAACGTGCAATTTACTTTTATCATTCACATTTATGCATTGCAACTGATCCCACTGACTGTACAAAGGCACAAAACCTTAACAAGTAATTGGTATTGAAAAATATAGTAATGGCCTTTTAAGATTAAACGAGATTTAAAAAGAGGAATTTTTAAACCATTTACCCGAGTATATAAAATCTAAATGTAATCCCTGCCTACACCTTACAAACTAAGGAGAGTGCTATAATATGTGTAAAGAATAAAGTATTCACATGTCCTTGATAGCGTCTGCTGTGTTGGGTCTGTCTCAGTGACAGGCTGAGGCTGTGGTTGTCTTCTTCTCTGATCAAACCAATGTTGTCTTTCCCTCTGATCAAAACAGTGTGTCCCTAGCGGATATTCCATGAATTGCACCTTATTAAAAATATTCATTCCGTGTCTTTTATGCATTTTTTCACTTTTAAATTATCCTGCGGGCCTGATCAAACCTCCTTGCGGGCCGTATGTTTGACACCACTGGTCTAGACGGACCATAAAAGTTTGTCTTACCTCTACTCTGGCAAGAGACGGAACTCACCTCCACGCCCGTGAGACCTTTTCCTTGGGCATTTTGACTTCACCGTCACCTATCGCCCTAGATCCCTGAAAGGGAAGCCTGATGCCCTCTCCTTGAACTTTGCCTCTGAGGAGGCGGAGAACCACACTGAGACACTCCTCTCCTCTGAATGCGTGGTCGGGGCAGTCCATTGGTCAGTAGAGCAGGAAGTGCTTGGCGCACTTGAGAATCACCCGGCTCCCGATGGATGCCAGCCAGGGAAACGATTCGTTCTACCTACCACCAGGACGCGTGTGCTTATGTGGGGGCACACTTAACGTATCACACACCGGGATCCACCGGACCCTCGCTTATCCAGCAGCGCTTCTGGTGATCGTCCATGGCTGCAGATGTTCGTGATTATGTCACCTCATGCTCAGTCTGCGCTCGCAACAAACCTTCCCATCAAGCTGGGTCAGCTCCTTACCCATTCCCTCTCGGCCGTGGTCTCATATTGCAGTGGACTTTGTCACCGGTCTGTCCCTATCAGAGGGTTATAACACAAATCTCACTATCATTGATCGGTTCTTGAAGGCAGTTCATTTTGTTCCACTCCCCACCGCCTTAGCGACCTCTAACCTCCTGGTCAAACATTTTTTCAGGCTCCACGGAATTAACATGGACATCGTGTCGGACAGGTGTCCACAGTTCACCTCATGTCTGGAAGGCCTTCTGTCGGGCGCCAGAGACCTCAACCAGCCTTTTGTCAGGCACAGACCAATGGGCAGACAGAACGAGCAAACCAAGACCAGGAGACCACACTGCGCTGTGTAGCCTAATACCTCCCTGCAACCTGATAGACCCACCTCCCCTGGGTGTATTATGCTCACACTTCACCGATCAGCACTGCGACAGGCATGCCCCCCTTCATGGTCAACTCAGGCTACCAATGCCCTCTATTCCCAGCCAGGACTCCAAAGTGGTAGCTACCCAACTGCATGTCTGCCTCATAGAGCTTGTGCTTTGGATGTGACTTGAGGGTGCTCAGCCATCCTCCGGCATTACAAAACTATACATATTAAACAACCACAGAAAAGATCAGACATGTATTCCTCCATCCATCCATCCATCCATCCAATTTCTTATCCATTTATCCGCACAAGGGTCGCTGGACCGGTGGCCAGCCAATCACAGGGCACATAGAGACGAACAACAATCCGTGCTTACACTCACACCAAGGGACAATTTTGAGTGTTCAATCGGCCTGCCATGCAACCTCCACACAGAGAGGGCAGAGCTGGGATCGAACCCACGACCTCTGCACTGTGAGGCCGACGTGCTAAACACTGGAACACTGGGCCCCCAACACCTCCAAACAAATATGTAAAAATATAAATTATATTGGGGGGGGGGGGGTTTCGAAGGAAGGCACGGTGAATGACTGGTTTGGTTGTCCGCCTCACAGTGGAGAGGTCCAAGGTTTGAATCTGGCCTCCTGCCTTCCTGTCTGGAGTTTGTATGTTTTCCTTGTGCCAGTATGGTTCCGGGTACTCTAGTTTCCTCCCACATTCCGAAAACATGTAGGTGGATTGAATGCTCTAAATTGTCCCTAGGTGTGATTGTGAGTGAATGTTTGTTTATCAATGTGTGTCCTGCAATTGCCTGGCACCCGATTCAGGGTGTATCCTGCCTATTGCGCGAAGATGGTTGGGATAGACTCCAGCATATCTGCAACCCATGACCTTTGGTAATGCTCATGTGTTTTGGCATGGACACTGGTTTACAAAAAAAACCCCACTCAATTACACAACGCAATGCACACCTCTATCATCAAAGCCTTTTGCTTGGCTTCCCCTCCATAAACTCTCTCCCTTCCTCTGTTGCAGCGCAACCGCCTAGGATGTGGTGACATCTCTGTGGCTTGCAGAGCCTGCTCAGTGCATCTCGGCTGTTTGATGAGGTGTATTCCAAATCTATACTGTGCTCCACTTACAGGAGCTTAGCCTGGGGTTGTTTTTTTCCCTTTCCCCTTCCTTACATTTTTCTTTTCATTTGAGAATGCAGTAATCTGTAGAAGGTAACCCGGCAAACTAATGTTCTGTATCCCTCTGTCGGTAAATGTTTTTCTGCCTCTTCTATTTTCTATCTTCTTCTCTCTGCTCTATTTAGGGTAGTACTTGATACCAAAAAAACGTAATTACACTTGTTCGTGGTTACTACACTATCTGTTTCTAAAGTTTCCCATATTTATTAGGCTGCTATTTTCTCAAATACACAAGAATCAAATTAAAATCATTTTCATGGTTCTTCATTTTTTTTTTTTGCATTCAACGTAATGCATAAAATTATTATTATTATTTTTTTTTACATATTTACAAATATCTCCTGCGCAGGGGTGACACACTGGCCAACTGGTTAGCACATCCACCTCACAGTACAGTAGTGAATGGTTTGTTCCGGCTCCGGCCTTCCTGTGTGGAGTTTGCGTGTTCTCCCCCATGCCTGCGTGGGTTTTCTCTGGGTATTCTGGTTTCCTCCCATATTACAAAAACATGCATTCCAATTTAATGGAGCAATCTAAATTGTATGTCCTGTGTGTTGTCTGGCAACCAGTTCAGGGTGTATCAAATTCAGCAGGGATAGGCTCCAGCACGTCTGTGACCCTTGTGAGGAAAAGTAGATAAGCAAATGGATACATGTATATGGACAGATGGATTGAATACGCACTGAGGATGGAGGGAGCAGGGGAGACATAGCAATCACACTCATCATTGGATCTGCAAAGCGTAACAGTGTTAATATTTGGCTTAAGTTAATTCCACTTGAAACATAAAGCATGCAGTGGATACTTGAGGTGATAGTAATAATTGTGACATGCGTAAATTGAATTGAATTGAATTGACTTGAATACAACTTTATTGTCAAATGTGCTGTACGTATGTATAACATACAGCACAGATGAAATTTCTTCCCCCTCAACATAAAACAAGACTAAATGACTTGACTTCATTATTAGCAGGCTTCTCCTTCAAATGAGGACATCGAGGAGTCATTGTATCACTAACCCAAAACATTTCTCTTTCTTCCCTCCTTGCTCCTGTGTCAATCTCCTCCCTACTCGAATACATTTCTAGGGGGAGGTGTTAGCATGTACACAGAGGAATATGCAATTAGAACTATTTGTCTAAACCTTTTTTCCAAAGGGTGCAATAAGAAAAATAGATGCAAGGCCATCATCCATTTTTCATCCTCAAGGGTCGCGGGGGGTGCTGGAGCCTATCCCACTTCAATTAAATCAACCCGGTCAAGTACCGGGCCGCCCAGATGCAAGGCCCACTTTTTTTTTACTTCAACTTGAACCGCTTCATCCTCACTAGGGTCGCGGGGGGTGCTGGATATCCCAGCAGTCTTCGGGCAGTTGAATTGGTTTCGCAGGGCACACAGAGACGAACAATCATCCACGCTCACACTCATACCTAACAATGATGCCCAACGAGCCTGCCATGCTGTTTTTGGAATGTGGGAGGAAACCGGAGCACCCGGAGATGATAACAGGGAGCTTCGAACCCGGTACCTCTGCACTGTGAAGCCGACGTGCTAACCACTGTACTACCGGGCCGCCTTTTTTACAGCACCTGGTATTCCCAGGCGGTCTCCCATCCAAGTACAAACCAGGCCCGACCCTGCTTAGCTTCCGAGATCGGACGAGATCGGGCGTTCTCAGGGTAGTATGGCCGTAAGCCTTAATTAAATCAATTGCATACAATGAGTTATTTTTGGAAAACTTAAAAAAGATGTGGTTTAAGATTTAAGGTTGAAGATTTTTTTTTAATTCATTTTTGAATGAATTAAAAAATATGGTCATATTTTATATATATATATATATTTGGGTATATTCATTTTTGAATGAATTAAAAAATATGGCCATATTTTTTAATTCGTATTTAAATACAGTATGTATTTGGGTATATTTCAAGCAATGAAAAAGTCGCTCTTCAATACTGTATGACCCCCCTTCAGTCAGTAAGACATTTTTCTGATTTTCCCAGTTGGCACCTGAACGCGACATTATTTCACTTCAGAGGAAGTGACACTCCCCAGTTCTCATCAGGTGCAGGTGATTACCACCATCCACTTTGGACTCTGCTCACCATGTCGTAGTGCTGCCGTCCGATACATTTTTAGTTCCTTCGTAATACGTGATATGTGGAGGATCATGAGAGAGACGCCGACTGGAAGATGTACTCAAAATGAATTGCTGTGATTGACTGAGCATGGATATCAGAACGAAGTTTTCAGTGTGTTGGGAGGGTTGTCGCACTTGTTTTAAAAAATCTAATTCTAGTGCAATTAAGATTGATACACCCCAAAAAGAACCCGTTGTCGTCATTGAAAACCCAAGCGCTGTTCGAAGAATTAAGCCGTATTTGAAAACCCAAGAAGAGAATAATATCGAGAATCGTTTTATCGCACTTTATGACTACTCTGCTCGCACCAATGAGGATTTGAGCTTCAACGCAGGTGATATTTTGGAAGCTCTGGATAAAAAAACCAAGGACTGGTGGTATGCAAAAGCGGTCACTGGAATTTCGACATCCAAAAAAGGCTATATT
Organism: Hippocampus abdominalis; assembly: GCA_018466805.1. Taxonomy (NCBI): domain Eukaryota; kingdom Metazoa; phylum Chordata; class Actinopteri; order Syngnathiformes; family Syngnathidae; genus Hippocampus; species Hippocampus abdominalis. The sequence goes on along the minus strand of CM031704.1, from coordinate 10,736,206 downwards.
CCCGCAAATTATGTGGCGCCAGTGGAGAGTCTCGACGCAGAACCGTGAGTAATGGTCGTGCCTTCCTAGCTGTCAGGCTCTCAATTTCCTGAATTTGAAAAATAGTTTTTGTTTTATACACAATGTTTGGTGTTGATGTATTACAACCGTATAAATGTAGTATGGCCGTATCTTTTGCTTGGTCACGTGTTTACAAATCCAAAATGTAGTCTTAAAACAAACTTTTAATATTGAGCTTTCTATTAAAGGATGTTGTCGGACTAGTTAATCATTGTTAGACGTTAATAATTTAATTTTCACACCGGGGCGTACACTTGTATGACATAGATTTCAGACGTAGGGTGCCCCTTGGCATCTTATTTCGAGGGATTGATGTTTGGAAGTACTTGGCGATACCTAATTCAATTTACATTTTATCCCCAGCACTGTTTATAACGTCAATTGAAAAAGTAGAGATGCAACTAGAGGCAAAAAGAACATAAGTTACTGGAAGATGCCCTCTGTTTTGCTTGACGAAACCGTATACAGGTTTATCCTGTTTGAAAATAGTTTTGATCATGAAGGAATATGACGTCATGTTTCTTCGCCTCTAAACAAACATTGTAAGCCTGAAAGTAAAATTAAGATTTGTTTGTGTTTTTTAACACATCGCGTATGTTTTTAAAACATTTTATATCACACTACACCAGACGATATTAGTTACTGTATACTAACTACATAAACTAGAATCAGATGCTCTCTCGTTTTTACTTAACCGTGTAAAGTTCAAAAGTACTGTTCGAGTGAACGAACTCATAAATTAGCTCAGTTAAACGTTTAGATGTAGATTCCAACCTCTTCATCCTGTCCAAGTGTCTGGGTAAAAGTAAACCAAAATATTGTACAATATGGATTTTTTCCCCGCACATGTTCACTGTGAAATATTGGAGATTGAGGCATGTGTGTCGGACCAGTAATTTGGGGCCCGGTGAAAAATATTCTGTATCACTCTGGGTCCCACCACTTTAATGCAATAAATCTAAAAAAAAAATATTCCATGGCCGCTGTCATGGGCAATCAATTTTATCACTCTTCCGGTCACCCTACAGAAAACCACAGTAGATTCATGAATACAATTATGAACCAATGTAATCAACCAGTGGTACACAGCATAGTATTTCGTTAATATATAATCCAAATGATTTTGGCTCTAGATTAACAACATGAGGTTGAGCTGCGTCTCTATATTACAGACAAAAAGCACTATCTGTCAAAGTCAAATCTAGAAAGTCAAGTGAGAAGGCTGTTGAGCGTGCAAATGCATAAGATAATAGATGAGCAGTAAATGTAGTTTGTTTTTCCATTTTGAAGTTTTTCTTTCTCTTGTACGGTACATAAATTGAGCAACTTGTTTTGTTGTGAGCAAGCAAAATAAGAAGTGGTTTGAAATCATTCTCACTGAAAAGTGTTTTAAGAGACTGCACATTGACGATTGTCAGGGAAATTCAAAAAAACAAAAACAAACGGGAGGTTAGTCTGACTATCTCAACTGAATTGAACCTTTATATGTAATATGTATTGAGTCAATTCATGGATCCATGTTTTTGGGGCAGCTCATTTACATTGCCTGACATGTCTGATTAAGTTTCTGTGTTCACTTTAATGTGCAGCTGGTATTTTCCGGACACAAAAAGGCTGGATGCAGAGAAGATGCTGTTGACAGGAATGAACCAACAAGGATCCTTCCTAATCAGGAACTGTGAAAGCCAACAAGGAGAGCTCTCCATCTCAGGTAAGAAACAAGTGATTACATACATTGACATTTCAACCGATTTCACATTTATCCACAATTTCAACTGCTGTAAAGTGTAGGGGTTTGGACGATTTGACAGGCCAAAATCACCCCAAAATAATTATAATTACCCATTAGTGTGTTACCCATTAAATTCCGGAATATTCGTACTTTCTCATGACACCGTAAATGCTCCTCAGTGTTGGACTTACTCAGAATGATATCCTTGCGTCGTTTTTCCTGTGTATAAAACTCCATTCAATTCAATATTCTGAGATGACGTTCTCACATGACTGGATGCAAACACTAGCAACATTTTCACAACAATGCCGGATTACCGTGTTATGTTGGTACCGCAGAGGCTCTTGAGCATGATATTGCTTTTATGGCAAAAATCTTCTGCTTCTCACCGTCGGCAACAAGTGGCGATGGAGAACATTAAATAGCCCATGTTCTTGAATCCACGGTGCGTAACAACCGGAAGGGCAATTAGAAGAAAATGTTGGTAAGTTTCAGCATGACTGTAGGCATACACATTTTTGGCGCGCAACCTTTTAAAAAAGGTTGAGTGAACGCTGGCGCATTCTGGCTGCCGCTGCTCACCCGCAATTACCGGTATTATTTTTTTAGCGTTTTTTAACGGTATACTGTCGTTTCTACGGTTTACTCTCGTCATGGGAGAAACCCTACACTCCTTCGTTGTGGTTTTGGACGGTCAGTCGTCGCACGGTTGGCCTCGGTCGCGCTGTCGCGGCGTCCTGCCTGTTCGGCTGTCGGACGAGGCTCCGTGCCTTCTCCACCCCTCTGTGCCCCATGGTGGGGGGTCGACAGGGCCTGTGTCTGGGCTATGCTGCTGTGGACCGTCTTGTCGCTCCGCCGTCTGCCCGTGGGGGGACTGCTACGGTGCTCGGTGGCGGGGCTTCTTGCGCTCCGCTTCCGGTGGTTGGGCTCCCCGCCTGCGCTGCACCGCTTCCCGGGCGTCGCTCCTCGTCCTTCCCGGAGGTGCATCCGCCACGGATCTCGTCGGGGCTTCCACCTCGATGGCTCCAGGGGCATCACCTCCTTTTGGTCGTCGTCCCGCCGGCCACGCAGAGACAACGGCAGAAACGGCTGCCGATCCGCGGACCACGGCGCGTTGGCCGGCCTGGCTGGGTCGGCTAGTGCTCCTTGATGTTGCCGGCGTCAACTATTTAAAATCGCATTATCAGTTTAAATTAATTTCTCCTTTTATTATTCATAATTTTATCTGTGGTTTTATTGTTCTTGTTGGAGATTCCCATTTTAAGGGCCAAAGTAATCCCAAATTTAAATGTTTATCACACTCTTCCCGTGTATACACACACACACACACACACACACACACACACACACACACACACACACACACACACACACACGTATACAGTCAAACTCCTCTACAACGAAATCATGTTTGCAGCAAGACATTTTTCACAACAGGGGGTTTTTCACTGTAGCAAATTTGATCTCAGATATAAACACACACACACACAAACACACACACACAAACGTATGTGTACGCGCGCACACAATTGTATGTGTACTCTTTATTTTTATTCCAATAGTGCATAAGTATGATCACACACTTATTTGACACTTCATATAGTCAGTGTCGAAAGAAAAAAAGGGAAAGAATTTGCGAAATTTACGATCAGCATTCACTTTCACTTACATCAATTTCTTGGATAATGTCTTATTTTGCTTCCTCTGTCTTTCATTTTGATCACTTTTACCCTCTCTTCCAGCGTCAGACCGCTTCTCGTCTTAGCTCATTGACATCCAAAGGTCCGTTTTGTAGCCATTTTAGCAATGCAACGTTCATGCTGCGTCTGAATCTAACGATAACAAGTACTACCTGGACCCGGTGGCTTTTCTTTCCACCATCTCACTGTCTCTAACTCGACCTCCCCTCGATCGCCACCCAAGACAGCATTGCTCAGCTGATGTCATGCAATGAACTTTTAAAGCCAGCCACGGGACGCTTCGTAGTCTTCGATGGTGGCCATAGTTAGCACGATGGAACTTCTTTCTAATTAGCGCTCCAGTTAGCGTAAGGTTTTTAGCATGATAACAAGTAAAGCATTCCAGGAAACGTTTGTTTATTTGAATGTCCGTCGAGCCATAAGCAATTTACTCTGAGCAGCTAATCGGATGCATTCCACACTATCTTCCACGGATCAAGCTACAGTATCTACACACATAGACAGTGAGGTCCCTCTTGGCCAATCGGAGGCCAGGATGATGTTCGGTAAGCCAATGGCAAGAGCATCTATGAGTATGTAGCGTTCAGGAAACTCAGAGCTGTGTAAACCAGTGTGGTGGTTGCTTTTGCCGTTTCCGAACGAAGCAATACAGGTCGCTGTTGGATTAAACTTCGTTGTAGTGAATCTCTCTCGAGGCAAGAGCAGAGAAAAAGATTTAGTATAACGCAACAGTTTTTTTTTTCGTCGTATGGGGGGCAGGAGAATGGATGAAGATTTTTTCACATTAGGGGGTATTTTCATTCTAGAGGAGTTTCACTGTACATATATATATATATATATATATATATATATATATATATATATATAATCTCCACTTTCTGTTCCGCTTATCCTCACAAGGGTCCCAGCTGTCTTTGGGTAGTAGGCAAGGTACACCCTGAACTGGTTGCCAGCCAATCGCAGGGCACACATAGACGAACAACCATCTAACACTCACACCCAGGGATGATTTAGAGTGTTCCGTGAACCTGCCAGGTGTGTTTTTGGAATGTGGGAGAAAACCGGAGTACCCGAAGAAAACCCACGCAGGCACAGGGAGAACATGCAAACTCCACATAGGAAGGCCGGAACCAGAAATTAACACTGCACCTCTGCACTGTGAAGCTGACATGCTATCCGGGCCGCCCTCATCAACGAGCTCCGCAGGGTTCTGATCACAATCCTGATCATTTGAATTAGATGTGGTTGTGTAAAAGTTTCAGAGATGTAAAATGTTTTGTTTAGCAGGAATTAAAAAGTATACATCCCTGAAATATTATGGGTGGCATGGCTCGTTTCACTACCCAGAGGTTGGTGGTTCAATCCACGGCCATTGCAACCATGTCGAAGTGTCCTTGAGAGGGATACTGAACCCAGAGTTGCTCTTGGTGCTGTGTCACCAGTAGGTGAATGAGGTAACAAGTCCACTCAACTGTATTGATAGAGCACTTTAAAACAACCATCACTGTATCCAAAGTTCTCTACATGGAGCAAAAATAATTCATTAATAACACAGAAACCACAAAACAGTCAAACTAAAAATCAAGTCTCATGCTGACTCAAAAGTCAAAGAATAAAACTTGGATTTAAGACAAGTTTTAAAGATGGGCAGCGAGGGAGCTTGCCAAACATTCAGTGGGAGGTCATTCGAAAGAGAGCGACCAGCAACGAAAAGGCTCAATCCCCTCTGAGCCTCATCTTAACTCTCGGTATCTGAAGATTAAACCAGTACTTACTGCGATGTAAGGATTCAAAGGATGGTGGCCACAACCCTTTTTGTCAAACTTGTTGAAATTCGGTGGAGCATAGCTCTCAAACCCCTGCTCTGATTGACCTATGATTTCAGATTTTGTATTACTGTATATGGCAAATTAACTTTTAATATTTAATGAACATTGATTTCAACAGACTGATGCATTATTTATCTGAAATGTTTTTTCAGGACTTTACTGCAGTATCTTTCAGTTCATGTTTGCTTCTGGGGGGCTTTACCTTCAGTCTTCTGTCCAGGAGGTAAAACGCATGCTCAATTGGGTGAAGGTCCGATGACTGACTTTGCCAGTCTAGACTTAGTACTTTCCTACCCGATGCAGTCTTTTGTTGTCTTGGCGATACGTTTTGGGTCACTATTTTGTTGAGGCCTCTCCTGATGAGGTGAATTTCTTTCGGTAAATTTCTAGACAAACTTGTTTTAAAAACTTTCTAATTCATTCTGCTGCAGAGTGAGACATGGCAATATTTGTGTAAAATGCCCATTATAGGTAAAAGAAGACTCAAATCTTAAATACATTAATTCAAATGTACAGGAGGGGCCTAAGAAATGACCCATGAGGCACACCATATTTTTGTTTTGCTTCCATAGAAGTCTGACCATTTATCCAGACAGACTATATTGTCTTCTGTTTCTGGGGTTATCGAATTACTAAACCTCCTAAACACAGCAATGTGTTGGCTTTGTGTTGCAGTTTTAACATCTCGGTCCACTGTGTTGAATCCTTTTGAGAGATTAAGGAATATACAATGGCAAACATTTTGTATTTAGTGGTTTTGAAATTCTATGAAATTCCATACCTTTCTAATTTACTGTAGGGAAACAAGTCAACATGAAAATATGTTCTGTTATTAAAACACTGTGTTCTCATTCTTTAAAGACAGGGCCTTAGCCACTTTAATGTCATTAGGAATTACCCTGATTTTAAATGAGACTGCAAAGAGAGGTTAGAGGTTTGCTAAGGAAGCAAATTACTTCCCTAAGTAGCTTGGCTTTGATTTCATTGTGACCCGCTACTGAGTCAAGTCTTACAATTAAGTTCAATTAGTTCACTCACTGAGGAATGTTGAAAATGTTGGAGAGTGGGGAGAACTGACAATCATGTTCTCTTCAGGACCAATATTTATTTTCTTGGCAAGGATGCTACCAACATTTACAAAAAATTATATTAAATTCATCCGCTGTGTTTAGTTGGGCCCAGCGGAAGAGCTAATGCAGTTAATATGACATTTTATCTTTCAGTGTTGGACAACGGGAGGGTGAAGCATTATAAACTAAGAAAAACAGAGCTGGGTCTCTACTATGTCTCGAGGACAAGAGTATTTGAAACGCTGAAAAAGTTGGTGCTTCACTACTCGACACAACCAGATGGGCTCTGTGTGCGTCTGGGCGAACCATGCAAAAAGGTATGCATTTTGGGGAGAACATTTGGACAAGTTTTATTTATTTTTTTTAAATCTATTTGCAATTTCCTCATAGAACTGTGGTGAATGGCTTACTCGGAATGAGAACTGCTCATATTGTACACTGCATAACAAAGCGGAAATGACTGTTTTCTCTTTGCTTTAGATTGAGGCTCCGCAGACGAACGGCCTCTCCTATAACACTGTGGACCAATGGGAGATTGACCGCAGTTCCATCAAACTCCTGCATAAACTGGGAGCAGGTCAGTTTGGAGAAGTTTATGAGGGCCTATGGAATGACACCACCTCCGTTGCAGTGAAGACCCTCAAACCTGGTAAGGGCTTTGATAAATGCTGTTCAAATTCTCTTTCTATGTGGACAAGGGCAGGCAAGATTTTACGTAATCACTGAGAGGAAGCCATTTGGTACCTTGAGCAAACATGACTGTTTTGTTTTTTTTTGTTTGTTTTTTTAAAATGGAGCGGTAGACGAATCTTGAAATTCACACGCTTGACTTCCGTTGCATCAAGCACGGCAGTTGCGCGCCCGAGCCGGTGACGTGCTTAGTAGAACAGGTTTTTGCTATTATGAGCGTCTGCATGCGTCTATGTACATTTTCTTCATTATCAATGGCCACCTCATTCAAATACACCCATAGATTTCTCATTGCGGTTCAACACTTGTAACTGTGACAGCCACTTAAGAATCATCCAGACTCTCCTCTAAAACCAATCCTTTGTTAGACCTTAAGGTGTAATATGCATCATTGTACTCTGAATGACACCCAAGCTTCAACGTTTTCATAGGCTGCATCACATTTTGTTGTAGCATTGTGATCATTTTACAAAATAAGTTCAGCCTTTTCACTTACAGGTTATTGTACACATACAATAAAAGGAGCGTTTTTATTGAGAGAAATTATGGAGAAGTGATAATCAGTGGCAGGAATCTTAATTTACTGAGTAATATGTAGTCATGGAGATTTGACTGTCGTTTTTAGAGTCGGCTGCTTTTTAGAGAGTTTGTTTGGTGGGTGTTCAAGATGAGCATAAATGTCAAACGATGATGAAAGTAAAGTCAACTCGACACCACTGTAGTCTAGAATTAAAACAGTCCTTTCTCATGAACACTTTGAAACAGTGTTCATGCCTTCATCACATCCCGGTTGGATGACTGTAATGCACTTTACTTTGGAGTCAGCCAATCCTCCATAAAGCGTCTCCAGTTGGTCCCGAATGCTGCTGCTCGCCTCTTGACTGGTACTCGTAAGAGGGAGTACATAACTCTTAATCTGGCATCCCTTCACTGGTTCCCTGTACATTTTAGAGTTCTTTTCAAGATCCTGTAATTTGTTTTTGAATCTTTCAAAATGCTCCGCCCCACTTGACCTCTCTGAGCTCCTCCATTCCGACGCCCCTGTCTGATGCCTCGGGTCTGCGGACCAGACACTATTAGAGGTACCGAGAACAAAGCGGAGGCTCAGAGGGGATCAAGCCTTGACCTCCCACTGAACATTTGGCAAGCCCCCTCGCTGCCCATCTTTAAAACTCGCCTCAAAACTCATTTTTATTCTTTGGCTTTTGACTCAGCATGAGACTTGATTTTTAGTTGTGCAGTGAAAATCCTCTACAACAAAATAAAATGGGCGAAAGTTCCCCCTAGTGTGAAAAAAATCTTCATGCATTAACACCATTCCCACTCCTGCCCCCCATACAACGAAAAAAACCCTGTTGCGTTATACGAAATATTTTTCTCTGCTCTTGCCTCGCAAAGAGATTCACGACAACAAAGTCTAATCCAACAGCGACCTTTACTGCTTCGTTCGGAAACGGCAACTACCACACTGGTTTACACATGCGCAGTAGTCCAGGAAGTATTTGTCATTGTTAGATTCAGACGCAGCATGAACGTTGCATTGCTGAAATGGCTACAAAACGGACCTTTGGATGTCAAGCAGCTAAGACAAGAAGCACTCTGACGCCTGAAGAGAGGGTAAAAGTGATCAAAATGAAAGACGGAGGAAGCAAAATAAGAAATTGATGTCAGTGAAAGTGAATGCTGATCGTAAATTTCGCAATTTCTTTCCCTTTTTTTCTTTCTACACTGACTATATGAAGTGTCAAATAAGTGTGTGCTCATACTTATGCGCTATTGGAATAAAAATAAAGAGTACACGTACATGTGTGTGTGTGTTACATCTGAGATCAAATTTGCTACAGTGAAAAACCCCCTGTTGTGAAGAATTTCTTGCTGCAAACATGATTTCGTTGTAGAGGAGTTTCACTGTACAGTACTGTTTTTGTGCTTTTTACTGTCTTTATTAATTCTTTGGGTTTTTTTAACATTACATTGCTTATCAAATGTTGCCAATTTGGATGATTGAAAAAGAGTAATGCAGCCATCTCGTTACCTCTGCGTCCCGCGTCCTAGGCGCATAATTTTCCCGTGGGACGCACAGTTCCAAATGATGTGCGTTTTTGGGACGCAAGGAAATTTCTCAGTCAAAGCAAAAAAAATAAAAAACTACGGCAGGCCTGAGGATTTCACGGTTGCGATCGTTACCGGTAGCGAGTCGTTTCCGTGGCATCATTTTGACGGTACCGAAAAACCGTTTCCCATAAAAGTCGCACACGAGTTGACTGTACGCGATCGAATCTCTCCTGTGTGATCGACGCGATTTCACTGTGCTTGTATGTGTGTTTGAGTGTGGTGTGTGAGTGTGTTTCTTCTAATTTACTCAACTCAACTGTATTTATAGAGCACTTTCAAACAGCCATCGCTGCATTTACCGGTACTTTCATTTTGTTTTGTTTTCAGTGGGGGGGGAGATAACGTTATGTGCCCATGCGGGTTGCTATTTTAGTCCGCAAATTGAGGAATCGCACGGATGAAAGTTTGAGATGGGGGCGAAAAAAACTCACAAAGGTCTGTCGACTAACTACGACATTTAAGAAATGGGACTGCCAGTCGGATTTTTCATATGAATCGTCCGAAGGGTGTATCACTAAACTCACCTGTGATGTATGCACAGAACACGAGAGCGAGATACGATGGGGAGCACGATTACAAGGCAAGTTGGTCATTAGATCTATAGGCTAATCGCTATGAAAAATATGATTAAACAGTCTTGGTTATTCTATAATTTACTGGATGTAGCATGGTAACTTTAGGAATAAAACACTCGTCACAAGGTGTAGTAATGCTAATGTTAACTCTTGGTAGAACTAATGATGACGTGTGGTAGATTCTTCCATCAAATTGATGGTAGATTACACATGCATCGTCTTGGGAAGAGGATGTCAAGCCACATCAATACTTACCTGTATTCATGATTACCAGTAAATGAATCTTTGCAGTGTGAGATTGTAAAAAATACTCAGATTTTATGGTATGCTGTATTCATGATGCCATATGAGTGCACCCTATTTTGATCCATTTATTTTTTTGAATAAACCTGGAGTACGCAGCTGCTGATATAATGCTCATTGTTAATGCATAGTTTTCAAACATTTCCCTTGAAACATTATACTTTTGAGTTTCAGAATTCTTGATTATGAATATCAGTCAAAATAAAAAATGGGTTCCCATGATGAACGTTTACGGAACCCAAAATGAGTTACCGTGGTTTCCCATTGCGTAATCCGACGGAACCGAAAAACGGTTACCGGGAATTTCCCAAATCCTCAGGCCTGCTGAATTATTTACATTTTTGCGGCATTTGTTTATAATTGTATGTATATGGGTTTTTTTGTGTTATAATCATATGCAATTGAATAGGTAGACCATTTCAGAATTAGAAATTTGGGACTCTCTAAATGCATAATGGGACTCATACTTTTCTGTTCAGCGAGTCCCTGGGACTCTCTGGGGGTAAACTGTAAAATGATCACTGGTTATGTCAGTCAGTTTCAGTCTTAATGCTTTTGTGATATTCTTCGTCAAGAGACTTTTAAATCTATAGTTTTATCTCTATGAACATGGATGTTAGGTAATCAAAGTTGTCCAGTTTTCAATGAGTTACCCAAAAGTGGGATAATTGGAGTGTGACTTTGCATGTTGTTTCATTGCTAATTATCACTAGATCTTGTTCTAATATCTTTGAGGTATCCAACTTTGTCTTTCTTTCTGCACTGGGGCATGTCATGCCGGCAGATGACTCTTCCCCAAAGTTGGAAACCCGCACACTGATTGAACCACTTTTGTCCTTGTAGTACATATGCTATGTGATAAATAATATTTTAATCTGGTCACTGACTGGAACATTTTACTTTACCCCTTGGCACCTATTATACTTCATATACAGAGAGTCTTTTGTTTGATATATTCAAGGTACCATGGGCGCAGAGGACTTTCTCAGAGAGGCTCAAATCATGAAGAGACTGAGGCATGCCAAACTAATCCAACTTTATGCTGTCTGCACCATGGAAGAGCCCATCTATATTATCACCGAGCTGATGAAGAACGGCAGCTTGCTTGAATACCTTCAAAGTACAGTACATGCTTTTTCTCCTTTTCCATTTTCAATCCACTTTTTTCCATTTGTTTATTTTTATTTTATCAGTGAAATTACTCTTACATTGAGGGATGTAGAATAACTGTCCAACCTATATTGGGGGGAAAGAATTGTGTCACATTCATTGGTCGGATATCAACAAAACTGGACTGGTAACAAAGGACACTTTGACGACACAGACGTTGGCCTGGTGATTGGAACGTCAATGATCTCAGCCTCTGCTGCAAGACGTAGCATTAAACAGTGAGGGCTTTTTTTTGTTTGTTTTACAACTAAAATAGTGATAGTATTTTTTAATATTTGGAGACTCAGAACTGTTACTTGGGATTCCAATTGTATAGGGACTAAACGAGTAGCAAAGAGTGCTGTCTGACGACTTTTCAAAGACTGAATCGACGCTTACCATTAAGGCTGACAGAGTGACTCAGTTGAAGTGACGACTGAACCCTTGTTAATAAACCAGGCTTACTCAAATGTCTTGTTTTAGCAGGCAAAAGTGTTTCTGTGAGTCGGACGTCACACAGCTCAGAATCTCATATATGAAAGTCTTGCGCGTTGCAGACTTGCTCTGATTTAAAAAAACAAACAAAAAACTTGTGTTAACTCACGGTGTTATGTCTGCGTTGCATGACTTACGGTCAGCATTTTTTCCCACAATACTATTAGAGCTAAGATCGGTCCTAAAAAATCGAGCCCGACCCGGCCCGAGTGTATTTAAGCCCGACCCGGCCCGAGCCCGATCACTTAACTTGATTATCAGGCCCAAGCCTGAAGCAAACCCAATATTTCATATTTTATTTGTGAGGAGGGGTGATTTCTGATAACAAAGCTTGTCTTTTGTAACGAAATCTAAGTTAAACAAGACTGTATAAACATTTACATCTTTTATATTTCTGTTTCTGAAGAGGTTACATTAACCGACAATTTTCCATCATTGACAGATTTTTTTAAGAGTGGACGGGGAAAATTTAAGGCTGTCCGTCATTTTGACGGGTTGAAAATTGGGCCGTAAACCACAGCAGCAGTACGTCCTTAAAAATCTAGCGCAGCACTTTAAGAGAGCGAAACAGAGAGATAAAGACAAACAATGACGGGTGGATACTCGACAGAGACTGGAAGGAGTTCTTTGAATTGTCATTGCAAGAGTTTAGTACAGTACGTGTTGTGATGAGGCGACTTTTGTTTTGTTGCGAACCACGGTTTCTTGTGGCCAAAACTATTCACGGCCTCCAAACTAAAAAAAAAAAAAAAAGTCAGCGAGAGAAGCCCGACCTGACCCGAACGCGAAGCAGTGATTGACATTTTAGGCCCCACCCGAAACCGGGTCGGGCTCGGGCCGCCCGATCTTAGGGTTAGGGTTAAATAAAGTATTTACTTAATTTTTAAATATATTGGTATACACACACACACATTCAATAAATAGGGGGAATTTTTCAGTATAAGGACTTCTAATACAGATAGAAGCTCCCCCCCCCAACGTAGTCTCACATCACTGTCACACACTTTTCCCATCTGTGCACAAGTTTCCATATTGCCTCAAGGTACCGTAAACATCTTTGGGCCAATGTCTCAGCCAGTCGCTCACACTTTTGATTTCATTGTCATTTTGAAACTTGGTGCCTCTCGTGAACGCTCTAAGGGACCAAACAGGTGAAAGTCTGAAGGGGCAAGGTCTGGGCTGGAAGGGGGGGATGAGGGAGCAGTTCCCAGCCCAGCTCATTGATGGTCTGCACTGTTTGGGCTGCTGTGTGAGGCCTTGCGGTGTCATGATGCAAGGTGACTCCTCCTGACTGATGACCCCTGCGTTTGTTCTCTGTGTCTTCCTTGACCTGCCTCAGCAGTTTACAGTAGTCGGCACGATGTTTGAAAGTGATGATTAAGAGTGTTGTGAGCGACTGGCTGAGAAATCAGTCCGAAGATTTTTACGCTGAGGGAATATGGATGATTGTGCACTGATGGGGAAAAATATTTGACAATGCTGGGAGACTGTTTGTTTTATTTATTTTTTTAATGTAAGCTTGTATCTGTGATGTGTTATGTACAGTACACTAATCCTTGGTTCCTCAGATTTTTGTATTGGATTTACAATTTGTTTTAACTGCTTGTTGACAATTGCTAACTCTGCATCGTAACTCGGTTTTGCATACTTCACAGTTCCACAAAATGACTGACTCGTTTTGGTGGTCTAAATAATTTCAGAGGACAAGGGTGCCAAACTAAAGCTGTCTGACCAGATCGAGATGGCTGCTCAGGTGGCATCCGGTATGGCTTTTCTGGAGTTACAGAACTACATTCACAGAGATCTTGCTGCCAGGAATGTGCTGGTTGGGGAGAACAACATCTGCAAAGTGGCTGATTTTGGTCTCGCCAGAGTCTTTCAGGTATGTCTTGCATACACTGCATAAATCAAGAATTTTAGTCCGATGCATCATTTGGTGTCAAAAGTTGTAGCTGAGGTCTTTGCTTTGGGACTACAGGGGGGAAAACAATCACGGGGCCCACCAATGGAATTATGGGAAATGTACTGTTTTTGATCTTACTCCAGTTTACATGTTTTTTGACTGTGAAAGAAATTGGAGTTCCCTAAAATAAAATGACGTCAGCACAGAAAGAACATGCAAAAGCCACACCAATTTCTTCCATCCCGATGGAAAATCCAAACCTGCTCTTCACACAACATATGAATCAATCCAGAAATTGCATGTTCTCTTTAGTGACTCCGAAATATTTTGGTTGTGCGATTTAATTCAGGTTTGTTATTTGTTTTGTACCCAGAATGACAACGTCTATGAGGCAAGAGAAGGTACCAAATTTCCAGTGAAGTGGACTGCTCCCGAGGCCATCCACAACAACATATTCACGATCAAATCTGATGTCTGGTCATTTGGTATTCTGTTGTACGAGATCATGACATTTGGCAAAATGCCTTACCCAGGTAAGACCAAAGATAAATCAATCACACCCGAGCTACAGTAAATTGTACCAATTTTTTGGGAGGATGGTTCGCTCTGACAATTTCTCCTTGTTTTTCTCAAGACATGACAAACTACCATGTTGTCCAACAAGTTCCTCAAGGCTACCGAATGTCCCGTCCCCCCAAGTGTCCCAAAATCATGTATGACATCATGATGGACTGCTGGAATGAGAATGAACAGGACCGACCCACATTTGAGACCTTGCAGTGGAAGTTGGAGGAATTCTTTGACCTGAGCACTACCTCCTATGATGAAACTGCGCCCTATTAGCACACTGACCCAAGAACTCAATCATCCATTTACACAAAAACAACAACAACAAAAATCACTTGAATCCATACATGCATCGGAATGTGTTTTGAAATTCTCCTGTTAAATTTAGAACCTGATTGACTTTTGGATGTAATACTGTGACACCCAGAGAGGACGCTGTCGCTGTCATCCTCCTGGTTTTCTCTTTGCCAGCTGAGTGGGGTCATGGACTGCTTTGAGCAAAGTAAATCCAATCTTCAAGGATCTTGATGAACCAGTTCTACTGGCACTGCACCTTGGCCACATTCTTTCCGCTTGCTGCCCGCCGCGCATGACAATGAGTCAATCATACAACACCTTACCTCAGCTGATTGTCTCTGATCTTGAAGTCATGTACAGCAACTCCGTCGTTGGTCTGCGTACACTTTGATGATTTGAAAGCGTGTGTGTTGTTGTTGTCGTTGCCAAATCACTGTAATTTTGAACGTAAGCATCCTTTTTAGTGTCACTCTGATACTTTATATGATTTGCAAATGTAATGAAGCATATTGTTTTAAGAAAGTAGCTTAGTGGTCTGCAAAGATGTGGTGATTTCATACGTTTTAACAAAAGCTTACTTAATGAATTAATTCTACATTATCCGTGTTTAGATAAACTATTTTATGTTGAATAAATCAAGTGAATCAAACACAATTCTTCTGAAATTATTCACGTTACGTCACAACTACAGGTGTCTAAATATGGATTTTTCTCAACTCAACTGTATTTATAGAGCACTTTCAAACAGCCATCGCTGCATACAAAGTGCTGTACATGGAGCAACCAACATATACAACAGTAAAGCAATAAATCAGTAACAAAGATGGTAGATAGTAAAACAAAGATCAAATCTGAGTCATGCCGAGTCAAATGCCAATGAATACAAGTGAGCTTTGAGGCGGGTTGGGCAGCGAGGGAGCTTGCTGAATGTTCAGTGGGAGGTCATTCCAGAGAGAGGGACCAGCAACGGAAAATGCTCGATCCCCTCTGAGCCTCTGTTTAGTTCTTGGTACTTATAATAATGTCTGGTCTGCAGACCTGAGGTGCCGGGCAGGTGTGTAGGGGCGAATGAGCTCAGAGAGGTAAGGTGGCGCGAGGTCATTTCAAGATTTGAAAACAAATAGGATCTTGAAAAGAACTCTAAAATGTATAGGGAGTCAGTGAAGGGATGCCAGAGTAGGTGTTGTATGCTCCCTCTTTTGAGTACCTGTCAAGAGGCGAGCAGCAGCATTCTGGACCAGCTGGAGACGCTTAATGGAGGATTGTCTGACTCCAAAGTAAAAGTGCATTGCAGCAATCGAGCCGGGATGTGACGAAGGTATGAATTACTGTCACAAGGTGCTCATATGAAAGGAGAGGTTTTACTTTAGCCAGCTGTCTAAGATGAAAGAAACTCCATTTAACAGTGGCCCCAATTTGCTGGTCAAGTTTAAAATCACTGTCCAGTTAAGACCCAAGTTTGAGACTGTTGACTTAAGATAGGGAGACAGCCCAAGTCTACAGGATGGGATTTACAAGGGCCACTGGGACCAAACAGTATCATAATTCAAGAAATGTTGTGCCATCCATTCATCCATCCATCCATCCATCCATCTTCTACCGCTTATCCGGGGCCGGGTCGCGGGGGCAGCAGCTTTAGCAGGGAAGCCCAGACTTGTGACTTCCTCTCCCTAGCTACTTCTTCCAGCTCTCCCCGGGGGATCCCGAGGCGTTCCCAGGCCAGCTGGGTGACATAGTCTCTCCAGCGTGTCCTGGGTCGTCCTTGGGGCTTCCTGTCGGTGGGACATCCCCGGAACACCTCACCAGGGAGGCGTTCAGGAGGCATCCGAATCAGATGCCCAAGCCACCTCATCTGGCTCCTCTCGATGTGGAGGAGAAGCGGCTCGACTCTGAGCCCCTCCCGGATGACCGAGCTTCTCACCTTATCTCTAAGGGAGAGCCCGGACACCCAGCGGAGAAAACTCATTTCGGCCGCTTGTATCCGGGATCTCGTTCTTTCGGTCACGACCCATAGCTCATGACCATAGATGAGGGTTGGAACGTAGATCGACCGGTAAATTGAGAGCTTCGCCATTTGGCTCAGCTCCTTCTTTACCACGACAGACCGATACAACGTCCGCATCACAGCAGACGCTGCACCGATCCGTCTGTCGATCTCTCGCTCCCTCCTGCCCTCATTCGTGAACAAGACCCCAAGATACTTAAACTCCTCCACTTTTGGCTGTGCCATCCAGGTTTTGATTTCTTCCTGGCAGGATAGGATAGAAAAGGATTTTCTTTTAAATCAATTTCGTATTTCCAAGAATGTTGTCAATTCTTCGTGCTTATCCGGACCTAGCACACCTTCATTGCAGACTCAGGCAGTTGCCGTGTGCGGACAAGGATTTAAAACCAATTTTAATATCACACAGCGACAACTCAAGGAAATACAAAATGCAGTTTTTAAATGACAATTCAATTTATTAAGGCACAAAAAAAAAAAAATTCTGACCTCTGGAAAAAAGTAATTGCCCCCTGAACCTAATAATGGGTTGTGACAACCTTGCCAGCAATAACTGAAATCAAGCATTTGTGATGTGTGTGATGTGATGAGTCTTTCACATCACTGTGGAGGAATTTTGGCCCACTCTTCTTCGCAGAATTGCTTCTAACCCCGCCATCTTGAAAGGTTTTCAAGCATGAACTGCCCATTTAAGGTCACGACACTGCATCTCAGTTGGATTAAAATCCAGACTTTGACTTGGCCACTCCAAAGCCTTCGTTTTGTTTTTTGTTTTTTTTGCCATTCAGAAGTGCACTTGCTGGTGTGCTTCGGATCATTGACCTGCTGCGTAATCCAAGAGCGCCCGAGTTTGAGGGCACAAACACATTGTCGGACGTTCTCCTTCAGGATTGTCTGCAGAATACATTGTCCCATCAATCACAACAAGTTGTCCAGGTCCTGAGGTAGCAAAGCAGCCACAGACCATCAGACTGCCACCACCATGCTTCACCGTTGACATAATGTTCTTTTTACCACATGCGTGCGATTTCTACCTCAGACGTACATCTTCCAAAAAGTTCAATTTTTGATTCATCAGTCCACAGAATGTATTTCCAAAACTCTTGAGGATCATCAAAACGTCTTTAAGCAAATGTGAGATGAGCCTTTGTGTTCTTTTTGGACAGCAGTGGTTTTCACCTTGGAGCTCTCCCATGGATGCCATTTTTGGCCAGTGCCTTTCTCATGGAAGAGTCGTGAACACTGACCCAAACTGAGGCCAACGAGGTCTGGAATTCTTTGGGTGTCGAGGTCAGGGGTCGGGAACCTTTTTGACTAACAGAACCACAAAAGCAAAATATTTGGAAATGTATTTCAGTGACAGCCATATATTGTAAAAGTGAATTCAACACGTCAGTATAATAAGCCTCTGAATTTATTCTTTTTAAATATTTTTGTTATAGTACAGTGAAACTCCTCTCCAACGAAATCATGTTTGCAGCAAGACATTTTTCACAACAGGGGGTTTTTCACTGTAGCAAATTTGAAACAGGAAAGTGGGCATGGTGTTTATGCATGAAGATTTTTTTCACACTAGGGGGTATTTTCACCCATGTAGATTTCGTTGTAGAGGAGTTTCACTGTACTCACCATGAATGTGAATGGTGTTCCGTTCCTCATTATTGCTCAAGATCCATACGCGGAGTTGCTGCTGGCTAGCTGGCACCCTGCTCAGTAGCTTGCACGCTTTCTTTCTGCTGTCTCCCGCAGGGTATTTTGATACGAACGTAGCATGGCGTGTGTAAAATTGCCACTTTACATTCGACCGTTTCATCCATGGTATTTGTCATTGCAAATTAGACACACCGCAGAACCTATTCTCTCCACAAAGGCGAATCTTTCGGTCCATTCGTCCTGAAGTGTACCATACTCTGGATCTTTTTTTCTGTTCGCCATCTTATTCGTTGAAGGATTAGCTTTGAGCTAATGACCAAGCGGGCTGATTCAAAAGGGGGCGTTTACCTGTTTACCCAGCAACTGCAACGTAAGGCAGGATCATCCAATTAAAATTGCTAGTGCAGCCAACTGCAGACCTGAACAGGACATGAGCAGTGAAACATCGATGGGTGGATTAAACAAGTGAGAATATTTTGTTTTATCTGTGAACCAGATGCAATCATCAAAAGAGCCACACCTGGCTCATGAGCCATAGGTCCCCTGCTCTCGTTTTTTTTGCAACCTCCTGGATGAGTCATCGTCGCACTCCTTCTAGAATTTTTTCGGATCGTTTATTTCTTGAGATTTTGTAGCCTAGTTCACTTTGTCTGACAGATTCCATTTATGTGATGTCAACAAATGTGGAGCTAGGGTGTTGCCTGGAAAATTGAACTCAGCTTTTCCAAAATTGTCATTAGTCACAATTACTTTGTGATTTAACAAGGGGGCAATTACTTTTTCACAGAGGGTCAGAAAGGTTCGGGGTATTTTTTGTGCCTTAATAAACTGAGTTGTCATTTGAAAACTGCATTTTGGATTTCCTTGGGTTGTCTCTGTGTGATCTTAAAATTGGTTTGATGAACTGAAATCCTTGTGTGTTAGAAATATGCAAAGAACACAGTAATCAGGAAGGGGGCAAATATTGTTTCTCTGCATTGTATTTAGTCACTCTTACGGCCAGAAAAACGACTCCAAGTGCAGCTGGTGTCAAAGTACGGAGCGGCTAGAGCAGGGGTCGGCAACCCAAAATGTTGAAAGAGCCACATAGAACAAAAAAAATCAAAAAACAAACATGTCTGGACCCGCAAAAAAATAAAAGCCTTCTATAAAACTTACAATGAAGGAAACGCATGTTGTATGTATATGGGAGACTGGACTGTCTCAGAATTGTTTGTTATTCATTCCTTTGTTGTGTGTTCACAAACGCCCCCATAGAATTAATTTTGTGATTTCCTCGCTTGATTATTTATTTTTTATTTTTTTTGGTGCATTATTTTCGCTTTTCTTAGTGTCAGTGAAGTGATCATGAATTTCCGTTTTTCGGAGGCTGTCTTTGAACGCCACTCGAGTTGAATGAGAAGAGAGAAGGCAGGAGTCGGACGCAGACGTGCCTGTGTTTGTCGAGACTGTTAAAAGCATAAATAAAGTGTACATTTAAAAAAAAAAAAACAACCCCACAGCTCTCCTTTTTCGGTGCTGCAACATGTATCTATATCTATTTGAGCTATATTAGCCTATTGTCAAAATCTTTTTACATTTCCAATTTTTTTTATAAAGCTCCAGAGAGCCACTAGATGTCGCTAAAGAGCCGCATGCGGCTCTGGAGCCGCGTGTTGCCGACCCCCGCGCTAGAGGCTAGCGAGACCAACATGTGACAGTGCTGAGCTCAAAATCATTGTAAATCAGGGGTCTGCAAGTCCGGTCTTCAGGAGCTCTTATCCAGTCAGTTATAATTTTCCCTGCTCCGAAGCACCCCTCTGAAAATGTATGTGAAGATCTAATTAGGCCCACTTTAACCTCATAAAATATCACAAAATGATTTGCCTTTCCATGGCTGACTTAAAGAGAATGAGGAAACGAGCAGCTTACGTGCAGTTTCTGTCATATCTTGTCTGTTTTTTTTTGTTGTTGTTTTTTAGGGAGCGAGAGATCGACAGGCGGATCGGTGCAGTGTCTGCTGTAATGCGGACGTTGTATCGGTCCGTCGTGGTAAAGAAGGAGCTGAGCCAAAGGGCGAAGCTCTCAATTTACCGGTCGATCTACGTTCCAACCCTCATCTATGGTCACGAGCTATGGGTCGTGACCGAAAGAACGAGATCCCGGATACAAGCGGCCGAAATGAGTTTTCTCCGCAGGGTGTCCGGGCTCTCCCTTAGAGGTAAGGTGAGAAGCTCGGTCATCCGGGAGGGGCTCAGAGTCTAGCCGCTTCTCCTCCACATCGAGAGGAGCCAGATGAGGTGGCTCGGGCATCTGATTAGGATGCCTCCTGAACGCCTCCCTGGTGAGGTGTTCCGGGCATGTCCCACTGGGAGGAGACCCCGAGGACGACCCAGGACACGCTGGAGAGACTATGTCACCCAGCTGGCCTGGGAACGCCTCGGGATCCCCCGGGAAGATCTGGAAGAAGTGGCTGGGGAGAGGGAAGTCTGGGCTTCCCTGCTAAAGCTGCTGCCCCCGCGACCCAACCTCGGATAAGCGGTAGAAGATGGATGGATGGATGGATGGATGTTGTTTTTTTGATAAGTCAGGAAGATAGCAAATGATCTGCACCGAATATCCTCACTAGGGTCACGCAGGATAAGTCCAACTTTGACATTTCACCAAGGAAACCTCTGAAACCCGTTGTGCAGCTCGCTATCTGACAGTGACGCTCTTGAAGCGGAACCCTTAGCAAGCGCACTTTCCGCTGTGACATGAAAATTTCACCAAGCCGACCTACGGGGTTTGTCGAGGACCCGTTCATCTGAAATTGGCCCCCACTGACACTGCGATGTCAAGCTGCGTATCTGTCTGGATATCAATACATTCAAAATAATGTGCAGATCCCTTTTTTACGATTTTCACAGGTTGAAGTGGACAAGAGGAGGAATACGGATTGAATTTGGATTACGGAATGTGACAAACTGATACACACACACCTGAGACTGATACATCCGTGCGGCAAGAAGGACAGGTACCGCCGTTCATTCCTGCCGACTGCTGTCAGCCTATTGAATAGACAGTCCTGAAAACCTGGACTCACCCCCACTCACCCATTTTTAATATGCTTATATTTATATTTTATATTTATATTATTTTTTTTCTTCTACTTTCTCCCTTTCATAATTTTGCTGCTGAAAATTGGGAATTTCTCGATTGTGAGACAAATAAAGGTTTTCATATCTTATCTTAAACCAAGCCAGGAAAGAAAATAATGCTTGCCACCCATCTACGGCTGCATCCAAATTCACAAACTGCGTCCTTCAAAGGCCGCATGACATCACTTCCAGCGCAATTCGACTGCACGTGGTTTCCGAATTCTTGAAAGAATTAGGAGAAATAGGCAAGCTATGTCCTTGGACTCCTTCATAGGATCCTCCTCATGCAGCATCCGCATAAACCATGATGATTCTGGACGGGCTTGATGTGAATTTGGAAACCACGTACGGTGGGTGTACGCCGGAAGTGACGTCACACATAAAAAACCATACGGACTTTGGAGAATGTACAGTGGTCTGTGAATTTGGACACAGCCTATGACTTAGACCGCTTAATATGGGGGGGGAAAAATAAGTTCCACCCCAAAAGTGTGTGTTCCGATCTGTTTGCATTTCATGTTTAACTTGGTACTGAGATCTGTTTAAGTGTATGTGTGACTGGTTGTTGATAATAAATGGGAGCAAGCTACGACATG
Source organism: Hippocampus abdominalis (assembly GCA_018466805.1). NCBI lineage: Eukaryota > Metazoa > Chordata > Actinopteri > Syngnathiformes > Syngnathidae > Hippocampus > Hippocampus abdominalis. The sequence continues at coordinate 10,714,351 of CM031704.1, read as the reverse complement.
AGTCTGCATGCTGAGAAGGGACATTTTTGTTTTCATCCTCACACTCCTCCAGTACTTTTATGAGTACTATTCAAGATGCTCTTTTCTTGCCTTTAAATTCAATTCTTCCATGTCCGAAGTTTGTGTCTCCTTTAACTTCTCTGCTTTTGTCATCAGAGAGGCTCTAACCACTTGTGCGGATGACTAAGTGGTCGAACCACAGCGGACGCCTGGATATGCAGGATCTTGGACGCTTTCCTGTCACTCAACAATTTGAAGATGGACTGTCGTCTGTTCCCATCTATTGTTGTCTTGCATAAATAGTCCGTTTTTTGGATTTTATATGGAACTGCCAAAAAAATATATTTTTGTTGTCTGATCCGATTATGGCTGGTCTGCATATTGCTCCTTTTCTAATAACAGTTATAGAACGTTCTCATTTGATTGGACGGTCAATCACGAGTTTAGAAAATGCATTCATATTAAAAATAATAAAAATTTAAATAATTTATTTTAATCAGTTTCGCTGGCACCTGGGAAAGCGTTGTTCTCAAACTGATTTGTTGCTTCAGATCGTCCTCCCGGGCCTTTTCCTGTGTATTTTGGCGCTACCTTCTGGTCGTCATTGGTACTGCAAGCATGGTCTATAACGTACGTTTTTACCTACTGTGAATTGCGTTAATTACATTTGATTTTGAGCATTTCTTAATGATTTTTACAATCTTCTAAATTGTAAATTTACAACAATGGATGAATGTGGTCACAAAATGACAATTGCACCTCATACTTTACATCAGGATCTTTGTTTTCTCGTGTTCACATATGGACAGGCAAATATATATATATATATATATATATATATATATATATATATATATATATATACGTTAAAAAATGAAAAATGTGTAGTTTATTTTCAATGTACATGCATTGCCTTTGATCAGGGGTGTCAAACTAATTTTAGTCCCGGGTCACTTTGGAATTATGTCTTCCCTCGGAGGGCCGTGAAACCGAATAAATGTTTAATCATCACATCGTATTATTACTTGTAAACACAAAAAAACAATGGCTCACTCGTTTTGAAATCAGTCAAGTATTTGTTCAATTATCGTTCAAGTGAGTGTAAACCGGGTCACAAAGATGTTGCAAAATGTCACAGTTATTTATTACATTTGACAATTTGAGATTTCGGTACGGATTTAAGCAAGGGTCATGGAAGTTGACACATATGATTTTCTTACGCGGGCCACATAAAATGATGTGGCGGGCCGCGACATAAGTTGCCTTTGATGGAACATTGCCCCCACCAAGATGGCGGCCAAGGTGGCCGCCACGTCAGAACGTCGCTTGGCGGGCTGCAACGGCTGTAACCGAAAGGTGGCAGTAATATGCTGTTTCATAGCTACCGCCTACCGTGTATCTTTGAAGATGAAGAAGAGGTGAGGCTCTCGCGTATGAGCTGTTGAATCCAATGGTTGTGGAACAGAAATATTATCGTATTGGATGTAGCCAACCAGGCGGTGCTACTGTCCTGTTGACCAAAGCAGTGTAGTTTGGTTAAAGACAGCAGTGTCATTTTCACGGTCAGTAACGCTTGCATCGCGAGTCTTATTGTGTTGGCCCAGTACGTGTCACGGTGTTCATTGTGACATATCCTACAACACATTTTCAGAAGGTTTTACAGCTTCAGCTACGATGACCGAATTTTTCAGGTTGCTGGACAACGATGTTATCGGTTTCGATTTAGACCATACGCTTTGCCGATACCACCTGAAGGAGACCTCCAAGGTGAGTATGGTAAACTCACACTGCTAGCTGCAATACGTGACGCCGCGCAACATCGTGGATAACTACTCCACATATTGTAGTCCAGGGCAGTGAACGATTAAGGATTACCTGTCAGATGTATGCATAATGCACGTGCATCGGATGTGTTTAAAGTTTGTTGTTTACAAATGAATATTCAAAAATCGGCGCGTCCTTACGTTTTTATCGACAAATTGGAAAACGTGTGGGCACGATCCAATTGAGATGCATACATTATTGAAACGTTAAATGCATACATTAATTTATTTTTAAATCAATGTGCACAACACGTCTTTTCGGTGTTCTAAGTTGTATTTTACTGAATGTGTAGGGGGTTTTCTTCTGTGTGTGCGTGGTGTGACATGCATGTATGTCACAAAAGTGACTCTCACTTCACGTTGTTGTAAATATTTTATTTTGGAATATCCCTTTACAATTTACTCTTTCCCACAACGCTAAATAGTGTTCAGTTTGTAAACGTGTCAATTTACTGTCCCTTCAAATGAACTCGGCGCATTGATTGTCTTAACAGCTGGCAACAAAAGTGAGTACACCCCTACATGCAAATGTACAAATTGGTCCCAAGAGTGTCAGTGTTTTGTGGGGTGACCATTGTTTTCCAATACATTTGTTTGAGGATGCCCCCCTCCCAACCCTCCATACTTTCCCCATCCTTAGACACACTCACAAGTGCTCAACTGGGTGTAAGTCTGTTTACCTACATTGCCAGTTCATCACCTTACCCTCAGCTTCTTGAGCAAGGCAGTGGCCCTTGTTTGGGGTGATCATGTTGGAATACTATAACTAGTTTGCAACAGGGAAAGCCATCATACTCTGTTTCTGAATGTATTGACAGTTACACTTTGCTCGGCAGCATTCATGTCGCCCCAGACTGTGACACTTCCACCACTATGCTTTACCGTAGCTAAGATATACTTGATTTTGTTGTCCTCTTGTGCCACCATACATGCTTGTTACCCTACCATCCATTTTTTGTACTGCTTCACCTGCTTAGAGTACCAGGTAACTGTATCCTATTTTCAGAGAGAGAGTGAGAGTGAGTTCAGCGAGTCATTTGCCAGGAGGTCCCATGTTAAACAGTCAGTAGCCTGCGTTAAAAGGTTTTGGACTAATAATACAAATTTTAAAAGTGGCTTGTTTTACATGCTGAGTGACATTCAATTAAATGAGAGGACAAAAGCTGTTGCCGATTGTTGCGTTGTGGCACCCCGAATGAAAAATGCTTAACAACCTGATCACTGTGCTGCCATCACATGATTATATTGCTGATCTTTTTTGATCAGGAAGTAGCCTAATTTGTTGGGTTGCGCTTCTTATGTTACTTTCCTTTGGATTTAGGAGACATTTTGAATCTCACTGAGACTTTTTCAGATCCAAAATAACAGCTGTCAGCTTCTAAAATTCGGAAGTGATATGTGATGTTCTTGTATTACACTTTCATCTCAATAATGTGATCATTTCTCTGTTTTTGCAGCTGATCTACGAGAGCTTTGCCAGGTACTTGGTGGAACATAAAGGCTATGATAAGGACTTGTTAAACCTGACCCTGCTACCTGGGATTTTTGGTAAGTCAGATGTGACAACAGTTTAATTTGGAATCGTAACGCTGGAAAAGCATCATAAATTAATTTTGTCTGTGTCAATTTCCAATTTGCTCAGGGGAAAAGCAGGCAGAGACGTGCACGTTATTTTCGATGAGGTTTCCGTCTCGTGATATGTTGAGGCGAATATCGAATAGGGGTGAATGGTTTTTGAAAACCGAGAAAACCGATCGGTTCATCCATTTCTGCGTCACTACCGAGTCTTTATATATATCCAAGACAGGTTTAAAACGGACGTTGGCATTACAACTGGCTGGAAATAGTTATGTTCATGACTGAGGTGTTTTGTTCCTCAAGGGAACTTAATTCAAACCGAAGATAATTGATGCCAGCCTGCAGCTAGCTGGCGCCCCTGATTGGGGGGCTCCATTTCAAATAAAAGATGGAAGCCCGCAATAAAAGCACATCTTGTTTTTTCATTGGAAAACCAGTACGGTGGTATTGAGAGTCAAAAAGATGAAAATTGTGTGTGTTCATGTCCCCCGGAAGATCGAGCTTCAAACATGAGCTCATTCACTCATAATTAATAAAAATGAAGAGATTGCCCGCCCAATGCCAAGTGCCACAATATTGGGTTTTTTTTGTGTGTAGGGAAGAGACAACACTTAAGTATTTTTCACCCTCATAAATTATTGGAAAGATCGCCACAGTATTTTGGAAAGTGAGCATTTTGGGCAGGAAGCTGTATGTTTGAATATTTGTCGCGGCAGCTTGAAGTTGACAGATCTAGAGATGTTCACTTTGAAGATTGATTGCAGTTTTACTGTCATGAAGTGCGGAATGGTAGTGGGCCTAAAAAGCCGGAGAAGCAGCAACAAATTATATGAACAAAAACACTTGCAGAGGCACTCTGCAAAAACAAAATCCAAAACACAAAGTCCTGAAAACCCCTCCAAAACCCATGTAACCAACAAACAAAAGCACAACCCCAAGCGGTCGGCGTGGCTGTCCTTGAGTATGCAGGCGCTGATGATGATGGTGAACAGGTGCAGTGCTGAAGGAGGTGCCCCTCCGATCCTGCCTGCTCATAGAAAAACAATGGGTGTTCCCACATTGTCAAAGTCTGTAACTGTCAAGTGGACTCGCATGTAAACCTAACGCCGGATCGATCTTTTTTTTTTTTTTCAAACCCTGTGCCACAGCACACTAGTGTGCTACGAGACATTGTTAGGTGTGTCGCGGGAAAATATCCAATTTGTATGCCTGTGCGGTCTATCGCCCGGCAAAGTAATCATGTAGTACCCTTCCATACCGCTAGGGAGCAGCAACAGCTAGCCAACTGCTTTGTGTTTGGACTAGACTAGAGACAAGCGAATTTGTGACACATGAATGCAGGATGAGGGTGAAACAATAAATATGAAAGATTATAAAATACTTTTTTCTCTGTGTTTATTTGATTCCAATTTAAGCTGTTAGAACATGATTTTTCAATGTTAAAAAACAATATACCATGTTAATTGTTACAATAATCTTTTTTTCACATTTTCAGCTAGTGGTGTGCCGCGAGATTTTTTTTCAATGAAAGAAGCGTGCTTTGTAGAGCTAAGATCGGCCCTAAAAAATCGAGCCCGATCCGACCGGGCCCGAGGGTATTTAAGCCCGACCCGGCCCGAGCCCAATCACTTAACTTGATTTGCAGGCCCGAGATTTCATATTTTATTTGTGAGGACTCGGGAGGAGGAGGGGGGATTTCTGATAACAAAGCCTGTCTTTTGTAACGAAATCTAAGTTAAACAAGACTGTATAAACATTTACATCTTTTATATTTCTGGTTTCTGAAGAGGTTACATTAACCGACAATTTTCCATCATTGACAGATTTTTTTTAAGAGTAGACCGGGAAAATTTAAGGCCGTCCGTCATTTTGACGGGTTGAAAATAGGGCCGTAAACCACAACAGCAGTACGTCCTTAAGAATCTAGCGCGGCACTTTAAGAGAGAGAAGCAGAGAGACAAAGACGGGTGGATACTCGACAGAGACTGGAAGGATGTCTTTGAATTGTCATTGCAAGAGACTTGTACAGGGGTGCCCATTATGTCGATCCTGATCTACCGGTAGATCTTGGACTCGTCCCAATTAGATCTGAAAGGTGTTGAGGAGAAAAAAAAACATTTGTGTGTCTTTGTACATGTTAGTAATATAATTTTTGTGTTAATGCACACTGCACCCTAATCATCCTATCAGTCTCATTTTCCCAAAGAAAGATTTTAAAAATAAAATAAAATAAAGCAGGTAAATCTTTAACCTACGGTGGCGCGTGACTACGTCAGCGGAAGTTGTTAGCGCTCAGCAGTCTGCAATTGCAGCTTGTGATCAGAGCTGTTGCGCTTGATCTTTGATCGTCATTATTCTCATTCAGAGGTTGCTTCATGTACAATTCAACGAGGGCATGGGCAAAGAATAGGAATCTAGGAGGGCCCAGGGAAGCACTTTAAAACGGTACGTGTGAGCTACGATAGTCAACAGGCTGCAAAAGTGCATCGCTTGCTTCCGTGTTTGGCTTCTCATCATGGCGTGCGTGCGCGCGTGTGCGTGTGTGTGTGTGCGTGCGTAAGGGGCGATCCCGGGTAGGTTTGTTGAACGAAAAGTAGATCTTCGGTCCAAAAAGTTTGGGCACCCCTGGTCTAGTACATTACGTGTTGTGAAGAGGCGACTTCTGTTTTTTTGCGAACCACGGTCTCCCGGTCTATTCACGGCCTCGAAACTAAAAAAAAAAGAAGAAAAAGTCAGCGAGAGAGAAGCCCGACCTGACCTGAACCCGAAATTCGGGTCGGGCTCGGGCTCGGGCGGCCCGATCTTACCTCTAGTGCCTTGGCTCAAAAAAGTTTGAAAAACACTGGGATAGATAAAGTAGATAAGTGCAGTTGGAGTTGACTGTCAAACTAAACACACAACAAAAAGAATGACACACACTCATCATGATCATCTTCATCCATCCATCTTCGACCGGGGTTAGTTCGCCGGAGCGACAGCTTTAGCGGAGAAGCCCAGACTTCCCCTAACCCCCTGCCACTTCTTCCAGCTCTTCCCGGTGGATCCCAAGGTGTGCCCAGGCCAGCTGGGAAACATAGTCTCTGGGTCATCCCTGTGGCCTCCTGCCAGTGGGACATGCCCAGAACACCTCACCAGGGAAGCGTCCAGGAGGCATCCTAATCAGATGCCCGAGCCACCTCATCTGGTTCCTCTCGATGTGGAGGAGAAGCGGCTCGACACTGAGCCCGTCCCGGATGACGGAGCTTCTCACCTTATTATAAGGGAGAGCCCAGACACCCTGCGGAGGAAACCCATCTCGGCCACTTGTATCCGGCATCTCATTCTTCATATCATAATAAAATCGTATTGTGACCTTTGGATGTTGTTACATCCCGACTGGTTAGCACCATAGACAACAAGAGTAGCCCCACAGGTCCATTCTAAAAATACCAGGGAGAGGATACCGACTTACTAAAAACACAAGAATGTTAACATTTATTTATTTCAACTTTACACGGTACATGTTTCTTCTGTATCAGCAATGCAAGTGAGGAGCTGCAATATTAATGGTTCTTTTTTTTTTTTTTTTTTGGTCACAGTTTTAAGGGCTTAGTGGTGGACCTTGAAGATGGGAACTTAGTGAAGCTTGCTGAAGATGGAACAGTCTTGAGGTATGCTTCGACTCACTCAGTAACACTCAGAATTTACGGAAGACCCTTCCACACAAACCGTTTAGAATGACTTTTTTTTTTTAAATTTGTCAACCTTTTTACCAAAATGCTGTCCAGTCAGCACAGTACCAATGCTGGATCGGGGATTGAAATTGCCAATTTGTAAAGGGGGCACCTAGTTTGAACACCAGCGATTTTGTGTCGTGGCCTCTTTAGGTTGAAAGCAATTGTCACTATTGTGCTAACACGACCATACATCAGTTGGTGAACGCACACTCTCCTGACTTCTGTTTTTAACTCATTCACCCCCAAAGATGTTTTTAAACGTCTTTTCAACCACTAGAATTGGCTGGTACTGAATGAGTTTAAAAGGACAAGCGAATGAATCCCATCTTGAGTGTATCACAAATTTCCTGCAAGGCCAGAATATTGAACATGTGTGTTGATGTCATTTGGAAGTAGGATGTGTGTAAACGTGTGGATACTTTCTTGATTAGAGCAACACATGGAACCACGGATCTGAGCACTGAAGAGATCATCAAACATTATGGTCCAAAAAGGGAGTGGAAGCACTTTAACAGCCTCAATACCTCTTTTGCAAGATCTGGTATTTTTAAGTATTTTACTTCATGTGAAGCATAATCTGGTTTTTTTGTGAACAATGCCAAAATGCCTTCACTGTAGCTGTGTTATTTGTTGGATTCATTTTGTTGCTATTGTGTTTTGGACGATGCAGCGAAATACTATTTATATGACAACTACTTTGATCTACCTGGTGCTCTCCTCTGCGGAAGAATTGTGGACATGTTGCTCAAGGTAATACTGAATTAAAACCTGACGAAATTAATTGGTTCTGGAAGAAATTTCATAGCTAGAAAATGTAAGTAGGGACATGTTTTCCATGTAAATGCCCTAATCCGTTCCAAACCCAATTTATACATAAATGTTTTCCAAAGCATTAAATGCATCAAAATATGGAACAAATACATGTTACAAATAGATGATTGCACAATAAATGACAGTTGTGCATCATGTAAAAACCAAAGAATAAAGAATAAAAATTATCGTCATTTAACTTTTAATTGCATACTCAGTTTTTTTTTTTGCCCTCTTTAGTTCATGTTCTCTCTCAGAAGTGGTCCAAGGACGTTTGCTTTTGTTGGCTTTTAACAATCCTTCGAAAATGTCCAAGGCAAACTTCAGCGTAGTGAGCGATTGCCCAACTAGTGAACACTTTTTCTGGGTGACTCACATTTCCGTCAAACTAGGGGCGAATGACAAGAACGCTGCATAGATACATATTTTATCTACACGTATAAACACATATGGTCAAAGTCCCTCCTAGCCAATGGGATGCCAGGAAGATGCTAGGTAATAGCCCATGGCAGAGCAGCTATAAATATGCTGCGTTGAGGAAACTCTGAGCTGCAAGTGGCAGCCCATTCTGTATTTTTACCTTTCGTATCTTGAAATTTCTTTTGTAACGAGGCAATATTTTCCCGTTGAGACATTTCGGAAAATTCCGTATGACGAGACGCTCGTAAGTACACTGTATGTAGTTTCGTGTAAATCCGGGGCCGCATACAGAAAAATGGAAGGGCCACTTTAAAATTCTTAAACTTTTTGAAACAAGCTAAAGTCAATTAAGAAAGCAATTTTACATTGTTTGTATTGTCGAGTTAATTTCATCAGTTTTCTGTTAAAAGAGTTTAGGCAAATAGTTCAGGATTTCTCAAAGTTTTTAGGGTGGCCAACAGTTGTCTATCTCACAGAATAGATGCAGCTTAACAGTCGCCGAAAATCATCTCGACATTCAGAACCAAAAAAAAAGAAAAAGCTGTCGTAAGGTGACCATTTTCCACTGACTTGAGGATCACTAATGTGATGTCTTCATGAATCAGAAATAGAGCAAAACGTGGAAGAAACTATTTTTGCCTTTAAAATTGAATCATCTTTAATTCACTGCAATGTTTTGAAGATAAATTGGGTTATTCTTTTAATCATTAATTGTTTATTTGTGTCTTCGAAAAAGTTTTACAGTACACCCGCTGTATCTACCCTGGTCAAGGACGAGGCCTCGAACTGATTTCCAAAAACGTTTATTCGTGGAACACCGTGAAAACTAAAAGACATTTCAACATCAATAATCTGTTTAACAAGACATTAAACAAATAAGCAGAAATAACATGTGCACCTTGTTCAACCGAAAGTAGATAAACTAAGATAAAGTCGACCAGACGGTAACGTTTCGTCTCTCTCTCGCCATCTTTCTTTCTGGATCTCTCTCTCTCTAATTCCCTCGCTATTCGCCACAAGTGACCCTGAACCGGAAATGGCCCTCGAGAAAGCATTCCAAATACATCTTAAAAGATTTTTTTTTAAACATATATATCTAGTTTCATATGGAAACATAAAACACTTTTACAAGACAACAACCTCAAATAAATGAGATCCTAGTTGTCATGGCGACGAATGGATACCAATACTGGTGCCAGCTACGCCCGCCCTTCTCACTCTGCCTACCTTGACCTTTTTAACTAACCCTGTGGCCCATGTCAAATGTCATTTTTTTGTATTATATATACAGTCATACCTCGGTTTTCGACCATAATCCGTTCCAGAAGGCTGTTCAAAAACCGATTTGTTCGAAAACCACACTCTTTTAAAAAAATTTAAAAAAAATCTTCATTGAACACGTCTGTTCACAATGGAACGCTACACAAGGAAGTGTCACTTCCTCGTATAAGGAAGGCGAGAGGAGTCAAGTGACGCATTCAAGTGCACTCAGTTTGTTTGAGAACCGAAATTCGGTCGTAATCGGAGGCATAAAAAAATCAAAATTTTTGGTCAAAAACCGATTTGGTCGAGAACAGAGACGTTCGAAAACCGAGGACTGTGTATATATATACAGTATATATATATATATATATATATATATATATATATTTTATTTATTTTTGTCATGCCATGGGCCGCTGAAAAATGGATGGCGGGCCGCAAATGGCCCCCCGGACTGTAGTTTGGACACCACTGATGTAACCGGTTGACATTGCAATTTGAAGACGTTTTTCATTTATTTCATTTATATTTTGTGAACAGTGGGGCAATGAAGTGAATTCCGATTTTTGGAAAGACATGGTCGCTGCCATTGACCACAATTACAACACATCGGCATTTCGAGGTATGAATTTTATTCCAACTCGGCACAGTTTTTTGTCCCTAAAAATTCACTGGAGAGACGCATACTTTGCATGCAACACATAAATGTTGTTCTGCATGTTGCGCCGGTCGCGCATGTCGGTGAGAATTCTGAAATAAATACAGTGAAACTCCTCTACAACGAAATCTACATGGGTGAAAATACCTCCTAGTGTGAAAAAATCTTCATGCATTAACACCATTCCCACTTTCCTGTTTCAAATTTGCTACAGTGAAAAACCCCCTGTTGTGAAAAATGTCTTGCTGCAAACATGATTTCGTTGTAGAGGAGTTTCACTGTAAATGTATTCAATTGACTGCTCTCGACATTTTTCAGCACCTAGTTTTGTGTATTGACCACAATACACTTTGGTGTTCAACAGGAAGCATTTTAATAGGTAGAAAACGATTTGTTATCATAAAGGCTTATATTGTAATTATTCGTTTTCGTCTTTTCAGAAGATGCAGGGACTTATTTTCCCAATGTTAAGAGGGACCCTGGCCGTTACTTGCAGACCTGTTCTGAGTCTGTCAAGTCTTGGCTACGCAGCATGAAGAACGCAGGGAAAATCCTTCTTCTCATTACCAGCTCCCACAGTGACTACTGCAGGCTCATCTGTGAACACATCCTTGGGTATGGCTTCTCGCTAAAGATTCACAGATTCACCTCCCCCCCATCCCCTTTAAAATGAACGTTTTTGTTTGGCAGTGTGATTGTAATATCCAATGGATTTTTGAAAAAGGTTCGATTCACAATTTTCTCCAAAACAAGCTTCGGAGCAATATTCACAATGAACAAGTACCATTTCAAATGTGACCGAACATTATACACCATCAACAAATTGAAGGCTATTCTAATAATGGAGTGTGAATGTCTGTGTGAAGCAGTCCCTTAACAATGTTTTTAAATTGGTTCAAATTAATAAAGCGAAAAATGTTTTTGGTGTCACACATAAATAAATATTGGATGTATGTCATACAAATTTTATAGATAATTATCTCCATCCATTTTCTGATCCGCTTATCCTCACAAGGGTCGCGGGGGGTGCTGGAGCCTATCCCAGCTGTATTCGGTGAGTAGGCGGGGGACAGCCAATTGCAGGGAACACAGAGACGAACAACCATCCACACTCACAACTAGGGACAATTTAGAGCAGGGGTCGCCAATGTGTTGCCCACGGGCACCAGGTAGCCCGTGAGGACCACACCAGTAGCCCGCCAGTGTTTGGATTGTGGTTTGCTAGTAGAAATTATGATTTAAAAATGCAAACACGGGCTGTATTGTGAGACATCTTTAAGATGATCAGAGCCTGAAAATTAAATTATCATTAAGTATTAAAAATAACACATTGTAATATTATTAAATGCAATTTGTACACATTTTGTTATTTCAGATGTGTATCAATTTGGTAGCCCTTCACACAATCAGGACACATGAAGTAGCTCTCACTCTCCAAAAGGTTGGTGACCCCTGATTTAGAATGTTCCATCAGCCTGTCATGCATGTTTTTGGAATGTGGGAGGAAACTGGAGTACCCGGACAAAAACCCACACAGGCACAGGGAGAACATGCAAACTCCACACAGGAAGGCCGGACCTGGAATTGAACCCTGCACCTGGTGGACGTCCTAACCAGTCAAACCACACACACACACACACTCTTTTTCTCTGCTCTCGCCTCTTGACGAGATTCACAACAACGAAGTCTAATCCAACAGTGATCTCTACTGCTTTGTTCGGAAACGGCAACAGCAACCACCACACTGGTTTACACATGCGCAGTAGTCCAGGAAGTATTTGTTATTGTCAGTTACAGATGCAGCAAGAATGTTGCATTGCTAAAATGGCTACAAAACGGACCTTTGGATGTCAAGCAGCTCTGACAAGAAGAGCTCTGACGCTGAAAGAGAGGGTAAAAGTGATCAAAATGAAAGATGGAGGAAACTAAATAAAAGACATTATCCAAGAAATTGATGTAAGTGAAAGTGAATGCTGATCGTAAATTTCGCAATTTCTTTCCCTTTTTTTCTTTCTACACTGACGATATGAAGTGTCAAATAAGTGTATGCTCATACTTTTGCACTATTGGAATAAAAATAAAGAGTTCATACGTTTGTGTGTGCATGTACACATACGTTTGTGTGTGTGTGTGTGTGTGTGTGCATCGGAGATCAAATTTGCTACAGTGAAAAACCCCCTATGTGAAAAATTTCTTGGTGCAAACATGATTCCGTTATAGAGGAGTTTCACTGTAGTCTGCATTTCAATTTAAAAAAATAAACAGACAGTGGTTCAATGGGAGTTGCATAACAATTGACTGTTGACGCGAAACGATATCCAGGCAGCTCTAAGAGCAAAAGAGTCACCTTTAAACTGGTGCCAGTTCGTACAGATGGTGGCGGTCCTGAGACCCAATTGATGATCGGGCCTTGTTCCTTGGGACCTATTGATGGTTTCAGTTCCGGGACCAGGGCCACCAGTCAGGGGAGAGCGGTTGGAGATCGTCAGCAAAGCACTAACACAAACACAAATTAACACACGCAGCAACACAGTGATAATACTGTTTGACGGCAAGGAAATACTGGGTCGTTCTGTGACAGCAAAGTAGCTGGATCCACGTTTCATCGAAGCGAGGGAGTGTGGACTTTTGGGCTTTCCTGCTTAGGTGACTCTCTTCTAATGGTGTTGTTCTTGTCATGTTGCAGGAAGGACTTTGAGGAGCTTTTTGATGTCATCATCACAAATGCCCTCAAGCCCGGTTTCTTCTCCTTAAAACCGCAACAGAGGTCCTTCAAAAACCTTGGTGAGCACTTATTTATGCATTAAAAAATTGTGTTTACGGTACTTTAAAAGTGTAAGGACAGCAAAGAAAACCGTTTCACACACACACACACAAAAAAGAATTGACAAACATCAACCAAGTTGCCACCCCCCCCCCCCCCAACAGTAATGGGAACAAGAAGAAGGAATCCTAAACTAATTTAATTTTAGGGCTTCTGAAACTTTGTCTCGTCGTCTTAAGATGAGTAACCTCCACTGCTGTAGTTTCAAAGCAACGCAGAGTCAAGCTCAAGGGGGGCAGAAATTCAGAACAACTTGCTTGGTGATCAAAGATTGACTCAATTATTTAGTTCCACCCATGTGGGGGGGAAAAAAACACGGCAAGGTACAGAGAAACCGTTCATTTACATTTTTTGGAGGCGGTCATGAACGCCTCTCGAGTCGAACGGAAGAAGAGAAGGCACGGAGACGTACAAAGACGTACCTATATTTGTTCAGACCACCACAGCTCTCCTTTTTTCGGAGCTGCAACAAAAACGTAATCAATAAAGCAGCGACACAGTTCACTGAACCAACAGCAAGTTATAACATTGTAAGCATGTCTCCAGCAAGGAGCCATTTTGGGGTCGACATATTACCGTAATGACCATACACAAGGCGCACCGGATTTTAAGGCGCGCTGTGAGCTTTTAAGAAAATAGAAGACTTTTCGGCGCGCCTTATAGTGCAGAAAATACGGTAACCTTTTTGCCATGATTACGTTATCTTTGAGAGGGGCGGGGTTCAGGATTTTTTTCTAGGGTTGCCAGATAACGCACATACCGCAGAAGGATGGAACAAATATCACGTTAGATGTGTTTATGTAGTCCTCTAATTTATTGGACGTAGTATTTAAATTTTCTGAAAAGCGCTTTGTTACAGCTGCAGCGATTGTGAAGGCTCGATATCAATAAAGCTGTATTATTTTGTATTCCCTTTAACGCAGCTCCATTTAATCATTAGATGCATTCATTAGATTCTAATGGATGCATAACGCAACTGCAGCCACTATTGTGGCTTCCTTTCTATGCACCTTATAATGCAGTGCACCCTACATTTGAAAACAGTTTTAAATTAGGCCATTCGTTGAAGGTGCGACTTATACGCTGATGCGCCTTATAGTGCGGAAAATACGTTAAGTCATGTTTTTTTTGTAGGTTCAAAGGCCCTCCCGTTGATTGGAAATGTTCTACTGACAGACTACATTTTTATGTACAGTATTTAAACTAGGGCTGTCACAAACTAACCATTTTCGAACCAATCGTCGTATCGATGATTCAATCGATTACTCTGGGAATTGGTCTTGTATCACTGGCCGCTTACTGATTTAAATATGTTTACTCATATTTGGATTAATTCTTCTTCCATTCTAGTGAATGATGTGGAGGAAAGTGAGGATATGCCATCATTGGACAGACCCGGTTGGTACTCCCAAGGCAACTGGATGCACCTCCATGAACTGCTTAAGACCATGACAGGAAAACCAGAGCCCAAGGTATTCACCCTACCTTGCATTTTATAAAATACGGCTGTTTGGCATGAGGGTGTAAAACATTAACATTAACATTAACATTAAGGTTAACTTCAGCGTTTTTTGCAGAAAGCATGCCAAATTTTTCTGAGATTCACACTGCACTGTGTTCCAAACGCAATACTAAAAATTCAACTTTTTATTATCAATGTTCCCTATATTGTCTCCAGTGTTTGGATAAAAACTGATTCGAATTTAGCCCCCCTCCTTTGAAGAAATCCGACCGCAGCACCAATTAAAGAGGCCATATCATCAGCAGGATGCATTATGGTCTGTCTGTTTTGTGGAAATGAGATTGGAATTCTTCCGAAAAAAACACACAAATTTGGCAAAGAAATCAATTATTATGCGGGATTTCCCACACCTCTGACTACTGCTTCTAGAAACAATGTGCACATTTTTTTTTTCTCAAATCAGTGATTAATCGATTTATCAATGCTTTTGACAATTTAAAAGCAAAATGTGAAATTGGCAAGCACCGCAGGTAAAATTAACTTGAATTCAAGTATGTATATATATATATATATATATATATATATATATATATATATATATATACTCTCTCACACACACACAAAATGCACCGTTTTTATTATAGTGCGGCTGCCAAAGTTAATGGCTATGTTTTATTGTTTTTTTCACATTAGCAAATAAGAAAATCAACAAAAATTCTAACCATGCTCACTTGATTTCACCTTGTTTGAGGAAAAAAAAAGACGACGTCTTTCATGAGATGTAAATCATTGAGTGTCGTATGCCTGCAGCTCAATTCATGGAATGTGACTTGTTTGAACTTGCCTGCGGTCTTTCAGGTGCTATCATGTGCCAGATGTCTTTTCACATTTCCATGTCCTTTTTTTTTTTGCTGACCCCGTAGGTTGTGTATTTTGGAGATAGCATGAGGTCGGACATGTTTCCTGCTAGCAGCTTTGGAAAGTGGGAAACAGTGATGATTGTGGAGGAAATGGAGGGGGAGGGTGTCCCCAAGAGTGATGCAGCAAAATCAAATGAGGCCCAAGTGGAGCCACAGGAGAAAAAGGGAAAATTTGAGGTATGGTCTCTTATTTTTATGTCATTGCTTGCCATATATCAAGTCAAGTCAAGTACAACTTTATTGTCAAATGTGCTGTATTTAACATACAGCACAGATGAAATTTCCTACCTCTTAAACAGACAACAAGAGGAGCCGCTGCGGGTGCCCGCACCGCCATCAATAGAACACTTAACATAAAATAACAAAATAATACAACACAACACATAAAACAGACATATGTATAATCAATTCAGAAATCAATTCAGATTGATTTGTGTTGCAAGAGTCTTCCTTGATTAAAGTTTGCATTTTCAGTTTTGTTTTGTTTGGGTTTTTTTGGTGGAAACATACTGGACAAGTTCGTCAGAGTGACCAAAAGAAAGATTAGAACCCCTTCTTCCATCAGGAAAAAAAGACATGTCTATCTTTTTCCATTTTTTTTCCCAGTCAGCATTTGAATATAGCATCATTTTATCAAAATTCAAATTTTTTGGCGAAAAAAAAATGAGACGAGCATTTTTGTAAAATTGTTTCATCATTCGGTAACCTTAGACTTCAACCCTTCTTTTTTGTTCTTTTTTTTTTATCAGTTCAAGTATCGAAATAATTTCCTTCTGCAAAGCAACATAAACAACACGACAACGGGCTTTTCGTTGCAAACGAACCGTTGATTTTTCACATACGATTGAACTGAAGTATGGACAGGAGTGATTGAGTTGAGTGTGTGACTGCGTGCATGTGCGCGTATGTTCGCACGTCCTCGACCCTACAAATTACACACACACACAGAAACTGTGTGGGTGTGAGGTGGGGGCCTGCGTGCGTGTGTGTGGTATCAAGAAAAAAAACATTTCCTTGTTTCACACCACATTCTACTTTGTTGCCTTGCCGCAAGCAAACCCGGCATTTTCTTTGTGGTCTGGCCTTTTTAGTGGCGGCAGCTTGTCGGTTTGAAGGAGTTGCAAGAAGTCAGCTGGCTGGTCAGAATCCAGCCATGCAGGCAGTGTTTATGGGTTGCTGTGATGTGGATGGTTTTTGGTTGCCAGCCCGAATGATCCCCACCACTTCCACATGCATGACAAGTAAATTATAAAAACAGAAACAATTGAAACATGTGATATATTTTAATGTTGCAGTCTGAATACTTTTATTCACCTTTACACCAACACAAGGGTCGCCTGGATGCACAATCTACAATTACCATTTTTTTTCTTATTGTAGCCATATTTTTGCTATTGTCACTGATTGTGACATTTCTCCATCTCTTTGTCTCTGTGACGCACCCACATGCGGCTTACATTTACTCGTTTTTTCTCTCTCTCTCTCTCTCTCTCTCACACACACACACACACACACACACACACAGCTTTCATTTATTCCTTATTTCTCAGAATACAATTTACTGAATGAATGAAATGGGCAGCAGTGGTTTTAGCAGAGCTGACAAATGTCTTTTTTTTTTTTAACCAATGCCAATAAAAAAAGAATGAAACTAGGAAAGTCCGACTACTGCACATAAAAGCCTAATTATTCGTCCACATATGTAAGAAGTATATGAGCGACGAAGGGAAACTTGCCAGCCAGTTAGCGCATACCTGCTTGTTCCCAAGGGCGAAGGCTCTCCTGCTGCTTCCTTTTCCATCTCTCACCAGACATATGTGGATCCGGCTGGATCCAGCACATATTCAGCATCTTCATCGCTCTAATCCGAGGACGTTTCAGGGGGAACGCACAGTGAGGCATGGCTGCGGTACCCATGAGGAAGGCCACATGATGGCTGCTTGTTATGCTTTTTTGAAATGACGTGTCTTTCTCTCAACCAAAGCCACTTTATCATTATCATCATGTTGAGACAGGAGCTTTATCTCCCCCCCCCAAAAAAAACCCCCCTCAAGGATCAACTGTCCAGCTTTATCCATCTTTACTGTCTCCATGTTTTTTCCACATGCATGCCCGGCCGACACAGGCTGGTTCTCCACCATCTTGCGTGTACTTCTTCTGAAACATGATTCTGGCTGATTTCACAACCTCTGTCATCTGCTGGCCATTTTAAAAAAATGATTCACACTGCAGTCAAGCCTGATCCTTCAGTCAGAAGTTGCATCAGACCTTCCAGTACACTCTTGGGAGGGGGGGCGGGGGGGGGGGGGTGTATATATACGCCTTGGGTAGGCAGGGCCTATATCTTGAAAGATATAGGCCCTATATATATATATATATATATATATATATAATCATTTCTGCGATGGGAGCACGTTCAGTCAAGTGCTTTTTTGTCCAAAATATACATTTGCATTTTCACATCCCTGATGTTCCCAAATTATTTAGATTTAAACAAGAAAACAACAAAAATGTATGCTCCAAATTTTGGGGGTTCTCTTGTTGGTCTGGAAATGAAGAGATAAATGAATTGTCAAATGTCTTATGGTTTGCCTGTTGTCTCAACAGGAAAGCATGAAGTCACCTTCCACGATGTCTAACCAGTGGGGTTCCTACTTTGTTGATGTACATAAAAGTGGTGGAGAAGACGAGGAGATCCAGAAACTGACCTGGTGCTGTCACTGCATTCACAAATACAGCACCATGGCCATTCCTAGTGTTGAGCACATAGCAAGTAAGTCTCAGCAAGAAAAATGGCTGCAGACAGTAGTCTCGATCTGTTGTGACCTCAGAAAAGTAGCCATTGTAATAATAATAATAATGCATTTCATTTATAAGCGCCTTTCAAAACACTCAAGGACACTTTACAATCAAAACAAGAATGATAAAACCACAGAAGTATATATAATAAAAGGAGAGATTAATTTAAACTGAATATGCGATGTATTATTATTGTTGTCAAAACGTCATCATTTTTGTTGGCAGTATAACACCTTTTTAATTATCCAGTATTTGTTTTAGGTCGTGTTTCATTCTTAACAAGTGTAAATTTGAGTTAAAACTAATATGAATGGGGGTTTTTTTTTCAACAAATCGGGCCACCCAAAATTCTCAGATGCAATTGGGGCAGCACAAATTTCATAAATAAATATGATGGAATGAATGCCAACCAATCAGTATTTCATATTTGAAC
Source organism: Hippocampus abdominalis (assembly GCA_018466805.1). Lineage (NCBI taxonomy): Eukaryota > Metazoa > Chordata > Actinopteri > Syngnathiformes > Syngnathidae > Hippocampus > Hippocampus abdominalis. The sequence continues at coordinate 10,695,645 of CM031704.1, read as the reverse complement.
AATTTGGCGCTCCTTAGGTCCAGCGAGGAGGCCGATGCTACAGCTTAGTGTGGCCACGTTTGACGTGTCATTTTCGAATGAGTGGTGCAGGCGTACCTCCCGGAGGGCAAAAAATAAGTCAAGCTAACACTTATAGATTAAAATCTAACACTGTATATGAATTACAATTAAGATGACGAAAAACCCTCTGTGAACGCATTGTTTGCTATCTTTGTGACTTCTTAAAGAAAATAGAAGAAACGTGAAAGAAAGTGCACGTAAGATGGTCATTTCTTCATGATCTTTTTCGTCAGCCATGGCAAGGTTAATCGTTTTGTGATTTTTTTTAAGAGGTTGAAGTGGCCCTACAGCAGTGTTTTTCAATCTTTTTCGAGCCAAGGCACATTTCTTTCATTGTAAAAAATCCCGCGGCACACCACTACCTGAAAATGTGAGGAAAAAAAAACGTATTTTTAAAATTAAGTGTTATATTGTTACTGTAAGTGTTTTTTTTTTACATTGAAAAATAACACTATATTAAAAGACATTGAATAGGAATCAAATCAACATCACTTAGAACTTTAACTTGCTCAGAGTCTGACTTCGAGGGAACATTGGTGCTGTTGCATCTTCAATGTCAGGCGCATACTATATTGGATAATTTCCCATGCCACACCTGACAATATCTCACGGCACAGGCTTTGAAAAACACTGTCCTACCGTAAGTAGAGATGTCCACATATATTTTGGGGCTGATTGATCTCCGTAGTCATGATATTATTTATTAGTGATATATTTACAATGACTTGGAATGGACAAAGAGTCTCACATGGGGCACCTCACACCTGACGCTCGCCTGCTAATTACCCACCTGTAGCTCATCAGCTCGTTTGGTCTGGGATAAAATGGCTCCCGAACCAGTCCTCAGTGCAAGTTTGCGCCGTAACCACCTGCAGATAAATTACGCCACGTTTTGGCTCACGTCATTCCTGACTGTTGTCGCGCGTTTGGGGTCACATCCAAAGCACTGAGACCAAACGAGCTGATGAGCTACAGGTTGGTGATTAGCGAGTGAGCCTCAGGTGTGAGCGTGCAGTGCTGCCTGGCTGGCCCCTCCCTAACAATCCTGTGCCTCTAATTTGATGTAGAAGAAATTACTGTGCCCAAAGAAAAACAACCAATCAGACACAGAGGAATGACTTGTGTGTCAGTCGTTTTTCACGTAGATGCGGGCACACACAACATGGGCACATCTTTGCTTCCTTGCAAAAAACAAACAAAAAAAATGATAACATTTGGTGTTATATAGTAACACTTTGTTATGGTTAAAGGGGTTTTCTGAGGTAAAAACAGGTCAACCTTTGTAAAACAGGTCCTTGGTCTCATTTAAAAACATCTGAAGGAGTTCACTCCTCGCTATGTCAACATGTGTGATTCACTGTTGTTCCGATTAATTATTTACTCTCGGTTTTTGATAGTAGTAAGACTTTACAGCTGTAGGTAGCCTGCACGTGTTGAATAACTTTTCACATTTATCCTCCTCATAGATCTCCCTTTGGATTACACGTTTCCGAGGTTTTCTCCAGATAAACCATGCACAAATGGATACTTTCCGAGGCCCCCGGATTCTTTGCTCAAGCGATGCAAAATTCTGACCTGAAAAGCAAAAAAAGGGACTCATCCTTTATCTCTGTGGTCTGTGCCTCCACTTGAACCCGTAGTTTCTCTTCCAGCCCCAAACCATTTGGGGAGCACAAATTACCCCGCCCCCATCACTGAACCATTCAGAAATCTTGTTGAATGTAATATAAGATACAGTATCCGTCTGTAATCAGGTCTCTCTTTGGATATTGTTTTGTAGTGTAGTGTCCATGTGAGAATACAACCTGGTGTGGGTGTGTGTCTGACTACAGTAGTACCTTGACTTACGAGTTTGTTTTCTGTGACCACACTTGAAATTCAAATCCATTGTATCCCAAATCATCTTTTTCCATTGAATTCAGGGAAAGCTGTGAATGCTTTCCTACTGATAGTTGTTTTCAAAGTTTCAAAGTTAAAAAAAAAAAATACTACACAGTATTGTAACATACTGTAATAACATAATGTGCAAATATTTGCTTTACTTAATTGGTTTAATTAATTTCTAATGGTGTGCACGCCTTAACCACCAGCAGGCAGTACAATGCATAAATAATACAAACTAAAAAAATGGTCACAGCTAAGCTCGGTAAGATGCAGTATTTTTCGTCATTCTTTTTGCGCAGCATAACAAATATATATCAGTGAGTATTTTTCATTTTCATCCGCATGTCTTGCTGCACCATTTGTGTTCAAAGATCCATTGTTTAAAGGTTTACAACTACTGCAACATTGATGCTAGTTTGGTAGCTGGTCTGTGGCATTTTGCATTGTGGGTTAGCATTTAGCTAGCAGGCTCCAAAGGGACAATATTTGTTGTATGAGTTGTTGTTAGCCCAACAAACACACACACACACACATCATTACGTCCATCACCCGGTGAAAATATTGGCCGAACATTGGCTCTTATCTCAAAAAACTCGTAAATCGGGTGTCTAATAAGTTGAGGAATCACTGTATGTGTATCTATTTCCAAAGTGTAATTAGTTGTGGGAAATGTTGTAATGTATTAAATAGGATCGTTCTTTAATTTTTTTTTTCTCATTAGATTGTTTTAACAATTGTAAAATTGATGTAATAAATGAGATGTATCTCAATGATGTGTTCCCTTACGCACAACCCAGGCTGTCTGCAAGTGGTTTTGTTTCAGAAATATATGTGCCATCACTGTCATTTTGAAGTGTTCTTACAATTAATGTTTTGGTGTATGAATTTTCGTAAATTTTCAAAATGAGTTGCAAGTCTGTTGCGGTCGGGAAGTTTTGTGAAAAATGTAAATCTTAAGGTGCGAAAGTGTTATTAAAAGGATGTACTATGCTGTTTCAATAAAAGATATTGAATGTTAAAAAAAAAAGATTACCTACCCATTATGAATAATATCTTCGTTTAAGGGACAGTGTGGAGAATTTTTCAAGGTTCATAAATAACATGAAAAAAAAATGTAGTACATGGCTTGCGCCTCATCTTATCGGAGGGTGCCATTTTTGGCCGCCATCTTTCTGCTATGGATATCCGAAGTGGACAAACTTAGCGATCATAACTCCTCAACATCATGACTCCTGCATGTATAACAAATGCAATGCACTCAAGTCGTCACTTGAGGCAATATAAGAAGATGTTTGCGATGACATTTTGCTTTGGTGGTATGCTTGCAAAGTGTCATCTCTCTCGAGGCACCATCGTGCGTGTGCTTCAAATTGCACACGCTTCGAACTCACATTGTCTCATTCGATTAGTTCACTAGACAGCGAGTGCATTTTTCACACTGTCCCTTTAAAGCGGTGTTTTAACTTTTTGGGTACATACCGCGAGACTGCAGATGGCCACGACGTTGCGGCCAGTTAGCGTACAGTACATGTAAGAAAGAAAAGGGTGTTGCGTACTTTATAAACTCAAAAGGTGGAAACCCGGCAGAAATGTCTACACCCATGCATTTGTAGTTACAAGAAATATTTTTTTTATCAATGACTGTTTGATATACACTTTACACACTTCATCCCCTTGACCCCAGTTCCTACCAAGTCCTTTTTGTTAACTAAAATAAAATCATCCAGCTGTCATTTTAACCCTTTCAGGGACAGCGGTTACGACACTGGACAGCGTACCATATTATCAGGTTCCAGGTTGTCATTATTGGTGCAGGATTAAAAGGGTTAAAAACAGTTGACAATTTCGTTTTGATTGCACTACAACTTCATTTCCTCTTTAGGTAGTTGTCTTCTTGCACAGTCTCTGAATACATAAGCTTTTTATCTTCACTGGCTTGCCACTCACTCTTGTCAGTCTCTAGGGTCTATATTTGTGCTCTGTGCAAATCTGGCGCAGAATTTGGTCAAGCTGTGTGCGGGGTTCCCTTGGTGTTGGTATTTTAACAGATCAATGGATATCCATTCATTAATCCAAGGAATCAATCAAGGAATCAAGGTCATCTTTATTGTCAAATATGCTTACATGTGACATGCAGCATAGATGAAATTTCTTTCTCTCAATCCTCCGTGCAATATGCATGCAAACATGCTGTGCATTAAACACACAGCTGGGCAGATAGCAGCTACACTATAAAAGACATAATGTGCAATCTGAGCAGTATAAACAATATAGACAATATGGACAATACAACAGCATAAACAATGGCACTTGTGGCTAATGTGGTAAAGTGAGGTAGTGCATTGTGCAATTCGCAATATGCAGATGATGGATAATGAGGGGAGGGTCATAGTCTGTGACAGGAGGCAGGGGTTGGGCAGAGGCAGAGGGTGGGGAGAGCGGGCAGAGCAGGGAGGGAGTTGAGTCTCCTGACCGCCCGGTGGAAGAAACGGTTTTTGAGCCTGCTGGTTCTGGCACGGAGACTTTGCAATCTCCTTCCCGACGGCAGCAGGCTGAAGAGGCTGTGGAATGGGTGGGTGGGGTCACCTGCGATCTGGATGATCCATTCATCCATTCATCCATCCAGTGTGTTGGAGCCTATCCCAGCTGTCTTCGGGCAGTAGGCGGGTTACACCCTGAACTGGCACACAAAGACGAAGAACCATTCGCGGTTACAATCAACCTAGGGACAATTTAGAGCGTTCAATCAACCTACCATGGAATATGGGAGGACACCAGAGTACCCATAGAAAACCCACGCAGGCACGGGGAGGACATGCAAACTCCACACAGGAAGCCCAGGGCCGGATTCAAACCCTCTGAACTGTGAGGCGGACGTTCTAACCCGTTCTATCCTCACGAGGGTCGCGGGCGTACTGTAGCCTATCACAGGCCTCTTTGTGCAGTAGGTGGGGTACACCCCAAACTGGTTGCCAGCCAATCAACAACCATTCACACTCACTTCTAGGGTCAATTTTGTGTCTTAAATTAACCTACCATGCATACAAACCCAATTCCATTGATGATGGGACGCTATGTTAAACATAAATAAAACCAATGCAATGATTTGGAAATCATCTTCAAGCTATAATTGAGTCCACAACAAAGACTGAAATGTTCAAACTGATAACCATTACGGTTGTTAGCAATTAAAAATAACTTTATGGCTGCAACACGTTCCAACAAAGCTGGAACAGGTGGCAAAAAAAAAGAAATGCTCATCAAACACCTGTTTGGAACATTCCGCAAGTGAACAGGACAACTGGGAACAGGTGGGTGCCATTAGTGGGTATCAAAGAAGCTTCCCTGAAATGTCATTCACAATCAAAGATGGGGCGAGGTTCACCTTTTTGTGAACAAATGCGTGAGAAAATAGTCCAACATGTTTAAGAACAATGTTCTCCAACGTACAATTGCAATGAATTGAGGGATGTCATCATTTATATGGTCCATATCATCAAAAGATTGGGAGAATCTGGAAAAAATCACTATATGTAAGCCGATCTCTCAGGCGGCATTGCATGAAAAAAAACATCAATGTGTCAAGGATATCACCACATGGGCTCAGGAAGACTTCAGACAACTAATGTCAGTAGATACAGTTTGGCGCAACATCCATAAATCCATCTTAAAACTCTGCTATGCAAAGCAAAAGCCATTCATCAACAACACCCAGAAACACCGCCGGTTTCTCTGGACCTGAGCTCATCTAAGATAGGCTGCTGCAGAGTGTCAAAGTGTCCTGTGGTCTGACGAGTCCACACTTCAAATTGTTTTTGGAAATTTCAAACGTCATAGATTCCAGGCCAAAGAGGAAAACAACCATCTGGACTGTTATGGATGCGAAGCTCAAATGCGAGCATCTGTGATCGTATGGGGCTGTGTTAGTGCCTAGGGGTATGTGTAACTTACACATCTGTGAAGGCATCATTAATGCTGAAAGGTACATAGTTCTGGAGAAATATATGCTGCCATCCAAACAACGTCTTTTTCATAGACGCCCGTGCTCATTTCAGCAAGACAATGCTAAACCACATTTGGGACTTGTTACAACAGTGTGGCTTCATAGTAAACGAGTGTGGGTACTCGACTGGACTGTCTAGACCTGTCTCCCATTGAAAATGTGTGGTGCATTACGAAGCGTAACAACAGTGGAGACCCCGAACTTTTGAACAGCTGAAGCTGTACATCAATCAAGATTGGGAAGAAAAAAAATCCACCTTCAAAAGAATACAGCGGAAAACATGAGCCTGTCGTATCTTTTTTTTTTTAAATTTGTTGCAGCCATAAAATTCTTAAGTTAATGATAATTTGCTAACGCGGCACGTTGGTCGACTGGTTCGCATGTCCGCCTCACACGACAAGTCGTGGGTTTGATTCTGACCCCAGCTTTCCTGGATTGGAGTTTGCATGTTCCCCTCATGCCTGTGTGGATTTTCACCAGGTGCTCATGCAGGGTAGGTTGATTGAATGCTTTAGAGCAGGGGTGTCCAAAGTCGGTCCTGGAGGGCCGCTGTCCTGCCTGTTTTCCCAGCTCTCCCAGGAGCAACACACCTGATTCACATCATCAGGATTGTTCTAATGCTGCTCCAGAGCTGGTTGATGAGCTGATCATTTGAATCAGGTGTGTTACAGCTGGGAGAGCTGGAAAACAGGCAGGACGGCGGCCCTCCAGGACAGACTTTGGACACCCCTGCTCTACAGCATGCAGAGGAAACTCTGGTTCCTCGAGAGCCATATGATCAGCCAGCTGATCAGCAAGTTCTGTCGAGGCCTGAAATGATCATGAACAATTGAATCAGGTGTGTTGGAGTCGGGAGGGATCTAAAACAGGCAGAATACGGCCCTCAAGGAACTGGAGTTCCCTACCCCTGATCTATATTGTTCCATTTTGAACGTGAATGGTTGTTTGTCAATGTGTGCCCTGCAATTGGCTGGCAACCAGCTCAGGGTGTGTCTGTAAAAACAATTAAGTTGATCAGTTTTAACTTTAAATATCGTGTCTTTGTCATGTAATCAATTAAATATATGTTGAAAATGACTAATACTATCAAAATCTTTTTCCATTTTCAAACATTTTTTCTAAAACTCCAGGGAGCCACTAGATGTCGCTAAAGAGCCACATGCGGCTCTGGAGCCGCGTGTTGCCGACCCCCACTCTAGCTATATGAACCTGTTGGACTTGTACAAAATAATTCTTCCTAACCGGGCTTCCAATTTTTACTCTTTCATATTTTTCTCTTGTACATTTACACTGTTCCCCTAATTGTGACTGAATTTTGTAATTCTGTAACTTTTTTGTTCTTTGGAGGGGAGATGTCCGAAATTTTGCGGCTTCGTGAGACTCGTTCAACAGCACTTCTGTCTACTTTGCCAATCAGGTCTTCTGACTTCTCCAACTCTAAACGGGACTTGGACAGACCACACCCAACCCGCGGATCCCTCAATTCGTACTTAATTTCATAGAAAACGGCGTAAGACTCAGGTAAACTCAAACATGTCTTGGATTTTGATTCACCATATCCAAACATTCGGCTTTTCTTCAACCGCCACCACGACAGACATTTTGAATCGGCACAAGCGGCGGTGTCCGCGGGGTCGGAGGGGAGGGGGTGAAAGGGAGGGGGGGGGGGGGTGAAAAAAACTCAAGGTCTCCTTTAAAATCCCCCTTCCCCCGCCCCCTTTTTTTCAACCACGCATTCCCACTTACGATTATGTTCCCTCCTCGCCACGACATTCCTTTGCGCTGCTCTTAGCCCATAAAATCTCTTTTTCACCTTGACATCGATGTTGCTGCCGGATGAAATTTGAAATGACCGGAGTAGACTTGGTGAACTCTTCCTCGGACAGGTAAGGTGAACGTAACTGGAAGTCCTTCAGAGCTTTAATTTGTAGTCAATAGGGAACAAGGCTACTTTTGTATGACCATATGGTATTATTGGCATTATCGAGAGATTGTTATCCAGTATTTGCTGGAGTTCATTCCAGTGTTCCAAAGAAAGGAACTCCCGAATCCATGTCGCAATGTCCATTTCCAGTTAAAGGCAAACTATTGTGACAGGATCCAATGACGATGTTGAGTATGTTTCAATTGAGAAGGGGTAGCTTGCCACATAGCTTCCCACCCACACAACTTTCTCATGCTTCACCACCAAATATACCGGTTGTTTAGTTTTCTTGAAAACGTAAAATATGGGCCCTCGGGGTAGCGACCAACTATGCGTTTCTTCGTGTGAATTAATCTGCGTGGGGACTTTCATATATTTTTGGACATTTGTTTTTAATTCGTGCGATTAACATGATCAATTTTTTTTCAGATTACACTCAACTAACACGTGAGCTCCAACTACAAAAACGTGTTGTAATGACTAATAATCGCAGTGGTAATAGTTATAAATCGTGATGTGAATGTGCATTTGTTTTTGATAATTTTTTGTTATTAATTATTCACTCATAGTTATGCCAAAATATATCACGATTCACTTAAAAGTAAATCTCTTTTATTCATTACTTATTCGTATAAATACTGTCCTAAGGTCGTGGGCTAAAATGTTAACATTTTATTCGTGATTCATGAATTACTCATGACTATATTTTGTTTGCACGTTTGTTTAAAGTGTTTGTTCAACATGCTTCTATCGGCCTTTCAACTCATTCACTCAACTCGGTATTGAAATGAAAATGCTCAGTCAATATACGTTGGATTTTGTATGCATTAAAAAAAATGTGTAACATTTTATCCATCAAACCAGCGACATTACTGTGTTTCAAGATCTGGAAATAAAAAGCAATTCAGTTGCCTCTTTTGTCATTTGATTTTTTTTTCTTCATGATGACTAATTATAGTAACTCATATGTGATGGAAAAAAACAATCAAACAAAGGAACAGAATACATCTAAGCATTAGGAAGTTGTTTTTCAGTTTTCAGTTTTTCCAGCTGGCTATTGCCAAGAGCTCTGCTAAGCTCATGGAATTTACTCACTTGAAAACAGTAGGCCGACTTTAATAATTCTGTGAAGCACAGCAGTTTGGTTTTAAGACCGTTTCAACCGAGAGAGTAATGGTTCTTCGGAAATCAGCAGACCTGCTTGTCTGGTCATATGAGTGTGCATTCCTAGTCTAAGTGACCAGTATTTGTCTTCACATGAATATGATTAATCAATTTAGAAAGGGGAAAACAATATCCACAGATGTCTGCATCGTGGCAATATTAAAAGACGGAACAACAAAGACTGGGGTTTTGTGCTGAATAATGGGATATTTCTGTTGGAGAGGCTCAGCTATCAACAGCTGTCTCTGATTATTCTGAGAATGTGGGGCTTTTGTGCAGGGTATGTGATGACTCCTTCCAATCCTTTTCCTCTCTCAGTTGAACTCCTTTGGCAATGTCGCAGCCCCCTCTCTGATGAGACGATGAGAACCCACACTCGTGGGGCCCCCACAGTCTTCCTCTTAAGTCTGCTGTTGCTCCTGCTCTCTCCGACTGCAGCAGACCCAAGTGGGGGAATCCCCTTCATGGGAGGCAACTACAATGGGCACCCAATGCTGTATTTCGATCGGACGGACATTGTAGAACTTCAGATGGCTGCCGGAAGCACTCATAGGGAGATGGCAAGACGGATCCGCGAGGCTGGGGAAACTATGCTGGAACGCCCAGAAGAGTACCTGCCTCCCTGGAGCCCGATAGAGTTCAGTGCCAGATGGAATGAGGTTTATGGAAACAACCTGGGTGTGCTCTCCATGTTCTGCCTGCTGTACCCACACAGAGCTGGAGCACTGGATCTTGCCAAAGACTACATGGAGAGGATGGCAGCTCAGCCTAGTTGGTATATTTTCATCCTGTTTAATTATCTCATTTCTGAAAATAATATCTCATGCCAGAAAAGTCTTGATAAAAATAAGTTTGTAAAAGTATTGCTCCATAACTGACAGGTGTCTTTTGTTGCCCAAGCTTTGTCCTGTTCATTGATTTATTGAAAGAATAGATCGTTCTCAGTGCTAAGCATAAATCTTATTTTCAGATTTGTATTTTATCTCTTGTAGACTACATTTAGACTGTGAGGTGAAAAAGTTGTCCGAGGGTCGAAAAATAAGCAATTGTAAAGCTGAGATAAGATAAGAAAATGAGCAGATAATAAAATACGTTTAAGTCATCGCACAACATTGACCTTAGCCAGCACAACCATTTGGAATGTCCAGAAGAAGAAAAATAACCACTGGTAAAAATAAAAGAAAGGAAAACAGTAGTTCATGACATTTTGAGAGCTCACCTGAACTCAACTTTCTATATAGAGCACTTTAAAACAACCATAGCATACAAAGTGCTGTGCATTGAGCGTAATTCATCATACTAAAACGACTGTTAAAACAATAAATTATCAACAAAAGACAGTGAAACACCACAAAACAATACAGTCAACCAAAAATCATCAACCAAAACATAATTCATTTTCTCACATCTTGGTATACTGTAGGCCAAATGCTTAAAAAAAACATTTTAAAAGTCAGTAATGGTCAAGTTATTCCACTGTGGGGAAAACATGCAGAATATAAATCATGCACTGCATACATAATAAAACCATAAAATTATGATTACACATTGTCTGTTTATTTAATTTTTGAACATGTTGGTAGACTGTAGGCTGAATGCTACAATTCTTTTTTTCTACTCACGCATGTGCAAGTCAATAATACCCACTTTTGGAAAAATAGTACGTTTGTAGCATTTTGCCTACAAGTACCTTCGAACATAGTTGCGAGTATGTTTGAACGTAGCTGCGAAAAAGTTCGAACATACTCGCAAATATGTGCGAATCTACTCACAAGTACTCGCTTTCCTTTTCCGTACTGTGGTTATCACACTTTCCATCTTATCCATCACTAATTCCCCTGTTTGGTGGCATCCCCTCTAAAAATACAAAAACGCCTGAAAATAATTCTCTGAGCTGAAGTCTCATACTGTGACCTCCAATTTATTTCAGGCTATTTTATTTTTTAAGGATGTTATACTTTTGACATCCCATGAATTGTTTTTAATAATAGGGTAATATCATCTTACCTGGCTTTTTTTGGTGAGATTTAGTAACAATGCATTGTTCGATGATTAGGCTTTGGTACAGGAAATATGTTTCACAGCTGTATCCAGAACCCCGTCTCCACCACTGAAAGGAAATGAAACACGCAGATGTGAATCATGTGATTAGGAGTTGCCCATTTCTGTTTAATGGAAGACTAAGACTGGTTCGCCTCTGAATGCAAATGGGCAGTGTTGTGCAAATTACATTTAAAAAAAAAATTACAATCAGTTGTGTTGGCCCGGTGGGCAACTAGTTAGCACGTCTGCCTCACAGTGCAGCGGTGCAGGGTTCGATTCCGGCTCCGGCCTTCCTGTGTGGAGTTGGCATGCGTGGGTTTTCTGCGGGTACTCCGGTTTCCTCCAACTTTCCAAAAACATGTGTGGCAGGCTGATTGAACGTTCCAAATTGCCCCTCGGTGTGAGTGTGAGTGCGGATGGTTGTCCGTCGATGTGTGCCCTGCGACTGGCTGACAACCAGCTCAAGGTGTCCCCCATGCTTTTGCAACAGTTGTAGCTGTAACAAAGTGCTTGACAGAACATCCATCCATCCTTTATCTGATCCACTTTATCCTCACGAGAGTCGTGGGCGTGCTGGAGCCTATCCCAGCTGTCTTCGGGCAGTAGGCAGGGGACACCCTGAACTGGTTGCCAGCCAATCGCAGGGCGCACATGGACCTACAAACATTTGCGTTCACAATCGGGACAATTTAGAGCAGCCGTGCCAATACGTCGATCGCAATCGACCAGGCGCCCGCAGACTGATCCTAAGTTGACCGCGAGGGGTGTTAGGAGGCGGGGCGGGGGTGTCTGTGTGTTTCGGTTTTGTTCATGTTGCTCATCATGGTGTGCGTGCATGCATATGCGCGCGTGTGCATGATTGGGCGCCGGCGTGTCTACGTGCATGCGTGTGTAGATGATATGCTTGCATGTGCGCGATCGGGTCAATCGTGGGAGATTGGTACCTTCAAAAGTCGATCTTTGGTCAAAAAAGTTGGCCACCACTGTTTAGAGCATAGGTGTCAAACGCAGGTCCTGGAGGACCACTGTCCTGCATGTTTTCCAAGTCTCCCTGTTGCAACACACCTGATTCAAATGATCAGGTTCAATGTCAGGCTTCCACAGAGCTTGCTGATGATCTGATCATTTGAATCAGGTGTGTTGCAACAGGGAGACTTGGAAAACATGCAGGACAGCGGCCCTCCAGGACCTGAGTTTGACACGCCTGGTTTAGAGTGTTCTACTAACCTGCCATGCATGTTTTTTGGAATGTGGGAGGAAACTGGAGAAAACCCACGGAAGCACACGGAGAACATGCAAACTCCACACAGGAAGACGAACCCTGTTTACAGAACAGTTAACCTAAAGCAGGGGTCGGGAACCCCTATTGACTAAGGGAGCCATAAAAGCAAAATATTTGGAAATGTATTTCAGTGAGAGCCATATATATTTTTATATATGGCTCTCACTGAAATACATTTCCAAATATTATATTATATATATATACACACACATTTATTTTAAAAGTGATTTCAACAAAATGTCAGTATAATAAGCCTCCGAATGTATTTTTAAAAATAATTTTGTGATAATACTCACCATTAATGGTTTTCCGTTCCTCACGATTGCTAAAAATCCAGCAAAACTATCGGAATGAAAGTCATCTTACCTTTCGGCTGTCTCTCGCACAGTGTTTTGATGCAGAACGTAGCATGGAGCGTGTCAAAGTGCCGCTCTGCATTCGACCATTTCATTGATGGTATTTTGTCATTGCGAATCAAACACCGCAGAAGCCGTTCTCTCCACAAAGGCGAATCCTTTGGTCCATTTGTCCTGAAGTCTACCAAACTCGTCATCTATTTTTCTTTTCGCCATTTTATTCGCTAAGGATTAGCTTTGAGCTAATGGCCGAGCGGGTTGATTCAAAAGGGGGCGTACACCTGTTTCCACAGCAATGGCAACGTTGGCCAGTATCATCCAATCAAAATGGCTCCTGGAGCCAACAGCAGCCCAAACAGGAAATGAGCAGTGAAAAATCGATCGATGGATGCATTAATAAACAAACGAGAATATTTTTTTTTAAATCTGAGAGCCAGATGCAATCATCAAAAGAACCATATCTGGCTCATGAGCCATAGGTTCCCGACCCCTGACCTAAAGTAACATAATATAACAGCACATAACATACGGACAGTCATTCAATCTTCACCCCTTTTGCCCTTTGTTGTTTGAAGCAATTCAAGATCAAAGAGGAGAGAATCAAAGTGTCCTTTTACTAGTGGATCAGAGACGTCATGCTCAAAATGTGCACATGTCTGCTAGAAGCTAAGTTTGAGAGTAAACAAGAAGCTGCCATGTCCATTGACGAAAAAAGTGATTGGTTCACAACTCCTGTCCCATGTAAATCCGCTTCAATTCCAAGCGGCGACTCTCAGTTCAATTTGACGTCGCATACACATCTCCTTTCAGTTAGATGTTGCTGGTTTGCTTCCCGGCCAGTGCCCCAACACTCTGCAACTTGAGATAGATGGGAGGCTTGCACCACGAAAGGCATCAAGTGTGAAAACTCTGCCAGATGAATCATATGAGTGACTCACGTTGGCGAGCCCGTTTGGGAGGAGCCGAAAGTCTTAACTACTACTTAACCAACCAAACTCATAGCTGTGCTGATAAAAAAATCCTGTTTTGTCCTGCAGGTTGGTGAAAGATGCCCCCTGGGATGAAGTTCCTGTGGCACACTCTTTGGTTGGGTTTGCCACAGCTTATGACTTCCTGTTTGAATACTTGAGCAAGGATCAACAGGAGCGATTTCTCCAGGTGATCGGCAAGATATCTCATCTTATGTATGAGAAATCCTATAGCCGTGGCTGGGGATTTCAATACCTACACAACCATCAGCCAACTAATTGTGTGGCTTTGCTCACAGGAAGCCTGGTTTATATGACTCAAGGTCAGTAAGAATGTGTTAATGTGTCTTTTTTTTAGCCTACAGGATGTCATAAGGGGTGTTCACACGGCACACATTTGCTCCGGTGCTGCACCGATGTATTTTGCTGCGATATATTTTACACCGGAGCAAATTTTGTGGAGCAGTCACACGTACAAAGACGCTGAGCGTGTTAACCCCGGTGTAGCACCGGTGCAGCCCCACTTGCGGTCACACGGCAGTTTCTGCAGCGGTGCAAAACGATAGAGAACAAAGAGCTGTCGTGTTGGTTCTTTTTAAAAGATACACAACTCAAGCAACTACTGTACAGGCACGTCCTTCTCCTTCTCAGTCTCCGTGCCTTCTGCTCAAGAGGCGTTCAATGACCGCCCCCAAAAACGTAAATCAACAATGACTTCAATGACACTCAGAAAAGCAAACATATAATGCGCCAAAAAGAAAATCAGGAGAGGAAATCACAAAATAAATTCTAAGGGGGGGTTGTGAACACACAACAGAGGAACAAACTACACAAACAACTCAGAGACAGTCCAGTCTCCTACAAAAGGAAAGATGACGGAAGTACAACAGAGCACGAAAGCAACTCATTCTAGCCGTGCGTAATCAACTCTTCTCATGCGTAGCGAGGATACTCCCCCCGCAAACGAGCATTTGCTCCGGAGCAAATTTTTAACCCTTTAGCGTTCACACGTACCATTTTACATCTGTGCTGCCCCGCAAACGAGCATTTGCTCCGGAGCAAATTTTTAAACCACCTCACTGAGTTAAATTTGCTCCGGTTCAAGCAAGGGCTACACCGGTGTAACTTTGCACGTGTGAACGCTCTACTGGGGCAGCACCGGCGCAGCACCGGAGCAAATGTTGCTATGTGAACGCCCCTATTGTGGAAACTACTGAAAAAAGCTTGATATTAGATGAATTTACCTTATTCCTCATCACGTTGCATATACTGCATATTTTCCCCTAATGTATACCTTGGGCCACGTTACATGATTGCAGCAAGTTTGGTTTGGTGGTGATAGGTATAGAGTTGAATCGGGGTAGTCAAAATCTTGATACTCATATTTTTATTTTGCAACATTCCTGATCTTGGATACACATGTTGTTATTATAGCCGTGAGTTATTTATAGTGATGCATGACATAAAAATGTCAACGGATACAGAAAATTTCCCGCTTTGTATGGCCGATACCGATAATATATATATATATATTTTTTTTGTATATTGCAAATATATCTGTTGTTGCAGTTTAAAAGAACAAACAAATTCAATCTTACTTCCAACTAATGTAGCGCCGTCCGAGGATGATATAAGTGAATGGGAGCCAATAGACGCTGTGAAAATGTTTACCCCCGGTATCAGTATTTATAATAAATATTGTCAAGGAGACTTGGGCTGGTTGTACGTGTACAACGTATCATTTTTTCGCCACATGGGAAATTTGGCGCTCATCCTTCTTATGGATGTATTCACACCGACACTGTTTGGTCTGTAGGTTTTGTTTCCCATTCCGGTCCGGGCCTTTTATTGAGGTATGAATACACGTGAAGGAATACTTGTGCGGGCTAAACAACCGAACCAAGATCCACTTTTTGAGATGGTCTTGGTGCTCTTCCAAACTGACTAGGTACGGTTCGCTACAGGTCATAGTAGAAACTACTGCCGATCCAAATTAAATGAGAGAGACCTCGAGACAACTTTGACACCTTATTGTGAGGATACATTACTGTCATGCTTATGATGACATAATACGGAAAACGATGGCCATTAAAGATCTCTCATACCAGGGCCTGCGCATCCAGATTGTCAGAGATCTCCCGCCGGAAGTGGTTAGATGACGGGCAGCTTTCACCCCCGCCAAGAAGATTCTGCACGACAAGCCCGGGGTCAGGTTTAGTTTACTGTATCCACCGAAATTACGTGTTTCACGACGGAAAGGAAAAGCTCTTTAAAGACCCGGAGGAAGCCCGGCTGTATGCCGAATGTCACTTCGGGAATTCAGCCCAACGCTGAGAGGGGGAAGGTTCAACATACGAGAACATTTAATGCATTGGACCTTTTTTTCCACACCAGGGGAGAGCGGTTTTGAAGGACTTTGACGAGAGGATCATATGGGTGACTCTGGAATGCGGCTTTTTGTGGCATGCGATAACATATAGATGTACGGTTGTCTTGCATAATTATTGCTCATAGAATTATTCGGTATGAAAGGATGGCCTATTGGGTTCAAGGGCATCAGGTTAGTTTTAATTGTAATTGTCAGCCAATTTGATCAGTAAGGCTTTGTATTATATCTGCTGGTTTTGGGTTGCATGGTTCAGTAGCGCTTGGCTGAGGTGATGACTAGCTGGAAAAGGTGGTGGGGAGGGTGTGGTGGGTCCGGCAGGATTTTCCGTGCCCTTGTCTTGGCTCTTGCAGTGTGCAAGTCCCCGAGAGTGGGTAGAGCGGTCCCAATGATTTTTTTTCGCAGTCCTAACTGTCCGTTGCAGTCGGATGTTGTCCTTTATTGTGGCGGCCCCAAACCTCAGGAAGTACATCCTCTGTACAGCCTTTTTCAGGATGAAGTTTATGTTGGCCTCCCACTTCATGTCCTGAGAGACTGTGATTCCCAAGAACTTGAAGGTCTCGACAGTTGACACAGGGCAGTTGGATATATATAAACAAATACGAGTTATTGGATGTATGGAGAACGTTAAATACGACACGCAGTGAATATTGATTCCACTCTTGAGTTCGTAATATTCATACCAGAAGAGATTTTTTTCTTGCTGAATTGCAAACTTTTGCCTGGGGTTGATACAGTCAAATATCACAACATTATCATCTCTGACCGCTGTCCTGTTTCACTGAGGCTGTTTGAGGTGAAAAGGTCATATAGATCTTGGAGGTTGAACCCCCAGCTGCTGACAACGAAACACTTTTGCGAATATGCTTCGTGAGGACCTATGCAGAGTACGATGTTTAACATTCCTAAAAAAAAATCCCCAAATTTTGGTCCAAACCTCTAATTGCAGGGGTTGAAGTGAGCATAAATCAAGAAGTCCGCATACATTTTGGTGAAAATTGATAGCAGTTTTATGATGTCAAGCATCTCAGTGGAGACTGGTTTTCAATTTACTATTCCCACAAAAGTCAGATTTTTTTTAAAGTAAAGAAACAGCCATAAGTATGAATGTTTGCAACAAAACAAGTGCATGAAAATCGCTTCACTCCAGCAAGTTGTGATTTGTTTCAGAGAGTGCTCATGCCCCAAGTCTCAATAGAAATGAAACAAGTCCCAGACAATGAAATAGAGTTCAATGCTTTAGCAACTCTGAACTAAATTGTTCTCTTTCATTCACAGTTTGATGCTTGGCTACAAAAAAATGTGCTCAAGTCTACTGAATCAAACTTTAAAAAAAAAAAAAATGTTTTAATTGTCATGAAAAAGCCTAAAGTGTGATTCAAATTTCTAATGTTTTAGATGTTGTGAAAAATTTCTTGCTGCAAACATGATTTCGTTGTAGAGGAGTTTCACTGTACAGACACGAAGTTCGGATTTCATAACATGTCATTCACCCTTTCGTGCACCCTGTAACCTGATAGCATGATAAGCTGTCCACTGTCGGGGCCGCTGTCCCTCAAAGGGTTAACCTTCCTGTTGTCTCCATTTTTCCTCATAAAATGTCATCAAGTCATGCAAGAGATCGCGTGACTATCAAGACAGTCGTAAATTAAGAACTTGTGTCGCTCTTGTGCAACATGAAGTCATTCATATTTAGTGCTCCCATCATGCTGTTCATCTTGTACAGTGAAACTCCTCATTTTTCACAACAGGGGGTTGTTCACTGTAGCAAATTTGAAACCGGAAAGTGGGAATGGTGTTAATGCATGAAGATTTTTTCACACTCGGGGGTATGTAGATTTTGTTGTAGAGGAGTTTCACTGTGGTGATGTGGATTGTTATCTTTTCTATTCTTTTGGGTTTTCTTCATTTGAAGCAAATGCATCGTGCTTTGAGTTGTATTCCTCCACATCTTCAGCTACCTCCTCATCTATCTGCTTGAAGGTGCTCTGTTAAATACTGCGTCTGACAAAGTCTCCTCTTCGGTCTTTTCCGTGATGAAAGATGCACTCGCGGCTTCATCACAGAGAGAAATAAGAGCACAAACTTTCTGCAGCCCATTCCGGGACTCTGAATGCACTGTAGACAATGCATGTGTGAATCTGTACTTGGCAGTCTGCTTACTATTATTTATTCCCTGAATTTAACAGTACTGTGTTTTTTATTTTTTGTTTGTAGTTTGTAGATTTTTTTTTTTCATACAATACAAAAAAAAATTTGAATAGGATTCCTTTCGAGACCCGGATCGAGTGTTTGTTTGACACCCATTTATAGTGCAAATGAACAGAATGTTAGTCTGAGTTGAACGTGCCTGTTTTCAAGGTTATCTGCAGGAGGCTTACCTGTGGACAAAGCAGGTCTTGTCCATCATGGAGAAATCAATGGTTCTTCTTCAGGATGTCACAGACGGATCCCTGTATGAGGGAGTGGCCTATGGGACTTACACAACCCGCTCTCTGTTCCAGTACATGTTTCTGGTGCAGCGTCACTTTTCTATAAGCCACTTCGACCACCCTTGGCTCCTAAAACACTTCAATTTCCTGTACAGGACCATCCTTCCTGGTAATTTGCACATCAAAATATCAATGTTGTTGCTTTATTTTCAACCTGTGATGTTATAAAATGCACTTCAAATTTGTTGCGGTCGACGAAAACCTTTTTTTTTTTTTTTTAGGATTTCAGAGAACTGTTGCTATTGCTGATTCAAATTACAACTGGTTTTACGGACCGGAAAGCCAGCTGGTTTTCATGGACCGTTTTGTAATGCGTAACGGTAGTGGGAACTGGCTGGCCGATATGATTCATCAAAACAGAGTGACAGATGGCGTTGGACAAGCTGGCAAAGGCCAGCGATGGTGTACTCTCCACACAGAATTCATCTGGTGAGTTTTGGAATACGTCTGTGCCTGTGTGTATATGTGTGTGTGTGTGTGTGTGTGTGTGTGTGTGTGTGTGTGTGTGTGTGTATCCATCTATCCATTTTCTGATTCCCTTATCCTCACAAGGCTCGCTGGGGCGTGCTGGAGCCTATCCTAGCTGTCATCGGGCAGTAGGCGAGGGACACCCCGAACTGGTTGCCAGCCAATCCCAGGGCACACATAGACAAACAACCATCCGCGCTCATACTCACACCTACGGACAATTGAGAACTGATCCCACGTTATCCCTCACACTAGTCAGGAGTGTGTACCACCACACCATTAGCGACCTCTCTCTCTCTGTCTCTGTCTGTCTCTGTGTCTGTCTGTCTCTGTCTCTCTCAGAGAGACTACATTTGAAAGTTGAAGCATACAGTGATACCTCTTCTCGCGAACGTCTCTTCATACGGAATTTTCAAGTTACGGAATGCCTCAACAGGAAAATATTGCCTCTAGTTACGAAAGAAATTTCAAGATACAAAAGGTAGGAAACTCGGAGCTGCGCAGCTCTGAGTTTCCTGAACACAACATACTTAAAGCTGCTCTGTCATTGGCTATTACCTAGCATCTTTCTGACATCCCATTGGCTAAGAGGGACCTCGACCGGACATATATATGTGCGTGGATTCATAGATAGGTGTCTATTCGCCCCTCGGGCCATGAGGTGTTGATATTTTACGTAAATGTGAATCATCCAGAAAAAGTGTTCACCAGTTGGGCGGTCGCTCACAATGCTGATGTTTGCCTAGGACATTTTTGAAGAATTGTTAAAAGCGGACAAAAGCAAACGTCCTTGAATCAGTTCTTTACAAAACGCCAGGTGCAAACTTCTTCTGAGAGAGAACATGAACTAAAGGGGGCAAAAAACGATGAGGACACAGTTAAAAGTTAAATGACCATAATTTTTATTCTTTATTCTCTGTTTTTTTACATTATACACAACCCTCATTTATTGTGCAATAATTTAATTGTAACATGTATTTTTGACATATTTTGATGCATTTTTATGCTTTCGAAAACATTTATGTCTGAAATTTAGGTAGTGGGGGTGTGGAACGGATTAGGGCATTTACTGTACATGGAAAATGCGTCTCTACTTTAATTTTCTAGTTCAGACAATTTCTTCCAGAACAAATTCATTTTTTAAGTAGAGGTACCACTGGATTTCATTTTAAATGTGTTTTACCCCCTAATATTCTCATGGTCTTCAATTCTATTTTTGTTTTAGGTATGACCCGGGTCTTATTCCGAAGCCCCCGTCGGATTTTGGGACATCTCAGCTGCATTATTTCGAGGACTGGGGTGTGGTGACCTATGGCAGCGCTTTACCAACTGGCACCAACAACTCCTTTCTCTCCTTCAAGTCAGGGAAGCTGGGGGGACGTGCAATTTTTGATATTGTTCACAAGAGCAAATACAAAGAATGGATTAAAGGGTGGAGAAACTTCAATGCTGGCCATGAACACCCTGATCAGAACACTTTCACCTTTGCGCCCAATGGGATTCCATTCATCACTGAGGCACTATACGGACCCAAATACACTTTGTTGAATAATGCAGTATTGTTTGGTCCAGCCCTCACAGGGAGTTGTTTTAAGCCATGGGCTGGCCAGGTAACCGAAGCCTGTGACTCCAAGTGGCTGAAATACAAAGCGGGGCCTGCTGCTGACGCTCGTGGCAAAGTCGAGGCAGCCATGGAGAGACAAGGAATGGTTTTTATTCGTGGGGAAGGACATTCCGCCTACAATCCAGACCTGAAAATCCGAAAATTCCAGAGAAACGTCCTCCTACTTCACCCACAGCTTTTACTTGTGGTGGACCATATCCATTTGGATCCCGATAGTCCATCCAGGGCCATGAGCACATTCTTTCACAATACAGAACTGCCATTCAAGGATATAAAAGTCAACGACATGCACGGAGCATTTGTATCTCACGATGGAGACAAATATCAAATGTTCTGGATGGATGACACAGGTTACAGTCATCGAGGTGCCGTCGGTTACTGGCGTTATCCACGGGGGTATCCATATAATGGCTCGAATTATGTGAACGTCACAATGCCATTAAGATCTCCTCACACCCGAGTCGCTTACATATTTTTTGGCCCGGGTGTGACTCTCACCACCTTCAGCCTGCGTGGTGATGACCAAAGAGTGGATATTTACCTGACCACCAAGGAGCACGCTTACACAATTTACCTGCTGACTGGCGAAGTCACCAGCAAGCCTCTTTTTGCCATGGTGATAATGGACCAAAAGAAGATCGTATTTGAGAAAAGGTCAGCTCCAGCCGACAGCTCACCTGCGGAAGTCGAGGAATATGTCAACCTGATGGAGGACAATCTTCAGCATGTAAAACCAGTCTTTCAGCAGATGGAGCGCCATATTCTTGGAAAGGTACTGAATACCGACAGCTTCCGGAAGACTGCAGAACGCCTGCTCCAGTTCTCCGATAAAAAGAAAACAGAAGAGGTCATCGAGAAGATGTTCGCCTTGTCCAAGAAACAGGCCAAGGATAAGATGGGAAAGAAAATGAACTTTGGAGAGAAGCTCTCGGAAAGTCTGCCTGACATTTTTACACAGATCGAGATCAGTGAAAAGAAAGTGAGGCAGAGGACATCAAAGCGTGTATATGAGGACAGTCCAGAAGAGGGAGATATAGACTCGCAAGCCTTTATAGAATATGCGGATAGCCATAAAAACAGGAAGGGCGGCTTTGTGAAAGGCCGAAAATTCAAAGAGGTCAATATGTTGGTGACGACCGGGAGCGAGCGCGTCGCCAGCACGGCCTCTTCCATAAGACTGTTTCTCCTCTTGAACACGGCCACTTTCTTTTTGCTACTGGCGGTCTTATTGACTCGCTTTCACAGAGGCCGAAGCATACACACACAGAGATGTTTTTATACCATCCTTACGATCGATTGCCTGATCTTGCTTTACCTCTACTCATCCTGCTCTCACAGTCAATGTTAACGTCGTGAGTGGGCTTGTCGAGCTGGAAAGGCAAGTCGCAACGCACCAACTGAAACTCTTCGGGTGGCATTGATGGAAGGCAGTGTTGGGCAAGGTCATTTCCGATGCGAACGAGTTCAAAGTTGAGTTTATTCATGAACTTGTCCAATATATATATATATATACAGTCAAACCTTGGTTTTCAAACGTCTCTGTTCTCGATCAATTCGGTTTTCGACCAAAAAGTTCGAGTTGTTATGCCTTCCTTACACAAGTAAGTGACGCTTCCTCGGGTAGACGAGGAAGTGACGCTTCCTCGTGTTGCTTTCCATTGTGAGCAGATGTGTTCAGTAAACATTTTTATTTTAAAAAGAGCGTGGTTTCAGTTTTCGAACAATTTCGGTTTTCGAACAGCCTTCTGGAACGGATTATGGCCGAAAAATTTATACTCCACATAATCCGCTCTTTTTAAAATAAAAATGTTAACTGAACGTCTGCTCACAATGGAAAGCAACACGAGGAAGTGACGCTTGTAATGAAGGTGAGAGGAGTCAAATGGTGCATTCAAGTGGGCTCAGTTTGCTCGAGAACCGAAATTTGTTCGTCATCGGAGGTATTAAAAACTCGAAATATTTGGTCGAAAACCGAATCGGACGAGAACCGAGACGTCCGAAAACGAGGTTTGACTGTATGTGTGTGTGTGTGTGTGTGTGTGTGTGTATATATATATATATATATATATATATATACATATATATATATATATATATATGAAAAAGATCATCGGCTCAAAAAGGATCTAGTTAAGTCTTTTTTTTCACCCTACAACCTCATGAGGAAAAACTTGTTGCTTGAATGCTCTTTTTTTTTTTTATGAAAAAAATGAAACCAAAACAGGACTGTAGTCTTTAATGTGATAGCACAAATGCAATCTAAATTAGGAACCATGCCGAAGTGGAAAATGAACTTTCACACAAACACACTCTAACCAAAACCCCTCTCTGTTAGGCTTTGCTAGAGATGAGCGCAGGACACAAAGGCAGACACAATGAACTCGGAACAGGTTTTATTGTCAGGAAGAGGGACAGGTCAAAGAGTCAGTAACCAAAGCAGTCAGAGGAGCCAAATCAAGGTGTACAGGAAGGCTGGAACGTAGAAAATGGGAAAATGAAGCCTCATGAAACAATGAGGCTTTCCATCCCACTGGTTCGTTCCTGGGCTGAAGCATTATGAGGCTTTATTTGTACTATTGCGCCATCATGTGGAAAATAAATGTCATGACAGACAGTGATTAAAATGATATCATGGATTTGATGTAAGGTAAGATCGGGCCAAAAAAATCCAGCCCTGACCAGGCCCGCTGGTATTTAAGCCCGACCCGGCCCGAGCCCGATCACTTAACTTAATATGCAGGCCCGAGCCCAAAGCAAACCCGAGATTTCATATTTTATTTGTGAAGACTTTGGGAGGAGGAGAGGTGATTTCTGATGACAAACCCTGTCTTTTGTAACGAAATCTAAGTTAAACAAGACTGTATAAACATTTACATCTCTTATATTTCTTTTTCTGAAGAGCTTACATTAACCGACAATTTCCCATCGACGGATTTTTTTTTAAGAGTGGACGGGGAAAATTTAAGGGGTTGACGGGTTAGGGTTAGGAACGGGTTGAAAATTGGGCCGTAAACCACAGCAGCTGTACGTCCTTAAGAATCTAGCGCGGCACTTTAAGAGAGAGAAGCAGAGAGAAAAGACGAACAATGACGGGTGGATACTCGACAGAGACTGGAAAGAGTTCTAAGAATTGTCATTGCAAGAGTTTAGTACAGCAGGTGTTGTGATGAGGCGACTTCTGTTTTTTTCACGAATCACGGTCTCTCGTGGCCAAAACAATTCACGGCCTCGAGAAAAAAAAAAGAAGTCAGCTTGAGAGAAGCCCAACCCAAATCGGGTCAATGATTGATAATTTTAGACCCGAAATTCGGGTCGGGTCAGGCGGCCCGATCTTACCCCCCCCCCCCCCGCACACACACACTGAAAACCAAAAAAACCCAAAGTAAATTAGAAGAAACACACTCACACACCACACCACAAACACACATACAAGCACAGTAAAAACGCGTTGATCACACAGGAGAGATTCAATCCCGTACAGTCAACTCATGTGCGGTGATTTTAATGGGAAACCGTCAAAATGACGCCACGGAAACGACACTCTGCCGGTAACAATCGTAACCGTGAAATCCGCCTTAGTTTTTTTAAACGTTTTTTTTTTTTACTGATAAATTTCCTTGTGTCCCAAAAACGCACATTTGGAACCGTGCGTCCCGCGGGAAAATTATGCGTCTAGGACGCGGGACGCAGAGTTAACGAGATGGCTGCCGTCCGTCATTGTCGTCCCGGTGCGCCGTTTTATTTCGAATCACCCGCGAAACTATTTGTTGGCGGTGATGTAGGAATCCTGTCTCCCGAGGCTTCGGACGAAGCAATGCAGTGCGCATTGCTTCGGGTGTGGCCACATGCGTAATCGACACATGCGTCGAAGCACGCTTCGCATATTATTTTCCGGTTTACTCGGCACACGCATCAGAGCCTCGGCACAGTTGGGCACATCACTACTGGGAAGCTAGCTGATGAACTAGCAACGGGTGTTGCTGACGAGGTGAAGACTGACAGGTGTGTCGGTGAGACAGGTGTACTGATTGGGGGAGACGCCCAGCTCACATTGAATTAAGGCAAAGGTCACCAAAAACAACAAGAGTGAGGGGACACACAGTAGGTTGCTGAGGACAATGGATTCTAACACTCCCATGTCTTCAGGCTACCGTTAAACCATGACACACACGGTGACTTCCTGTGATTACCCCGAGCCCCGCCTGACATCCAAATGGAACTGGTTGTCTAATGTCTACCTGGGTGTAAAACACAGTAACTTACCTTTTAATGTCCGTTTCCCACTGAGGAGTGAATGTCGATGAAGTTAGCATATGCTGAGTTCTCGTCAGGGTTCGTTCAAGGCCGCAAACCTACCCCAAACATTCTCCAGACGTTCTCCAACACTTTTAATGTTTGTTTTTTTTTCTCGTCACAAGGAAATTTGGAACGTTAGCTGGCTGGAACAGTAGATATTATTATAGTACGACAAGTACATTGATGCCATGTCCGCGTTAATATATGTGGTGGGTCGGAAAAGTTATAGGACTGATGTCACACTCACCACAAAAAAATTTTCATTGCAAGATATCAACTGAAAGTTTTTCCATTCTATGTTATCCCCCTGGACTAAAACACACTTCCCCAGACTTTCGGCCACACTTTCAAGCATTCTTATGGAATCTTTCGCAGCTCATTGTGAGCAGACACATTGTTAATGGTGAAGCAGCCACAAGTTGTCCTGCCACAGCTCTCGCCTCTTCTCACACACTGAACAAAGCAAACTCCGTTGGTTCTCTTTTTAGATAGGCTGGTTGACTGTCCAGACTCCCTGTTTGCGGTTTGGGTTTGAAGTATTGTATTAAAAAAAAAAACAATTCATCCACTCACGAGTTTTGTTTACTTACTCCACACAGGCTTTCACTAAGTTTCGGTTTCGGCTGTGCACATTGGATGTTGATTATTTTGACAATTTAGCCGAATGTGTGATGAGTAATTCCATTTTTCTGTGATTGTGCTCTTTCTTTTGACATGATTTCTAGGTTGTGGTTGATAGTCTCCCAAAGTGTATTTCATGTGGACATGTTATTTAAACACACACACACACATTTGTGTGGATGGATAGATTTCAGGCGTAGCTAAAATGTTACATTTTCTCTCTCTCGTCTCGTCTATCCCGTAACCCCAGAGGGTCGTTGGGGCACCACAGACGCGCTGCTGACCAGCTCTCTCCATCCTTCTGTCTTCGGCAGCTCTCATTGCCTCGTTGAGTTTCATGTGGGTCCATTCTGCGATGTTATCTCCCTCTTCTTCTGCCACCTTGTACGGTGCCTTGCAGGATGCCAATTTAGGAGGTAATTTAGGTGATTTAGGAGGTAACTAAACTATGTTCCGCCAATGGAATTTTGCCCGTTACAATTCAGTACGCTACACACATTTGGTGTACAACTTGTTGACATTGTACATTGATCATTAGAAATCAAACACTTTACATAGCCGTTCAAAATAATACAAAAATAATAGTTTAAAATACTGTAATTATTTATCCCGTTTCTCTTCTCGGGTTTCAAGATTCACTACACAGATTAAATCCAAATTGAAACACACCCATCATATTCACAACACAATATGAATTGGGTTGTGACCCAAAGCAAGTTGGTTGGCCCGTGCGTTGCTCAGTGACATGCTGGCAGTGTTCAGAACACATGCAATATGAAATGTAATACATTTCATTTATGTACAAGAAGCAATTCCCATTTTTTTAGTCAGTTTTTATCATTTGCAAGTAAAATACTGCAATTGCACGCATTTTCTTGACTTTGGTTTCTTAATATGTGAACCAGGGGTGGTGTTAATTCTATTGTAGCCTCCCAAATCATCCCCATTTTCCCCCGTCTCTTGTGAGAAACACATAATGAATGTTTACCAGTGTTCTGGGGAGTATTTTATAGATTACGGCTCTTTCAACATTTTGGGTTGCCGACCCGTGACCTACTCGGCCAACTCGAACAGCGACCCCACTGCATCTCTGGTGGCGAATGCGGTTCTCAGCTCCTAGCTGCCTGACTGGCAATTCTGGTGGCGAGCACGGAGCTTCTCGTCTGCCTGGACGGTGTCCGTTTGCGACACGGAGACCCAATGTCTGGCTGGAAAGAAGCTGACCTAGTTCTGCTAAACTCGTCTGTTTAGTGGCCAAGCTAGATGCAGTGTTGTTAGCCACGGGTGCTAGCCGGAGCTAGTATCCATGGCTACTTGCCGAAAATAACTTAAACAAAACTTTTGTGTTGCTCAATGTCACCACCTTAAAAGTCAGAAAGACATTTCTACTGTTGTCCACTGTAGCCTGTAAAAACAATAGATCCGCACAATATTGTTCATTTTGTGGACGTGATTGTGGTTTTTGCTCATAGGAGCTGACATTTTATTCCAATAAAGTAAAAAAAAAAATTTTGAACACCCATTTGAAATACCCATTGGCCATACTAGTGATGGGCTTTTCGGCTCTTTTCGGTGAGCCGGTTCATTTGGATCGGCTCAGTGAAAAGAGCCAGCTCTTTTTGGCTCTCAAACGGCTCTTTTAACTTTAGCTTTTCTTTTAAATATTTATGACAAATAAAAGGAAAAAGAGAGAGCGAGTGCGCCTGCGCACGAGAGAGACCGAGAGAGAGAAAGAGGGAAAATGACAGAGCCGGCTCTCGAGGGAGGGTGCCGGCTCTCATCGTTCACTTCAAAGAGCCGGCTTTTTGTACCGGCTCGTTCGCGACCGACACATCACTAGGCATACCAGCAATTCTCTTCAGAGCGAGTGAGAAGCACCCTGGGCGACTGAAAACTCCAATCCACTAGATGGCGTTAATAAACATTTCACTATTGTTTGCTGCCCACTAATAGAGACGAAGAATCGTGTTGGGTAAGATGGGTGCACGGGTCGTGCGAATGTTTAGGAATTTCAATCTAGAAAACAGGATTGAGAGAGAAATTTCGAAGGAAAAGCCTCGGTCTGCGCCGAGGCACCAGCTCACCCAACCGACCTCCACTGGTAAAAATGACGGTAAGCGTATGGAGGCTGTCGTTGACTGATTGGTGGTCGGAAGGAGAAAAAGATGGGGTCATGCTTTTCCTAATTCCGAAATTGAGAGTGCTGTATTCTCTTTTGCCCACCACAGCAAATCCGTTTTCGGCAGAAGTTCCGGGCGCTGTCCACCAGAAGAACGACCCTCTACTGTTAAATTTGAAGTCCGTGTATGTGGAGTCGAAAGATAAAGCAGCCGGCCCAGTTAAGGTCAGTACTCCTGGAAGCTAACTGAAAGTGTTTGCAAAAGTTCAGTTACTGCTGTACAGATTTTATACATACGTGTTTGTCGCTGAAAGATAGTGCTTTGAAAAAGTATTAAAAGCCCTTTAACGGTTGCCATATTTTGTGACCGTTAAAACGCGGAAACGTGTATTTGGCTGAGAATTTATGTGATAGACTGACAAAATGGCATGAAAAACTGATCGAAGGCTTTCAACATGTGAAGCGAATATAAATCTGTAACGTGTGGTGTGTCTTTGTATTCAGACCTATGCACTGCGAAAGCGCAAAGTACAATAGAATGCAATCAATAGTCTTAAAAAGCTAAGTAGTAAACAGAGTCCACTTGTGTGTAATTTAGTTTAGTTTGGCCAAGGAACTCAACAGACAGCTCACACGTGAAATTGTGGAAGAGTTTAAAGCAGGTTTAAGTCATTAAGAAAATAGTACAAGCTTTGAACATCTCGAGCACCATTCACTCAATCAAGCCAGAAATGCAAAAGAATGATTCAGATCAGGGGCGATCAACCTTTTATGACTGAAGATATACCTTTGAATTAGCCAACCTCGTGCAAATGTCCATTTCAGTGTCAAAATCGCAAACCCACAATGTATTTTTATGTATTTTTTATCTTTGAACCATTAGTCAAAGAGACTAATTGCAGTCAAAGGAGCATCTACGATGTGTTAACGGATTGGAGCTGAATAAGCTATTTACCATTTACATTCCACTTCACAGCTCTGGGCAACTTAGTCTTGGTCATCACATAAAATGTCAATAAAAATCATGCAAGTTTGTGATTCAATGAATGAATGAATGTATGTAGCGAGCATCATGCCATGTTCAGAATCAATGCGTTGCCCCATTCCTCCAGGAATTTTGTTTTCGTGTCACTCATGTTCTTGGATGACTCCTGTACGTTGTGCAAGATGGCATGAGTGCGTGTCAGAACTGCCCCCTAGCGACTAAACGGTATATGTGCATGGAGGACAAGTACAATGGAAGCTCCTTTCATGAACGTCATTTGTTATCCAACCAAAGTAACTTTTCAAGTTTAAATTCGTTCCTGACCGAGATCGAAGCTATGTTTGCCTTGTTAAAAAAAAAGGTTTTAGCTGTCATGGGCATCAACCAGACAGCCAACCCCCAATGGCTTGATAAGGTCATATTTATTTCCTATTTCCTTAACAATACATCCCATATTTACACGAGTAGCAACTTATGAAAAGCAGACAATTGAATGCTGAATATAAATACATTAAATTAATGTTGAACACAGTTGCCTTTTGCATGTTGGCAGAGCCTTTCAATGACCATTCCAATTTCTCATGTGACCCTTTATCAAATTATTTGCCCAACTTTGAATTTTAGTACAGTCAAACCTCGGTTTTCGTACTTAATCCGTTCCAGAAGACTGTTCGGAAACCGAATTGTTCGGAAACCATGTTTCCCATTTAAATCAATGTAAAATGTTTTAATCCGTTCCAAGTCAAGAAAACAACTTTTTTAAACCACTTTTTTTTACAATTTCACACCATAAACTGTACAAATGTAATGGGAGATGACCAATTTTAACATTAACATAGTAACATAAAAATTGAAGGAACATCTCTCTCTCTCTCTCTATCTGTCGCGGGGCGTGCGCCTCTCCCAGCTGTCAGCAGGCAGTAGGCGGGGCATTTCGGCATCCCGAACTCCTTCGCCAACACAGACACACGCACACCTGACTCATATTTTGCGATTAAATCTTTCTTAAATTCTATAGTTTTGCACACTATTTTCCTCTTTTCTTCACCAGGTTCACCACTTCCACTTGCTTTCTTTGGTGCCATGATTAGGGGCTGATACACGATGCAAAAATAACAGTCTAATATAAAGTAGTTCTCACCAAACACGTCTGCTTTTTAAAAAAAAACATTCTTAATCGAACAATACAAACTCGTCTGCTCACAAGCTGTTTCTGTACGATTATTGCATAATAATGAGACACCGGACACCAGAGTGTTCATTACGTGCGGCTGCATTGAAAAATGCCGGCCGTAAACATACGCACGCCCCCTCACCCCCCCCCCCCCCCACACCTTCCCCCCGTGCTGCCAGGGCAAACCATTATGAAAAGAGGGGGATTTCACTAGTCCTAACAGAAGCGTCTCACCAAACACGCCTGCTTTTTTTATTGAACAATACAAAAAGGTCTGCTCACAATGGTCGCTTCCTGTGTAGCGACGAGACACA
Organism: Hippocampus abdominalis; assembly: GCA_018466805.1. Taxonomy (NCBI): domain Eukaryota; kingdom Metazoa; phylum Chordata; class Actinopteri; order Syngnathiformes; family Syngnathidae; genus Hippocampus; species Hippocampus abdominalis. The sequence continues at coordinate 10,665,482 of CM031704.1, read as the reverse complement.
AGGGAGCGCCGCGACATGAGGGAGTGTCACTTCACTCCTCTCGGCTTTGCTACCTCCTCTCGGCTTCGCTACCTTGCGAAGCTACACGAGGTAGCGTTGCTGGACGAGGTAGCGAAGCCGAGAGGAGTGAAGTGACGCATTCAAGTGCGCTCAGTTAGTCCGAGAACCGAAATTTGTTCGTCATCCGAGCCATAAAAAATCAAAATTTTAGTTCGAAAACCAAATTGTACGAGAACCGAGACGTCCGAAAACAGAGGTTTGACTATATTCGGTTCCGGTTGTCTTTTCCTTTTTCACATTAGACCAGATAGGTTTGGATTTTTTCCTCCCTTAACCCTTTCATGCACAAATAATATTAACCGGATAAGCTGTACTCTGCAGTAACCACTGTGCCTGAAAGGGTTAAATAGATGTATGTTGAGAAACTGACATTTTGTGATTGTGTTCTTTGTTCATATAAGCTTGATGATCCAAGACATTTGTGATGAATTGTGTTGTATTCCCTTTAGCGTAGCTCCATCTAGTGGATACATAGCACAACGGCAGCCAGGGCTTGATAGATAAAAAGCTGAATTGTCCCCCCTTTAGCGTAGCCCCATCTCGTGGATGCATAACGCAACCACAGTCACGATTGTAGCTTCGATTCTATGCGCCTTATAATGCAGTGCACCCGATATATGAAAACAGTTTTCAAATGGGCCATTCATTGAAGATGTGCAGAAAAACAATATTTAGTAGTTATTTATGACACATAACTCTTTTGTCATAACCTTGTACCCTTAAATATAAATAGTGAAATGTGTTGAAGAGGTCATTCTATAGACCCGTCATTCAAAACAAAGCAAATCCTAATTTTTACCACCAATACTTAGGCGGGCAATGCAAGGTGTGCAAGGAATTAATTTGAAGATCAACATTTTGCAGACCACCTAAAGTCACAGTTTAAAAAAAATAAACAAAATGAAATAAACAGTGCACCATAAATCAAACAAATGTGTTAAATATGACAAACATTCACCACTGGTAACTCCTCCACTCGGGGCACGATCTCATCCCTGACCTGGAGAGTGCACTCAACCCTTTTCCGACTGAGGACCATGGTCTCAAATTTGGAGTGCTGATGAGGCACCAAGCAGGCGTCTGAATTGTGAAAATCTGATATAATTGATGCATTTTGAAATGCATTGTGTGAAGAATGCTATTTTACGTGCGGCCCGGTAATGCAGCATATTGTATACAGTTGTGTTGGTAAATGCATGCCGTATTTGCCTTAAATCATCGGCATGCACTTATTCCTTTCCCCCATTGGTAATTCATACTTTTAATCTCTCTGTTTACGCAGTCACGAAAGGAGCTGTCTGTGGACGGAGGAGCAACGACACGTCCGATAAAGTTCACTCTCCCCAACAACTCACAAGGCCTTGCAAATGTGCAGAACATTCCTCATGGCAAACTGACCATCACGGAGGCTCTGAAGGCTCTCGGCAGCCACCAGAGTCAGCCTCAAACATGGACATCGCAGAAGATTTCAGAAGAATATTCTCTGAATTTGAAAGATACCAATTCTCTTCTTGAGTTTTTCGTCCCGTTTCAAATTCAGATTATCCCACCTCAGACTGCAAAGGTTAAACAATTGAAGGGTTCATAGGAGTAAATGATGAATAACAAAATACATGTATAGAATCTATTCACGAGCAGAATGAACTTGTATCATGAATATAATTTAAATAAATATAAATCTTTTTCTGTAAATCACCTTCACACAGTGATTGTCTTGTTTGACAAAATTACAAATTTAACCAAATCCAATGAGATGAAACTAGTGTACAAGAAAATGTTGCAATTATTTGGGAGTGTAGACCAATGACATAAAAAATAAATTAATCACCATAACGATAAACATACAGCGATAAATGATTTCGAGTTGCTGAATGTTCACAAACTGAAGCAATAGTGGAGCTAATCTGATCCAGCAAAATTATAGTTTATAAAAACCACCAAAATAACTAAGACAATATATTTTTTGGTTGATGAAATAAAATTAATACACGGGTGCTTAAAAAAAAAACCTAACTTTATTTTTCGTTTATAAAACTTACTCTAATTATGGCAAAAATGTGTGTTTTCATCTTTGTCAATTCATTTCATACTTGAGATTTTGGGGTTTGTTTTAAAATCTATTTATGTCGATATTACTGTTCGGCTGTACAGAAGGAACAACAATCGTTTGGGAATTGCAGTTTACTGTGTTACACAATTCTTAATTTGATTTTTATTTTGTCCTGCAATCAAAAAGTAAGACTAGCCTATACTGTATCCAGGGATGTGAAAGTATTTGCCCCCTTCCTGATTTTTGTGTTCTTTGCATGTTTATCAAACCAATTTTAATATCACACAGAGACCACCCAAGGAAATACAAAATGCAGTTTCTGAATGCCACACACACAAAAAAAACATACCAAAATTGCAAATGTTTTTAGATTTTATTTAGAATATGCCTATGGTTTTTCAAAACTTGAGACCAATGTGAAAACCATGTGTCAAACTCAAGGCCCGGATCTGGCCCACCACATCATTTTATGTGGCCCGTGAAAGCAAATCAAACATGTCAACTTCCATGATGCTTGCTAAAATCTCGACCAAAACTTCAAATTCTCATGTGTAACAAATAAGAGACATATTGTAAACATTTTCTTGAAACCAAACCCTTCATTACAATAACTTAAACAATAGTTGAATAACCCGTTATTGACTTTTTAAAATTTGGTTTCAGTCATAACGGCCCTCCAAGGGAAACGGTAACTAAAATGTGGCCCACGACAAAACTAAGTTTGACACCCCTGCTCTAAATTGTGCTCTCCTCCACTCAGCGCACCGTAAACACATTTTAACACTGAGCTGTAACAGCATTTTGTGTGTGTGTGTGTGTGTGTGTTTTACGCCTCATACAAAGAAATTGACAAGTTGATTGGGCGAATGTCGTTGACGGTGTGGCAACAAAAAATTGTGAAAGTGTGGGAGCGTTTCAGACTGAAATGTGCACTCTTGTGTAATCAGTCACACAGACCTTGTTCCAAGATGCCCACCTGGTTAATTTTTTCTCGTCAACGAGGCATATTTACAGTGATAATGTCGATGTACGTTACTAAAAAACAATCCTACGGAGGGCATGGTCTCAGTTAATCACAGTATGTAATTAATTAATTTTAGTTTTTCATAGTTATTTATTCATATTAATTTATAGTTAATCAATGTACAGTATATGACTAGCGTCGAGATGCAGCTCGTTTATTCACATGGTTTAACTTTTTCATCACCTTTAAAATTACGATTGCTTATAAAATAGCTTAATAGAAGTATATAGATTGCCATCGTTATATAAAACAATCGAAATACATTTTATTAAGCAGTGTAGTAAGCGGAAAAGGACGGTAGAGGGCGACAGAGAAGAATTACACATTTGGTTGGGAGAAGAAGACGCCTCCTCTGGGTAGCGGAGGATGGACAATGGCCGTAGGGGAGGCCGTAGAAAAAAGCTTTCCCACGGTTCCCGGAGTCCCTCCGTCCAGTCGTGTTTTGTGAAGTCTCGGCAAAACTGGTGACGGAGTTTGTGGCTGGCTTGTCGTTTGGCTTGTCCGCCTTAACATTGGCTATTGTGTTGTTTGCGGGGCGTCGGAAGATGGGCTGTTGAACACATCTCTCCCGTTTCTTCCTTGGCTTCGACATGGAAGAATAAATCAGGTCAGTGGAAGATAATTTGCATGTAACATGTATAAACTGAATTGGAGTCTCTTAATTGTGCTACTTGTTGATTCGATCCCACAGAAACATAAACCGATTTTGTCCACTGAAATCGTACCGCTTAGTAAAACTTGTAAAAGCCGATTTACCCTTTTTCACGAATTACAAGGCTTAAAACAATAACGTGCCTTATAAGGCATATTCTTCAGGTACCGTACATGACAAGTAAAAGAGCAATATCGTCCCCCTTAAAAAAAGTTATAACATAGCCTAATTCCCAGTATTTGCCAATAACGGGAGCTGCACCGAGGGCAATATGTAAAACGTGTCGCCAGGTCTCTTTTAAATATTTTTTTGCCACTTATTTTTTTGATTGAATAGTTTAGTTATGACGGGATCGAACCCACAACCTCGCACTGTGAGGTGTGGATTCGATGTGCAGAGGTACCAGGTTCGATTCCAGCTCCGGCCTTCCTGTGTGGAGTTTGCATGTTCTCACCTTGCCAGCGTGGGTTTTCTCCGGGTACTCCTGTTTCCTCCCACATTCCAAAAACATGCGTGGCAGGCTGATTGAACACTCTAAATCACAGGTGTGATCCAAATGATCAGCTCATCAGCAAGCTCCATAGGAGCCTGACAGTGATCCTGATCATTTGAATCAGGTGTGTTGCAGCAGGGAGACGTGGAAAACATCGAGGACCGGACGTTGACACCTGTGCTCTAAATTGTCCCTAGGTGTGAGCGTGGATGGTTGTTATCTCTGTGTGCCCTGCAATTGGCTGGCAACCGGTTCAGGGTGTCCCCTGCCTACTGCCCGATGGCGGCTGGGATCGGGTCCAGCACCCCACGCAACCCTTGTGAGGATAAAGCGGTTCAGAAGATGGATGGATGGATGGATATATATATATATATATATACAGTCAAACCTGGGTTTTCGTACTTAATCCGTTCCAGAAGACTGTTCGGAAACCGAATTGTTCGGAAACCGAAACCATGTTTCCCATTGAAATCAATGTAAAATGTTTTAATCCGTTCCAAGTCAAGAAAACAACTTTTTTAAACCACTTTTTTTTTTACAATTTCACACCATAAACTGTACAAATGTAATAGGAGAGCAGGTAATATGTAAAATACTGTACAAACAAACTGTAATATACTTTATTTTCACCAATTTTAACATTAACATAGTAACATAAAAATTGAAGGAACATCTCTCTCTCTATCTGTCGTGGGGCGTGCGCCTCTCCCAGCTGTCAGCGGGCAGTAGGCGGGGCATTTCGGCATCCCGAACTCCTTCGACAACACAGTCACACGCACACCTGACTCATATTTTGCGATTAAATCTTTCTTAAATTCTATAGTTTTGCGCCCTATTTTCCTCTTTTCTTCACCAGGTTCACCACTTCCACTTGCTTTCTTTGGTGCCATGATTAGGGGCTGATACACGATGCAAAAATAACAGTCCAATATTACATAGTTCTCACCAAACACGTCTGCTATAAAAAAAATTAAAAAAAATCTTAATCGAACAATACAAACTCGTCTGCTCACAAGCTGTTTCTGTACGATTATTGCATAATAATGAGACACCGGACACCAGAGTGTTAATTATGTGCCGCTGCATTGAAAAATGCCGGCCGTAAACAAACGCACGGCCCCCCCTCCCCCGTGCTGCCAGGGCAAACCATTATGAAAAGAGGGGGATTTCACTCGCGCTAACAGAAGCGTCTCACCAAACGCGTCTGCTTTTTTTTATTGAACAATGCAAAAACGTCTGCTCACAATGGTCGCTTCCTGTGTAGCGATGCGACACGAGGGAGCGCGGCGACAGGAGGGAGCGTCACTTCACTCCTCTCGGCTTTGCTACCTCATCTCGGCTTCGCTATCTGGCGAAGCTACACGAGGTAGCGTTGCTACACGAGGTAGCGAAGCCGAGAGGAGTGAAGTGACGCATTCAAGTGCGCTCAGTTAGTTCGAGAACCGAAATTTGTTCGTCATCAGAGGCATAAAAAACTCGAAATTTTAATTCGAAAACCGAATTGTACGAGAACCGAGACATCCCAAAACCGAGGTTTGACTGTAAATATATGTGTGTGTGTGTGTGTGTGTGTATGTGTCTCTCTCTCTCACTCTCTCTCACTCTCTGTGTGTGTTTGTACATATACCGTATTGGCCCGAATATAAGACGGTGTTTTTTGCATTGAAATAAGACTGAAAAAGTGGGGGTCTTCTTATATTCGGGGTCTAGACAGTATACCCATTCACGACGCTAGATGGCGCCAGATATCATTGAAGCAAATGCTGAACTTGACCCCCCAGGCCAAAGTGAACCCCTGCCACGAAGAATAAAAATAAAAATAGCGGTAGCACGAAGAAGAAAATTAAAAAATAGCGGTCAGGAGGAAAAGAGAAGAAAATAATAGAAGAGATAACAGAAAATGGAGAAACGTAATGACAATCTGGAGAAAAGTGGGTGGAAGATCGGCCAGCTTACATGTAGTGAATTCGCCAGATTCTCTGAACCTTTTGATGATATTATAGACCATAGATGATGAAATCCCTAAATTCGTTGCAGCTGTGCGTTGAGGAACATTGTCCTGAAACTGTTTGCCTTTTTTCTCACACAGCTGTTCACAAAGAGGTGAACTTTGCCCCTTCGTTGCTCGTGAATAACTGTGCATTTCAGGGAAGCTCCTTTTATACCCAATCATGGCACCCTCCTGTTCCCAGTTGTCCCGTTCACTTGCGGGATGTTCCAAACAGGTGTTTGATGAGCATTCCTCAACTTTTTTTGCCACCTGTCACAGCTTTTTATTTGGAACATGTTGCAGCCATAAAAATCAAATTTATGCTTATTTGCTCAAAACAATCATGTTTATCACTTTGAGCCTGAAATACCTTGTCTTTGTCGTTTTACAATATAATACAGGTTGTGCATCTCTTCCGATAAAAGACAATTTGATCTCGACACATGGGATGTGATACAATCCAAGGATGCTTCATTTTAAAATGAAACCCTGCCGTTCGATTCGATGCATTCACTGTTGTTAATTCGGACAGCTTCTCTGATTTAAATGTCCATCCATCCATTTTCCGAACCGCTTTATCCTCACTAGGGTCGCGGGGGGTGCTGGAGCCTATCCCAGCAGTCTTCGGGCAGTAGGCAGGGGACACCCTGAATTGGTTGCCAGCCAATCACAGGGCACACAGAGACGAACAACCATCCACGCTCACACTCATGAACCTAGGGACAATTTAGAGCATCCAATCAGCCTGCCATGCATGTTTTTTTTGGAATGTGGGAGGAAACTGGAGCACCCGGAGAAAACCCACGCAAGCCCGGGGAGAACATGCAAACTCCACACAGGGAGGCCGGAGCTGGGATCGAACCCGGTACCTCTGCACTGTGAAGCCGACGTGCTAACCACTGGGCTACCGGGCCGCTGATTTAAATGGTTTTTTTTGGGGTTTTTTTTTGGTCCACCTCTATTTCTGTGTATGTTGCAGGTTGACAACAATGAAGACCGCGCCATGTTGCCTTGAACACGACGGACCACTTTCCCCGATAGCGTTATGTCCTCTCCTTTGACGATGCGCCGAGAGGAAGTGTTCACACCTCTGCTGCTCCTCCTCCACCGGCACGGGACACCGACACCAGTCTCTGCTGCCTCATTATGGGCCACCTGAAGCTTTCCACAACGCTGAGAGACAACATCCTCATGGCGAACAATTCCCTTGGCTCCGAGGTGCCTCCACATCCTAAGCCAACGGCCGCGATCCCAGAGAGCCTTAACAGCATTAGTCTATCCCTGCGGGTGTTCTTCTGCTTTGTTATGGTCGGCATTTTGCTGTTTTCTCTGCTAGGGAACATGGTGGTGTGCCTGATGGTCTACCAGAGATCAGCTATGCGCTCGGCTATTAACCTCCTGTTAGCGAGCCTTGCCTTTGCAGATATGATGCTCGCCATTCTCAACATGCCTTTCACGCTAGTTAGCGTCATGACCATCGACTGGATTTTCGGGGAGGTTTTCTGTCGCGTTTCAGCCATGCTCTTTTGGTTCTTTGTCATGGAGGGAGTGGCCGTTCTGCTTATCATAAGCATCGATCGCTTTCTTATTATCGTACAGAAGCAAGATAAGCTGAGTCCGCAGAGGGCTAAAGTGCTCATACTGGTCACGTGGGGACTGGCTTTTTTTTTCTCCTTTCCTTTAGCTGTTGGTTCCCCTCGCCTCGAGATGCCCCCCAGAGCTCCTCAATGTGTTTTCGGCTATAGCTCTGAGCCAGGCTACCATGCGTATGTGTTGATTGTAATGCTGGTCTTCTTCTTTATCCCCTTCATGGTCATGCTGTACACATTCATGGGGATTCTAAACACCATCCGCCACAACACAGCCCGCATCCACAGCCACCCAGATGGCACGTGCCTGAGCCAAGCCGGCAAACTGGGCTTGCTAAGCATCCAGAAGCCCTTCCAGATGAACATCGACGTGAGTTTTAAGACGCGTGCCTTTGCCACCATCCTCATCCTCTTCTCCATGTTTACAGTGTGCTGGGCACCCTTCACCGCTTACACTCTCGTATCCACGTTCAGTCATGACTTCTACCGCAAAGACAGTTTTTTTCAAGTCAGCACTTGGGTGCTGTGGCTGTGCTACTTCAAGTCAGCGCTCAATCCGATCATTTATTACTGGCGCATCAAAAAATTCCGTGACGCTTGTGTCGATCTGATACCAAAGTACTTCAAGTGTCTTCCGCAGCTGCCGGGCAACACAAAGAGGCGTATACAACCGAGCGCCATTTATGTTTGCGAAGGGCATCGGACTGTGGTTTGAGGGGGGGGGGGGGTGTTACTGGATGTTGATAGCGGCCTCATGTAAATACAGAAAGTGTGCATTGGATCACTCAAGCATGAGAAGCCACCAGTGAATTCAACACTGTTGAGGAAAAACTAAAACATAGGAGCCCAAAGTGTGGCGTGAACTGCCACACTGCCAGTGCCACAAAATATCTTACTGCAGTCAAACCTCGGTTTTCGTACTTAATCCGTTCCAGAAGACTGTTCGGAAACCGAATTGTTCAGAAACCGAAACAATGTTTCCCATTGGAATCAATGTAAAATGTTTTAATCCGTTCCAAGTCAAGAAAGCAACTTTTTTTTTTACAATTTCACACCATAAACTGTACAAATGTAATTAGGAGAGCAGGTAATATGTAAAATACTGTACAAACAAACTGTAATATACTTTATTTTCACCTATTTTAACATTAACATAATAACATAACAATTGAAGACACAACACAGACACACGCACACCTGACTCGTATTTCGCGATTAAATCTTTCTTAAATTCTCTAGTTTTGCGCACTATTTTCCTCTTTTCTTCACCACGTTGACCACTTCCACTTGCTTTCTTTGGTGCCATGATTAGGGGCTGATACACGATGCAAAAATAACAGTCAAATATTACGTAGTTCTCACCAAACACGTCTGCTTTTTAAAAATAAAAATCTTTATTGAACAATACAAACTCGTCTGCTCACAATAGACGCTACACGAGGAAGCTGTTCTGTATGATTATTTCATAATAATGAGACACCGGACACCAGAGTGTTCCTTATGTGCCGCTGCATGCGGCAATGCAGGGGTAAACAAACGCACGCACTTCTCCCGTGCTGCTAGGGCAAACCATTCTGAAAAGAGGGGGATTTCCCTCCTCCTCAGAAGTGTCTCACCAAACACGTCTGCTTTTTTTAATTGAACAATACAAACTCATCTGCTCACAATCAACGCTACACTAGGAAGCGTTTCACCAAACACGTCTGCTTTTTTAAAAACATCTGTTGAACAATACAAAAACGTCTGCTCACAATGGTTGCTTCCTGTGAAGCGACGCTTCCCGAGGGAGCACCGCTACACAAGGGAGCGCGGTTACAAGAGGGAGCCTCACTTCACTCCTCTCGACCTCGCTACCTCCTCTGGGCTTCACGAAGCCGAGAGGAGTGAAGTGACGCATTCAAGTGCGCTCAGTTAGTTCGAGAACCGAAATTTGTTCGTCATCCGAGGCATGAAAAACTAGTAATTTTAGTTCGAAAACCGAATTGTACGAGAACCGAGACGTCCGAAAACCGAGGTTTGACTGTACTAAAATAATACCTAAAATAATACCTTTCAAGGTGTCTGAACAGTTTGCACAAAATACCCATACAAATATATTTCCGTGACAACTTTTCAAAAATTAATTAGTCAATGTGGATGTCTTTGGGTGTAGGTTTTGCCAACTAAATTTCTTTGCAACAATATGTTTTTTTGCCCCCCACTAAGCTCGCGTGGCACTCAGATGTCACTTGATCACTGCAAGCTGAGCCCGAGGGCACTTTGAAGTCATGATCAGTCACCAGCAGGTGTCAGTACAGAGTAAAATGTCATACATGTCAGACATAGATAACAACTCTTTATTTTTATTTTTTTTGTATTTGACAAAAGCAGTATGAATCATAACACCGTATTTATATCACATTGAAACATATTTCATAGAAATCTTTGACAACACTTCAGCCTTAAAAAATTCTAGAAAATACGTTTAACAAGCTGTCTTCAGCGTATTCTTTGTGTCCCTTTTTCCGTGAATCACAATTCCATATGTGATCCAAGCTATCAGTGTATTGTGTTTTCTGTGATTTAGATTGCTGTGGAATAAATAAACGCATCAATTCAACTTTGCCAAAAGTAAAGTGATATACAGTGGTACCTCTACTTATGAAATTAATTGGTTCTGGAAGAAATTTCTGAACTAGAAAATTTGGTAAGTAGAGGCGTGTTTTCCATGTAAATGCCCTAATCCGTTCCAAGCCACCCCAAAATTCAGACACAAATGTTTTCAAAAGCATAAAAAATGCATCAAAATGTGTAACAAATACATGTTGCAATTATTCCACAATAAACGAGAGTTGTGCATAATGTAAAAAAAACAAAGAATACAGTAAAGAATCAAAATGATGGTCATTTAACTTTTAACTGCGTTCTTATTGTTTTTTGCCCTCTATTGTTCATGTTCTCTCTCAAAAGTGTTTTTTTGCCTGGCGTTTTGTAAAGAACTGATCCGAGGACGTCTGCTTTTGTCGGCTTTTAATAATCCTTCGAAAATTTCCAAGGCAAACATTAGCATCGTGAGTGATCGCCTGACTGGTGAACACTATTGGGTGATTCGTATTTACGTAAAACTATTGGAATGCCTCATGGCCCGAGGGGCGAATGACAAGGATGCTGCATATACATATATCTATCTACAGGCATAGACACATTTGGTAGAAGTACCTCTTAGCCAATGGGATTCCAGGAAGATGCTAGGTAATAGCCAACGGCAGAGCAGCTAGAAGTATGTTGCGTTCAGGAAACTCGGAGCTGCGAGTTGCAGGCCATACTGTATTTTTATCTTTCGTATCTTGAAATTTCTTTCGTAGAAAGAGTCAACATTTTTCCGTTGAGGCGTTTCGTAACTTGAACATTTCGTATGAAGAGATGTTCGTAAGTAGAGGTACCACTGTGTATACATTTTACCTTAAAAAGCGAATAGTGGCTGTTGAGGATTTGCCCAACCTGTTGTGGAAGAATGAGTTCCCGTGCTAATTATTGTCCAGTTGTGTGTGTATGTTGTACAAAGTTAACTACAAATGAAAACTTGCTGCATGTATTCATTCCTGACAACTACACTGGTTTACACGTAAAATGTACTTCGAAGATAATAAATAAAAGCACAACGTTCTGCTAATGTATATGGAAGACAAAATGCAGTGTGACAATATTAAAGTGCGGATATCACTGCGGTGCCAAAAACGAAACAAGGTGGGAAATGTGTGTTTGAACTTTAGCTATTAAATTAGGATTAGAAACGATTGTTTCTTCGACACACCAATGGCGCTTTTGCAAAATTCGAGTGATAATCAAGGCCGAACTTGTTGATGGCCATTCCACATACAACATATACACTACTTGAATATTCCAATGAGTATCCCTTCAACATTTCAATTTTGGCTCGGGAAGCACTTCGTGTTTTTTTTTTTTTTTTTTTTTTTTTTAGCCTTTAACCCTTTTGCACCCTGTAACCTGATAACATGACAAGCTGTCCACTGTAGTAACCGCTGTCCCTGAAAGGATTAAGGTGTTTACCTGCATAGAACAGATTTTACAGTGTATCTAAAGTGAATATTGTCTATTTCTTGTGGGGTTTTTTTTACGTGGCCATGGCCAAGACACGTGTTTTGACTCTTTCGATAATGCCTGTTTAGTTAGAATGCTGCTATATCTCATGGTGAGACTGTGCAATTATCCTGTACTGTACATTATTGTACTGTTGAATGTAATAAAATGTACATTTCTACCTTGGTAAGTTGTCTTAAAAGAGGATGTTTTGTTCACTTCTGTCAGCTGACAGGGAAATTTGGAACGTTTCAAGTATTCAATATTCATCTTGACTTAAATGCTCGCTTATTGTTAAAAATGTTAGGACAAATGTTCACCAATAACTGTAATGTGCAGTATAGCGTCTCTGGACTGTGAGGCAAACGAAAAAAATCATTTTTTCTTTCTTTTTTTTGTTTTGGTTATCTTTATTTTCCAAATAGTTCTCGAGATACCACTACAAATCGTGTTCCAAACATTTAATAAATGAGACACAGATGGCAAAGCACTCTGTTTTAAGTCTTTTTGTTTTTCATTCCAAACTGCTTTGCGCGGGTTCGGGGCGATTGAAAAAAAAAATATTTCTCCGTGCACGTGTCTGTCTTTCTTTTTTTAAAAAACTTTCTTTTTTTTTTTAAACGATCTTTATTGAACAAGTCACAATACAATTCTCACTAAATACAAAACAAAACGAACGAGTTATCAATACATGTACTTATTACAAACAAAACAAAAAGAGAAGCCAGGGGATTTTTAAACAAAAATTTCAAATAAGGAGCATATAGCCAGAGTCTTAACAGCTTTCTTGTTTTTGGAATCCTTAATAGAACTCAAGATACTGCTTTGTTTCTGCTTGAAAAATAGGTTTTGAATTACTGTACTCCATTTGGATTTGTGGATATGGAACTTAGCAAGAATGATTATTAAATTTATAATTTGTTTAGTGGTTTTTTTCCCCTTACTTTTGTAGAACCCAAATAGTACATTTTTCCAGTATAACATAAAGTCAGAGTCAATACATTCAATAATAAATGTAGATACAGCTTTCCAAAATTTGTTGGTATACGGGCATCGCCAGAACAAGTGAACCATCGTTTCAGGGTACATTCCACAAAATGAGCAATCAACAGAGATAATAATACTAATAATATTAATACATTTTATTTATACGCGCCTTTCAAGACACCCAAGGACACTTTACAATCAGGAACAAAACAACAAAACACCAAACGGGTGTCACTCAGCCCGGAAGTCGGAAGAAACCACAAGGGAGGGAGAGGGGGAGGAAAAAAAACCTCCAGCTAAAGCATATGACAACTACAACAGGTCACAAGACATAAACAATGTATTTCTTGAACCTAAGAAGATAATGCTTGGTGGGGTAATATTTGTGTATCGTTTAAAATAGATTTCCCTTACTTTATTAGCCAGGAAGTATTTGTATGGGAGAGACCAGATTTTTCCCCAGTGTAGATTATCAACAAAACCAGACCAGTAGGTAATAATATGTGGGGTTGTTGAAATATCTTTTTGAAACAGGGAACGTATGTTACGGTTGTTATTTCTGACTGATGTTGACGTAAAACAGGATTTGCCGATAGCAGTCATTTTGGGGTCCAGGGTTGGTGTGGGGGTTTTAAACTTTGTGTCTCATCTTGTCCTGCTCATGCGTGTGACGTGGTTAAGTACGTTTCTCGATTCCGATTGGCTGTCGCCTACACCAAACGTTCACGTTAGCCTATCACGGCGAAATGGGCAAAGGAGCTGAATTTATGATTCGAACGCTTCAAACCCACCGCCCAACACTTGACCTCGCCTGATCACGCGAATCGCATTGACTATAGACAGCAAGCGTGTGGAAATGTGCTGAGTTTGTAATTTTCACAAAATGTAATAATAATAGGGATGCACCGATACCACCTTCAGAAATGAGTACAAGTAGTTTCATTGGATTACTTGCTGACCATGCGATCGATATTATACCTGTACTTGAAGAAGCCAATATATTTTCCAATTGTGATGAAAACGTGTTTTATTTTATTCAAACTTGGTCAAAACACATCATAGACTTTTCTTGAACATGGCGCAAGTTGAACTGAAACATAAGACTTATTAGTGTAAAATTATATCATTTGAGTGACATGCAGCTGCATATTTTTTGAAGTTCTGACACTCATTTCACTGACACGTAGTCGATCACATTTCAGTTTTATGGTGTGTCAAACTGAACGCTAGGGGGCACTATGCAAAAGGACTAAATATCCATCCATCTTCCGAGCCGCTTTATCCTCACAAGGGTCGCGGGGGGGGTGCTGGAGCTTATCCCAGTGGTCTTCAGGCAGTAGGCAGGGGACACCCTGAACTGATTCAGCCAATCGCAGGGCACACAGAGACGAACAACCATCTGCGCTCAGACTCACACCGAGGGACAATTTAGAGTGTTCAATCAGCCTGTCAGGCATGTTTTTGGAAGGTGGGAGGAAATCGGAGTACCGGAGAAAACCCATGAAGGCCCGGGGAGCACATGCAAACTACACACAGGGAGTTTGCATGTGGAGCTGGAATTGAACCCGGTCTCCACCGTGAGGTCGACGCACGAACCACTGGGGTCCTGAAAACCTTCAAGCATTGGTGTCCAAACTATGGCCCTGGGGGGCATTTGCGGTCTATCATCCATTTTTCAGCGACATGAATAAAATAAAAATAAAATTAAATCAATTCTTCCACTTTGTGCTCTATGGCTGATTTATGAAGACCACACATTGATGGTCTTCAAGGAAGTGATAAATGGTCACCTTGCAGCAGTTTTTTTTGTTTTTTTTTAGATGGGATTCGGCGGCTGTTAAGTGCATTTTTTTTTGCACCTATTCTGTGAGATAGAGGGCTGTTGGCCACCTCCAAAATCCTCAACTATTTGCCTTCACACCTTTAACAGAATGCTGATGAAATGAGCTGGACCAAGGGTGCCCAAACTTTTTGGACCAAAGATCGATATTTCGATCAACCAACCTCTTGCGATCGACCCGTAACCGCCTACGCACATACACACGCACGCCATGATGAGCAACTGTCTGACCCGGAGAGGCATGCGACGCACTTTTGCAGCCTGTTAACCATCGTAGCTCACACGTACCATTTTAAAGTGCTTCCCTCGGCCTTCGAGATTCCTATTATTTGCCCGTGCCCTCTGTGAATTGTACACGAAACAAACTGAATGAGAATCATGAAAACGTTAAAAGATATAGCGCAACAGCTCTGATCACAAGCTGCAATTGCAGACTGCTGAGCGCTAACAACTTCCGGTGACGCAGTCACGCGCCACCGTAGGTTAAAGATTTACCTGCTTTATTTTATTCTATTTTTTCAATACTTTTTGTGAAAATAAAACTGATAGGATGATTAGGGTGCAGTGTACATTAACACAAAAAATATATTACTAACATGCAGAAAGACACAAAAATTTTTTTTTTTTTCTCCTCTACATCCCTTGCGATGGGCGGCCCGGTAGTACAGTGGTTAGCACGTCGGCTTCACAGTGCTGAGTTACCGGGTTCAAATCCAGCTCTGGCCTCCCTGTGTGGAGTTTGCATGTTCTACCCGGGCCTACGTGGGTTTTCTCCGGGTGCTCCGGTTTCCTCCCACGTTCCAAAAACATGCATGGCAGGCTGATTGTGCACTCTAAATTGTCCCTAGGTATGAGTGTGAGCGCGGATGGTTGTTCGTCTCTGTGTGCCCTGCGATTGCCTGGCAACCAATTCAGGGTGTCCCCCGCCGATTGCCCGAAGACAGCTGGGATAGGCTCCGGCAACCCCACCCCCGCGACCCTAGTGAGGATAAAGCGGTTCGGAAAATGGATGGATGGATGGATCCCTTGCGATTGACTTGGGACCAGTCCGCAATCTACCGGTCGATCGCGATCGACGTAATGGTACCCACGAACTAGACAATACTGTACAAACAATATATAACTGCTTTCTTGACTGACTTTAGACTGTTTCAAAAAGTTGAAGAATTTCAAAATGGCCCTTTCAGCCTTCCAGTTTGAAGGGGTGAGGGGGGCACTAAACAAAATTCTGACGGGGCTATACCCCCACTTGATCCGGTGTAGCGCCGTGCATTGAAGTAGTTGACCTGGTTCATGACTTCACTGGTAAGGGAACCAGGGAGTTTACAGTATCTACAGATAGAGGGCGCCAAACGCAACTAGCCGCAAGCGGAGGCAGTCCACGCAAACCACAGCATGGACGTACGTATTGTACTCTACCGTACCGCATATAGGCGTTTTAGATTTACATATGGATGTGAGGTGCCTAGGAGGTTGACAGATCTAGTGCTCGGGGGGAGAGAGAAAGAGAGAGAGGGAGAGAGAGAGAGAGAGAGAGAGAGAGAGAGAGAGAGAGAGAGAGAGAGAGAGAGAGAGCTTCCCTTCTCCTTGTTTGACGAAATTCCAAACATCTCAATTCTTGCTCTGACCCTCCCCACTATCCCCCCCCTCCACTCTCTCTCTCTTACACACACACACACACGCACACACACACACACACACACACACGCACACACACACACACACACACACGCACACACACACACACACACACACACACACACACACACACACACACACACACACACACACACACGAGATTTCTTTTCAAGGTTATAATTGGACAACTCCCCCATCTGTCCGACTGCTATCACAGTCGTCAGTGTCTCCTCCTCCCAGCAGCAACAGAAGCAGCGGCTCTCGATTTCAGTGGAGAACAACACGATTCGGAACATACAGAGCCGGTTCCGTATGGAAAGCACCGTCGCAAGCGGCGGTCCAGCGAGTTACTGGCGGCTTTAGATTTATAGCCAAGGCTGCAGGATGGTCTCCGTGTACACCTCCTGGCCGTGGATTACATTGTACCTTCATTTATGTTCCGTATTAAACCCCGGGGAAGCACAAACTGCAAAAGAAGGTAAGTTCCTTAAGTTTTACTTTGAACCGTCCAATTGTGTTTTCGATATCTGGCCAGAGAAACAGGAACGCGTCGGACTTCGTCTATTGTATTTTCTCTTTTCGTGTATTCGATGGAAAGCGCAGACGTGTAATGCAGTCATATATAATATAAGATTGGTGTGTGGGAACATCAACGCTGTCCAGACGTCTATAGCGATTTCCGGTGTTTTCTCCTCACCACAAATAACAGTCCCGATGAAACTGAAGCCGTCACCCCATTAATATCTTACAACATCGAACAACAAGTCAAGATGTTATTCTAACGATCACTATCGTCAGTCAAGGTGTTATAAGCGTATCGATGGTGTTAGTATGCGTGTTGGCTAATAGGTGGTCCATATTCTTCCCCGATCGAGTCTTCGTTCCGTACGGCATTCCATTCTCGCCTTGGATTTGGAAGGAGACTCACAGTAGCTTGCGATCCATACAAAGGCTTTAACGGAGGCTGTAAAAGGCAAAATGAATGAATAAATAAATAAAACGAAGGAAATATTGACACATACAAACCCCGTCTACTCATCAGTCAATTTCTATCTATCTATCTATCTATCTATCTATCTATCTATCTATCTATCTATCTATCTATCTATCTATCTATCTATCTATCTATCTTTTTGTTCTACTTTCTTCCTTTCATAACTTTGTTGCTGTAAATTGGGAATTTCTCCATTGTGAGACGAATAAGGGGTTTCTTATTATGATCTATCCATCTCGTTCTCTCCGGTGTTTTGCAAGAAAAGGCAATAAAATAAGCACAATTACATTTGTCCACGTAGCCCTTGACAACAATCTTATTTGGTGCTCCATTAAAAAGTTTTTCATCACTGCCGCTGATATAAACTAGGGCGTTATGAAGGTATATCATCAAATTATAGGGTATACCTAACTTAATTGCCCTTGATGAAACGTAACCACCTGCCTCTTGGTCCTATTAGTGGTTCTGTTGGACTCCAAGGCACAGCAGACAGAACTAGAGTGGATCTCCTATCCTCCCAATGGGGTAAGTTTGCAGTATCTCCTCCTTGTAACACCGTTATGATGCCACTTAGCACATTTCCCAAGATATTGTAAAAGTTGACAGTATAAAAATAAATATCGATATATTTTTATATAAGATAAATGAGAATTTATTTTCAGACATTTGTACTTAGCTTGAGTCCGGTTTGCTCCCATTCACACTTGAGATATATATACAGTACAGTGAAACTCCTCTACAACGAAACCTACATGGGCGAAAATACCCTCTAGTGTGAAAAAATGTTCATGCAGTAAGCCATTCTCACTTTTCTGCTCCCTCTATGACGAAAAGTCCCACTGTTCCATTATACGAAATCTTTTTCTCTGAGATAAAATTTGCGACAGTGAAAGTCCCCTGTTGTGAAAAATTTCTTGCTGCAAACATGATTTCGTTGTAGAGGAGTTTCACTGTATATCTATATATATGTGAGATGAGTGTGCTGTTCAATGTTCAACGGTTATCTCTTGTCAATTTTTTCTCTGGTAGTAAAAGGTGCTCCGCTCTCAAAGGTCGATGTTACTTATGTTTATAGAAGTAACCATAAGGATAATAGAAAAGTAACTGTAGACTGATTACTTGAGTGGAGAGAATATTTTGTTTGTTGTTCCTTGAAAATGCGCCATTTAAAGGTCATGATTGCCTGTCACTTATACAATTAAAATAAAAAAAAGGTGTGTGAGAGTTAACTAAAACCCCATGTGCGCGCATGCACAAATGTATGCCATGATAAGTAACAGTCATAACGGACCCTAAAAGGAACAAACAGAAAAATAAACGCGTTACAACAGTGAGTTTGTAAAAAGGAAATCACTGCCTACCTTAGTGTGAGACCTGACACAGGGAGCCAGGGATGCACTTTTTGTAGCGTGTTGAGAGCAGCAACATGACTAACGTAGCACGCGTGTATCGTTTTAAAATGCTGTTCCTGGTGCCCTAGATTCAGATTCTTTTTAAAATGCCATCAGTGAATTGCGGAGCAAACAAACTTTGAATGAGAATAAACAAAAAAGGGATATATCTCAACGGCTCTGGTCACTAGGTGCAATTCAGATTGCTGACCGCTAACAACTTCCTGTGATGAAGGTCATGCACCACCGTAGGTTAAAGATGAACTGCTTTGTTATTTATTTGTTTATTTATTTATTAAAAGGTGGAACTGATATAGGATTCTCAGGGTGCTGTGTACACTAACACAAAAATATATAATATTAATAACTGCGGTTGACTGTGATTGACTAGTTGGGCACCCCTGAATAATAGGGATGCTCTGATCAATCGCTGGCTGATAATTATCAGTCAAGGTTAGTGAAAAGGTGTGTGATCAGCGAATCCGATCAAAGCCTTCGAAGGCCGATCGATCACAAATGTTCCAGTAAGGGAGTGACTTCTTTTTTCCCTAAATGTTACTGTCTTTCCATTCCATTGCTTATTAACCCCCATGCAGTAATAATCCCCAAATCGGACATTTCGGACACTTTGGACGATTTTGGACTGTTGGACAAATGGACACTACAGACAAAACAGTGAAAAATAACTCCACGAAGCTGAAATTTTGCATAGGATGTATATCTATGTCTTGGCCAATTCCCACTGAACATTTTGAGGGGTTGAAAGTGAAAAAAAATTAAAAGTGAAAAAAGTTGTTGCATATTGGAAGAGGGACATTTTTGGGATGTAATACCCTTCATGCAGCCGCTTAAAAATACTGCATGAGGGTTAATGACGTTTGTATTTATTTATTTAAAATCAACAATACACAACACATTGCCATTCACCGCTGAAGTTGAGCCATTGACATGGATTTCACTACTTCATACACAGTTTAAAATTTGTTGTTGTTTCAAGAAAAGAAAATTAAACTGACACGTTTGTGTTTGAATCTGACACACATTCAGCTACTGGTAACAGAAACACATCGTACATGACAAGGATTAACGTCTTTATAATTTTAAATTAATTAAATGTATTGCGCCACGCAATATAATCTGGGAGCGCTAATGCCTCGATCAAATGCCACGCCTGTTCAGTGTTGCTGCAGTTCAGTGGCATCACAAATAATAAAACATCCATCCATCCATCCATTTTCTGAACCGCTTAATCCTCACTAGGGTCGCGGGGGGTGCTGGAGCCTATCCCAGCCATCTTCGGGCAGTAGGCGGGGGACACCCTGAATTGGTTGCCAGCCAATCGCAGGGCACACAAAGACAATCAAAACCACATGGTGTAATTTCCACTCTTGAGATTGAAAGTCTGCTGTCATTAAGGATGACAGAAATTGGAGAAAATTTGGGAATTCTGAGGATTTGGACAATTGCAAATTAAACCAGATGTCTAAACGCTGAATCGATGATCCAAAATATTTGTCGCTCAATTTGATAATCAATTCATTGGTTAATCATTGAACCTCTCATCTTTTTTTTTTTTTATTTATTTTTTTAGTGGGAAGAGATCAGCGGCTTGGACGAGAGCTACACACCCATTCGCACCTACCAGGTTTGCAGAGTCATGGAGCCCAATCAGAATAACTGGCTTCGGACTAACTGGATCGAAAAGCGCAATGCCCAGAGAATTTTTGTGGAGCTGAAGTTTACCTTAAGGGATTGTAACAGTTTACCTGGTATGGTGGGAACCTGCAAGGAGACTTTCAACTTGTATTACCAGGAAACCGATTCAGAGGTGGGTAGGAGTATGCAAGAGACCCAGTATGTTAAAATTGACACCATTGCAGCAGATGAAAGCTTCACTCAGGGCGACCTCGGTGAGAGGAAGATGAAGCTCAACACTGAAGTGCGCATAATTGGGCCCCTGTCCAGGCAGGGCTTTTATCTGGCTTTTCAAGACGTAGGAGCATGTATCGCCCTGGTCTCTGTCAAAGTTTATTATAAAAAGTGCTGGTCCATCATCGAGAACTTGACCATATTCCCCGACACCGTGACGGGATCAGAGTTCTCCTCCCTGGTGGAGGTTGAGGGAATATGCGTAAACAATGCGGAGGAGGAGGCTGACAACTCTCCGAAGATGCACTGCAGCGCTGAAGGGGAATGGCTGGTGCCCATCGGGAAATGCATATGTAAAGCAGGATTTCATCAGAAAGGAGACGCATGCGAACGTGAGTTGCTTTCATTTTCTTTTTGTGATCAGGGCAAAATGCATTATTTAGACATCAGACAGTTCATAAATTAGTTACCATTGACTCTCACTCCCGCCCGCCCTCACCTCTCTCTCTTTCTAGTGTGTTGTTTACGGTTATCTAGGATATCTATGAAATGGATGGCAAGTGTATGTGATATCCCATCTCAGGTTTAATCATCAAAATCAGGGGTTACCAACCTTTTTTGCCCCGCAGACCGGTTTA
Organism: Hippocampus abdominalis; assembly: GCA_018466805.1. Taxonomy (NCBI): domain Eukaryota; kingdom Metazoa; phylum Chordata; class Actinopteri; order Syngnathiformes; family Syngnathidae; genus Hippocampus; species Hippocampus abdominalis. The sequence goes on along the minus strand of CM031704.1, from coordinate 10,644,187 downwards.
TGTCAGACAATATTTTCAGGTGTGGCGGAAATAATACAACAAAATAATATGGTATGAGCTGCGTGAAAACTGTGGTGTTTTCGAAATGTAATAATAAACACAAGGAGCGTCTAATCTGGCCGCAACACTCTGACCGCTATGTTTGTATGATCGTAATGGTTAATCGTACGATACAACGCAAATTCAAAGTGCATGGAAATGACGACTCACCACAGCTTGATTTTCTGCAACCAGACGGTCCCATCTCGGGGTAATAGGAGACAATGACACCTCAAGTGTGTGGTTTATGTCCATTCTACTTCGTAATTTTGTTTTAGTCGCCATTGCTGCAGAAAACTTCGCCTCACACAGGTAGGATGCCGGAAATAGCAACAGTGCTATTGTGGCGATCTCAGAGTATTCAGCAATAACTTTAATCCAGTTGTCTCGAACGTACTTTTAAGGCCGCCGTCATTTGCGATCTCCAGCAGTTTTTTTTAATCATTTTGTGATCTCTGGCGTTTTGTTTTTAGCGTAATCGGTCACGTGACGGAGAAGCGTGGCTTGGCGTGTGTCAAGCGTGACACAGACGGATGTAACGGAGAATCCGGTAATTTTTCAAAATAAAACATCATTCGTATTCTGAAATGAATAAAACGGAATTAAGGCAAGTTCTTTCTGTGTGGCCTGGTACCAAATGCCCTGTGGATCGGTTCCGGTCTGGGGACCGGCGGTTGGGGACCCCTGATCAAAATCATACTTTCGGCCTTTCTCTCTCAAAAAAAAAGGCCATAGATCAGTCAGCATGGTTTTGTTGTGTTTTCCTGCTGGTCTTGCTGGTGCCACCAACAATGCTTTTATTGCCCAGCTAGTACCTGGTGACACCAGCAAGAAGAATCCAGCTGGTCACCAGCTCCTGGCAGGGCCCAGCAACTTGCTGGCGCCGCTGGGCAGCTGTGGTTCAGTTCATGGAGCTTGTTGCCAAGTGACCGAATGTTCTGCTGTTTGAATTTCTTTCTTGGTATGACTGCCAACATCAGTCTGTAGTTTATAATGTTGCAGTGGACAATAATATACAAAAGGAAAGCTTCAGAGAATAGCTTTCATGGTACCCTAATCACATGTTGTATTTTGGATGACGTCGCTGTTTCCAGTACAACTACAGAGTCCTATTGAATTTTCTTAGTACTTTTATTACTTCTACTACTTATACTGTCGGAGGCAGCAAAAACGGTTGTAGACCGTGGACAAAAAAGCCCTCTGCTTATTTCCAAGTGAGCTGCTATATTTAGTCCCAAATCTCAAAGCACTTGCATGTCAATATTACTCTGACATTGCAACACCGAATGGCTCCTGTCAATTCCTCTGCAATATGCCTTTTACTCGTTCCACGGAGGCACACACACACACTGCATATTAGCTTGTTGTTGAGAATTCTAAAGCACTCCACTTAGTCCCGAAAAGAGAAAAAAAAAAACGGCATTTAGATGCAGATCGATCAAGAGCAATCCGAATTCTAATTAGCTTAACAACAGTGTACGAATTTAAAGTGTCTGTGACCGTGTAAAAAGGAGGTTTTGAAGGAGCTTGTGTCATTGTTGTCACGATTTTTCAGCAAGGTTGATTATGCCATTTTGTAGTCTAAACTTGATGTCGCTTTTATTCTTCCAGCAAGGGAATTCCATCTGTCGTTGGGTTTTTGAAATACAATTTCATCCTCACATAGGTTGCTATGATTCTGACATATCGTGTAAAATATTTAGTTGGATAAGCTGACAGAGTTATCGTTTGGGTCATTTGATGATCTCCATGCTATGGTCTTCTCTTTCATCACTGTCACTGTGAGGGAACCACTCATCTTTATACCCCTAAGCCACCAAACCCTTTTCTCTATTTAATTTATGTTGTATGGCAGTCTGTCCTGTTAAATTTCCAATCTTCTTTGCTTGCTGTGTTGTGTGGTCTCAGAGTTATAATGCTACGAGTGTTCCAGCGGCTTGTTGGGGCTCATGTTTACAGAGAAGTGTTATGTTGAGAGCCCGAGAACCCGAGAGCCCGATACCCGAGAGCCCGAGAGCCCGAGCCCTTGTTAGACGGTACATAGTCTTTCATGACATCATTTCAAAATCAACCACCATCAGAAAAATGAGCATCTGTTGACCTTTACGGATTAAACAGGCACATCTATATCCACTCCTCTCGTTCCTTGTTTGCAAGAAATCAAATACAATCCAACATCCCCGATGTCCTGCCGCCATCCATCTTGACTGTCAGGGAATTAAAAAGAAGTTAGTTGGAGACTGACAGATGATTGGCCCCCTTTTGTTTGGCAGTCAATCAAGTGGTGTTTGACTGCAACAGTCAGGATGTATGGAAGCCAATGGGCTGTCCAGCTCAGGCTTTTGACAGAAGGGTTGCTTTTTGCATGGGAAACCCATTCCCTCATCCTCTCTCCAGAAAGCTAAATCGTCAGAAGTTCCTAATTTATCTTGATACCTTCCCCCTGACGGATCAGATGTAAATCTAATTCGTCAAGTGGATGTCGATTTCAATTGTCAACTGGGCCCCCAGGAGATCCCTGTAGATGTACATCTAAACATTTAAATAGATGTGATGGATGTGAGCTGGGTCTCTCTTTGCCCGAGTCGCCTTCCTGTGAATAATAGCCTTTCGCAACAGCAATAAGATGTTCTCAAAAGTGAATAACTGTGTCAATGAAAATGTCATTGCATCAGAAGGGCAAGTCCTTGTGTAATGGTAATTGTAAGATAACACATCCATCCATCCATTTTCCGAACCGCTTTATCCTCACTAGGGTCGCGGGGGGTGCTGGAGCCTATCCCAGCCGTCTCCGGGCAGTAGGCGGGGGACACCCTGAATTGGTTGCCAGCCAATCGCAGGGCACACAGAGACGAACAACCATCCACTCTCACACTCATACCTAGGGACAATATAGAGTGCCCAATCAGCCTGCCATGCATGTTTTTTGGAATGTGGGAGGAAACCGGAGAACCCGGAGAAAACCCACACAGGCCCGGGGAGAACATGCAAACTCCACACAGGGAGGCCGGAGCTGGAATTAAACCCGGTACCTCTGTACTGTGAAGCCGACGTGCTAACCACTGGGCTACCGGGCCGCTAAGATAACACAGTACGCTGGAAATTCAAGTGTAAACTTCGGCTGAGGCTTGGATGACAGTTATTCAAAATTTGAAGTTTGACCTAGGAGAATGGCCAAGTTTCCTGTTTAGGCTTTTACTGTTTGTCCTGTCATTTGTTGTTGACAGACCACGTGATTAGAACACAGTAATAGATACAATACAGAAAGGAAAATACATCACTGCATAGCATAACAAATGTAAAATAAAATAAAATTGTGAACTAATAAATGGACCAATCAGGAATAACAATTACGCCGAACAATGTAAACATAATATTGAAGTTATGATCTTATGTGCAGCGTTAGCATCATCGCTACTTGCAAATGTGACTGATCAAAAGATGATCCGATTGATTTTTAATGTTTTTTTTTGCCTGCTTTGGCTCTCGACGGAGACGGGCGCTTTTCTGCTCTGCTCTTGTTCCATAAGCTTTACTCCTCTGCCTAATTTTCTCAAAATGTGCTGTCTTCTGTCTTGATGTAGCCTCCAGCTGTATTTTCTTTCTTCCAAAAACCAACCATGAAATAAGTCAGCTGGACTTGCAGCATTATGGATTTTTTATTTTTTTTTCAAGTGAAAGAGCAGGTGCTGGGGAGCCTGCTTGCCCCTGTGGGACATTTGCTGCTGGGCACACAGTGGAGTTTTGTTTGCCTGACAATATTGTCCATAGAAGATGTGGAAGACATGTACATTATTGGTCTTCTAGTAACTGGTATCCTGCTGTTTGGAGTTGACAATTTCCTGTTCTATAACAGAATTCAGCCGGCGAGAGCAGCCTCGTTAGAAGGGAATAAGCTGCCGGCCTTTCTGGTTGGTGCAGGGCGGGTGATCAATACTTAGACCAACACAAAGTGGTTGCGGGGTTGGAGTCGCTTCGCGAAATAGAAAAAAAACGAGGAGGAGTTGGCCCGGCCTGGAATAAATTCAATGACTGGTCGAGGCTTTGGCTAATTGACACCCTTGAGAAGTCGCAAGTTAAAAGTCTTTCAAGGTTGTCTGAAATTATGGACAGCCTGTTCCCAAAAGAACTGCGATCTGGACTTTCCCCTGGACGGAAAAAATGTGACCGGACGCTAACATTCTTATCTGCCCCCTCCTTCCCGAGACAGGGACTGATAAGCTACAGGTGCTTGACACGCAGACATCATCAAACGCAAATAACGCATGCCCTGCAATATCAACTTCTTCGTTGGATTCCGATTTGCTCCAGCCCCACGCTTTTCAACTTGATTGGCTAAGCTGAGCTACTCGCCGGTCTGATTGTGGCGCATCCACCCTTCCCCCCTATCATCCTCTCCATTCACTGTCAAGTTGTGAGATTTGTTGTACTTGTATTTTAAATGTGCTGAGGTTTTTTTTCCCTCTGGCTCAAACCATGCCCCCAATTAAAACTCATTCAGTACCAGCCAATTCTGGACCAAGTCTGAAAAGACGTTTAAAAACGTCTTTGGGAGTGAATGAGTTATGTTGGTTGTAGACCCCCCCCCATCCCAGTTGCTTTCTTTTCACATCTAATATATTGGGACACTTAACAGCGAACAGCCGGGCTTCCCGTTCGGTCTCCCCCTGTTGGTCATTGTTTTGTTTATGTTCCTCTGGATGGGTTGTAACTGGGAAAATCAATTCCTTGTGTGCGTTAAAAAAAAAAAGAATTTTTTTTTTTTAACATACTTGGCCAACAAATTTGATTCTGATTCTGACTGCTGTTTTCATCTGATGGCTGCCAGCTAGTTATTAGCGAGTAAACTGCTAATGTTTACGTGGCCAGGCTGTGTGAACTGCTCGCTTTTTCACGCTTTTCACTTGATCACTTGTGTACTCCTTGTTCAAATAATTTAACAGGTTTCTTGTATTGTCTTGTTTTGGACATCATAGCATGCACAACATCTTCCTCCCCATTGCTCTGGAGATACCGCTAGGGGAGGAATTTGTCAAAAGGGCTTCATCTTCGGATCAGCTGTGCGTTTAGCTGTACGTTTGATACAACTTTCTGTTTACCGTTTTTTCTTTCATTTATTGGCTGGTTCTGTTTATTTCAACTTGGCTCGAGTCAGGAACACGTCTGATGGAGTTAAAACTCATTCACTCCCAAAGACGTTTTCAATGTCTTTTCAGACTTGGTCCAGAATTGGCTGGTACTGAATGAGTTGAATTTGCTCCCAGCTCACAGGTCTGTCTCTGTGTGGCCAAATGGACCGAGGCCGGTACGGGTCCGCGGACCTCTGGTTGGGGACCCTTGTTTTACTTCACCCGAATCTAATTTGGTATGAGTTTGATGCTTCACTGTTGCACGTTCATTTTGTTTTGTTGAATGACCAGACCAGTTAATGCTGAGGATTTATGAAAAGTGTGACATTTATTCAGATTTTGAGTATTTTGAGTGTTTAGGGAAGTCATAATGACTTTCATAATGACCATGTACATCATCACAAGTAGCTTTTTCTGTAGCACAAGCTAGCAATAACAAAAAAGTCCATCCTAGCAATTGAATATAAGAACCAAGAACTCGAAGAACTAACAATTATCTGGTGTTCTGTAAGGAAGCAACATCAATTTACATGGACATCATACTACTGTCTACTACCTGTGCTAATCTGTGTAATTTGCAGTCATTGAGAGTTGATTAGTGAGAACTACTACGCAGTCACAGAATGCTTGCAAGCGCTATATCTTGCGGTACACACGAGGTGCTGATTTGCCAGCAGTGCTCAAATGTGAACACTTACCTTGAGGCGCCACGATGAATCGACGACTAATTGTTGATCACATTAATCGAGAAAAATTTTTTCCTCATTTAGCAACCTGTAAATATCATATTTCCGTAGTCCTCCATGAAATAAAATAAAATGAATGAATAAAAATAAAACATTTGCATTGACCTAAAAAAAACAATAAGCAATATATTTTTTTTTCTATTTTCCAACTTTACCAAACCAGTAACTGAATCATCATGAATTTATGTTCGTGCATTTTCTGCACTGTCAATTTGAAATGATGCCCTGTTTTTGAATAAAAGGATGGACATTATTTTATGGGGGTGGGGGGGGGGGGTTCCCCGATTCATCAATTATCAACAAATCAATCAACCGATTAATCGATTATTAATATATTAGTTACAGGACTTGCAGCCCTGTACTTAAACCTTTAGTTTTAGTTCTTTAGGACCAATATAAAAAAGGCACTGAAATTTAAAATATCATATATCAAATTGAATACACATTTTTTAAAATTTAGTTTTGCTTTCCTTTCAAATCATACATATCGTTAAACTGTAGTCTGATTCATACGATATATGCATCTCAATTTCTTTCTTGAAGGGGTGATCCTTTGACACAACGTCTTTAAAATGTTGAAGAGAAACAGGAATTAATCGAGGATATTTCTTTTTCTCGTACAAGTCCTTAACCCTTTCAGGGACAGCGATTACAGGACTACAGTGGACAGTTTATCATGTTATCAAGTTACAGGGTACACGAAAGGGTTAAATAACATAGTTGGCCCCATGATGCGCTTTTGTGTCCCGAACTGTGGGATTCCAAGTAGGGCTGGTCGATATGGACAGCATTTCACATCTCAATCTTCATGTGTCTCGATAATGATACGACAATGGTGTTAGTTTTTTTTCATTTCGATCAAATCAATGCCAAACCTGAAAGAAGAAACGTTAATGTTAATTAATTGGACTGAGCTGTACATGCAATGCAACCGTGGTAAATCTCCATGCTTGACTGATACCATTTTCAGTTTCGAGAATATCTTGGGGTGGCCCGGTGGTCGAATGGTTAGTGTGTAGACCTCACAGTGCAGAGATTGTGGGTTCGAGCCTAGCTCCTGTGTGGAATTTGCATGCTCTCCCCATGCCTGCGTGGGTTTTCCCCGGGTCCTCCAGTTTTCTCCTGCATTTCAAAAACATGCATGAGAGATTAATGGAACACTCTAAATTGTCCCTAGGTGGGAGTGTGAGTGCGGATGGTTGTTCCTCTCTGTGTGCCCTGCGATTGGCTGGCAACCGGTTCAGGGTTTCCCCCGCCTACTGCCCGAAGACGGCTGTGATAGGCTACAGCACCTCCCGCGACCCTTGTGAGGATTAAGCGGATTGGAAAATGGATGGATGGATGGATAATATCTTGAATGTTCATATCTAGACTCTCAACTCAACTCAACTGTATTTATCGAGTACTTTCAAACAGCCATTGATTCAAGATCAATATATCAGACCTAATTCCAATTTCTGATAAGTTTGAACCAAGAACTGAATATTAACTTCAGTTACACATGGCTGAAGAAAAGCACAGTGCCACATGAAAGACTGCTTCATGTGTTTCGTAATGTGAGTGCACTGGCTGACAGGGCACTGTCAAGATGGAAGATGGATTGTCGCAATTGACCCCTGATGACCAGGAGAGTCCACGCCCCAGCCCACCTCCTACCGCAAGACAAAAGAAGCTTTTCTTCTTTTGTAGCAGCCCTCATCTCGAGTTGCACTAACAGGTTAAGACATTGCTGTCAATCCCTCATCCAATGCCACTTAACATTCTAAGCTTTTGCCCTTTTCAGTTGAACTGAACTGTCGCACAGATTTTTTTTTTGTCAGTGTCTCCCCACTCACTGAGAGATCTGATCGGAGAGGGAAATTCTTTTCCAGAAGGTTTCTTTGGTCTTCTTTTTGTTGTGTCCCCGTGGCATGAAGGTGAAAGTGATCTGTTACTAAGGCCTGGGGTCTCGCCACCATGAGAGAGAGAGAGAGAGAGAGAGAGGGGTGGGGGGGGGGGAGAGACATCACTATGATATTATATGATACTATGTTGTTATTTATTAGTTTTTTTGCTCAATTAATAATTCGGTTATTGTATCGTGATCTAATACCAATAAAAAGTAAGTAACATTCTTGATACCTTATTATCCGTACTATAAGGCGCTTCGGATTATAAATTGCACTTCAGTGACTGTTTTTATATCCAGTGAAACTCCTCTACAACAGAACCTGCATGTGCGAAAATACCCCCTAGTGTGAACAAATCTTCATGCATTAAAGCCATTCCCTCTTTTCTGCTTCCCCCAAAACGAAAAGCCCCCGTTTTGCATAATACGAATTCCTTTTCTCAACCTTTGCCTCGCAATGAGGTTCACTACAACGAAAACAAGCCTTCCGCAAAAGTCTAATCCAACCTCAGCCTGCCACAGCCACCGCTACTGCTTAGCTCGGAAACAGCAACAGCAGCCACCAACACTGGTTTACACATGCGCAGTAGCAAAGGAAGTATTTGTTATTGTTAGTTTCAGACGCAGCACGAACGTCGCATTGCTAAAATGGCTACAAAACGGACCTTTGCAGACCAAGGAGTTAAGAAAAGAAGAGCTTCAACTCTTGAAGACAGGATAAAAGTAAGAAAAATGAAAGATTGAGGAAGCAAAGTAAAATACATTATGCAAGAAATTAATGTAAGTGAAAGTGAATGCTGATCGTAAATTTCGCAATTTCTTTCCCGTTTTTTTTCTTTCTACATTCTTCTTTCTCATTATTATAAGGCGCATAGAATAGAAGCTACAATAGTGGCTGCAGTTATGCTATACATCCACTAGATGGTGCTACACCCAAGGGAATACAATACAATTTACATAGAGCTTTCATAACAGCTGTACCAAAGCACTTCACAGAAAATATACGTCCAAGAAATAAGAATATTGATCCATATATTAGGTACATCGGATTATAAGGTGCCCTGTTGGCTTTTGAGAAAACTGAATGTTTTTCGGTGCACCTTATAGTGCGGAAAATACGGTAACAGTCATAGTAGTGTGCATTTTATTTGTTTTTAGATTCATGTTATGACATGAATGAGGATTCAAATTTTGTATCCTTGGAAATGATGTTGCCTCTTTCACACCAAAGATGAAATGGCATTTCTCTTTGCACACTGACGGGTAATTTACATCCAACTGGAAATATGTGACGGAGCAAACAATGTTTACATTGTGCGAGCGAAAGTACAACTGACAAGTGACTGTTCTGGGAAGCTGCATATTTGTGAACAGAAGCAATACATGTTCAAATATAGAACATAATTTATATGTTCTCGTAAATTTGTCCGTGAATGGGGTCATCTGTGAACTAAGCGTTCCACTGTATCGTTACTCTTGTCCAAAAGCGTCGAGGCCAATTCATTTCATCTTTATTTTATGTCACTGATGGTGCAGTGGTACACTCGCCTGACTTGTGTGCGGGCGGCGTGGGATCGATTCCCACTCGGTGACTGTGTGATTGTGGGTGTGAATGGTTGTCTGTCTCTACATGTGCCCTGCGACTGACTGGCGACCAGCTGGAACAGACTCCAGTGACCCGCTTTAGGATAAGCGGTGTTGAAAATCAATGGATGAATGGCTATTTATTTTATTTACATTTTTTGCTGTAGACTGAATGCATTTCGGTTTATCCATCCATCCAATTTTTGATCCGCTTATCCTCACAAGGGTTGCGTGGTGTGCTGTAGCCGATCCCAGCTGTCTTCAGGCAGTCGGCAGGGTACACCCTGAACTGGTTGCCAGCCAATCGCAGGGCGCACGTAGATAAACAACCGTCCGTGCTCACACTCACACCAATCAGCCTGCCACGCATGTTTTTGAAATGTGAGCGTAGCAGTCCTAGATTCCCAATTTGTATTGTGGAATTTTCAGCAGTTAAGCAAGACTGATAAAACAGACGGGAAAAGCAAATTTTCTTTTGGGTTTCTTTATATTTGAAGCTTCAGCAAGACACAATTCTAAAAGAACAGTTTACAAAAATAGTGGTTTGTGAGTTAGTGAGAAGGAAAAGGATCATGGGAGGATTTTTATTCAGACAGGGAGGTGACTATTTACAGGTACAGCGCAATCATCGGGATAATGAGGTACTACTTCTAAGTTGAGCAGAGCAAACTTATCAGTCAAGGTCCTTGCTTCGCAGAGAATCCTCAAGGACAAGAAGTGAAAGGCTCTTTGTTAAAAAACAAATATGCTACGTTGAAGGCGGCACAGTGGTTGACTGGTTAGCACGTCGGCCTTACAGTGCGGAGGTGCAGGGTTTGAAACTCAAAATTCGCTACATTTGCGAGCATTCGCCGCTCAGTGAGATATGTTTCATGGTCAAAAATTTGCAATGAACATTTTCCTTTTCATTTTCAAATAAGGTGTTTCAGTGGTTAGCGCGCCGACCTCACAGTGCAGAGGTCGTGGGTTCAATCCCGGCTCCGGCCATCCTGTGTGGAGTTTGCATGTTCTCCCCAGGCCTGCGTGGGTTTTCTCCGGGTACTCCGATTTCCTCCCACATTCCAAAAACCATGCATGGCAGGCTGATTGAACACTTCAAATTGTCCCTAGGTGTGGGTGTGAGCGTGGATGGTTGTCTCAGTGTGCTGGCAACCGGCTACTGCCTGAAGATGGCTGGCATAGGCTCCAACATCCCTCGCGACCCTTGTGAGGATAAGCGGATTGGAAAATAGATGGCTGGATGGATTTTCGAATTAAAAAAAAAAATGAAGAGCTGCTGAGCGGTGACTGGTGTGTTCATGTACGTAAATGACTCTGCTTGTTTGTTCAACTCACCGGCAGTGTCTTCGTCAATTAGCTCTCAATGATGAGTCATTGTCCTGCAATAGAAACTTTTTCAAAGTACTTTTTTGCTCTTTGGACACAACCTACTGTCTCTCCCATACATTTGTTCAAAAATTCTTCATTAAAATGTTTTCTGGCTTTTGTTAATTTAGATGCAAAGCTAATAACAGCTTGTCAATTTAAAAAAAAAAGGAAGCCTTGTCATATGTTCTTGTCTTGACTGCTTTCTAGTGTAGTTTGCATGCTTTTGTGGAAAAATGGCAACTAACAACAAAAAATACAGTAATTCATTGGACTTCAGTCATAAATATTTAGTTACCTATTCCTGTTTAACCATTTCATGCACCCTGTAACCCGATAACGTATAAGCTGTCCACTGTGGTAACCGCCGTCTGTCCCTGAAAGGGTTAAATACTTTACATTTCGCTGTCGACATTTTACGCGACTGCAGTGAGATGCCACCTTCGTGGGGGGTTGAAAAGGTGAAGGGAGGATGGACCAGACAACCACAAATGATAGAAATTGAACGATAAAGTATGCTATGTTGCGGAATCATTGCAAGACAAAGTCAATGTGCAATATTTCATTCATTTTTCTCTTTAGCCGACCAGATAGAAAAGCACGAGTCTAATCTGGCCCATAGGTTGTAATTTGCCCATACTGTACTTGGTTTTTGAGCAACCCCTGACAGATTCATCCATTTTCAGCAGTTAGTGCAAAAACTTTCAGACACATGAGAATTATTCATAAAATAATCTCAAATTTTCATTTCAAGTGGATTTTGTGGTCATTCAACAATGTTGAAAGAATGGTCTCAGGGTTGCAATTAAACATCCAATAAAACAAAATCTCACAAAAAATTCCGGCTCCTCTTATCTATGTTCAGTCATGTGTGACCAAGCTAGGTTTTGCTTTGTGAGATGATATTGCCACAAGAGAATGAAGAGGATCTATCTCTTGCTCATCTTGCCATTCCTTGTTCGTGTTCTAAGATTGCAGACAGCAGACAGTCCCTTTCCCTTCACACATTTTTAAAAAAAATGAAAGGCTTTGCCATTGGAAAATGTTGGCTCATTAATTCACGGAATGAAGGAAATATTTGTTTTTCTCTCCCTGTTTAACCTCCATTTGCCTCTCTGAGGACAGAGACGTTTCACTTTTGTAAATAAGCCAACTGTGGTGTCTTTCTGCCCAGCTTTTTTTCCAAGTCAACAACCATAAAACAGTAGTGTGTCTGGCTCTATTTGGCAGAATACAAGAATAACTGACAAGGCGCTTAAATGTCCAAGGATTTATGTCATTTTAAGTTTAAAATAGATAAATCCTTCAGTGAATACCATACAAAACAAGCACCATCCATTCCCAACCCAGTTACATGCAGTCTACTGAGTGGTTGTTTTTCTCTTTTGGCTGCCAGAACTGCCAGTACGTTCACTTTTCTCATTACGGACGTCTGCCCAACCAGTTGCCTTTTGTTGAGCCAGAATGTTTTACGAATTACGCAGTAGTCGTAAACTGCAGAAATAATTGTGGCACATCACATTTAAGGTACAATAATGATAACGGTGTTTCAAATACGGGTAAAATAATGATCGTATTTTCCACATTATAAGGCACTTCGGAGTATAAGGCGCATCTTCCGTGAATAGCCTATTTTAAAACTGTTTTTATATATAGGGCACACCACATTATAAGGCACATGGAGTCGAAGCTACAATACTGGCTGCAGTTGCGTTATGCTAAAGGGAATACAATACAATACAGCTTTAATTATAAAGAGCTTTCACAACCACTGCAGCTGTACAAAACGCTTAACAGAACATTTAAAATACTACGCCCAAGAAATCAGAATATTGATCCATATATGAGGCGCATCGGATTATAAAGTGCACTGTCGGCTTTTGAGAAAATTGAATGCTTTAAGGTACACCTTATAGTGCAGAAAATACAGTAGTCAGATTACTCGGTTAATGGAAAAAAAAAATCTGGGTTACGGAACTCAGTTAGTGAACGTCGTTATTACCAACACTGCTCACAAATGGATGGAAATCATGCAGGACAGTGGCCCTCGACGAACATGATTGAAGACGCCTGTTTTTAGTGCTGGAAAACATAGTGTTTTTAATACATCCACCAAAATGTGTTTAGTGAATTTTTACACTTGATGACGCCATGTTGGCAAAGGGAGTTGAAGAGCTTTTTGCAAATGCTTGCTTTTGGCCCATCGGAGAGAGCTGAGAGCACTCACAAGACAGCTGTTGTGTTGAACAAAGTGCTGAGCCAGGCGTCTTATAAGCTGTGCTCTAAAATGGTGGGTGATGAATCTCTACACATGGTGATGACTTCACGTGTGGATACAGCTTCTTGTTACCCACTGTGACTAGGAAAATAGAAAACTAGTTACAGTTTGGGGGAAAACGGGTTCGGTAATTAGCCTTAAAAATACTTCTGTTTACTTTTGAAAAAACATTGTGCCCTCTTCATGATACCTTTTGCGGATCATCTCATCTGTGGTCATGATGGTCATGGCAGGCTCACCTTCCTCCCACTGGCCACCCAAGAGATGAGCTCTCAGAAACCCAAAGGCCAACTGTAATGCGATGTCATACAAATTTTCAACCCCCTAGAATTGCAGGAAAAAGCATTGCCTTTAAATATTTGTGCATAGTGTTTAGGCAGACCCGTAGCCACAGGGGGGCCATAGGGGCTAGGCCCTCCCACCAAATTGCTTGAGTCACAGATCTATTAAAGTAACTTTTTTTTAACTTAAATTTTATTGTATTTTTATCATTTTAGACAAGGCTACAAAGTCCTTAGTATTTCAACCTATATTACGGTTACTAATTTTCATACTTGGTATCACGTTTTGTGCGAAAAATGAGTTTGCGTTACTTATGCAGTGTCACGTGTCTGGATGAAACGGAATGTGCGACAGGGCATAGAGTTTGGGGCTAGCTTGTGCACTGTATTGTAAGTCAGTTTTGCAGTGTGCATTGATGATCAATTTTATTGTTGTTATTATTACAGTGAAACTCCTCTACAACGAAATAATGTTTGCAGAAAGACATTTTTCACAACAGGGGGGTTTTCACTGTAGCAAATTTGAAACAGGAAAGTGGGAATGGTGTTAATGCATGAAGATTTTTTCACACTAGGGGGTATTTTCACCCATGTAGATTTCGCTGTAGAGGAGTTTCACTGTATTGTCTGTATGCACATTGTCCCAACTGGCCATAGTCTCTTCCACCAAAATTTCGTTAGTGTTTTAGGCTACGTTTTCCGTAAATGGCACCAATTCTGTTTCACAACATCACAAACAGGAAGTGCTGCTTAAATGTTGATAACTTCACCGCACTTTGTATCATATGGCTTCTGAAGTGACAGTGTCTTAACCTATATTGTGTACACTTGTTTATCGGCCTATTTTATGTCTAAGTAGCAGAACTTCCAAACATTTGTTTAGATTTTGATGTGAGGTAATCCCAGTGTTGAGTTGCTTCTCACTCAGAAATGAACCACGTCGTTCTGTTTGATTCTTGGGAAATGAATGTACAACAGCCTATATATATCGACAGTCATACCTCGGAGAGAGAGAGAGAGAGAGATGTTCCTTCAATTTTTAGGTTACTATGTTAATGTTAAAATTGGTGAAAATAAAACATATTAGTTTGTTTGTACAGTATTTTACATATAACCTGCTGTCCTATTACATTTGTACAGTTTATGGGGTGAAATTGTAAAAAAAAAAGTGGTTTAAAAAAGTTGTTTTCTTGGCTTGGAACGGACTAAACATTTTTACATTGATTCCAATGGGAAGCATGGTTTCGGTTTTCGAACAATTCGGTTTTCGAACAGTCTTCTGGAACGGATTAAGTACGAAAACTGAGGTTTGACTGTATATATACACATACACACACACACACACACACACACACACACACACACACACACACACACACACACACACACATTTTATTTGAAAGCGCTTTTCAGAGTACTCAAAGACACTTTACAACAAGAACTGAGCATTCTGGATGTACTGTAGTTTACTAAGGAATTTGGAGGTTGTACCATGGAGGATACTATTGCAGTAGTCAAGGCGGGAGGTGATGAAGGCGCGATTGAGAATTTTAACGGTGTTGAAAGAAAGTGAGCGGTGGAGGCGAGAAATATTTTGGAGGTGGAAGAAAGCAGTTTTGGTGATTTGGATGATGCGTTGGTCGAAAGAGAGATTCTTATCAAAATGGACACCAAGGTTGTGACAGTGAGAGGAGGAGGACAGGGTGGAGTTGATCGTGAGGTTAAAGTTGGAGGCTGTTTGGGTCAGGGAGTTCGAGCCGATTATTAGCAGTTAAGATTTAGTGCAGTTGAGAATGAGAAAGTTTATTTGCATCCAGGATTTAATATGACAGACAGGGTGGAGTAGGTTTATGGGGAGATGGATTTGGTGGAGCTGTACAATTGTACGTCATCAGCGTAGCAGTGGAAGCGGAGACCATGATGACAAATGATTTGGCTGGGGGGTAAAAGTTAGAGGATGAAGAGAAGAGGACCAAGCACGGAACCTTGGGGGACACCTTGGGACAGGGGGCAGTGTCGGGAGAGCAGTTATTTATGGGGATAAATTTGTTTTGCTGTGTGGCTGAAGATCTTATTCTTCTACTAGCTATATCTAGATATGAACATTCAAGACATTCATATCTCAAAATAAACAATTTAGGTTTTGCCAACCAACCACAAACCTAATTTCATGCTTGCCGTGGCATGTCAACTGAAGCCAGCCAATGACAAATCAGAGGGCGGGAGCAAAGGGTGCGTCACACACGGGCGAGAAGAACATAACTTGGTCGCCAAAAAAATGAATCATCCATCATTTTTTGAAGGTGTTTTAGATGGGGGGGAAAAAGATACTGCACCATAGTGCAGTGTTGTGCTTGTGCTCACTTGGCAAAAATTATGACAAACAAAGCAAATCAGTACAGCGTTACTTTACAGTACACCGCGTGAAACAAACATGACACAACATTGCATTGAGCGACATCACAAATTGTGAGTGGCCCTGTCTGAAGCCAGACATGATTAATAAAATCGTGTTTCTCACACAATCTGTAGGAGTTGCACATTTACCTTTGAGCAACGCATGCATTTGTTTGTAGGGTCAGAATAATGTTGCTCCCCGTGCATTTCATGTGCCCCACTAAAGACTGAGGTGTGGTGACGGTGTCTGGTTATACTGTCGGTGTGGACATTCAGCAGCTAAACATCAACATTACAACGAGATACTTTTCACCCGTCTGTAACTGGCATTGTCGGAAAACAGATTCATGCTTTTGCTTTTTATCGAAAGAAGTTCAGTAATAACCACATACTTCGGCAAAAGAACATCAGAGAAGCGCAGACGCTCACCAAAAGTTTTAATTCAACGTCATCTGATTAAAAATATACAGTCCAATCATGTAGGTAGGACAGTAATACCACATCTTTGCCTAAATTAAATTGGTTCCCTCAACCTGTGAGAAGTTGAAAGAAAAAACATTATTTGTGATCAAAACATGATTTTGCTCTGCTTGTAATTATCCAAGTGAAAAAAAATACAACAGAAAAACAAAAGTACGTGTACAGTGGATTCATGCTTGTAATTGAAACTTTTTTTTACATCCTCAATTGGTTCTCTCTGAATTTGAATGTATTGTACGGTTAGAGGCGGCCCGGTGGTCCAGTGGTTAGCGTATTGACCTCACAGTGCGAATGTGCAGGGTTCGATTCCGGCTCCGGCCTCCCTGTGTGGAATTTGCATGTTCTTCCTGGGCCCGCGTGGGTTTTCTCTGGGTACTCCAGTTTCCTCCCACATTCCAAAAACATGCGTGACAGGCTGATTGAACACTAAATCACTGGTGTCAAAGTCAAGGCCCTGGGGCCAGATCTGGCCCACTGTATCATTTTATGTGGCCCGCGAAAGCATGTCAAGTTCCATGATGCTTGCTAGTCTGAATCAAAATGTCAAATTGTCCTTTGTAATCCACAATAACAGTCCTTATTCTTGACTTCTGATTCCAAAACAAGTTATACATCAATTTGTTGTGTGCCGTGCATGTCATATGTGGAGGTGATTAAACATTGATATGATTTCCCAAAATTAATTACGGCCCACCAAGGGAAACCGGAACTGCAATGTGGCCCGCAACAAAAATGAATTTGACACCCCTGCTCTAAATCTCTGTGTGCCCTGCGATTGGCTGGCAACCGGTTCAGGGTGTCCCCCGCCTACTCCCTGAAGACGGCTGAGATACATTCCATTACCCCCACCCCTCCCCGCGACCCTTGTGATGATAAAGTGGATCGGGAAACGGATGGATGGATGTACGATTACAACATACCAAACTTTACTCTGTGTAGAGTTTAATTGGGATGGGAAAAGATGATATATAGTATTATATTTATACATCATACATTTAAGACCTTAAGGCTCTCTGGGCTGTATAATTAAGCGCATGATTACGTTTATATGTAGCTGTCCTGACTTTTCCTGTTTTGTCCCTTTTTATTTCTCAACAGCGTGCGGTCGCGGTTACTACAAAACCTCTTCCCAGGATCTCCAGTGCTCTCGCTGCCCCATGCACAGCTTTGTTGACCGTGAGGGCTCCCGGCGCTGCGACTGTGATGACGGCTACTACCGAGCTTTCTCTGACCCTCCTTCTGCGGCCTGTACAAGTAAGTCCGCCCTGATGCTGGTTAGCATCCATTACAAAAAAGATGTGAACCGAAAAGTGACTGAAAATATGCAGCGTTAGGCCCCCAATGGAACAGTTCTACCTTGCAACAAGGAGTTTGTGTGTGTGAATTTTGTGAATTTTGAATAAGACATTTGTGTGTTTATTGATGAGAGGGGCTAGCTTGTTAGTCTGGAACGCCACATCAAAGTTAACATTACATCTCGAACACGATTTCTGACCCATAGTTCAATACACGATTCAATTTTTTAATTTGTAAGTGACTACAATGAATCTATTTAAATATTTTTTTAGAAATACCTGAATACATACCAGAATTACCAAATGTTATGGATAGTTCATATTTTGTTCTTAAAATTCCTGAACGCTAAATCGCTAAACCCGCAGCACTAATTGTTCTGGGAAAAAAAACAGAGAGAGAGAATCCGACATTAATGGTAGCCTAGGGCCACTATGGCGCTCTATTGGGCCACCAAGATACTTGAAACGCTGACCAGTACAGATTTCACAAAAGACTACATGCTATGAGCACCATGGACTATAGAGTGCGCCAAAACCCCGGGTAAAATTCACCTTCAGTGTGCTGTGATTACGTACAAATGAATTATTAGGATAAACCCTTAATTACAAAAACAAAACAAAGAGGAGTACATTGAAACTAATATAACCAATTGAATAAGTTGTCATGTTTTGGTTTGTGACCAACAGGTGGCACTGTAGGGCTCTCCCTGCAGCCGCATACCTGTTGCACACCTGTTGCAATTATTGCTTTAAAAGGACTCCTGGCATGACCACTCGGTGTCGGGTCATTGTTTGTGTTTGCTACTGTCATGTTAGTTGCTGTCACGGTTTCTGTTGGTTTGTGTTGATCACTTGTTTTTTTTGCTTATGCCATGGTTTTGTTTGCTACTTTGGATTTGTTTTGTTTGCTACTTTGGATTTGTTTTGTTTTCCAGACATTGTGTTCTGGATTTCGTTTCCTTAGTATTTTAATACAATTTGTCAAGTACACCCTGCTCCTCCCTCTTGCCTGCTTTTTGGGGACCACCACCACCTTGCAACGTGACAAAGGTGAATTATTTTGAAGTCAGCCTTCCTGCCCAGGCTGACTTCAAAATAATTCAGATTCAGGCTGAGCGGCAGGGAATTTTAGCAAGGTTCGAATTAAAATCAAGACATAATAATTTGAACCATGGTAAAATCGATCGTTCAATAAATAAATACTTTACTCATGGGGGAAATAACATTTTCACAGAAGCAATATTCACAAATATACAGTAACATATGAGCAACAGTAGTGAAAAAAAAAACAAAAGAATACAAGGACAAAAGTATCAATAGAAACTTAAATACTTAAAAGAAAAAGATGACATGTGATGCCTGCTGCTCTGTGGGAAGTTATAAATACAGTCTAATTATGCTAGAGCAGTATTTATACAATTGGTTAAAGTGAGTAGCATCATATTGGCAGTGAGAAGAAACGTATTGTTGCCTTATGATACGCCCAGTATGGATAGCGTACGAAACATCTGCAAACTATTAGTATGCAGAGTACGTGCGCCTGACAATGCACATCGACATCATAAATGAACAATGACAAATGACATGATTATGGGTAATCGTATAAACAGCGTGTAAATGCTTAATATTGGTTGTACATGTGGAATAAATAGAACCGATATTACAGTGTCTAGGAGTATTTTCATCTGGAACTGTAATAAAAATGAATAGAGAGCAGGATGCTAGATAGCCTAAACCAGGGGTCGGCAACCCAAAATGTTGAAAGAGCCATATAGGACAAAAAAACCCAAAAAACAAATCTGTCTGGAGCCGCAAAAAAATAAAAGCCTTCTATAAAACTTACAATGAAGGAAACACATGCTGTATGTATGTAGGAGACTGGACTATCTCAGAATTGTTTATGTTATTCATTCCTCTGTTGTGTGTTCACAAACGCCCCCATAGAATTTATTTTGTGATTTCCTCGCTTGATTTTGTGTTTTGGTGCATTATTTTTCGCTTTTCTTAGTGTCAGTGAAGTGATGGTGAATTTCCGTTTTTCGGAGGCTGTCTTTGAACGCCTCTCGAGTCAAACGAGAAGAGAGAAGGCACGGAGTCGGATGCAGACGTTTCTGTGTTTGTCGAGACTGTTAAAAGCATAAATAAAGTGTACATTTTAAAAGACCAACACCACAGCTCTCCTTTTTCGGAGCTGCAACATGTATCTATATTTATTTGAGCTATATTAGCCTACTATCAAAATCTTTTTCCATTCTCCAAATTTTTTTTATAAAGCTCCAGGGAGTCACTAGATATCGCTGAAGAGCCGCATGCGGCTCTGGAGCCGCGTGTTGCTGACCCCCGGCCTAAACCATTGTTTTTGGTAGCCTGTTGGAGATGGGAAAGTGTGTCCATTGCTCATATGTCTCGAGTCCCTATCCATCCTTTATACCCCCCCCCCCCCCCCCACCACCGCAGAGTCAGAAAATGTGATCCAGAGGTGTATTGGTACTCCGAGGTGTACAAGCTAAAGAGAAATAAAAACGAAACAGATCCTTGCGGTGCTCCAACATTACTGACCTCGATATCCAACAGCGCGCTCCCCAAGCCCCCACATCGTGGGCCTGTTTGAGACATAGTTTACGTACATATGTAGAGTCAGGAGATTCTGGAGCGATGTCTTAGAAACGGTTGGATGGTGTTAAATGCATTGGAGAAGTCAAAGAACATGACTTGGCAGTTCCTCCGCAACCATCCAGGTGCAAATGAGAACGTTACATTAGATCGGTGACATTTTCCTCCAACGCTGCAAGGGGCAAGTAGGCAAATGGCAAATGGACGTTTTTTTTCACGTCATCACCTGGTTTTTCTTCTTTTTCTGTCCTTGGCATGCAGCCAGAGACATGCATATGAGAAAAAGGATCACTCTTTCCCCCTGAAACTGCTTAAGTAGGCCAAGTCGGTTGTGTGTGGGTGTGAGTCTCCGTAAGAGACTGCTACAGTGAGATATTATGCGAACGGCTGAATTTCATTGCATTGTCTTTTGCCATGGATCAAACCAAGAGCCAAAGTCATAATCGTGATGTCTGTATTTGTTTTTGCAGTCACATGAAACAATATTCATATTTTTTAACAATTTGTCAAATATAACTTAAAATGACATCCCCAGTGCTGCTTTGTGCAAAATATATTTCGAGGACGAGGACATGGTGTTGATCGTTGCTCAATCTCTTCCCAATTATTATTTTTTTTATGCATAGCTTGTTTTGCATCAGATGAGGTGAATTCATTGTTTTTCTTATATATTTCCTTTGGCCACGTTGTAGTGTTGTTGGAAATGCGCAGAGAGTTCCCCGTTTGACAAGAAGACAAAGATGACCAAATTTGAGAAGGTTTTGGGGCCGTCTCTCCGAACTTGAAGGGTGTCCTTACGGAATTAATCGACATGCGCTACCCTTGCAAACAGTTGCAACACTTCTTACTACCTTAGAATTGATATGAATAAAGCATAAGCACGTGTACCAGCCAGAGGTGGGTAGAGTAGCCCAAAATGGTAAAAGTACGTAAGAGTACTGTTATTTTAGAAAAAAATAACTCAAAAGGAAAAAAAGTAGTCCTCCAAATAATTAGCTGAGTTACAGTGAGCATTGAGTGAAAAAATGAAAGTGAAAAAAAGTATTGAGTCACTGGGTACATTGAAACTCCTCTACAACGAAATCATGTTTGCAGCAAGAAATTTTTCAGAACAAATTTGAACACACACACACACACACACACACACACACACACACACACACACACACACACAAAATGTATGTGTGTACTCTTTATTTTTATTCCAATACGTAGTGCATAAATATAAGCATACACTTATTTGACACTTCATATAGCCAGTGTAGAAAGAAAAAAACGGGAAAGAAATTGCGAAACTTACGATCAGCATTCACTTTCACTTACATAAATTTCTTGCATAATGTCTTTTACTTTGCTTCCTCCATCTTTCATTTTTATTACTTTTATCCTGTCTTCAAGCATCAATGCTTTTCTTTTCTTAACTCCTTGGTCTGCAAAGGTCCGTTTTGTAGCCATTTGAGCAATGTTACGTTCGTGCTGCGTCGAAAACTAACAATAACAAATACGAGTGCGCATGTGTAAACCAGTGTGGTGGTTGCTGTTGCCGTTTCTGAACGAAGCAGCAGAGGTCGCTGTGGCATGCTGATGTTGGATTAGACTTTTGCGGAAGGCTTGTTTTCAATGTAGTGAGTCTTGTTGCGAGGCAAGAGCAGAGAAAAATATTTCGTAAAACGGAACGGGGATTTTTTTTCATAGGGGGAGCAGAAAAGTGGGAATGGCTTTCATGCATGACATTTTTTTCACACTAGGGGGTATTTTCGCCCATGTAGTTTCGTTGTAGAGGGGTTTCACTGTAGTAACAGTTTTATTTTTTTCATTACCATACAGCGCACCGTATTAAAAGGCGCAGTGTCAGTTATGCTTTTGTGCTATTTGTGGATTTAATACATACACAAGAGGCACTGCATTATTGGAGGCAGGTATGGTAAAATGTATGCTAGCTTAAAAAAATACGGTAGCATGCATGCTCGATAGCGTGCATTTTTAAAAAGGCAACAGGATCAACATTGAGTTTGTGGTACCTTATTGAAGTATTTAACAATGTCCTCCCATTATTTTTGGGTCAATCCTCATCCAGGCATGGAAAAAAAAAAACCATCCGGTCTCTTCAAATACACCTCACTCAGCCACTCTCTCATTTTCTCCTCATCCATCCGACCTTTGATTTGCCTGAGTGAACACTCCAGCTGGAAGCTTTTCTTTCGGCTCAGTCTTTTCCTTAAAAATCACCATATGTGTCAGTTTCTGTCCATTGCTAAGGCAACCAAGCCCAACAGGAAAGGCCGACTTTTCGTTTCGCTCCCCTTCTTTTCGACCGTGTGTGAAGTCGAAAGTGAGCAACACCTCGTTGCTGATGTGGTTGGGCTGGATGTGTTTGTCTGCAATCTTTTTACGGCAGCAGGAGCGGAAGGTGGCCAGCTTTTCCTTGTAGTCCACCGGAAAAAATCATTGGCACCGCCCTACCCACACTTGAGGACTTGCACACTGCAAGAATCAAAACAAGGGCATGGAAAATCCTACTTGATCCACCGCACCCTGCCCACCACCTTTTCCACCTACTCCCCTCAGGCAGGCGCTACCGATCCATGCGCACCAAATCCAGCAGACACTTACACAGCTTCTTCCCTCTAGCCATTAACTCCCTAAACAGTCACTGACTTATACTCCACCGCACCAGACACTTTAAAGCGCTCAAGGACATCTGCACAACTGCACACTTCTTGTACAAC
The DNA here is from genome assembly GCA_018466805.1 of Hippocampus abdominalis. Taxonomy (NCBI): domain Eukaryota; kingdom Metazoa; phylum Chordata; class Actinopteri; order Syngnathiformes; family Syngnathidae; genus Hippocampus; species Hippocampus abdominalis. The sequence goes on along the minus strand of CM031704.1, from coordinate 10,621,363 downwards.
AAATACTGCTACTGGTCACTTTAAAATGGTTCAATGATTTTCTGCACCAACTGTACAACTGTTATAGTATTGTATTCTACCACTGATCACTTTAGCTCTGCTTGATACTTTGCACTTTGTCTCACAGTTGTCGCTGGGTGGTACTACTGCACTACGGTTCACTTAAATTACGAAATGTCCTTCCATACTTATTTGTCATGTCCTTGTTTATGATGATACTAATGCAGCGTGTTATACCGGAGTCAAATTCCTTGTGTGTTCTACATACTTGGCCAATAAAGATGATTCTGATTCTGATTCTGACAGTAGTTCTACTCCACATGGGTGGTTGGCGCAATTTCATAAAACGAAAGCACCAAGACAATCCTCCTTGAAAATGTTGAATTTTTATTTCTTCTGCAAGTGCTTTGGCCCTCAGTCGAATGGTGACTGTAGATACGCTTCTCCCGGTTGTCTTTTGATCGTGAATCCATTGCTCCAGAGGGTCTTCCAACTCGAGCCACCTCGCCTTGTTTCTGCGGAAACTCAGCTTCGTCTTATTGACTCTGCGAAGCTCGTTCTCCTGCTTCCTCCACTTGCGAACCATGAATTTGTTTATCTTAAATTCTCTTGCGGCTGCTCGATTGCCATGTTCCTCCGCGTAACTGATCGTTTGAAGTTCGAACTGTGCTTTTCAGGCGTGTCTTTTCATACGTGCCATTTTCCGGGATCTGAAGTTGTTTTTCCCATTGCATTATAACCTCCTACTGCGGGGCATGCCTTTAGCGTCCTCTTTCATGCCCACCCTTCCCCTTTAACATCCGCATACCGCCCCCAGTTACGTCCGCCTTTCCTCGATAAAAACAGTGTGTCTGCATAACATCAGTTAAGCCGAGTGCACATCGAAGTCACGCATAGATTAGGCACCCCGCATTGTTAGGCGCCCCGTCCATTTTGGAGAAAATCTAAGACTTTTACGTGCGCCCTATAGTCGTGAAAATACGGTAGTCACAACCTTGCTTCTGTGTTAGGCCACAGAACTTTGTGCATGGTCATGTGACTTCTTGGCTCAGGTTAATTGGTGAAATGAAATAAAATGTTGCGAGTGGTTAATGTTAGATATAACCTATATGGACTAAAAAACCAAATAGACAACTGCAGAGCCAGTAGATCTGATGCAGTACTGCTGATGACAGCTCTCTGCGGAAAAAGGGCGTAAATATTTTATATTGCTCAAGCATTAGTTCAACTCATTGAGTGTTTCATTTACAGATAATGAAAACATGAAAATGAGCATATACCCACAATGGGTTTCAAAAGACCCAACTATATGGAAACAAAGCACTCATATTTTCTTTTGAAATCATGTTGTAAATTCTCTGCTAATTTGTGTGAGCAAAACAAAGGTGTTCTATTGGTTTTTTGTTATAGTTTGAAGAATATATCAGTCTGAATGTTTTTGAAGAACCTATTTTCAAGGATCAAAGATGATTGAGGTAGAAGTCCAAGTTCAATTTAGTACTTGGTTCTTTTACGGAACACATTTTCCAGTAATTTTTTCAGGGATTGTCTGACTCTTTCAGCTATTCTAAATACCGTATTTTCCGCACTATAAGGTGCTTCGGAGTATCAGGCGCACCTTCAATGAATGGCCTATTTTAAAACTGTTTTCATATACAGTCAAACCTCGGTTTTCGAATGTCTCTGTTCTCAACCAAATCAGTTTTCGACCAAAATGTCAAGTTTTTTTATTCCTCGGATTACGACTGACAATCGGTTCTCGACCAAACTGAGCACACTTGAATGCGCCACTTGACTCCTCTCGCCTTCCTTACACAAGGAAGTGATGCTTCCTCATGTAGCGTTCCATTGTGAGCAGACGTGTTCAATAAAGATTTTTTTTTTGAAGAGCGTAGTTTCGGTTTTCGAACAGCCTTCTGGAACGGATTATGGTCGAAAACCGAGGTATGACTGTATAGGGCGCACTGCACTCATTATAGAATAAAAGCTACACTAATGGCTGGGATTGTGTTATGCATCCACCAGATGGAGCTATGCTAAAGGGAATACAATACAATACAGCTTTACTTCTATACAGCCCTGGCTGTGGTTGCATTATTCAGCCACTAGATGGAGCTACACTCAAGAAAATACAATACAATACAGCTTCAAAGCGCTTTCCAGAACACTGAAAATACTACGTCCAAGAAATCGAAAGAAATATTGATCCACATATATGGCGCATCGGATTATACGGCGCAGTCGGCTTTTCAGAAAATTCAATGTTTTTAAGTGCGATTTATAGTATGGAAAATACGGTATTTATTTAAATGAGATATTAAGCACTTTTTTGCCCACAATTTAAAATCCAGGTGTCTTGATTACATGATTTTGTCAGAATACCATATTAACTCATTGATTACCACCCTTTTTCACTGGAGCAACCCTCTCAATCCCGCACATTTTACTGAATTTCGACTGATTTGCAAGGCCCGCAGAATTTTCTGTTCTACGGCTATATAAACATGCGACCTCTCAGAAGAAAGGTGAGACTCTCTTCTCTCAACAGAAAAAAAAGGTTGTTTCTATCTTTCTCCGTTCGTTGGCAATCAGCATTAGAAATTTGCTAAGTTTTATGGAAAAGGCCGAATTTTCTTCAGAAATCCAGAAAAAATTAGCTTTTTGTAAAAGCATGCATTTGAAGCATCATTTCAAGTTTGACACAATTTTTTTGCTTTTGTGACAGCTCAAATACCGCAATAATGTGTTCCTCCTATAAAACAACATTACAAAAAATGTTTTTATAGCAAAATAATTGATTTGCACAAAACAAAACTATTAAACTATGAACCAAAGTGCAAATTGAACAATGGTGGTCTTTTGCACCACTGCCACCTGCTGGCCATTTTCTTTACTATTTAACATTGCAGTCAAGCCTGCTCCTTCAGTGAGAAGTTGCATCAGACTCTCTTGCACCCTCCCCCATGAAAAAACGTGATTGACGCCTTTAGACGTCATGGGGAGGCGGGGATTATGCGTTAATTGCCGCTTTTTGATGTCAAAGGGTTTGAATGAGTTAAGAAAGTAACACTTATGGGTACTTTACACCCTATTATTTAAGCCCCACTGAAATGTACATGCTTTGAGGGTTGGTTTTGTCAATCAGCCATTGCTCACCCCAAATCATCTATATCCTGGTCAAAAGCAAGTACAGCGTTTGTCACTGTAATGGCCAGGGGCGGAGCTAGGTGGTTGCGAAGGAGCGAGCAACCATAAAGATTCCAAGAGCGATTGTGATTGTTTTTATTCTGGAAGGCAGATCTTGTAAGCCATGGAATTACACTTAGTAAATAATAATGCGTATATACTGTATGTACTATATGTTATATACCACCCCACAGCAAAGTACGGGCTGGGGGCACATCTGGCCGGCTCACTATCTCTGACTGGCCCTCAAAAGAGACCATGAAGTCATACTAAAATATGCACTGCTCTTTTTGCTGTACTTTTACTTAAATGGCACACATATGGACGTTGGTGTGAGCAAAATAGTAACCAAGAGCTACGACTTGTTTGCGAGGTTGCCAACTCAACGACATTTTCGCTATATTTAGTGACTATTCCGACCTATCTAGCAAATATTTTTCCAAAAAAGAAACTTGAAACATGACAACAGTGGTCTTAATGTGAGGAACGGTCTCATTTCCTGTAACCAAGAGGATTTGGCCTGATAATGCTGTACCCAAATCTACAGTTTCATAGACCATACGTTTCAGGTCAATTAAAAGTCATTCTTTTATCATTATGCATCACTGCCAACCGGAGGGTTGGGGAAACGGGGACATCAGTCCTCATTAGTGGGGGTGGATTAGTGGGGATGGGGCAATTGAGACAGTGACGATCACGCACCTAAATGTAATAGACAACAGGGGGTGGGGCATTTGCTGTCGTGGGTGGTAGGGTGTGTGAATAGCGGCTGTCGCTTGCCTAAACATAACAGACGACGGAGAGGAGGGGTGTTTGTCAGGCGGAAATTATTTTCCCGAAATTCCCAATGGCCAGCACGCCAGTGACTGTCAGCAAAATTGTACTTCCCACTGATCTATATATTTTAGAGTCCTTACTGGGAAGGGTATGAGTGTTTCCTAATTTTAAATATGCAGGTAGGATTTTATCAAAACAAGTCAATATGCTTTTTCTCAGTACATTAAAAATAGTATACAACAAACCTGAGGTTAACATGTTGGCTTGGCTCCTCGGCAAGCTTTTCAGTTTCTCATGTGGCCCTTTGCAAAATTATTTCCCCCCCCCCCCCGTTATATACAATATATTAGCCCCCATCGCTATGACGACAACTTTGCCAGACATTGGAATATGAGTCCATTATCTTAGGTATCACTGATAATTGTAATGCCTGCACTGCGATAACGGTGCAGCTCTGCTTACCTTTTGACTTTTGACATGAGAGTTCATCTGTGTCGGTCAAACTCCGTCCATCCGTAGAGAGTGTCTGCCAGTTTAGAACTCGGTGTTTTGAGCAGTGTAGATTAAATTAGCACTGGTAGATTACAATTTGTCAAACTATAGAAAGGCTTGTTCACATACACATCTTCAGAAATAGACAGTTTACAAAGGTTTTGCTTGGTGGTGTAATTTCAGACTTGATTGGTGGGTAGGCACTCCAGAAGATAAACTATTCATATACAAGTAATTACAAGATAGATTTTCCATATTTCCCATTAAAAGAACATCTGATACTAGAATCAATTAATTTCTTAAGAGGTTTTCACAGCTTTATTTTATTGTTTTATGAATTGTGATTTATCATTATTTATTGATGTCCAAGGGAGAATCCCATTAGTGTTGAATAATACTGCATTTGAGTCAAGATGGTCAAGGAAACTGTAGTCATTAATTAAATCAGTGCAATTTTTTTTCCCAGTCTCAATTTTTTTGCCAGTAAAAATAAGTGCTCTGTGTCAGAACAAAAATCAATCTGATGGAAGAATGGAAAACGCAAGTATGACCAAGGGCCTTGCAATACAGAGGATATACTGTAGAGACCCACAAGAAAAAACATTCACTTCTTCATCCGCCATTATTTCAGTTCTCAAACACACTTGATGAAACCATACATTTATGTAAATCTGTATTTTAATTTGCATAAGTGCAATTCATCCTCTGCTATTGTCTTTAAATTTCGGGATAGTTTCTGAACATTTTATCCTTCAGTGCATATAAATCAGGGTAAGATAGAATCACCGTGACTCCTTTCCTGTGCTGGCCAGGATAGATCTGTAATTGAAAATAAATTTACACTGTTTGATTGGCAGATCTTTTTCAGGATTGTTAATCTCCGAAAGCATTGGCCTTAGGAAAATAGCAAGCAGGGTCTCCGGTGCTTTGGGATTAAAAATGTGTCAGGGAGGATTAAGTGGAAACCAAGACGTTATGTAGGGACATGAAACTCCAAATCCCTGCTGCATTAAAAAGGATAAAAGGCAATGGAAAAAGAAACGGTTTTGTTTTGCTTGTGTAAGCCATTCCTGTATAAAACTCTGGCTGAAATGGAATGGCCATTTCTCCACGGGCAGGAGAGAGTAGACACATCAGAGACTGGGTATCGATCATGCAAACACTGTGGGCAGTGCTTGTGTCAGCAAGGAAGCCATGAGGAATTCCACCTACCCCAGCTGCCTTTAGGCAATTGGCGCACCTAAATCCTAAAGTGGTCACGTTTATTTGACATGTGGTTGACGGAGCGGGAAAGAAAAACTAAACAAAAAAAAATGATTGAAATGCAAAGCGAGCACGCAATGTGCTGTGTAATCATTGTCACATATGAATATTGCTTCTTGAGTTTGTAGATGGTCATATGTTTGCGATTCACATGAGTTCGAGGAAGCTGAGCTGACTTTGTCACTAATATGTGTGAGTCAAGGATAACAGTCTTGATGAGGAGAGCACTGAAGTAAATAAATAGAGAGCGACCAGTGGCGTAGCACTATGGTCCCCAACCCCCGGGTCGCGGACCGGTACCGGTGCGTGGGTCATTTGGTACCGGGCCGCACAGAAAGAACAAATAAGATTACTTGCATTTCATTCAGTTTGGAATCTGAAAGATGTTTTATTTTGAAAAATGACTAGATTCTCTGTTACATCCGTCTACAGTATGTCACGCTTGACACAGGTCAAGGCGCGCTTCTCGGTCACGTGATAGGTTACTGCTAAAATAAAACCCAGGAGCTAGCAAAATGAGAAAAAAAAAACGTCTGAAAGTTTCTTTGGGAAGCGGAAAAGGCCCAGCCAGGAGACAGAAGAGGAGCCGACGACTGTGTCTTATTTTGAAAGAACGTCTTAACGTTACCATGGCCACTAGAGAGTGTTGCGGCCAGATAGGACGTTCCTTGTGTCATGATTCGTGTTTAGAAAATACCACAGTTTTCATGCAGGTCATATCATATTATTTTGTTGTATTTATCCGACCTTAAAGGCCAGTCCCTGAAAATATGGTCTGAAGTTAAACCGGTCCATGGGGAAAAAAAGGTTGGGGACCGCTGGCGTAGCGTATGTACTTCCATGTTGGTCATCCTGCAGGCCCTGGTGATTGGCTTAGCCACAGAATATGTCAAAAGTTATGGTGGTCCATGTGTGATAACCAAAAAGGGCCGATTCACAAAATAAAACAGGGCATACATCCTGAACTAATTCTTACAAACTGGGGCTAATTTTATTCATGTAACAAATCTCCAGTCAATGACATGCTTTATTTTGATAAATAGGTGGTTTGACTTATCATCTAGCCTGATGTTGGTGAATTTACTCATTGTGCATCATATTCGCTCCTTGACCAGACTCATCTGCGCTTTATTTATAATCCGTTCCTGGTTGGGATTGGGTTCTTGATGTTTAAATTAGCCAGTAGCATCTCGGCAGTGCAGGTGGAAATATCAGGTGGTTTCTGTAGCCTGCTCATTTCCTGTGTAGTTTTTCCAGGCGCCGAAAGTCCTTGACGGATGCCGCTCCATAACTTTCGCTAACAACTGATTCAAGTTCATTCTCTTACTTGTAATTAAACTTGTTGGTTCCTTTATCTTTGATAATTTTTTTAGGTCATTTACCTGACACACGGGGCGGCCCGGTAGTCCAGTGGTTAGCACGTCGGCTTCACAGTGCAGAGGTACCGGGTTCGAATCCAGCTCCGGCCTCCCTGTGTGGAGTTTGCATGTTCTCCCCGGGCCTGCGTGGGTTTTCTCCGGGTGCTCCGGTTTCCTCCCACGTTCCAAAAACATGCATGGCAGGCTGATTGTGCACTCTAGATTGTCCCTAGGTGTGAGTGTGAGCGTGGATGGTTGTTCGTCTTTGTGTGCCCTGCGATTGGCTGGCAACCAATTCAGGGTGTCCCCCGCCTACTGCCCGAAGACAGCTGGGATAGGCTCCCGCACTCCCCGCGACCCTAGTGAGGATTAAGCGGTTCAGAAAATGGATGGATGGATTACCTGACACACTTCAAGGGAAGTCTTTCGCCTTCGTCAGAGTGTCACATGATGGTGTGTGTGACTCACCTGTTATAATTGACAAGCGAGTCACGCCCTTTACCTCCAACCTGGACCAGTTTTGCTCCTTCATCCAAGTTGATGGTTTTCAGGCCTTGCATCCTGATTTCAATAGCCTCCCTGTTTCTCTTATGCCTGACTCTGGCTGGGGAGAGGGAAGTCTGGGCTTCCCTGCTGAAGCTGTTGTCCCCGCGACCTGACCTCGGATCAGCCGTAGAAAATGGATGTATGGATGGCTGGATAGTCTGGATGTATATTTTGTTGGAAGATGGTTGTATGTATTGTAAAATATATCGGAACTAGGGCTTAGAAATATACTCCCAGAGCTCTCACACTTTCTCCGGTGTCTCCGTGCTCTCGATTCTACTCTTGGATTCTGCTCTGGTTCAAACATGCTGTTCCACTGTACTTTCTGGGTCGCATTGTTTCACTCAGGATTCACACACAGCAGTAGTCATGGTAACAGAAAGCTCGATTTGTTTTAGGACACACTACAGTACTGAGTGGTGGAGTAAAGTAGGCAGTAGCTGATTAATCAGACAGGCCCTTCACAAAACTGTCTGCTCCCGTAAGGGCTGTTTAGAGAGGATGATAAGTGTCCTTGCGTTTTAGATCCTAGGTAGTATCTCAGCAGCCTAAGAGATCATTTCTAGGAAACTGGTAAAATGTTGAGATTTGTGGAAAGATTCTTTCTCTACCCATGCTCTATGCCTTCACTTATCGTAATTTCTAATCTTGATGACATCAACATTTTCTGTTACACTGAGCTGTCAGAAATATCTGAAATAATCTAACACTCTTCTATGTCCATCCCTGACAGGACCTCCTTCGGCCCCACAGAATCTAGTCCACAACATCAACCAGACAACGCTTAGTCTGGAGTGGAAACCACCGGCCGACACCGGTGGCCGCAATGATGTCACTTACAGGGTTCGCTGCCAACATTGCAGCTGGGAACCTGAAGAATGTAAACCATGTGGACCTCATGTGGGATACTTCCCCGCACAGTCACAATTAGTGGACTCATACGTGAACGTCGTTGACCTCTTGGCCCATGCGAACTACACTTTTGAGGTGGAGGCTGTCAATGGGGTGTCTGATCTAAGCCGCACGCAGAGGCTGTTTGCTACAGTTAGCATCGCTACTGGACAAGCAGGTAAGGACTGACTCATTTATTCAACTCTTATTTGGGTGTGAAAATCAAGTATGAAAACAACAGACCAAGAGTATGCCAATTAAAAACACAAGCCTGCCAAAGTAAATTAACGACCTGAATGTATTTGCATGTGCTAGTGTTAATCAATGAGCTAGTGGAGAGGGATATAGCCATAATTATTGTCAAGCCTTGATCCTGACGTAAATGTGAGCGGTATTAACAGATTTGATGCGGTTCATTGGTCCACGTCCCTATTGAGTCCCAAGTCGGCTGGAATTTAAGTCATGCCTGCATTATCCATTCTTTGTTCAGGAATTTTTGTGCATTTATGATACTATCATGAGTAACTGCTTTGTGTATGCTAAAACGTGGTAAATTTTGGAGGGAAATGAGCTGTATTTTTTATTTCTAGTGACTGTTCAGCCGTGCCCCTAAGGGCGTTAAGCTAATACTGTACGGAAAACACTGCTCTGTCATCAGTGGGATACTATTGTCTTTGCAAATTTACTTTACACTCTATTTCCAGCAGCCATGATAGGCCTGTTTCAGGCCATCGTGGTCAAAATGAGTTGCATGTGAGACAACACGCAGGAACTGAATGGGCAAATCGTGTTTGCCGAAACAGATTTTGAAACTGACGTTAAATTTGCCACAGCAGTCATAGTATGGATGAAAAGCCTCGTTGGACCCCCCCCCCCCGTGAAATAGTTTTTCAGCCAAGTACTCCCAAAGCATTTTTGGATGGAAAAAAAAACCCTACTACAGAGTGCTGTGCCACCACTGTCTGGTTTATAGAACTTAGGAACATTGTGTGTAGTGGTATCCCTATTTGGAAATACGATAACAAAACCAGAAAGATACAATTAGTAGAATTATAATAAAGATGTGTGCCCATAAAAATTATTTTTGAAGCTTGCAGGGTCACCCATTGCAAACAGGTGCTTAGTGAGGGACCAGACAAAGCATGGCTCACCGACCGCTTATGATGAAATATAATGTTGGACACAGTTTTCCTTTGCCCGCACAAGGGTCTGGACGTGCGGCTCCCTGGTGAGCACAAGGCGGACTGGCCGAGTCCCACTTCCCATGGGCTCACCATCTATGGGACTGGCCAAAGGGGTTGGGTGCCCTGTGAGCTGGGTTGCAATCAAAGTTGGGGACCTTACCAGTCCGAGCCCCTGCTACAGAAGCTAGCTCACGGGCCATGGAATGTCACCTCTCTTGCAAAGAAGAAGCCCAAGCTGGTGTGCAAGGCAGAGAAGTCCCGACAAGACATAGTGGGACTCTCCTCAACAAACTGCTCGAGTTCTGGTACCAGTCCTCTCAAGAGGGTTTGGACTCTCTTTCACTCTGGAGTTACCCACGGTGGGAGGCACAGAGCAGGTGTGGACAGCTGACAGATATGGGCTGACCAAGCAGAATGCAGCTTTGGCGATCACAGAGGCAACAACTCCAGCATGGGAGGAGTTCTGCGAGGCCATTTAAAATGACTTCCGGACAGCTTTGAGAACATTTTGGTCTGCTGGACACCTCCCTGGGGTTCCAGGCATGTCCCAGGGGTAACCCAGGACATCATGGAGAGACTAAGTCTCCCAACTGGCCTTAGCATGCCTTGGGATCCCCCCGGAAGAAGTGGCTGGGGAGAGGGAAGTCTGAGCTTCCTTGCTGAAGCTGAAAAAAGAAGTATGGATGGATATTTTTGGGTACATAGCTATGTTTGGTTCCTGCATAGGAAAAATGTGCATGTCCTGGAAGTATAGTGTTTATCCCAGTTGTATTGTAAATGCCAATTGCTGCCAGCTGGTCTGGTGCATGAAGCCAAACAGAATTCAGCTGAGCTTGAGCTATGTTTAAGAACCATTTTGAGCAAGTTTGTAATTAGAACCTCTGACTCGACTAAACTTACATTAATCAAACTTTTATGGCTTATCATTCAGAACTGGTTCACCTCGGCATGACATGCCACTGGAGGCACATTACTCGATAGGGATTTCCTTAATTTCTTCTTATCACAGGCTCTTAAATGAAATTCAGCTCATACACATGCTGGCAGCGAGAGCCGAGAGGAAAGATAATGTGAATGCAGATGCTGATCAATCTAATGAGGTATTATCATCGTGCCTAATTACTTTGGTGGAAATGTGAATTGACATTGTAGCCTGGCTAGGAGGCTGTGTCCTTACCTGTATAGTTCTCGAAAACTTCAAACCTGCCTCACAACAAGTGATGCAACCGAAACCAACTGAGCTGTTGAGCAGTGGGCAGGGTTCTTCATTAATGACTGATTATGGTCGACCAAAGCTTTGGCTAAGAATCAAATTTCCAGGTTTTATGCGTAAGTGACCAGTTGAAAGTTCATTGCACTGAGCAAAAACCCCCAACTCAGTGGCAATGGCCCTCTTGTAAGGATTCCGAAAAGGTCATAACAGAATGAATTTTGAAGTCAACAAAACCATTAGAAGTAGTAATTTGATTGTTGTCTGCTGATTTTTTTTTTTAAACTTTTTTTTCGACTGCACCTACTTATTCATGTGCACACGTGTGACGTACTATGTACGTTTTCGGCGCAGACGCGATGCGGTCAAAAGTTCATTTCACCATAACAAAAATTGCTTTAAAATGCTTCAAACACATCACTGGTCACCAAACCACGCACACTGCATTGAAAATACGCTCGTGGAGTACAGGGAGGTAGAGGTGGACCTATTTATTAAATACAACACCTAATTCCCGAACTCCACTGCTGTGAATAGGTTTGGTTTTTTTTGTTTGTTTTTTGGTCATCTTCCGGCCAAAGAGGACCGCCCTGGCCAGTGCCAGCTTCGACATGCTGGTCTTCCTCAAGGGGAACATCCCTAGTTTTAGGACAAGGAACAGCAAGGGGCCGAACAGGAAAAAAAAAATAATAATAAAAGGAATTTTTTCTGCATGTAAAGTTGTCCACATTCTTCATAATTTTCACATAAGCCACATTGTGTGCTAGCCTGTTGTACAGTCTTATTATTTATTTATTTATTTTTTACTGCCGGACTTAAAATAATGGTGACTCAAATGGGGATTCGAGTGGGCGTGGAAAAGCAAGTCCAGGATTCAAATATTTGCACCCGGACCAAAATTAAATCTTGTAATGCTGTTGGGCGAACTGGCCCTTTAACTGAGAGTTCGGCCCCTCCCTCTATGTAAGACATAACTATGTGGGGGAACGAGTGCACGGACGTGTGATGGCAAGCGGTTCGTCAAACTGTTCACCCAGAAGTGGGATCACGTAAAATAAGTGGATGTGAATAGGAAATGACAACAGCTAATGATCTTTAAATAATGTTTATTATTCAGGAAAGCTCTTCTGGTAGCTTCTCTCCCACAGCGTCATGCATGGACGTGGGGTTTTCTTTTGGGGGGGGGGGGATAAAGCCCTAACTCGACCTTACCAGGGAGGCTAACACACACCAGGCAATCCCACTTCTGAAAAAGAGGGACCACCAACTTGGTCTCCAAGTCCACCCTCACTGCCCTTGATCTCCATACGATGTTGCAGCAGCGTGTCAACCTAGAAAGCCCCACAACTTCTACTCCGAGAGCCTTGACACAGAGGGTATGGCAATGCTATTTAACCAACTTAGTGACCTCAACCCCAGAGATAGCAGAGCCTACATCAGAGCCCCTATCCCCGTCTACTTCCTCATAGGAAGGCATGTGGATGGAATTCAAGAGGTCTTCAAAGTATTCGCCCCACCAATTCAAAATGTCCCACTTTACACAATATTGATAGTGTCCTACTTCTTTGTCCTGAGATGCCAGCTAATGGACCAGAATGTCCTGAAAGCCGTTTAAAGTTATGCTCTGTGGCCATAAGCCAGTCGGCTGGTTTTAGAGGTTTTGGTATTAAGCGAAAGCAAAACCTTTCATGCCCCCTGTAACCTGATAAGGTGATAAGTTGTCCACTGTAGTAACCGCTGTCGCTGAAAGGGCTAATACCCTCTTTTTTTTTTTCTTTTACGATGGCCGTTGTATTTTTGTGAAATTCAGCAAAAGCTACTTTTGAGTACAATAAGTCAACTTTGGGTTTAGGTAGAAACACTTGTGAGGGCTCATTTTGTTTGTTTGAGTCTGAGCTTGGTGTTGAACGTTATTTGTGAAAAATGTGACTCCTTGTCATATCCATTCACCCATTATCCATTCTGCTTATCCTCCTGAGCATCGCAGGCGTGCTGGAGCTATCCCAGCGGTCTATGGGCAGTCGGCGGGGTACACCCTAAACTGCTTGCCAGGCAATTGCAGGGTATACATATACAATCCTTCGCACTCACAGTCACATCTAGTGGCAATTTTAGAGTATTCAATCAACCTACCATGCATATGTTTGGAATGTGGGAGGAAACTGGAGTACCCGGAGAACACCCACACAGGCATGGAGAGAATATGCAAACTCCACATAGGAAGGCCACAGCCCAGAATCGAATCCAGGACCTTTGTACTTTGAAGCCGACGCGCTAATCAGTCGACCATCGGGCCGCCAATTTTGTCACATTTCATCAAAATATGCAGAGAACTTATCCCACCAAATACGTTACTTTTTAATAGCTTGCAAATAAGTAATTTCATTCATACTTTGAGTCAGGAAATGACAAAGAATAATCCCAGAGATATAAAAGTAATCATCAATTAGTCGCAGGAAGAACCATGGATTTCCTGTTGTCTGTTCTGAAAATTCTCTTCTGTGACCCCTTGTAGTTTTTAATTCACCGTCCTGCCAGCACGTGTACAATACTGCCAAGTAAATAGTTTGACATTCCTTAACTGTTCATTATATGACTAATAAGTAAGATAAGATAAGATAACCTTTATTTGTCCCACACTGGGGAAATTCGCAGTCTACACCAGCAAAATTGGAGGGGGGGTAGAAAAGAAAAAACAAAGTGTTGCAAGCACAAAATAAATGATTCAGTAAAAGAACTGTACACAGTATAGAATGCAATATAAATATAAGATATAGATACAAGCATATATGCAGCTGCATATATGCAGCATAAGGTGGCTGTGCTATTTGCAATGGTTACAGGTTTTCACGTATGTGTATTCAGCAGCCAGACAGCAGTCGGCTTAGAGCCTGGGTTGAGGGGGGAGTGCAATCCCATCACACAATCGCCGCTGATGCCAATATTGAACACTACGATGGGAAAAGAATCCCTTATGTTTGGATTTGGGGGGTTCATTCCGGCTCGTGAACCATTTACAAATTTAAAAAGGAAGGGCTGAACCAACGACAGTGTAACCTTGAATTACATTACAATACATTATTGTATCTCTATTTGAGTACTGTTTTTGATATATGAAGGGTCTTGGCATGGGCGAGCGAATTGGATCTGGCAGAAAGATGTTTCATATGGAGAAGGAAGTTCCTGTCACGTTTTGCATGGTGGTAGTTGGAGGACCCCAAAAAAAGCAGGGAGGCAGTAAGGAGCAGGGTGGCTGACCAAGATGTATTTAACAAATTGTAAACAGGAATACAGTGGAGAAACTAACTCAAAAACTCACTCAAATAAAGTCCAGAAAAACCACAAGAAATCAAAGTAGCAAAAACCTAAGACAGAAAACAAAACATGACCGTGCACAGACACACTATGATCCGACACCGGGCAGGGAGTCCTTTTAACCACACACTAACTAATGAAACAATGACCAACAGGTGTGCCACTGCAGGAGGAGCTCTACAGTGCCACCTGTTGGTCACAAAAAGAACCACCCTAACAGTTCCACCTCTGCATCCTTGGTGATCCAATCACAAAGAGCGGTTGCATTTGTCAATGACGTGGAAATCATCGTGGGAGTCCGAAAATCATTTCATATTTGTCAAAAGAAAACAGTGTGTACCGGGATTTGGTTAAGTGTTGCGTCTTTTTAATCAAGACAACAAACCGTGAATGTTAAAATAGCCGGAAATTGTAACAAGGTGGAAGGAGCGTCTTTATGGATGCAATACATCCATCCAGAAGCAGCCATGTTTTACGAATGGCTGCTGAAGTTAAGTCCCATGTTGACATGTTGAACTTTTGCCTAACAAGTAAATAAAGCGCGATACAGTCAGGATGGCTCTAAAGCAGTGGCGCCCTATACGGGACTGGTTCCAAGTCGATCGCGATTGGTGTAGGGCAATGGTTCTTAACCTTCTTAGAGGTACCGACCCCAACCAGTTAATATGCACATTCACCAAACCCTTCATTAGTGAAAAATAAATATATATATATATATTTTTTTACAAATTCAGGATATTAAAAAAAACGTGTTAAACACTGGCAGAGCCATGGGTGTTCCTTTTTGGGACATCCCGGGATCACACCCTGGGATCACCCCAAGACTGAACAAACAAACAAACAAAAAACCTATCAGAACTTTTGTATCAGAAGATCTATCATCCTCCTTTTCCCTTTTTTCCTCTCCTTAGTTAAAGTTATTGAGCATTCATTTTTGAACAGAAGCAACACTCAAGAATCCACCAAAAACATATAAAAACCAGGGAAATAAATACAAGCAAACTGACGAGACGATGAGGAAGACCTGGACAAGACGCAAGTGGCTGAGGCACATGATTGGTCGACACGAATCGCTGACGAGAACGGATGGACACAAAAACGTCATGAAACGGGCTTGAAAAGAAGACAAGACATAACATGAAACAAAACCAAATACAAATCGAAACAAAACCATTCGTCATGACATTTATAATGTTTTCTTAGACCACAGGTGTCAAACCCAAGGCCCGGGGGCCAGCTCCGGCCCGCCATGTCATTTTATGTGGCCCGCAAAAGCAAATCATGTGCGTTAACTTCCATGATCCTTGCTAAAATATATACCGAAATGTCAAATTGTCTTGTGTAATAAATAACTTTGAGATTTTGCAATAATTTTGTTACCCTGTTAACACTCACTCAAACAATAATTGAACAAACTATTGTCGTTGATTTAAATGATTTCAAAACTGGTAATCCATCGATTTGTTGTTTACAAGTACCGGTAATAATATATCATTTATTTAGTTGCATTGTCGTAACAGCCCTCCGAGGGAAGACGTAACCCCAAAGTCAGCCGCGACAAAAATGAGTTTGACAACCCTGTCTTAGACAGTCAGGAGTCAAAAGTAGGAAGTCAAAGGTGAATCAGAAATGATCTTTATAGTAGGAGATTTTGGAAAATGATTGTGTGTTATCAAGTAGATAATACTAGTAATGTCACATGTACAACTGTAATTACCACTAACCACATTCAAATTCAGTCAGTCCTGTTTTTACACAGCAACTTTATTTTGACCAACTCGAACAATTCGCCATGAAGTTGGAGCAGATACAAACACCCAGATCATTTCTGAATACCGTGTGACAAGCCGCAACATTTAGATTTTGTCGGGGGCCTGAGAGCATGTGGCAGTTGAAAAGGGCTGATTTGTATTCAGTCGTATGCTTAGGTTGTGTTCTGCAAGAGTACATGCAGACATCACGTAAATTATTCAGACCTCTGCGAGGCAATGTTTTTAACTCTATTCAGGGGAATCAACATTATGGAAGCACCACACCGAAAAGAACGATGTGTTGAATGTTCTTTATATCATTTTGCCAACTGGTTGCACCAAATAATCTGGAACCAGATACATTTCACAAGTAAACGTCTACCGCACTTTAAAATGTATTTGGATCCAGATATGTTTATTTAGTTTTCGACAACAGTGTGATTGCATGTGATCGCCACTTAGTGACAGATTATTAGCAGCGCAGATTTGCATAATGCAAGTGGAGATCTAAGCAATATTTGTTGCAGTGATTGACAAGTCTCCCACATAAATTATAAGGGTTTTCTTTGCCTTCTATCGTCTCTCAGTGAGTGTCACTAATTTAAAGCAGTCTCTCTGACTTTCACACATGTAGTGTGATCTGAGAACAAAAGAGTCTTAGTGAGACGCAAAGTTTTTGTTTCGTCCTTGTGAGGAAGAGAAGCTCGTCCGTTGTCTTGGATAGATGTAGAAATAGATGGACATTTACTCGTGTTAAAAAAGTGATATAAGAACCGCTTGATCCTCTCTAGGGTCGCCGGGGGTGCTGGAGCCTATCCCAGCTGTCTTCGGGCAGTAGGCGGGGGACACTCTGAATCAGTTGCCAGCCAATCGCAGGGCACACAGAGACGAACAACCATCCACACCCACACTCACACCTAGGGACAATTTCGAGTGTCCAATCAGCCTGCCATGCATGTTTTTGGAATGTGGGAGGGAACCGGAGCACCCGGAGAAAACCCACGCAGGCCCGGGGAGAACATGCAAACTCCACACAGGGAGGCCGGAGCTGGAATCGAACCCGGAACCTCCGCACTGTGAAGCCAACGTGCTAACCACTGGACTACCGTGCCCCCAGTGATATAAGTAGTGCTTCAGTAATGCTTCAGCTCCTGTACACCAGTTTAAATAACCAAGGAGAGACTCTATATAATAGTCCATCCATCCATCCATTTTGTAATCTGCTTTATCATCACAAGGGTCGCGGGCATGCTAGAGTCTATCCTAGCTGCCATTGGGCAGCTGTGCAACCAGTCGCCAGCCACAGGGCAAACCCAGACAAACAAACATCCGTACTCACACTCACGCCCAGGGACAATTTAGTGTGTTCCATTGACCTGCCATGCATGTTTTTAGAATGTGGGAGGAAACCGGAGCACCCCGGAGAAAACCCACAGAGAGGGGAGAACATGCAAACTCCACACAGGAAAGCCAGAGCCAGAATCAAACCCAGCACCTCTGCACTGGGAGACCGACATGCTAATCAGTCGTCCACTGGGCCACCCTCTGTATAGTAATAGTGATTAGTTAGTTGTTGTTTTTTTTTAAATGAAATACTGTAGTGAAAGCATTATATATACGGATATGTATAACCCAAATGTCCTATTTTACAACACTTTGAATTAGTACCCGGTTCTTTTATGAAACATATTTTCCAGTAATTCTGATTATCTGAACAGTGATTAACAGTGATTATCTGACTCTTTCAGCTAGTCTGATATCTGAATACCGTATTTTCCGCACGATAAGACGCTTCGGAGTAGAAGGCGCACCTTCAATGAATGGCCTATTATAAAACTGTTTTCATATATAAGCTACAGTTGTGACTGCAGTTGCGTTATGCATCCACTAGATGGGCCTACGCTAAAGGGAATACAATACAATCCAGCTTTATTTACATAACGCGTTCACAACCTTTGCAGCCGTAAACAAAGCGCTTTACAGAACATTTAAAATACCCCGTCTAAGAAATCAAAATCCATATATAAGGCGCATCCGATTATAAGGTGCAGAGAAAATTGAGAAAATTGAATGCTTTTAGTTGGACCTTATAATCACCACAAATTATTTTTGAGAAAGTCTCTTCAATAATACATTGTTTCTCCAACTCTATTTCCGTCACTGTGAATGTTCCCTCATAATGTTCTTCCATTTTGCGGTTGACTTTATTTCCCCAGAGGTTACTAAGCCCTAATAATGCAAGTGTGACGGTGATTAATGAAAGTTTATCAGAATAAATTATTTTTTGTATATACTCAATTGATATTTTTTCGAGCTGTGCTCTCGGGTTTCTGTCAACTGCTCTTGATACTCGTTTATATGTTTACAGAATTAAATCAATAGGAGTATTGTCTTGTCTCCACCTCGTCCATTTTTTTCCCCCTGAGGATGTTCATCATTTTTTTTCGGGACACGGATGGTTGATTGAGTCATTACAGCTGGCTAATGAGTTGCTTCATGAATGTTGGAACAAAGGTCTTATTCTTGTTGTGCATGTTGTTCTCTCAGCAGCACCATCAATGGTCGGTGAGGTCGTCAAAGAAAAAGTGC
This sequence comes from Hippocampus abdominalis, assembly GCA_018466805.1. Taxonomy (NCBI): domain Eukaryota; kingdom Metazoa; phylum Chordata; class Actinopteri; order Syngnathiformes; family Syngnathidae; genus Hippocampus; species Hippocampus abdominalis. Next base: position 10,602,801 of record CM031704.1, on the reverse strand, counting down.
AACAGCGCAGCATCCAGCTTTCATGGCAGGAGCCCCGACAACTCAATGGGGCCATCACAGAATATGAAATTAAATATTATAAAAAAGTAGGTAAATGTTTTTCTTACCTTATACTGTCTACCGTATAGGTCCAAAGATTTCATTGAAATGTAGTATGTCTTCAATTAAGACAATGAACCGTTGCTGAAAAGCGGACGTTCCACCTACCTACAGTAGATTCAGTCTCATTGATGCAGGAAGCGGCTGTGTTATGTTGAATGAATGTTATGAATAAATGCGAAAACAGGTCTCATGTCGACATGCTGAATTTATGCCATACAAGTAATTAAAGCTCTGAACGGTCAGAATGCCTCCTAAAAAAGGAAAACTTAAAAAAGGGAGTGGTTGGAAGCGCTTGCCATAGATCAGGGGTCGAAAACCCAAAATGTTGAAAGAGCCATATTGGACCAAAAAAACAAATCTGTCTGGAGCCGCAAAAAATTAAAAGCCTTCTTTCTACAAGCCTTACAACGAAGGCACCACATGCTGTATGTATATATATTAGCTATAGTAGCCTAAAAAATATATAAATATTATCAAATGAAATGTGTGAATTAATCTTTCAATGACAGTGTGACTTCCCACTTTATGATTAAAAAAAAATAATAACAGAAATAATGCAAGTTTCCCTGGATCTGTATGCTAAAATCCATTCATCCATGATATGAACCACTTAATTCCCAAGAGAGCCGCGGGCGTGCTGTAGCCGATCCCAGCTAACTTCTGGCGGTAACCCTTAACTGGTTGCTAGCCAATTGGTTGGCACACATAAACAAACAACCATTTACACTCGCAGTGACACTTAGGAACAATATAGATTGTTCAATTAGCCTACTGTGCATGTTTTTGAATTGTGAGAGGAAACCAGAGCACCTTTAGAAAACCCACGCAGGCACGGGGAGAGCATGCAAATATGCTAACATGATGACCACCCTATGCTATGCTAGCAATCTATCTATCTATCTATCTATCTATCTATCTATCTATCTATCTATCTATCTATCTATCTATCTATCTATCTATCTATCTATCTAGATATATTATACTGATTTAAATTGTGTCCATCGTAATGACATTTTAACATTCTTCATTGTCACATGGGTATAAATAACTAGTATTAACGTGCAGAGTTAATCCTTCATTTCTTGTTAAACAGAAATCTTGTGATGTACGCTGAGATGGCAAGCATTATTCTCTGATGTGAGATCAAATATTAGAACAGGTCCATATTTTTTTCTGACTTGGGGTGAATCCAATTTAAAAAAACTGGTGGAAAGTTGAGGTTCTAGTGTATTTGGTGAAAGTATGTCCATTTTGTGTTGACCTGGCCAGATGTGAAAACTGACTTTTTTTTCATTTTTGCTGTGACCCAAATGTTTGATTTATTTTCATTTAACTTTTAGGATCAGAAGGACCGAACCTATTCCACAGTCAGAGCCAAATCCACATCGGCAACCGTGAACAATCTGAAGCCCAGTACAGCCTATGTTTTCCAGATAAGAGCCTTCACACAGGCAGGATATGGAACTTTTGGACCAAGAATGGAGATAACGACAAAGGAAGAGGAAACCGGTAAGGTCTACCATCGCACACATTTTACTGTTGAGTGTGAATATGTCGTTAAACGTGCTTTAGTTCGCCACATTTGTCCTTCAAAACTGTCGCAATTTGTCCACAAAATGGACGAATGTTTTATTTGTCCTCCCTTGAATCAGCAGATCTTGCTGATTCAAATGATCAGCAAGATCCGCAGAAGCTCGAGAACAATCCTGATCATTTGAATCTGGTGTGTTGGAGCGGGGAGACATATAGATCATCCAGGATACCCTTAAATGATCCACCAGCTGTAATTTTCAAAATAATCTTCGTTTGACTCTCATAATTTGCACCATTGCCTTACAGTGGGAGAATCTGACCACGGCATTTCATCAGTGCGGTTGGTAACACAGATTTTCCACTCAAGAGTCTGACTATAGTTAGAGCCTAGGGAAATTATTTGACTTCAAGCAAAGCAATAACAAATTGCTACCATTTATGCTGACATCACGTCGCTGGGGAAAGGACGATGCAAAATTAAAAACTTTTGTGAGCATAATTCCAAATTAATCTAATCACTCACACAAGAATGCGTGCCGCTGCCTGTACCGGTATTTGTTCATTTCACTGATTGATTAAAACAGCAAAAATCTGCATCGTTCCAAGCAAATTTTAAAGTTTTTATTCGTAAATCTAAACTGAATAAAAGCCATTGTCACCATTTTGTCTTCCTTTGAACAGTGACACTCATATTCATTTAATAATGGACTGTACTGTAATTGAAACAGTTATGTTTTGAACTGGCGGCCCGGTAGCCCAGTGGTTAGCACGTCGGCTTCACAGTGCAGAGGTACCGGGTTCGATCCCAGCTCCGGCCTCCCTGTGTGGAGTTTGCATGTTCTCCCCGGGCTTGCGTGGGTTTTCTCCGGGTGCTCCGGTTTCCTCCCACATTCCAAAAACATGCATGACAGGCTGATTGATCACTCTAAATTGTCCCTAGGTGTGAGTGTGAGCGTGGATGGTTGTTCGTCTCTGTGTGCCCTGCGATTGGCTGGCAACCAATTCAGGGTGTCCCCCGCCTACTGCCCGAAGACTGCTGGGATAGGCTCCAGCACCCCCCGCGACCCTAGTGAGGATGAAGCGGTTCGGAAAATGAATGAATGAATGAATGAATGTTTTGAACTGACAACATAGGAGACAGCAGAGGCGGGCGCGTCAGTAAATCTTTCCTGTCCGTCATTCTCCAGCGGCCAGGAAATCCGCCCGTCACCGTCAATCTTTCATGACGTCAGCGTTATTTTAACCATGCTTTTGTCATCGCTAAATTACAGTTGGTCATCGCTATTTTAGGACCCATCAGTAAATTTCACCGGTCTGCCAGTCCATCAGTCGCCAGTCTGTCACTGGGTCATCGTTATTTTCAACACAAGTCTGTCATCACCACATAAAGGTTTGTCACAAACTGTTGACAAGGGTAACGACATTCAATTTCATTCACTTTACACACACAGAAAGAAAAAAGCACCATCATGCATATCCCGGCATAGTGTCCAAGTCGTTAATCGCTCTGTTCAGGCAGGTGTATGCGCCACCACCTTGAAAATGGTGCTGGTGAAGCCCCTTCTGAAGTAGTGCAGTTTTGGACTGCACCATTTTTAATAATTACCCACCTGGATCCAATTTACCGTTTTTAAGTCCGATTTTAGAGAATTTACCTTTCCTCCAATTAAATCATTTTTTAAAATACTGTACAAATCATATTTGTGAGAAATATCAATCTGATTTTAGGATGAACCATTGAACAGAGGCAGCTCTTTGAAGGTTTTACATGATACCAGGTGCAATGCAGACACGAAAAAAACTCAGTTTTGGTGCTATTGGATCTAAGTGCCACTTTTGATACAGTAGATCACCACATTTTATGAAACAGACTTAAAAACCTGATGAGCATCACTGGGACTGCTTTTAACTGGTTTCTTTGTAAGTATGTATACTTGTTCCTCCAAAACCCATGAAATTAAATGTGGGGTTCACCAAGGTTCAATTTTAGGCCCAATACTTTTTAATCTTGATCTATACTTCCCCAAAATTTGATTGAGTGTCAAAATCTTGACCACGCAGTTCATGTTTCAATCTGGGAAACAAAAAGAGGTCTAATGGGGCACAAAATCTGGTGAACAAATAAGATGAGGTAGGATTTGACAGCTGTTGCAGTAGACAGCTCTAGATGGGAACTAACCCTTCTTGATTGTGTCCTTGACATGAAGGGCATCGCTTTTAGAAAAAGGAGACTCATGCATCACAAATAAAAACCTTGGATCATCCGGGGTATGTGTGGGAAGGTTTTGGAGTTGTATGGAGGGAGTGAGAATTGCATATCAATCCCAATATTTTTCACTGTGCCCAATCATGTTATTGATTATTTACTTATTATTATTTACTGCAAACTGTTTCTTTTAAATGTAACTGAGCATTTCTATTTTTCTGCACGTGTGTTTGTGTGTGTGTGTGTCTGTGTGTGTGGGTGTGTGTGTGTGTCTCCCTCTCATCAGCTGCAATTGTCTCCAGCGAGCAGAACCCTGTAATCATAATAGCGGTGGTAGCAGTGGCAGGAACCATAATCCTGGTGTTCATGGTCTTTGGCTTTATCATCGGGAGAAGGTACGCTCTCTCAGGCCCCGTTGACTCCCCACTTTTGTGAGTCTGATTGCCAATTAGCTTTTCTGTCATTCACAAGCTTCATCGTCACCCATCCTGTCATCACACACAGTCAAGGCCAGAGCCGAACCCTGCACCTCTGCACTGCGAGGCCGACGTGCTAACTAGTTGACGACCGGGCCGCCATGTTCAAATTAATCAGATGAAATAAACATGATTTTCATTTAATAATTAGTTGTGTTACATTTTACTTTTGGAGAATCATCAACACATGTGAGTGAGGGCGTACTAATAGCATGACATTGAGAACCACTTGGGCGATGCCAGCAACTGCAGAAAAAGCATGTTTTATACAATCTTGTCCAAGTGCGTGACAATTGGATGTGTCTGGCCCTCCTGCTTATCATTGTGTTTAAAATGTGGGAGAGCACACTCGAAAACTGCTTTGGGAGAGGCCAGCATCAATTGCCACAGTGCACTGAAATGACCCAGATGCAAGGAAATTGAATCAGGTTTTGTCCTAGATAATATGGCAAGGCTCTGCCTTGTGACTGGCTCCAAAAGTGCATTGCTGAATACTCACTACGTCTCAATCATTTTTTGTTTGTGGCATTTCAAAAATGTTTACATGAGTGGGAAACATCGGTTTTCTCCGTCGCCTTTCATTTTAGCTCTGCCTCCTGCTAGCCACAATAACCACAGCTGTTCCGGTTTGCGCCAGCCCTTCCAAGACATGCTCTTGAAAGACCCAAAATCCAACCGTGCATTTTGTCTCAGATTTGGTAATACCCTTAATGGCTGTTAAATTAAATAATGTGCATTAACTCCTGCTGGTATTTTGCATGTTAAAGCTCAAAACATGCAAAATGAATTGAGTAGCAATTTTGACTGCTCTGTGCACGCAATCTTTAGTGCATCAAGCGAGAAGGTCCGCTTGCTCATTGGTTTGTATGAGCGATTAAATTTGTGGCACTTTTGCACATGCAAATCATTTGAAATGAGGCCCTATTTATTTTTTTTTACATGGACATAACTGTTTTGAAATATAAATTTGACATTGACCGGCGTCACTCAATGTCTTTTTATGTTGCAGTGGATATGATTCGAAACTTTTCTAAAATAAAGTCTCCATGTCTAGTTCACTTATAATGTATTGTTGGTTTCCGCATTGCCATTCATGCAATTAAATGTGTTCATCTGTTTCTTTTCTGCCTTCATCTGATGGTTGCCCCTCTCTTCTTATGCCGCTGCAGGCACTGCGGGTACAGTAAAGCGGATCAAGAGGGAGATGAGGAGCTTTACTTTCAGTGTGAGTGCATATATATATATAGTACTTGTGCATAAAAATGGATGGTGTGCCTCGGAGGGCAGTAGATCCCATGAGGAAGGAACAAAAAAAAATAATAAATTAAAAGCCAGACAGTTTAAAGAGCAAGAGTAAGTGTGGACAGGTGTGCTTTGTTTTGAGTGCTGCTTCAAGGCAAATTCTGTCAGTAAGAGGTTTTTTTTTAAACACTGATACAATGCCCCCTAATGATGCCCCCGGAGACCCCCACTTCAGACAGCTTCCTCAATCGAAACAAGGATGATACGCTCAGGTGGCAAACTGCTGATTTGAAAAAGAAAGGGGCCTACTATAGTGCTGTGGGGCTTGATCTGTTACTCCTAAGTACACTGTTCCAAAGTGTATTGTAACAGCGAGGCCAATTTTGCTTCATGCTGAAAACATGAAAGCAGATTGTAAATGCAAGACAACGAAGCCTTAACTTGTAATTGATCTTGATTGGTACGTTGTAGGGCTATCACCATCACATTTTTTTATCATTGATTTTTCCATGGATTAATTGACCGACCCCTTATGATGAATAAAATATATAGACTGCGGGTCACCGGGGCCCCCTTCTGGAGATTGAAGGAAAGAATGAATGGGGCCATATATTATCGTGACATATTAAGCCAATATTAAGCCTCCTTCTATCAGTGAGAGGACTGAAGAACAAACCCATCACCTTGGCAACAAATGGAGAGGCTCCAATTGAGGATTAGCCAGTCTCCAGACCTCAACTCCATCGAAAATCCGTCGCAGGAATTGAAAGTCCAATACCATACATTTCAGTCCTTGTCAAGTTAAAACGTGTCATGTAAATCTGTGTTGTTCACAGTCCTGACAAATTTTAAATCCTCAAAAAAAAAGTGTACAGTACTTGAGAACGCATGGATTGTTGGACTGATTTGAGCTTTTGTCTTCATTTTACATACCGTATTTTCCGCACTAAAAGGCGCACTGGATTATGAGGCGCACCTTCAATGAATGGCCTATTTTGTAAATTATTTTCATATATTGGGCGCACTGGATTATAAAGCGCAATCTACAATGTATCCACTAGATGGCGCTACGCTCCTTCCGTTCGACTCGAGAGGCGTTCATGACCGCCTCAGAAAAACGTAAATTAACGATTACTTCAATGAAACTACGAAAATTGAAAACAATGCATCACAAACAGAAAATTAAGCGAGGAAATCACAAAATAAATTCTATATCCCCCCCTACAGAATTTATTTTGGTATTTCCTTGAGTTTAGCTCCAACAGAACGATCAGATGTCAGTAAAATGTGTTAAAAGGTGTTTTGTTATTTATTCCTTTGTTGTGTACTGTATTCACAAACGAGGAAATCACAAAGCAAAAAACAACACCACAGCTCTCCCTTTTTCGAAGCTGCAACAAAAACGTATTTAATAAAGCAGTGTCACTGAACCAACAGCAAGTTAGAACATTGTAAGCATGTCTCCAGCAAGGAGCCATCTTGGGGTCGACATATTACCGTAATGACCATACACAAGGCACAGCTGAATTTAAGGCGCGCTGTGAGCTTTTATGAAAATTGAGTTTTCGTGCGCCTTATAGTGCGGAAAATACGGTACATAATTGCTAAGACAAGATCTAGATGTGTATATGCTGTATAAGCAATGTGTATGTATTTTTATTTAACCTTATAGTGCTGATTTGTTTCCCCATATTTCTCATGTGGGGTCAATTGTTCTTATTTTTAGCAATGCCCAATTTTGAAATGACGCTAACCTTAACGGTGAAGTGTGAAGTAAATTCGGCCAACCATATTTTGAGTAATAATTATAACAAAAACTATTTCAAGCATGTTTTCATTGTTTGTTTTTTTTTCTTTTTTTTTTTTAAACGCAATCCACCTAGCTTCAGAGTTAGACCCACAACAACCTGCTTAAGAATGAAAATGCTTTTGTTCGTCAATCTCCGGCAAGTGATGTCATTTACAGAATGCCTTGCCGCCAATCAATGAATAACTCTGTTTGTGGTTTAATGGAAACATTCAATTCAAAATATTATATGTGTACATGAATAGAATCCTGTACGAAAACATTCAACTATAAGAGTGCATAGATGGAATCCTCTGCAATAGTTTGCAACTAACAATTCTGCCGATATAATGTGCGCAGTGGCCTACAACGCAACAGAAGTACCTTAGCAATGACATTGTAGGACACCAACCCACTATGACGTGGGCCCTCAGTGCTTGAGGGAATAAATCGAACTAAGTCGGAAATCCCATCATGTGTAATTTCCAACACGGCATGGCATCGAATTGCAAATAATGCCAGGCTAACAATCGCAGCCTATATAGCCTATGATTCTTCCAATCCTGATGAGTCTCGTGTCCACTCCATGACCGGCTGTTAGGGCCCAACATTTTCCGAATCCTGAGCATCTGGCTCATATAAGTTTGGTCCCACATACATATTGCCAACAATCTCCTCTTCCTTCAAATCATCAAACACCTCGAACATCACTTTCCAAATCGATTTCTGTCTGGCCTTGTACACTTTCCATACTGAGCCTTGCTATTGTTGTCATTGAAGTGACGTCACAGTTCCGACGCTCGTCAGTGTTTCACTTCGGGAAAACAATTGCTTTGTAGAATTTATTAAATAGAAATAATTTTTTGGTTTGGTAACAAGAAAATGCTTACAATACCACTTGCATTTATTACAAAGGAGAATTTGAAATTTTGGTAGAGATTTTAGCAAGCATTATGAAAGTTGACATCTTTGATTTGCTTTCGCGGGCCACATAACATGATGTGACAGGCCAGATCTGGTCCCCGTGCCTTGTTTTTGACACCCGTGATATAGGATGTGTTCATATTTTTGCAACACAATTATCAATATACGCACTGCATGCTAGTTTGCATTTCACAATTAAAAATGAAATAATAATCCTATTTTCTTATTCAGTTAAATTTCCAGGCTCCAAAACTTACATTGACCCCGAAACCAACGAGGACCCAAATAGGGCTGTTCATCAATTTGCCAAGGAGCTGGATGCTTCCTACGTTCAAATTGAAAGGGTTCTTGGAGCAGGTGAGTCTCTCTGCCTTCTCTTTAGTCCCTGCGCTAGTATCATTCTTATCATCAGTCCAATATTCACATCTTGAAGACAGGACGTAGCTTTCGACATTGTAAATTGACGTGTGTAATAGCACAGAGGGGTAAAACGTCACTATAATTATTCCATCTCATCCCATCAAAATGTTTTTTATTTTCTTTCGGTGGCCAAATGCATTTGAGAAAATGGCATGCTAATTACTACAAACCTTAGAAACAGGCGCATGGTTCCACTGTCAATAATTTTCACGTGAAAACTACCCATCATCGATACCAGTAATAAAATCTAAAGTCAAACACACCTATGACACTGAATAAATCCACCTCAGCCCTAAATGCATTCAGGGAATCATCCATTGTAACAAAATTTGTGGGCAAAAGAAAAAAAGACAATGAAGCCAAAAGTGTTGTGAGCGACTGACTGAGACATTCGTCCAAAGAGTTTTATGTTGAGAGATATATGGGAGACTATGTTGAAAAAAAAAAAAAAAGTAAGTTTCTATCTGTAATAGAAGTCCTGTTTACCTTATTTATTGAATGACCCTCGCAATAGGTCTGATGTCATGGTTCTGTTCCGTTTGTGACCGACAGGTGGCAGTGGAGGGCTTCTCCTCCAGCGTCGTACCTGTTGGTCATCATGTCATTAACTCTTTTCTGTTAAAAGGACTGCCACGCCGACCGCTCTTGGTTGGATTGTTGTGCTAGTGTCAGGGGTTATTGTTTGTTTGTTACTTTGAGCTACGGTGGTACCTCTTCTTACGAACATCTCTTCATACGAAATTTTCAAGTTACGAAACGCCACAACAGGAAAATGTTTCCTCGAGCTACGAAAAAAATTCCAAAATGTGAAAGGTAAAAATACAGTGTGGGTTGCAACTTGCAGCTCAGAGTTTCCTGAAAGCAACATACTTCTAGCTGCTCTGCCATCGGCTATTACCTAGCTATTACCTACCAAATGTGTCTGTGTGTGTAGATAGACAGTTGTGTCTATGCAGCGTCCTTGTCATTCGGCCCTCGGGCCATGAGGTGTTCCGATAGTTTTACGTAAATGTGGCTCGCCAGAAAAAGCGTTCAGCAGTCGGGCGATCGCTCACTCTGCTGATGTTTGCCTTGGACATTTTCGAACGATTGTTAAAAGCCAACAAAAGCAAACGTCCTTGGATCAGTTCTTTACAAAATGCGAGGCAAAAAACACTTCTGAGAGAGAACATGAACTAAAGAGGGCAAAAAAAAACGATGAGGATGCAGTGAAAAGTTAAATTCTTGTTTTTTATATTATGCACAAATGTCATTTATTGTGCAATAATCTAATAGTAAAGTGTATTTGTTACATATTTTGATGCATTTTCATGCTTTAGAAAACATTTCTGTCTGAATTGTGGGGGGCTTGGAACGGATCAGTGCATTTACATGGAAAACGCGTCTCTACTTACAACATTTTCTAGTGAAGAAATTTACTCCGGAACCAATTAATTTCATTAATAGAGGTACCGCTGTATTTAGGTTTTTCAGTTTTTTTGTTTATTTTAAAAGTTTTTCCAGTGTGGCCTTATAAATGTTTTGTTAACTGATTTTGTTCAGTACACCCTGCTTCTTCTGCTATTTTTTGGTCCTCTACCATCACGAAAAACATGACAGCCGATTTGATGGATGGTGGTCGTATTTCGGAATGATGCGGATAAAAAGCTAACATCTTCTCGAATCCGTGTTACCAAAGTCTGAGTCAAGTAAACATAGGGCAATTAATATTAACCCTTTGAGGGACAGCGGTTACTACAGTGTAACCTAATAATTATCATATTATTAGGTTACAGGTTATTTGTGCATCAAAATGTTAATCCCAATGTTGTCCTGTGCTTTTCATGTTCACATTTTTTGGTCTTGGACAGAAATTTAAGAATAAAATCAGGCATGTTTTTTTTCATTATTTGTGTCAGATATTGAAACGGTAACAAAATCATGAGTCTGTTTTTTTTTAAATTGGCAGTTGGAAAATGGAAAGAACGAATGAATATTGAAAACACCGTCCCCTTTTTTTCTCTTTACCTTCAACCACTATTCCATGCAATACAGGACAGTTTGGGGAGGTGTGCAGCGGGCGGCTCAAAGTACCTGGAAAGCGGGACGCTGCAGTGGCCATCAAAACATTAAAAGTGGGTCACACGGAGAAGCAGAAAAAGGACTTCCTGTGTGAGGCCAGCATTATGGGACAGTTTGACCATCCCAATGTTGTGCATCTTGAGGGAATAGTGACAAGAGGTAGCGTGTGGAACCGTTGTCGTTTTGGTATTACAGCTTATGACATTAGCCGTGCAGCCTTATAATTCTCAAGTCTATTTGAATTAGACTATGAATGTGTATTTACAGTGAAACTCCTCTACAACGAAATCATGTTTGCAACAAGAAATTTTTCACAACAGGGGACTTTTCACTGTAGCAAATTTTATCTCAGACATAAACACGAACACACACAAAAAATGTGTATTTTTTATTCCAATAGTGCATAAGCATGAGCATACACTTATTGGACACTTCATATAGCCAGCGTAGAAAGAAAAAAAGGGAAAGAAATTGCAAAATTTACGATTACTATTTCGCATTTACTTTCACTTACATCATAGGTGTCAAAGAACCTGCTCATTTGAATCAGGTGTGCTGCAACAGGGAGACTTGGAAAACATGCAGGACAGCGGCCCACCAGGACCTGAGTTTGACACCTATGACTTACATCAATAGTTTGCACAATGTCTTTTATTTTGCTTCCTCCATCATTCATTTTTATTACCTTTATCCTGTCTTCAAGCGTTAAAGCTTTTCTTTTCTTAACTCCTTGGTATGCAAAGGTCCGTTTTGTCGCCATTTTAGCAATGCAACGTTCGTGCTGCGTCTGAAACAAATACTTCCCGTACTACTGCCCATGTGTAAACCAGTGTGGTGGTTACTGTTGCTGTTTCTGAACGTAGCAGTAGCGGTCGCTGTGGCATGCTGAGGTTGGATTAGACTTTTGCAGAAGGCTTGTTTTCGTTGTAGTGAATCTCGTTGCGAGGCAAGAGCAGAGAAAAAGATTTCGTACAACGGAACAGGGGGACTTATCGTCATAGGGAGAGCAGAAAAGTGGGAATGGCTTTCGTGCATTAACATTTTTTCGCCCATGTAGGTTTCGTTGTAGAAGAGTTTCACTGTAACACATACATTCAAAATGTATTTATTCATTTTTTTTGTGTGTAGAGCATTTTGTGAAGAAGTGTTTTTTTGTATGTACAGGATATAATCAGTGCTCTTTTTCTCCAGGAAAACCTGTTATGATTGTGACAGAGTTCATGGAGAATGGCTCATTAGATGCCTTCCTTCGAGTGAGTATTATGAGTATCTCCAACTCCGATGAAGGAAAAATGAATGGTTATCTTCATGGGGTTTTTTGTTTGTTTGTTTGTTTGTTTGTTTTTTTGCACAGATACATGATGGTCAGTTCACAATCATTCAGTTGGTTGGGATGCTGCGGGGCATAGCATCAGGGATGAGATATCTCGCCGATATGGGATACGTCCATCGAAATCTGGCTGCTCGTAACATCCTTGTCAACAGCAATCATGTATGCAAAGTGTCTGACTTTGGTCTTTCCAGGACGATAAATGACGACCCTGAGGCTGTCTACTCAACTACGGTGAGTAAGTTCAAGCACTTGCTTTCTCTCTCGGGCACCGGAAATGCAGTGCATTTTTTAACCCCCACCCCCACAACCTCCTCAAAAAACTGAACAATTATAGCTGGACATCTTTCATAATTCAAATTAAGATGCTGAGGTTTTCTTCAGAAGTGAACAGATTGAATGTGATTAGAAATGAGTTCAACATATGGTCAGCCAAGGTTAGATGTTAGGGACAGCAGACTTAAATGGTTTCGACATGTCCAGCGGAGTGATCGAGAGTGTATTGGGAGAATGGTTGACAGATGTGATGTAAGTAAGGGAAGACATGATGGCCGTTGTTGTTAGAGAGGAGTATGCAGAAGATAAGACTCAGATGGAAAAGGATGCTGTGCTGTGGCGACCCCAAAAGGAAAAACTAAATGTTACAGCATTTGTGTACCATTTCCTGTAAACTGTCACTCACCACTATTTTCATGAACAGGGCGGAAAAATATCAGTCCGATGGACCGCTCCAGAAGCCATCCAGTTCCGTAAATTCACCTCTGCGAGTGACGTGTGGAGTTATGGCGTTGTCGTGTGGGAGGTGATGTCCTTTGGAGAAAGGCCATACTGGGACATGTCTAATCAAGATGTAAGTGGCGATCTAAAAATTCTAACTGCTTAAAACAGGCATGTGGATTATTTAATTTTTTTTCAATTGCTTGCAAACAAAGAGTTGGGTCTCTGGAGTGTCATCTTAGTCAATTGATATTAAACGTTCAAATGTATTCGACATTCTCTTTGAAGGGACAGCTTAATATGATTTAGTATATGGTACCAGCATTGCTACTAAACACAGTATCTACAGAGCTATGATTTTGTTTGACCTTTTAGGAAAATATGACATAGGCTTGCAAACACTGACGTGCAAAACACTCACCATTTGGGCCGTATTTACTCAACTATTTGGCATACAGATGTGAAAGCTGAACTGCTATCTGGTTGCTGTCAGGATTGCATGAGCAAACAATAGAATTCCAGACGGGTCATTTGTTGTTGCGGATGACTGAACCACGTAAACCTGATGACGCCTCCCTGACTTTTACCAGTTTGTCATTTGGCCCATACAACTTTAGACCAAGGGTAATCAAATTAAAACCCTAAAGCAGGGGTGGCCAACCTGTGGCTCGCGAGCCGCATGCAGCTCTTTGGCTGGTTCAATGCGGCTCCCAGGCTTTCACACGAAAATTGTCGAAAACGCCTCGGCGATGGCGCTGCCATTAAAAAACGGTGCTTAATACATAGAACGTACGACGGAGGCCTGTCACCAATCCCGTTACTTGATTGACATAGAGGGCAACCAATCAGATGGCTGAATCACCGCTCATGCACAGACAACGGCGCTAAGTGCTAAGCTAGTCAGCGAAGTACCTCTGTTTTTAAGGCAGGGGTTCCCAATATGTCGATCGCAATCGACCAAGAGACAGCAGACTGGTCCCAAGTCGACCGCGAGCGGTGGGTGGAGGAAATGAGGGGGGGGGGGATTTGTGTGTTTGTGTCTTTAGGTTTGATTTATGTTCGGGCGCTCAGGCTGTTGCTCGTTGTGGCGTGCATGAATATGTGCGCGAGTGCATGGTCGTGTGTGTGTGTGTGTGTGTGTGTGTGTGTGTGTGTGTGTGTGAGTGTGCGTGTGTGTGTGTTCATATGCTTGCACATGCGCGATCGGGTTGATCGTGGGAGGTTGGTCGCTCCAAAAGTGGATCTTTGGGCAAAAAAGTGTGTCTCTGCGTGTGTGTGCGCATGCGCGCGTGTGTGTGTGTGTGTGTGTGTGTGTGTGTGTGCGCGCGCGCGCGTGTGTGTGTGTGTTCATGTGCTTGCACGTGCGTGAAAAATGCAGTACTCGAGTTAACCCGTGGATGACGCTAAAATGTTGGATTATAAACGCGAGGTTGGGACTGAATTTGTTCTTGATTTCGATAATTGGATAATTTGTCCTTTATTAAAAAATACTTGAGCCCCCTTTTATTGTGAAATACTTCATGTGACCAAAACACATCCAGACGCGCAAAATTTTAATTTGAGACTTGTGGGAATTGTTGAATAACCGCAAAGGCAGCTCAGCTTTCCCTAAAATACCCCCTCACCCAAAAAATAAATAAAAAAAAATATTTACTGCTGTAATCATTTCATTTACTAAATAACCAATTCGGTTTTCAACCAAAAATTTCGTGTTTTTTTATGCCTCGGATGACGAACAAACTTCGGTTCTCGAACAAACTGAGCGCACTTGAATGCACCATTTGACTCCTCTCGCCTTCCTTACACGAGGAAGTGACGCTTCCTCGTCTTGCTTTCCATTGTGAGCAGCCGTGTTCAGTAAACATTTTTATTCTAAAAAGAGCGTGGTTTCGGTTTTCGAACAGCCTTCTGGAACGGATTATGGACGAAAACCGAGGTTTGACTGTACAGCCCAACACACAGGTGAAATGTGCCCTCTCATGGCCGGTTGTTTTCAGTGTGACAGAAGATCGCGTGTGTGTGTGTGTGTGTGTTTGTGTGTGTGTGTGTGTGTGTGTGTGTGTGTGTGTGTGTGTGTGTGTGTATATCAACTTGTTCCACTCTTACCTTTTATGCTTGAGCACCCCCTTGTGGCCGTTAGAAAAAATCTTTACATAGGCCCGCAGAGTTGAAAGTGTGTGACAAAAGTCGCGATTTACAGTCCGGAAATTATGGTACATGAATATCAAACTGTACAGTTTGTTGTCTTTGTGTTTGTATTTGTTTTTATGTATTTATTGACTCTGCTGTCAGGTCGACATTGCAATTGAGAATCTGACTGTGGCTTAACTCTTTCATGTAACCTGATAACATGATAAGCTGTCCACCGGAGTGACCGCTGTCCCTGAAAGGGTTAACGTGGCTGTGTAACGGAAGCGAGGCACTCACGCCGGTTTTCCATCTGCAGGTCATGAAAGCTTTAGAGGAGAGCTACCGTCTTCCAGCCCCGATGGACTGCGCCCCAGGCCTCCATCAGCTGATGCTGGATTGTTGGAAGAAAGACAGAGGAGAACGCCCCAAGTTTGATCAGATAATCAGCATTCTTGACAAGATGATTCGGAACCCAAACACACTAAAAACACCAGTCGGAACGTGTACAAGGTGAGGAACGTTTAACATGAACATCAAATTCGTCGACATTCCTCCCTTTTATTTGTTGATATTTTGAGAAACCGCCTGAGTCCGCGGGGTGGCTTTTCAGGACTTTAAAGTCATAGCAAGGCCTCATGAAACATTATGCAGTTTCATAATGTAAGTATATTGCAGTATTAGTGAGGGGTCGGCAACCAAAAATTCTCAAAGAGCAACTTGGTCCTGCTTGCCAATAAAAAGAAGCTAACAGGAGCCAAAACTCTTTCAAATGAAGATTAACAGGGCATACAGTACACCAGAAACTGAATCTGAATAATAGATATTTGAATTTGAATAACTAAAGTTGCATTAAAGAAATTAATTTCACATACGTTGAATTTGTATTGTTTCGTTTGAATCTTTGTATTAAAAAACTGAATCTGAATTGTACAATTTGAATTGGAATTCAACCCAAATAAGTTGAAACTAAATGTTAGACGATAAAATGTTTTGTTTTGTTTTTTTATTTCTAAAGGTGTATTTGGCCCTCACATTCAGTTTTACAAATACAAATTTTTTTTGTCCACATAGGATGTCTCCATTAAATGACGAGATCGACGAGCATTGCCTCATCTCCCCAAAATGTCCTCCTCCAGCCTCGCTACTCAGATGCTAAAATTAGCCCTCACATGCAAAACTATATTTACTTCCATAAACACTGCAACATATCATATTTTCCGCACTATAAGGTGCACCTAAAAGCATTCATTTTTCTCAAAAGGCGACAGTGCGCCTTATAAATGGATCAATATTCTGATTTCTTGGACATAGAATTTTAAATGTTTAAAGAACTTTGTTACAGCTGAAGCGATTGTGAAAGCGATTGTGAAAGCTCTAGTTCGGGGGTCGGCAACACGCGGCTCCAGAGCCGCATGCGGCTCTTTAGCGATATCTAGTGGCTCCCTGGAGCTTTATAAAAAATGTTTCAAAATTGAAAAATATTTTGAAAGTAGGCTAATATAGCTCTTATATGGCTCTTTCAACATTTTGGGTTGCAGACCCCTGCTCTAGATAAATAAAGCTGTATTGTATTCATTTTATTCCCTTTAGCATAGCTCCATATAGTGGATGCATAGCGCAACCGAAGCCACTATTGTAGCTTCTCAATGAATCAGAATCAGAATCGTCTTTATTGGCAAAGTATGTAGAATTCACAAGGAATTTGTCTCCGATAGTTCAGGCTACACTAGTATCATCATAAACTAGTACAGGGGTCGGTCGGCAACCTAAAATGTTGAAAGAGCCATAGAGGACAAAAAAAACAAATATGTCCGGAGCCGCAAAAAAAAAAAGCCTTCTATAAAACGTACAATGAAGGAAACACATGCTGTAAGTATGTAGGAGACTGGACTGTCTCAGAATTTTTTGTGTTATTTATTCCTTTGTTGTGTGTTCACAAACGCCCCCATAGAATTTATTTTGTAATTTCCTCGCTTATTTTTTTTGTTTTGGTGAAATATTTTTGCTTTTCTTAGTGTCAGTGAAGTGATCATTAATTTCCATTTTTCTGAGGCTGTCTTTGAATGCCTCTCGAGTCGAACGAGAAGAGAGAATGCACGGAGTCGGAAGCAGACGTGTTTGTCGAGAGTGTTAAAAACATAAATAAAGTGTACGTTTTAAAAAACCAACACCACAGCTCTCCTTTTTCGGAGCTGCAACATGTATCTATATCTATTTGAGCTATATAAGCCTACTATCAAGTTTTTCCAGCTCTAGGGAGCCAGTAGATGTCGCTAAAGAGCCTCATGCGGCTCTGGAGCCGCGTGTTGCCAACCCCCGAACTAGGACATGACAAATAAGTATGGAAAGACATTCCGTAATGTAAGGGTCCTGTTTTGCGGTAGCACCACCCAATGACAGCTGTGAGTCAATGTGCAAAGTATCAAGCAGAGCTAAAGTGATCAGTGGTAGAATACAATACCATAACAGTTGTACAGTTGGTGCAGAAAATCATTGAACCGTTTTAAGGTGACCAGTATCAGTATTTGTAGTACAACAAGTGTGCAATTATGCACATGTCCTTGAGCGCTTTAGTGTCTGGTGTTGTGCAATATAGATCAGTGACTGTGGTTCAAGTGAGTACAGAGTTGGAGCTACAATAACTATAACGGGATGTTGTTCCACAGGGTTGGGCAAAATTGAAAAGTTGCAAAGAGCCACTATCCAGGTAGATTTTGGTTACTGTTTAGGGAGTTAATGGCTAGAGGGAAGAAACGGTTTAAGTGTCCGCTGGATTTGGTGCACATGGATCGGTTGCGCCTGCCTGAGGGGAGTAGCTGGAAAAGGTGGTGGGCAGGGTGTAGGGGGTCCTGTCGGATTTTCCGTGCCCTTGTCTTGGTTCTTGCAGTGTGCAAGTCATCAAGAGTGGGTAGGGCGGTGCCAATGATTTTTTTCCGCCGTCTTAACTGTCCGTTGCAGTCGGATGTTGTCTTTTTTGTGGCGGCCCCAAACCAAGGAACACAGGACTGATTCGATGACTGCTGTGTAGAACTGTCTCAGCAGCTCCTGTGGCAGGCCGTGCTTCCTCAGCAGGCTCAGGAAGTACATCCTTTGCTGGGCCTTTTTCAGGATGGAGTTGGTATTCATCTCCACTTCATGTCCTGGGAGACTGTGATTCCCAGGAACTTGAAGGTCTCGACGGTTGACACAGGGCAGTTGGATAGTGTGAGGGGCAGCTGTGGTGAAGGATGTTTGCAGAAGTCCATGATTATCTCATGTGCCTTTAAAGCGGCGCGCCCTATATATGAAAACAGTTTTAAAATACGTCATTCATTGAAGGTGTGCCTTATACTCCGAAGTACCTTCTAGTACGGAAAATACGGTAATAATTTTTTTAGGGGGGGCGCGGTGTACATGCCAAACGACGATTTGTGCGTGTCATATCACGGATGTGATGCGTTCACATTCGAAGTCGCATTTGATTTTGTGATAGAGAAATCTACGAGCAAAATGATATCATGTTTAAAGTTTCATTTAATTTGGGCATGTCTAAACGTTTTGGTGCGTATTCAGCTCCCCCAAATGCCTGTGCGCAAAGGTGTCGACCGAGGGGCCGGACTGGGGGCGTGGTATGCAAATATCGGGGGCAGTGTTTTTCTTGTATTTTGCATATGTAAACAATAAAAGTGTGATCACGGAGGAACTGGCCGTCCTTCTCTCTTAGAGATATGCTTCCGCCGATCAGAAAGACAATCTTCCCTGTGTGTCGAGTCATTTGTTTAACTTTGTCCGGGTAAAAACTCATTTTGTCTCTTGAACGGGTATATATTTAGATCAGATTAAAAAAAATAAAAAATCTAAACTGGGCCTCATGGCCTGCAGTGTGAACGCGGCCTTAAGTGAAGCATTCCGCTACTTTTAATCATTCACATTGTATAATACAGAACTGCACACTGACATTTCTTTTCACACCTCACAACCTTTTATGTGTTCATCCCACAGTCCACTGTTAGGTCAGAGCGTATCCAATGTCAGCGCCTTCCACTCGGTGGAAGAGTGGCTGGTCGCCATCAAAATGGAGCGATACAGAGACAACCTCACCGCAGCTGGCTACATTTCCCTGGAATCTGTGGCCAGGATGTCAACTGAGTAAGTAGAGGGAAATACTTTCACAGCATCTTCCGGCAATCATTCCTTCTGCGTGCAGTGTGCATTGCCTTTTTCTTTTTTTGCACCACAGCGTTTTGCATCATCTTATTGATAAAACATCAGAAAGATAAACTTCTTTTTCTCATGTGTGTAAATTAATTTGATTATGTTGATCATTTTTATTGATGGTGTGCAGTCTGGGGTTATTTCATTATTGGACCAAATATCAATTTCGTTTTTTGTTTGACTAATGGATGTGTTGTCGTGTCTTCCAGGGATGTCGTTCGGTTGGGTATTACACAAGTGGAACATCAGAAAAAGTTGATGAGCAGCATTCAGACAATGAGAGCTCAGATGTTCCACCTTCACCACACGGGTGTTCAGGTCTGATGACAGCAAACACAGATGAAATGTCTGAAATGGAACCTCGTTTGACTCAGAATACAAGGACATCTGATATCATACTCCTGGAGCTGCACCCAGAGTGGAAAAAAAAAATGGACAGCAAGGAGAGGAAGAAATGCAAAAACCACCAAAAGCAATCTCACTTATTTTATTTTTTTTCAAATGAACACATATCAATTGTTTTGAAAATAATGTTTTTAACCTAATGACTGAGGCGCCTCCATTTTCACTTCCGTCCCGGACCATCGTCCCGGACCATCGTCAAAAAAACCAACAAAAAACATTCTGTCCTGCTCCCACTCCCATTTTATTTTGGAGGACAACTACAATAACAACAGCTACGCATCTGTGCAAGTTTTATTTTTCTCCTTCTACTGGATAATCTCTCTCCCATGAACAATTTATCGTCAACCTCTCCCGCACCCAATGGTAATATTTTTTACAAAACGAAAGGCTTCTTCTCTACTTTGAGGGATTCTTTTTTTCCGTCCCTCTCATTTCTTTGAAATGCCGTTGTGCGTAAATGCATCATACTTTCTTCTACTTAATTTGGAAACAGGGTACACTCAGTATTGTTATTTATGGAGAGAACCTCCAAAAGGTGCATTTTCTATGGACACGTTCGGAGTCGATGTGAAACTCTTGTACAGCTCTTTACAAGGTTTTGTCTTCAAAGACATTTTCAATTTGACTCTTTGTCAACGTGTGCAACGCTGATATTTTTCTAGATGGAACTCCTTGACTCTTTCTCAATTTAGCAATACGATAAGGAGTCATCACAGACTTCTTTCAACCATCCACCACCTCCCACCCCACGACCTTGTTTTTCCATCATTTTGCCAAAATGGCGCACAGTTCTGTGTGGGTATTTCAGCTGCACATACCGTACGATCGGGAACGGTGGACGTATTACTGCCTTAAAAAAAAAACTGTTTGACATGTAACCGCAGTGGTTCCTCGGCTTATGAACGACATTGTCAAAGTTACGAAATGCCTCAAAAAGAAAATATTGCCTCTTGTTACGAAAGAAATTTCAAGATACCAAAGGTAAAGATATAACATGGGCCGGTAGTCGCAGCTACGAGTTTCCTGAACGCAACATACTTCTAGCTGCTCTGTCATTGGCTATTACCTCGCATCTTCCTGGCATCCCATTGGCTAAGAGGGACCTTATTCTTTACTCTTTTCGTTGTTTTTTACATTATGCACAACTTTAATTTATTAGGCAATAATCTAATCGTAACATGTATTTGTTCCATATTTTGATGCATTTTTATGCTTCAGAAAACATTTATGACTGAATTTGGAGGGGGCTTGGAACAGATTAGGGCATTTACATGGAAAATCCGTCTCTACTTCCAAAAGAAATTTCTTCCAGAACAAATTAATTTTGTAAGCAGAGGTACCACTGTATTGTTAAAAATGCTTTCTGTGTCATTCTGTTGG
This sequence comes from Hippocampus abdominalis, assembly GCA_018466805.1. Taxonomy (NCBI): domain Eukaryota; kingdom Metazoa; phylum Chordata; class Actinopteri; order Syngnathiformes; family Syngnathidae; genus Hippocampus; species Hippocampus abdominalis. Next base: position 10,581,895 of record CM031704.1, on the reverse strand, counting down.
AGTGCGTGTCCATCGAGGTGGGATTGTTTTCTTTTCCTTGTCGCCGAAACTTGCACTGCAAGAACACAGGTGAAAGCTACATGTGCTAAAGTGCAAAGAAGAGATGAACTAAACAAAGCAATAATTACAGGATTTAAAACAAAAAAAGAGCTTTCAAAGGTGCTAGTTATGTGTGTTAAAAGGAGAAGTCCCCTTTTGAAAAGCACCGTTCAATCACGACAGAGTTTATATTTGTATCCACCAAACTTGCTGCCTGATAATCAATACAGGGTTGTGGTATTCAAGAATATTGCCAAATGGTCAGAGGGGGATTTTGATGCGCAACATCTGCTGTTTTCATTCTTTACGACTGCCATGGATGTGAAATGCGTTTGATTTACTCCATGTGACTTTGTACGAATGTTACAAACTGGAAGCTTTGTAGAAGATAAATACTGGTAAAACAATTTGCCAGTTTCGTACCCTCACCCTTCACCTCAAACCACCAAAACATCTCTGGTTGAGTGTTTACAAAATCTTATCTCAGAAAGATAAGGAAAATCCGTTATTGCACTAACTTGTTTAAAAAAAAAAACATCCATAGATTGACTTACTACTGAAATATGAAACAAGCAAAAAAAAACAACAACAAAAAACAAAAAGAGCGATCATAGGCTTTCTTCTGTTTTGCCGCTCCTGCTCTCATATGGAGTACAGTGAAACTCCTCTACAACGAAATCATTTTCAACATGTACACGCACACACAAACATATGTGTATGCTTTATTTTTATTCCAATAGTGCATAAGTATGAACATACACTTATTTGACACTTCATATAGTCAGTGTAGAAAGAAAAAAAGGGAAAGAAATTGCCAAATTTACGATCAGCATTCACTTTCAATTACATACATTTATATTATAATGTCTTTTATTTTGTTTCCTCCGTCTTTCATTTTGATCACTTTTACCCTCTCTTCCGAACGAAGCAGTAGAGGTCTGTGTTTGGATTAGACTTCATTGTAGTGAATCTCGTCGCGAGGCAAGTGCAGAGAAAAAGATTTCGTATCATGCAACAGGGTTTTTTTTTCGTTGTATCGGGAGCAGGAAAGTGGGAATGGTGTTAATGCATGAAGATTTTTTTCACACTAGGGGGTATTTTCGCCCATGTAGGTTTCGTTGTAGAGGAGTTTCACTGTATTTGAAATATTCATCAGCTGCTAATGAATTCAAAAGGCTGGGAAATTAACCAGATCCATGGAACTGTTTGCTTATTTTACTGACCCCTTATCTTCTCCCCTCAAAGTCGGCCCCGTCGAAACTTGACAGCTACTGTCACCCTGGTACAAAATCGACAAGGCGTGCTCATTCCTAAAACAACCTTAAGATTGTCACGGCCAGCCTAGTTAACCCTTTAAGGGACAACGGGAACTACAGTGGACAGCTTATTATGTTATCAGGTTCCAGGTTATCACTATTGGTGCGTGAAAAGGTAAATGTCGGAATTAAGTGCTCGGGTGATCAGATACTCTTTTCACAGACGATAGAGCAGAGTGTTAAAAGCAGTCTGGAGCGTATCCAGACAGAAAAAGCTAAATTGATAGCAATTTAATAAATGTTTGGATTGTGGAGAGAAAATCTACTCAATTAAACGGAACCGGAAACTCGAAATGAATTAATATTCGTCTACTCCCTTCATCAGACATGAGGAGTGACCTATAAAGTTAAAAGTACATCACTATAAATATTTCCAATATCAGTCGTCATTTGTTTTGTTTTCACAATAGAGTCCTGAGTTTTGATTTGGAATTTTGAGGTCTGCACAATAAATGCTCTCAAAATTACATTACAGTCAATCTTGTGTGTGACTTTTTTTGTGTGTGTGTGTGGAATCACTTTAGCTATGCTTCTAGACAAAAAAAAAATATATATATATATATTGTTTGCTGCTACACAGAATCAGAATGTGAATTTAAGAAATAAAAACAGTTGATAGTCGCTGATGGTGAAGTGGCATACTTGCCTGCGGGCAGCATGGGATCAATTCCCACTCAGTGAGGGTGTGAATGGTTGTTCTCTCCATGTACCTTGCGACTGGAGTCTATCCCAGCTGACTTCAGGCGGAAGGTGGACTACACCCTGAACTGGTCGGCAATCAGTCGCATGTGCTTCTTTTTATACCTGAAATGAAGCTAAATTGTCACTTTGCACTGTACAGATATTGTCTTGCATGCATTACAGCACACAGGCAACACAAAAACACATATATATGCAATTCAAATTTATTTATTTAGCATTTAATCACAAAAAGTCTCAAAGGGGCTTCACATGCTCACAGTTGACTAATCTGAACGACATCCCCTGATCTTAACCCCCAGGAGAGGCCTTGAGAAGGGGCCACAGATGGGAGAATCCCCCTTTCAGGATGACCAGGCTTCAATGGATGCCGAGTGGGCAACATTTAACACAATATGGTGCGATAGAATGTTCGTTCGAATAATCTAAAAGTTAATTTAACAAGATGAAACGCTGCAGAAAGACGCCTTTGGAGAGGTGGGATCCCCCTCTGAACTCGGTCTAGTTGGTCAACAAAGAAATCTTCATAGCGGTGCCTCAGAGTAGTTGGTCCACCTCAGATCGTCACCTAGTCCTCCTTTGCAGATCAGTGAGGAGGGTGAAGGACAAACAGAGGAAGCGGCAGTCAAACAGGCCAACATGCGGTTCAGCTCAATGCAAGAGTTTACAAATAAGTCTGAAGTTATGTTTTAAACATTTGGGCTGAGGTGGTGGCTCGAATTTTCATGAGTAGGGCATTCTCAAACACTGGAGCCTGAATAGAAAATGCTCCAGAACTTCTTTTTGGCTCTCGGGATCCTTTCATTCATTCATTCATTTTCCGAACCGCTTGATCCTCACTAGGGTCGCGGGGGGGTGCTGGAGCCTATCCCAGCCGTCTTCGGGCAGTAGGCGGGGGACACCCTGAATTGGTTGCCAGCCAATCGCAGGGCACACAGAGACGAACAACCATCCACGCTCACACTCACACCTAGGGACAATTTAGAGTGCCCAACGAGCCTGCCATGCATGTTTTTGGAATGTGGGAGGAAACCGGAGCACCCGGAGAAAACCCACGCAAGCCCGGGGAGAACATGCAAACTCCACACAGGGAGGCCGGAGCTGGGATCGAACCCGGTACCTCTGCACTGTGAAGCCGACGTGCTAACCACTGGACTACCGGGCCGCCCCTGCCATGCATGTTTTTGGAATGTGGGAGGAAACCGGAGTACCCGGAGAAAACCCACGCAGGCCCGGGGAGAACATGCAAACTCCACACAGGGAGGCCGGAGCTGGAATCGAACCCGGTACCTCAGCACTGTGAAGCCGACGTGCTAACCACTGGACTACCGGGCCGCCCCGGCTCTCGGGATTTCATGATTTAATAAAGTGTTGTGAACGAAGCATTAGGTGGCTTTTCTCCGGGGTACTCCGGTTTCCTCCCACATTCCAAAAACATCCATGGCAGGCTAATGGATCACTCACTCTAAATTGTCCCTGGGTGTGATTGTGAGTGCGGATGGTTGTTCGTCTCTGTGTGCCTTGCGATTGGCTGGCAACCGGTTCAGGGTGCCCCCCACCTACTGGTGGGAGGTTAAGCAGATCAAAAAATGGATGGCTGAATGAAATAGAACACAATATCCATGAAATACAGTAAAATGTGGCCACGATTAAAATGTTTATCGACTACCAGAGTGAGGCATTAAGTCAGCGTAGCGGGACACATAGTGCAGCTCAATAAATGTTTTATATTTATATATTTCCTGTCTACAACTAACACACTAATCCATTCAGAAAAAAAAGCATGTGCTTGCGTAGCGAGAAAAGCCAAACACAAGCTATTTCTCTTTGTCTCTCTGACTCGCACACACACACAAATTCTACATTTAGCATTCAATTAAGCATATGGTGGTGGCCCGGTGGACCTGTAATTACCGCGTCAACCTCACAGTGCAAAAGTCGTGGGTTCGATCCTGGCCTCCGGGCTTCCTGTGTGGAGTTTGCATGTTCTCCCCGTACCTGCGTGGGTTTTTTCCGGGTATTCCAGTTTCCTCCCTCATTCCAAAAACATGCATGGCAGGTTAATGGAACACTCTAAATTGTCTCTAGGTGTGAGTGTCAGCGCGGATGGCTGGTCATCTCTGTGTGCCCTGCGATTGGCTGGCAACCGGTTTTGGGTGCCCCCCGCCTACTGCCCAAAGACAGCCGGGATAAGCTCCAGCACCCTCCGCGACCCTTGTGAGGATCAGAAAATGGATGGATAGATTAAACATATGACTTAGTTCGCAAAGGTGGCAAGTACGGGACTTTTGCAACAGCGTCTTTCCCATTTTTGGCATTTTCAGGTGAAGCCCCTTTCATCCTCCAGCAGAACTAACTCGGCCTTTCGTTTCATGGAGCACTGTGTGCTCATGGTTACAAAACAACTTTTTCAGAGTGTAGAATGATTCTCACACGTCGCCGTTGATATGCCAAATGTTAGGTCAAATTTGACGGCAATCTGCTCACTTAACACTTAAAATTATTGTACACAGTCGCTGATGGTGTAGTGGTACACTTGCCTGACTTGTGTGTGGGCAGGGTGAAATCGCTTCCCACTCAATGACGTTGTGGATTTGGGTGTGAATGGTTTTTGTCTCCATATGTGTCATGCGACTGACTGACCAGTTCAGCGTGTAGTCAGCTACCCTGTTCAGGATAAACTGTTGGTGTTGAAAATGGATGGATGCATAATTATACTTCAGATAGGATGCAATCATATGTCAACACTATTTATTTATTTTTGTCACATTGCGTGGTGGACCCCAAAAAGCAGGCAGGAGGATGGAGCCGGGTGAACTTGACAAAATTGTATGAAAATACCAAGGAAACAAAATCCAGAACACACAAAGTCTGGAAAACAAAACGAGTCCAAAGTAGCAAACAAAAACCATGACTGTAGTTCAAGAAAACTAGAACAGAACCATGACAGAAACAAACTTGACAGGACGGACGGACAAACAAACAAAGACCCAAACATGAGTGGTCGGGTGGGAGTCCTTTTATACAGCTAATTACCGTAATTTCCGGGCTATAAGCCGCGACTTTTGTCACACGCTTTCAACTCTGCGGCCTATTTAATGAAGCGGCCTATATAAATACTTTTTTAACGGCCGCCTGTGTACCGTCTTTCTTTGTAAATATCTCATGTAACAATATGGGCACCTGCGGCTTATAGACAGGCGCGGCTTATGTGTGTACAAATGTTTTTTTTCTTTAAAAATTTAGTGGTGCGGCTTATAATCAGGTGCGGTCTATAGTCCAGATATTATGGTACATAATGACCAACAGGTGTGCAGGTGCAGGGAGAGCCCTTCAGTGCCACCTATTGGTCACAAACCGAAACATGACAATTTTGGTCTTTATCTCATTGTTCAACCACACCCCAACTCACCCCAAGCACACCCCTCCCTATTTTATTTTGTGGCTCTCCTTGTTGTTTCCTCGATCGTTTTTACCAATTTCTTCATCTATTTTGTTTATACTGTCCAACTAAAAGTTGCATGTTGTAGTTTTCTTCAATGTAAATGCGAAGACTTTCAAAAATTCCAACGCTCTATAAGGCTGTGAATGTTTAACGGCTAAATTTTACATTACCGGTACATTCATCTGTGATGGGATTAGAATGCGAGTCAGTAAAAGGTGGGTGTCTATGTGTGACAGGCCACTACGCAGTGTTGACAGTTTGTTTCACAGTATTGTCTCTATTCTTATTAGAAAAATAAATAAATTAAGTAATCCAACATTACAACTACACAGTGGTAACTCTACTTACGAACATCTCTTAATACGAAATGTTCAAGTTACAAAACGCCTCAACAGGAAAATATTGCCTCTTGTTACCAAAGAAATTTCAAGATACGAAAGGTAAAAATACAGCATGGGCTGCTAGCCGCAGCTCCGAGTTTCCTAAACGCAATATACTTATTGCTGCTCTGCCATTGGCTATTATCAAGGATCTTCCGGGCATCTCTACCGTTTGTCTATGTGTGGAGATAGCTCGAGATGTGTCTATGTGTCCTTGTCATTCGCCCCTCGGCCCCTTGAGCTGTTCCGATAGTTTTATGTAAATGTGAATCTCCCTGAAAAAGGGTTCACCAGTCGGGCGATCGCTCACTAGGCTGATGTTTGCCTTGGACATTTTCGAAGGATTGTTAAAAGCCGACAAAAGCGAACGTCTTCGGATCAGTTGTTTACAAAACGCCAGGCAAAAACCACATTTGAGAACATGAACTAAAGAGGGCCAAAAAAACGATGAGGATGCAGGTAACAGTTAAATGACCATCATTTTTATTCTTTATGCTTTGTTTTTTTTTTACATTATGCACAACCCTCATTTATTTTGCAATAATTGTAACATGTATTTGTTACGGATTGTGATGCATTTTTATGCTTTAGAAAACATGTCAGATTTTTTTTTTGGGGGGGGGGGGATCTTGGATCGGATTAGGGCATTTACATGGAAAATTTTTCTCGTTAAGAAATTCCTTCCGGAACAAATTAATTTCGTAAGTAGAGTTACCAAAAAAACAAAAACAAAAAACCACACTCATTCTCCTTTACGAGGTGTTATTGAACACATCACACGCAGCAGCGACGACTGGAAAGCCAAAGAAAAGCAAAACCACCAACAGTATTTGACATACTTCGGGCTTACATGATAACTCAACTCCTTTGTCTTGAAATCATGCCAAGACTCTTTTCTCGGATTTTCATTTCGGGTTTAGAGTGCACTGAGATCGCATTAGTGCAAAAGAATAACTGCACTATGCTTTCAGTGGAATGTGTGTAGATATCTAGCAAGCTTCCATTACGGTGGCATATTTGCCTCGACTTTGCTCACCTTTGGGACCAAGACTTATTGTTTTCCACAAGACTTTAAGTTTCCGGTCAAGGGATCACAGTGTAAAAATATGGGAAGGTATAAAAATAGCTGTAAAATGCGCATTGTGTCCACAAACCCACTTTGGTATATTTCCCCATGAAAACCTTTCGTTACAATCTCGGACATGGACTTCGGTTGCACATAAAATGGATTTAATTAAGATATTATTTGAATATTTTCAAGGAAGAGAGTAGAAAAGTAATAATAATAATTCATTTTATTTAAAAGCGCCTTTCATGCCACCGAAGGACACTGTACAGACAATGAGGAAATACAATATAAAAGTATGTGAGTTTACCACATTTTAATCATGGGGGAATTGTGTTTAATTTTTGTGTCTCTGCCCTACTTGGGGATCGAATCCAGCCTCCAGGTTGGGAGTGCAAAGCACTGGCCGATGAGCTAAAAGTATGGGCTGCCACCACAGCTCACCACCCTTTGAAAATGTACAGGAAGCAAGCAGATGAAATTTTGGACGACATGCCAGGTACATGACGGAACGTTCCTGAAAGTTGGTCAGATGTCGATTCTCGTCATTGCCTCATTGCGTCCACTTTGCGCAAAATCGGGGCTGACCACGGGAGGGGTCCTGAAGGTCAACCTGAACTTGTGGAATTTTACAGGTGTCATCTTTGATTTTTTTTTTTGAAGGGTCACAGTGGCCTTCATCCAAAAAAAAAAATAATCTACATGTGGCTTCACTCCAATCACCCCATGACAGATCCTTCACTGTGTGCTCTGAATAGGCGGTAGTTTAAAATTCTTCCTGAGCATGAAAGGTTTCTTCCATTGGAGGCCCAGAACAAATTTCTTCTCAATTATTGTAAGAAAAAAACACACACACACACACACACACACACACACACACACAAAACAAGCACGGGGAGTGCTGGAGTCTATCCGAGCTGTCTTTGGGAAGTCGGTGAGAGGACACCCTGTACCGGTTGCCAGTCAATCGCAGGGCACACATAGATGAACAACCATCGGCGCTCACACCGAGGGACAATTTTTAGACTCTAAGGACTCGTCCAGGGGTGTCAAACTCATTTTTGGTGCGGGCCACATTTTAGTTACCGTTTCACTATGAGGGGCAGTATGACTGAAACCATATCAAGAAGTCAAAAATAATTGTTGATTTAACTATTGTTTAAGTTCCTATCATGAGGGGTTTGGCAACAATAAATAAGAATAATAATAAATTTTATTTATAAGCGCCTTTCAAGACACCCAAGGACACTTAACAATCAGGAACAAAAACAATAAAACACAATGCGGGTTGAGCAGCGGCAGCCAAACGCGGCAGCCAAACGCGGCAGCCAAACGCGCCAGCGTTCACTCAACCCGGAAGTCAGAAAAACCACAAGGTAGGGAGAGGGGGAGAAAAAAAAACACACTCGAGCTATCCTCATTTGAGGATAATTTGAGTCAGGAAAAAAACTCCTGCACAAGCGTATGAAAATTACAACAGGTCACAAGACAAGAACATATTTAGAATACATCTCTTATTTATTACAAGTGAGAGTTTAAAAATCTGGGAGACATATTAGAAAGGATCATGGACGTTGACATGTTTGAGCTGCTTTCTGCATAAAATGACGTGGCAGGCCACATCTGGTCCTCGGGCCTTGAGGTTGACACCTGTGATTTAGAGTGTTCCATCAACCTCCCACATATGTTTTGGGAATGTGGGAAGAAACCACATTACCCGGAGAATACCCACGCAGGCACGGGGAGAACATGCAAACTCGGAGGCCAGAGCTGGAATCGAACCCTGCACCTCTGCACTGTGAAGTCGACGCGCTAGTCACTGGACCACTGGGCTGCCATAAGTAGTGTGTGTGTAGGTATTTTTAACCCTCATGCAGTATTTTTAAGCGGCTGCATGAAGGGTATTACGTCCCAAAAATGTCCCTCTTCCAATGTGCAACAACTTTTTTCACTTTTAATTTTTTTTCACTTTCAACCCCTCAAAATGTTCAGTGGGAATTGGCCAAGACATAGATATACATCCTATGCAAAATTTCAGCTTTGTGGAGTTATTCTTCACTGTTTTGTCTGTGGTGTCCATTTGTCCAACAGTCCAAAATCGTCCAAAGTGTCCGAAATGTCCAATTTTGGGATAATTACTGCATGGGGGTTAATATTTATATTTAAATACTTAAAAGCGCCAAGTGGTCGACTGGTTAGTACATCCGCCTCAGAGTTTAGAGGCCGTGGGTTCGATTCTGGCCCCCGGCCTTCCTGTGTGGAGTTTGCATGTTTTCTCCGTGCCTATGTGGGTTTTCTCTGGGTACTCCAATTTCCAGTTACATTCCAAAAACACACTCATTTGTTCTTGGTAAAATCTGGTTAATTCTGCAAAGGTTGAACTGACAGTTTGTTGAAGTTTCATCCCCCAAATGGCAGGAGAAGTTTCCCTGATTTGAGTCTCGCAGTTGGCAGCCTGGGGGTCGAATGAAAAAAAAGGATGGCAGGAAAAGGCTTGATTAAAAATTAAAATGGTAAAAGCAAAATGCAGTCTTGCGCCACTTTGGAGTTGCGGTTGTGGTTCGGAGGCGCGCTGGTAAAATGTTCTCGGCGGATATGAATGACATTTTGTTCGGCCGCTTGCCTAGCAGAAAGTTTGCAGGGCTTGATCCATATTTTGGCATGTCGCTTCAGCAATGGTCGGCCAACGAGATCTTGAAAGTGGGAGAAAGCAGGAGTGGTGAAACAAGAAAACCAGCTCCTTATTGGGAGCTGTTCTCATCAAACTTTAAACATTCCAGTGCAAGCCTGCGAATGCATGATGAAAGAATAACATAATAAGTTGTCTTGTATTATTTTGTCATTTTTTTGGTCAACTTTTCTTTTGATGGCGGCGCGGACACCCGCAGCGGCTCCTCTTGTTTTATGTTGAGGGGGAAGAAATTTCATCTGTGCTGTATGTTACACATACGTACAGCACATTTGACAATAAAGTTGTATTCCATTCCATTCCATTCCATAACACAAAATTTGATGATGTCAATGGCTCAATGCAGTGATGCAACATTTGTGTTTTGACATCAAAGTTTTGTGACATTTCACTTTCACAGTAATGATGAATAGTAAATATCCCTACAAGAGTACCGTATTTTCCACACTAAAAGGCGCACTGTATTATGAGGCGCACCTTCAATGGATAATAATACATTTTATTGATAAGCGCCTTTCAAAATACACAAGGACACCTTATATGGCCTATTTTGTAATTTTTTTCATACATTGGGTGCACCGCGTTATAAAACGCAATCTACCATGCATCCACTAGATGGAGCTACGCTCAAGGAAATGCCAACAGAACGATCAGATGTCAGTAAAACTTTTTTAATAAAGCAGCAACACAGTTCACTTAACCAACAGCAAGTTATAACATTGACTCGTTAACATTGAACTCTCTTGCCGCTGCTCCATTTCCGTGTGCAACTGCGTAACTGATCGCCTTAAGTTTGAACTCTGCGTTGTTGGGGTCGAAATATTACCGTAATCACCATACACAAGGCGCATCGGATTTTAAGAAAATGGAAAATGGAAGTGCGCCTTTTAGTGCGGAAAATACGGTAAAACACTTTCCCTTTTCATGTGTAATAGAGCAAGGGTAACCCATAACTGTAAAAACGCGTGAGGGTAACTTGCGCAACTTCTCCAGCTGAATTTGTGAATGCATCTAATCTGCTTTTCCATTTCAAATTCTTGAGGAAAAAGATTTGTAGGATTAAGTCCAGGTCACTGGCTTTGCACGCATTGTCTTCAGAGTAACACACTTCCTCATTCAGTGACTCGGCTTTTTGCCCCAACGCGATGGCTAAAGCTTGCCTTCATGTTTTATCAGGCAGATGGATTCTGCCGCTTCCCCTGTCAATATTTTTTTATGTTTTCCCTGAGTTATTTATCGAAACGTGTTGTGTCTTGCCGATCTAAAATACAGAGATGGGATAAAGTCACACGTGAAAAAAAGTAGCCCATGTTAAAAGTTGTAAATTTTATCTCTCAAGTGAGCCAATTTAAGTCATTTTTCTTGGACAAGTTAAGTCAAGTCAAGTCGTCTTAGTTTTTCACTCTTACCTGTCTTACCTCGTCCATTTCAACCTTTTGTGAGACATTAGAGAAAAACACCCACGGCACTCCACCAAACGAAAATGTAAGATGCTGTAAGATACTGAGGCATAAAACAGTCATTGACAAATTTATTAAACCATCAAGTCCTCACGCAGCTCATACACACAAGCCTTGGTCACACGAAAACCAGCGGGCCTCCATAAAAAGCGAAAACGGTTTTGCTACTATTTCTGCACATAATGGTGCAAATCAACAGTTTTTTAGACGTCTCACCGTTAACAAAGGTTGACTTTGACCGTTCGACTTTTCCCCACATACCAAGCTCAGTGGTGCTGTGTGTCTCCCAATAAAGGTCAATTATTCGAAAAACAAATCACAAATGACAAAAACCCTCTGTAGTGAGGACACAGAGGAGATATGTGATATCAGCTGCCCGGAAGAATCTATTTGCCGCCCTTGTGAATGATTCGCCTTCTCCCATTACTGTGCTCCCGGTGTCGGAAACATCTGCTGTGGTATCGGACCATGTGATCAACTCTGCTAGACCGACTGGACTGGGTAAATCCACCTGTGGCCCGGTTGCCCTCTCAGGCGTAAGGCTGCTCAGAGACGCAGTGCCCCAGTACACGAGTGGGCCACCTCATCGTTGCGTAACTTGAAAATTTCGCATAAGGAGACTTTCTTAAGTCGAGGTACCACCATGTAAGCAGGGTCATCCTCAGTGACCTTCAGTACACGAGAGCGATGACACAATGCTGAAAGCGCTTGCTGAACAAGAGACAAACTCGTCTCCTCCCAGAAGATCAGCCACATACCTGGAATAATATAAAAAAGAACACACCACGGGTAGCAAGGGTCTACGCAATAAATTAGGCCCCCCTGCAGTGCACCAACACAGCCTCGAGCCTCTTCACTTTCTCTAGCTCAGCAGCTGTTGTCATGGCGACAGTGGGTGTGTGGAGGGCTAGCGTAGCTCTCAAGGGGATGAACATTCCGCAGGATGCGCTTGATTATTTCCAGAGTATTATTCCATCTGATTGGCACTTCTTGGGCAAGTGATTCCTTCTGGTTTGTTGGACTGTGCTTTAAGTGTCCCACGACTTTTCTGCATTCTGCCAGCAGGAGGTTAAGCGAAACGGCGACAGCTCGGTGCACAATGCACTGCATGGGTTTCAAAGGGGTGTTTTTGTCCATAATCCATTCCAGAAAGCTGTTCGAAAACCGAAATCTTTTTAAAATAAAAATGTTTACTGAACTTCTCTGCTCACAATGGAAAGCAACACGAGGAAGCATCACTTCCTCGTCTACCCAAGGAAGCGTCACTTCCTCGTGTAAGGAAGGCAAGAGGAGTCAAATGGTGCATTCAAGTGCGCTCAGTTTGTTCGAGAACCGAAATTTGTTCGTCATCCGAGGTATAAAAAACTCGACATTTTGGGTTGAAAACCGAATTGGTCGAGAACCGAGACATTCGTAAACCGAGGTTTGACTGTATATGGCTTTGGTGAGTCTCTTAGTTGATCCATCCATCGGTTTCTGTCAGAAAATGTCCACAGATGCCTAGGTTTGATGAGGGGCCAGACGATTGGCATTGAACTGTTTTTTGGCCACCAAATAGTATTTTCAACTGGACGTGCTGCGACGGTAGTTTAGTTCATGATGACAATAAACACAAATTACTTTGCTCTTGTCAACGCCACCATTAGATAACTATTGAAAAGTAAACTTGCCGTTCAAAATTCAAATCACATCTTTTTTACGACTTGCCATGATGCTTTTAGTTTTTAATAAAGCAGTCAAACTATCCAGTGTCAAGGTATGGCTTCAACCAGAGAACAAACCACCACACAGACCTAAGCATTTGAGAGCAGTGACACAGGCTTTATTCCAATAAGTGAATACAGTACTAGCAAATAAAGAGCAGTAACAAAACAATGACGGCAAAAGGTCATCACTACCAATGGGTGGTGGAGAGAGCCACAGAGGAAGGTAACAAGGTAGCAGAGTAAAAAAAAGCTGTTTACAAAAACACAAATCACAGAAGAGAAACAATACCCTTAAGTACTTCTGGTACACCAGTGAGAGATAAAACAGAAACAGAAAATCACGGTAGAACTTAATGACACAAACCTTAACTTCTACTGGAACAACAACGACTCTGGTTGTCAATGTGTGTCGGTGTTAAGATACTGTATGTGCTTACCAAGTGCATGTTGCTTCTGTATTGCATATATGTTTGTTGTTACATAACAACGTTCCTTTGATTATTTGGTGCGTTGTATTCAAGTTCTTACTTCCTCCACACTGACAGAGAGCGACTATTCCTGATTCATCATAACAAAATACTGTCCTATCTACAGGCCGCAATGATATTGTCCCGTATTGTTTTGAATTCACCACACGCTGTGTGTGTGTATGTGTTGTTTCTTTTTAAACTTTACTTGGCTGTGTGTCTGTTTGTGCTGTGCCTGGATTTGATGTCGTACGTAAGTAGTATGTTCTCAATGCTAACTGGTTGTTACCAGCACCAAAAGATTCACTTCTTCATATCACGGGCAAAATGGGCAAAGTAGCAAAATTGACAACCGACCGACAAAGTTACGCTTTGTGAGAGTTCAGCACAGGACCCAGACACACACAATGAACTCAGAAGGGTTTTATTGCCAGGAAGCGGGATAGGTTGAGGTGGCAGGAACAAAATGTTAGTCAAAATGACCAATTGAATTAGTACAGGAACGCAGGAGCATAATGGCTTGGCAGAAGCGAGTGCGGCAGGAAAGATCACTGACAACCTTGTGACTGTTCAGGCTGGCTTTTATGCTGCAAGTGGCTGATGAGCTAAAGACTCGCAGGTGTGTAGGGGATGCAGGTGCACTGATTAGGGAGGCGCCCCGCCCACACTGATAAAGGGAACAAAACAAAAGGGAGAGGCGACACCGTGGACAAACAATGTATTCTAACAGACGGACTGGACAAGCCTGAAATAACGACCGACTGGCGGCCACCGACCGACTGGCGGCCACCCACTAGCGAATGATGAATGACAGAGCAGTAAAATTTACCAACACTGCTGTGGTCCAGGGAAACCAATACATCGAAAGTCTTTGCACAAAGATGAGATTTATTTCAGCTCTAATTGATGGAGAAACACCATTTACAGATCTGTTTTGGAACGACTCCCCAAGCAGTGGGGTCCGGCCGCTCTTAAACCATTTTTTTCTTTTTGGGAGGGGTTAAAGCCTGACATACAGGAAAATTACAACCTAGCATGATGAGCTGATACAATGATACAAGTTTCCACTTCACTGTTACCCTTGCAAACAGTTTTTTTACATTACAGTCGTAAAGTAGCGGTGACGATCTGTCTACACTTTGAGTGATGGTAGTTGGAGGAGCAGGGTGACTGAATAAAATGTATTTAACAAAAAATACAAACTAAGGCGGACACAAAGACAAACACAGTGACAAAACACAATGACCGGCAGGGAGTCCTTTAAACAGAAACACTAACTAATGACACAATGACCAACAGGTGTGCCACTGCAGGAAGAGCCCTACAGTGCCACCTGTTGGTCACAAAGAGAACCACCCTAACCGAACCGTAATTAAGCGACGACGGAATTGGGTTAAAACAATGTTGACTACGCGATGGACTGACGTTGACGGACTGGGTCAGCTTGAAATAACGACGGAGTGACGATTGACAAATGGGATCATGATAAATGACGGACCAACAAAATTTACTGACATGCCCAGCTCTGCTCCCTGAACTCCTCTCTGCACTCCCGAGATCAAAACTCAGATTAGACGATGACATTAAGTGATGCACGTCTCCCAAATATTTTTTCTTGGCACAAAAATCCAGCCCTTCACCCCTCCCAATGGTTGCTATTTTTATCCCCGTGTCACAGTAAAAGCCTTCCGTGCACACACACAAAAAAAAACTTTAAATATATTTATCATTGAGCAGAGTAAAGTCAAAAGACAGAAAGGGGTTTTCCATGTGAAACAATGCTGTATCTCTTGCCGGGAGTAATTACGGGCAAAGTGGGCACTCTTCCTTCGAGTGCAATGCATTAGCTCCTCAATAAATGATTTATAAATATGAAGTCCACTCGCCTGTGTGATTACAGCGCCATGAACAAAGGCAGAGAAGTGAAGATGGAGAAGCACACCTTTCAGGAGATTCGCTCGCCGATATTTTTCAAATGGAAGTAAGATGGACATGTTTAGCACTCTGGCTTGACAGGGCTGAACATAGACCTGTAAATGCACCAGGGCAGACTGCACTGCGGGGATTGCAACGGTGATGGAGTAAGTGGGTTCTGTTGGCCGTAAAACGCGCAGGTCAGCCATCTCCAAGACATACTTTCATTGACAACAAAAGTTTTTTTTCCTCACCTTTCCGCTTGCCTTTTCGCGATGAAGTGCTGCTATTTTTATCATGTCTTAACATGAAATCTCCCGAAAATGTTATCAGATATGAATAGTCCATTTGGTCCACATCAAATGCAAAGTGCCATTAATGTTTGAAAAGCCACTTAACTATTTTTAGTTCAGGTATGAAACGCTTTAGGAAGATGATAATAAAGGGGACATCCATCCATCCATTCTTTGAACCGCTTTATCCTCACTAGGGTCGCGGGGGGTGCCGGAGCCTATCCCAACCATCTTCGGGCAGTAGGCGGGGGACACCCTGAATTGGTTGCCAGCCAATCGCAGGGCACACAGAGATCCACACTCAGACTCATAACTAGGGACAATTTAGAGCGTTCAATCAGCCTGCCATGCATGTTTTTGGAATGTGGGAGGAAACCGGGGCACCCGGAGAAAACCCACGCAGGCCCGGGGAGAACATGCAAACTCCACACAGGGAGGCCGGAGCTGGAATTGAACCTCTGCACTGTGAAGCCGACGTGCTAACCACTGGGCTACCGGGCCGCAACAAAGGGGACATGTAATGGAAGTTTGATTTCTTCATTGTTTGCATTCAAGTAGTTGGGCTTCTAGAGGGCCTGTCTAATCTTCTAATTTTTTTTTTTTTTGGGGGGGTGGGTGGGTCAAGTTGCTACTTCCAAAAATGTGTCCTTAAGGACCCTGAAAAACCAAAGTCAAGTCTATTAATGCCTCATGATGTCAAATGAACGAATTCAAAATTTTGGATTATACTTGGAGGCCCTCTTTCTTTTGTTTTCAGGTTGGTACAGACCTGTAAATTAGCATACCTGTATATTCTGTTTGTGCCGATCAGAATCTGCACTATGCTATTTTGGGGGATATTAACCCTTTAAAAGTTGATTTTTTTTTTTTTTTTTAATGTTGACGTTCCAATACATTTTTTGCACATTTTAGGGGTTTATGTTTTGGAAATGTATTGTGTTGGTGGGGTTTCAACTGATTTATCATATTTAGGAACTCTACTCTCATTTTTTTTTTAATGAATGAGTCATTGATTGCAGTATGCAAAATGGCGCAGGCCGTTGGGACAATTGATCACTGATTGGCTGTTAGCTAGTGAATCAGTGCATGTAGATTCTGAGAGTAGTATACAAAAGCAAAACCACGGCAAAGAAAACATTATTTCGCAACAACAGTAACCTCTCCCCTCGCGAATTCTTGCCTCTTTCTCTGTTAATAAAGATGTCAGTTTTTGGATCGTAGGTCTTCGCTCCTCGTTATCACACGCTTACATTGCATTTATTCTTACTCACATTCAGATTTATTTATGTAGGGCTAAAAAAATCAATGCATCCATTCTCTGTGCTATGTATGCTCGCTTCCCTCACATATTTCATCAACATTTTGATGCATTGCAGCATCATCTGTCCTTGTGAGCGATTATTTTTCGAATGTAGAGAATGTGTCAGGGGGAAAAAGAGAAACAGGGCTCAATTTAGAAAGTGCCGGGGAAATCCAACCCACATAACTGCCATCCAAAAGCTACACAGGCACTCTCAAACTATGACATATTTCCCCAGAATTGTCTAATCACTACCATGTGTGTATTCATCCATTTTTATTCATTAAAAAACTGCAAATGAGACTGAATTTTAGTCTTCGCGTGTTTGCGTGTTTGTGCCTGTTTGTGTGCGCGCGTGTCAGATTTCGCTGTAGGGCAGGCAAAGTGGGCTACCACCTGGGGCGCAAACAAAACCACACGCACACACACACACACACACACACACACACACACACACACACACACACACACACACACACACAAATAAAGTAAACACAAAATGCCAATTTTCTACCTTACCGCTCATTTACATGTCAAGTTAGTTGAGTGTGCACCCTCATTGTCACATCAACTTGTGACTGAGGGTCTAAACAGCCACAGGTTGTGTGGGTCCGAAGAGGCAAGGGGATACTGGGCGTGGGATCAACGTGCGAGTGCAGAGGTTGGCAAGAGTAGGGGGGTGGAGAAAAAAAGAGTAGGGGATGGTTCTTTTCCTCCTCGGCATACTCCACAAGACCACGGTTAGCACGTCCGCTTCACAGTACAAAGGTCTGGCGTTCCATTCTGGACTCTCTGGCCTTCCTGTGTGGAGTTTGCATGTTCTCTCTGTACCTGTATGGGTTTTCTCCGGTTTCCTTCAACATTCCAAAAACATGGATGGAAAGGTTAATACTGTATGTCTATGAGTGACCTGCAATTGGCTGGCAACCATTTTACGGTGTAAAAAAACAAAGACAGCTGGGATAGGCTCCAGAACGCCCGCAGCCTTCGGGAGGATAAAGCGGTTCAGATAATGGATGGAGATACTGTAAATGCTTTGAGTAACAACTAATGACAATAACATTTCATCTTTATCAGATCAGATCAATTAGAAATCCCATCGAATCCTGTACCTGGGGGCGAGCCTCTGTCTGCTGAACCTGCTAATTGCTCTTCAGTTCTGTTTGGCTGACTTCGGACACAGCTGGTTTGTTGACGATCAAGTGACATACCTGACTTTGCTTGCTGTCAAATTGACCATAAAAAGTCAGGAAATTAAGAAAATGTTCCGTTTTATATTTTTAATTGTGTAACATGTTATATTTTCAATTAAAGCAATGTTAAAATGTCCACTTTTTGGTACTGATGACTTCTGTTACTTTTTTCGCTGAAAACTTTGTAATGAGTGTGTCACAGAGACCAAACTTCAATATTTGCATTGCCCATTCGGAATATATTATCTCAGTACTGTGCATCGTGGGTTACAGTTGTTAGGTTTCAATTTCACAGCAATTTTTTCTCCTGATGGACTTTGCTCTCATTTTATTGTTCATAGTTCTGACAACGTGATGCAGAGTGATCTTTAAATGGAACTCCGTGATACATCTTTTGGGAAGAAAATGTTTAACTTCATTCTTACCAATGAAATGTGCGTTCAGAGTTTTTCCCAGACTTTTTGGTACAACCGTGCACCAATGTCAAATTTTTACCTTAGAGACAGAAAATAACGTGAACACGCCGCGGAAAAATCAATATACAGTATTCAAGTGCAGGTGTGCTTTGATTGGCAACGCATGATGGCCGCCGGTGGCTTCATTTCTGGCGCTGTGAGTATGGTGGCATAAGTAGTCCGGCTATTAGGTACGTCCGTGTTCCGAAGAGGTTTCTTTTGCGATGTTTGACAAAACGTAGGTATGCCGGGTGTATTGCTTGGGTCATTTAAAAAATGCATGAAAATATTAGATCTACTTAAAAAATGTAGACTTGCCTCTTTTAAAGGATAGATGTTTTAAAACTTGCGTTCAGTGTCCTGGGGAAGAACTAGAAATGCACACTCGTTTCCTGTTGGATCATTTCCTGTGAAGAATAAAAATACACTTTTACCAGTCCTGCTAGACCAGTTATGTCTAGCTCTCGGTGCGAGAATGAAACCCCATTTTATTTAAAGGACGTTGCCGTTTAAGTTTTTTTTCATGAATACTAGACACCTTCATGTCCAGACGGCCGGTGCTGGTGAGCTAACTAGCCCCGGTATGTTGTGTTAGCATCCAGGCCAGCAGCTACATTTCTGTAAAAAGCCATCTAATGAACTGTAGGCCTCGGCTTACTTGTTAACTCTAGACTGCGGTGTTACTAAAAGTTGATTCTGTGACAACGTACAGTGAATGTTGTCGTTAACTGTTTCGTCACAGTTGTATTGCAGCAACAGTTAGCCCTGTTAAGATTGTTTATATAAGTTTGACAGTTGCTGTTTTGCGACCAACGTTCTGACATCAAACTCAGTTTTAAACAATGGCCCGTCGCTTTTTTTAGTAATATTTCTTCTTTAACAAACGTAGGCATAGAATTAGGTCATGGTAGGCCAATCCCAATAGCAGCACTGTTGTGTGTCTGATATCTGCGGCGCAGCACATACCAATTTACTGTCTGTTCTACTATGTTTCTCCTTTAACAGTAGGTGGCTGACGTGAGCTAGTATGTCGTTGTCGCTCCCATCCACCGACATGCTTGAGACACCTCCGGGATATCCATTTGAGGAAATTAATTATGAGGACATTGAAGTAGAGGAGGTAGGGTGCATTTATTAGTGTGATATTATTACTATTGTCCATAGTTAACACCCATTGTAAACATTTTATTTTCAGGTAGTCGGCAGAGGAGCTTTTGGAGTGGTTTGCAAAGCCAAGTGGAAAGGCAAAGATGTTGCTATCAAGACCATTGAAAGTGAATCTGAGAGAAAAGCCTTTATTGTTGAGGTACACACCTTAGAGTACTGTTGCATCTTTTTAACTCAATGTTGGATACTCACATTGTCGTGTTGACCTGAAGTAAATATGGGCCAGTGTGTAGGGCCTCCACTTTTTAGCATTTCCTATCTACATAGGAGCAATGCGGGAGGAGGTAGAAATATTTTGGGGAAATGAGGCAAGGCTTTTCGATCTCATCTATTCAAGAGTCACGTCATTGCAATGCGTAATAAATGAATCATCTGCATGGCTGAATTACTACTATCATTATAAATGTCCACTTTATGCTTCATGTGTCAAGTAGGCTTAAATTTAACTTAAATATAAAGTCAATACTATTACACCAAACAACTTTGCAAATTTAGGGATAATTGTCAATCTTACTCCCAAGCAGTTTCTCCTGTCTGCACAAAGCGCATATTAGGCTTTTGACGATTTATAGGTCGGACACATGCGACCTGTGCATTCAGACTAAGGTGGCATTTTTTAAAAATCCGATCAATGACCACATATGAAAGTGACACAGGTCAAATTTGAAAAAGTTGGAATTGAGCTATTCAGACTGTTGTAAAAAAAAAAAAAATACAGATATGGGCAAAAAAATCTGATTTGGGTTGCATTTCCCTGCAGTCTGAACAAGTTGTTTGTTGCTCCAGAATCCAAGTTGCACCGGTCAAAAAATGCATGATTGAAGCAGAAAAAAACATCAAACCGTACCCTCCATGATAATTCGAACCCCTGGTTAAGATGTGTTAAAGCCTTAAAAAAATCTTTGTTGCAAAAGCATACTGACATTTTTAGAAAAGATTCATCAGACATGGAATCAAACTTCTCTGATAGATATCTGGGTCCCCAGATCTCAAGCCCAAGTTTGGGGATGAGAATAGTAAAATTCAAGAAAAACAGGAGATGTAAGATGCTGCACTGAAGTAGTCAGATGGTATTACGCAATTCGCCATGTGAGGATGATAAGTACCACAGAGATGAGAGAGAGTACGTGGTAATCATTCTTGGTCATGTTCTGAAGAACCCTTAAAAGATCTGAAGTGTTATTCATAAAAAATGAGAAGATTGGCTGAGTTGTACTTTTTTTTTTTTAAATACTTGATGTGGCCCAGAGACACCCAGACTCTAATCTTCAACATCACTCATATAAATTTAGTTCGATATCCCTGATTTAGAGAGATTGTGCAAAGAGGAATAGTCCAAGGTCCCGCTTTCTGTATTAATCTGTCTAATGAAACATTATAGGAGAATATTAGGTGTTGTTTTGTTGGTAAAAAGGAGCTGTACAAAGTATGATCAGCAGTATTAATAATTGTGTCACAAATGATTTGATGTAAAAGAAGGATTTCTTAACGTCAGATCCCCCTTCCTCGCCGCTGAATAAATCCACTTGAATTAAAGGTTGGATTTTCCTCTTTTGGAACATTTTTATCCTCTATCCACCCATCCATTTTCCGATCCGCTTTATCCTCACAATGGTCGCGGGGGTGCTGGAGCCTATCCCAGCCGCCTTCGGGCAGTAAGCGGGGGACACTCTGAACTGGTTGCTAGCCAATCGCAGGGCACACAGAGACAAACAACCATCCGCACTCACACTCACACGTAGGGACGATTTAGAGTGACATGTATGTTTTTGGAATGTGGGAGGAAACCGAAGTACCCGGAGAAAACCCACGCAGGTCCGGGGAGAACATGCAAACTCCACACAGGAAAGCCGAAGCCGGGATCGAACCCACAACCTCTGCACTGTGAGGTTGACGCACACACCACTGGTCCACCTTTCATCCTATTTTATGTAGAAAAAAATGGTTTATTAGAAGCCAAACAACACATGTTAACCAGTGGTACCAATAAGATGCTCCGGTCACATTATTTCTGGGATATTGATTTTACAGAAACTGAGACCAAGTCCAGGAGGGTTAGGACTCGCACCCAGAATCCTGGTTTCCTAATTGTAGGTGTGTTGAGAAATACACTCTGTGTGCGCATTCATTCACTCTGACAGTTCAGAAACTCAGAGCATTGTTCAAATGTGTTGTTTGGTTACTCAAAATGCCGCCAAAAAAGGAGTGCCAGAGCCCAGTGCGTCTAGCAGTACAAATGGAAACAGTTACCGTTAACATACAGTCGGCTGCGTTTGGAAATTAATGGTAGGCAAGTGTACTCTGCTTCGCTAGGCACACACTCTCAGAGTGATGTAAGAGCGTCAAGAGTGATTTTCCAAACGCCCCTGCTATTGACTGCTGCGAACGAGTTTCAGTTGGATGAAACTTCGCCTCTCACTTTGGAAAAATGTTTGTCTTGGTTTTAAATACAATACATCCTGATTTATATTGCGCTTTCACAACAGCCGCAGCTGTAACAAAGCGCTTAACAAAACAGTTAACATAAAGTAAAATAATAAACAATAAATTGTTCACCTTAACGAGAATCCCGCTTCGCATTGTGGCCAAAGTTTGAACTTCTACTTCCTGTTCTTGCATATCCTCCACCCTCTTCTGGTGGGTGTCAAATACTGTCGATGCAGTACTGCCACCGTTTTCGCATGCGGAAGAAGGTGGCCACCAGCGGTAACGCACCAAAAGTATTTGGCAACCACCAAAAGAAAGTCAACACGATAAGGAATTGAGGATTTTGGGCCCACGTCCGAGCTGTAATTTTAATATCCACAAGTCGCATTTGTGTCTCGGTTGCAGAATCAGACAAACTATAGAAAAGTGTGATTTAAAGTCTAAAAAAACAGCTTTGTTGCTATTTTCCTTACAATATTTGTAATATTAATTATTAGTATAACTGTTTGAAAACCGAAATTGTTCAAAAACCGAAACCACGCTCTTTTTAAAATAAAAATGTTTATTGAACACGTCTGCTCACAATGGAAAGCAACCCGAGGAAGCGTCACTTCCTCGTGAGAGGAGTCAAATGGTGCATTCAAGTGCGCTCAGTTTGTTCGAGAACCGAAATTTGTTCGTCATCCGAGGCATAAAAAACTCTAAATTTTTGGACGAGAACCGAGACGTTCCGAAAACCGAGGTTTGACTGTATTACCAATTTTGACTTGTATTCCTCTGCCTGCAGCTCCGGCAGCTTTCGCGGGTAAATCATCCTAATATTGTGAAGTTGTATGGCTCCTGCAGTAATCCAGTAAGTTCACAATTATTTTGATATTACTTATTGTTGTGTTGTTCTGGTCATTGGTCAATATATTTTATAATAGGAGTGCACCGAAAATGTTTACCAAAAATGGCACATATGTTCATTTTTGGTTTTGGTCCAAAATATCTTTTTCTCAACGAAACAACATGACTCAAACACAGTGTTGTGATAAGGCAAGCATGCACCAAGGTGGTGAGCTCGTATGTCAAAATGTGCACACAGCTCGGAAGGAATTCAATACAGTAGCTTGCACTTATGCTGAGGTCAGACGACACAAATATAGGCCAACATTTTTTGTTAATATGTTTTGCTATAATTTTCTTTGGGGGCTTGACACACAAATGGATACCAGTATTTTTGTGTCATTCATTAAAAAAAAAGAGTTTTTGTTAAAATGTACTTTTTGAAATGTTTATGCAATGTTTCAAAACATACAGGTTATAAAGGACGAAAAATAACTAGTCGTTTGTTGGATTTGCAGCTTTACGGAGGTTGTATTTGCTGAAGTCAAAAGCTATTTCTATCAAAAATATCTTGAAGTAAAACCTAAGAACTTGCAGTTTTCATAATGGCGGCGCCAGATGGACACATAAGTCCACACTATCTACACTCTAGATGTAGATTCTACAGTAAAAGGCAGAACAACCAAATGCTCTTCCAATAGATGACAGAAGGTGCAGCTATGTACTGACTTTTTAGGAATCATTTTTGCTAAGTGGTGTGCCATGACATTTTTTTGGGATGGAAATATGCGCCTTGGCTCAATAAAGGTGAAACACTGGAGAAAACTATTGATTAAAAAAGTAGTGAAGAACATAATTTGCATACATTGAATGCAAAAATTTGTGAGGAACCTTCAAAACATTTTTATTTTCTTTATACGGCCAAATGGATGACAAGTCGCCAAAAATACATATCCGATTTATATCCACATAAGAAAGGCTTCTATTTATATCTTTTGTTTTTTCCAGTCTTGGCAAAGAGTTCTCATTTCGGTGCAGCCCTATTTGATGATAATCAATAGAGTCGAGTTATCCATTGTGAATGAAGAGGCATGGGTCGGTTACTCAGAGTCAAGCAGCTGCTCCTCCACATTAAGAAGAGTCAGATAAGGTGGCTCGGGCATATGGTAACGATACCCCCTGGTCGCCTCCTTGGTGAGAGGTGCTCACTGGCAGTAGACCCCAGTGACGTCACAGGAGACTAGAGAGACTGCCACCCGGCTGGCCTGGAAACGCCTTGGGATCCATGAAGAGTTGGAAGAAGAAGCTGGGAAGAGGGACGTCTGGGCCTTTCTCTTAAAGCTCCTGCCACGCCACCTCACCTCATATCCATTGTAGAAAATGGATGCATGGGTAAATGTAGGGGTCAGATTGTGTTAATTACTCAACCATGTAAAAACAATACATTTTAGACCCCTAATTGCAGTATCGTGAAACCACGATTTTTTTTTCCTCAAGGTTATCGGTACAGCAAGAAGCTGACCCAAGCCCATGCCTACTTGTGATCATGTTTTGTATGAATTGATTAAATCAATGCCGTGATAGAAATTGGAATAATCTGACGCTCCTCTTTAGGTCTGTCTTGTAATGGAATACGCTGAAGGAGGATCGCTGTACAATGGTGAGTTTACCCTACGACATTACTGTCAAGTGAGAATTCCCCCGATTTGTTGTCTTGAGTTACGGTTTACAAGTTGGATCGTTTGTCAGTCTCAACAATGTTGTGATGTCCTTTCTCTCACTCGTACCGTATGTAATCAGAGTAGGGGTTGTCATCAACAGCAATATGCAGATATGTTGTGCCTCAATGTTATCTTGCCGAATCAAGTCAATCCTATTTGTGTTGCCCTGATCAGCAAAAATCTCAAAGGGCTCCAAAGGCCCAAAGACGAGCAACATCCTCTGATCGAAACCTCCCAAACCTCCAAATGTTCAACAGTAATCCGTTCCCCGATTAGGAGGACAAAGGCATGTAAGCGCAACTTACACCCCATTGAACATAATATGGACAGAGAAACATTAACACACAATTCATCAATCAGCGCATGGACCGTTTTAGTTCTTCACAAATCTTATTTTTCTAGGAATACACTTTTCAGGATAGACTACACTAGAAAGAACACGGAAGTGCAGCTGCAATGTTTGTATGAGAGATGCAATATTATCCCATGGTCTTGGTGAATACTTGATTCTGATTGACTTAAAACATTGGATCAGTGTACCAGCTAATAATGGACACCCTTAGATTGTTTTTATGATTTGTCTCTGCGTGATAGTAAAATTGGTTTGATGAACTGAAACTTTGTGCGTGATAAATATGCAAAGAACACATCAAGCCACTGTCTATGTATGTACAGTCCCCTTTCAAAATACAGTCAAACCTCGGTTTTCGAACGTCTTGGTTCTCGTCCAATTCGGTTTTCGACCAAAAATGTCGAGTTTTTTATGCCTCGGATGACGAACAAATTTCGGTTCTCGAACAAACTGAGCGCACTTGAATGCACCATTTGACTCCTCTCACCTTCCTTACACAAGGAAGTGGCGTTTCCTCGGGGAGACGAGGAACTGACGCTTCCTCGTGTTGCTTTCCATTGTGAGCAGATGTGTTCAGTAAACATTTTTATTTTAAAAAGAGCGTGGTTTCGGTTTTCAAACAGTTTCGGTTTTCGAACAGCCTTCTGGAACGTATTATGGACTAAAACCGAGGTTTGACTGTATTGGAATCGGAAGGTCAATTCCCTTGTTTTCGTTGTACAGTATATTGAAGACAATTGGGTTTCAGATAAAAAGATGTATAGAAGCCAAAGGTTCAGAAGTCCAGCTTTTATTTCATGGCATTTACATCTTGATGTGTTAAAAATAATAATAGCATTATCATGAGAGAGCACCATTTGTTGAAAGCTATACAGGTTTTGAGTGAGCAAAAGTATTGTAACACACATTATTAAATGAACTTAAAGTGAATAACTTGAAATTTGAATACAACTTTATTGTCAAATGTGCTGTATGTATGTGTAACATACAGCACAGATGAAATTTCTGAAATTTGGTGGCATAACCTTTCTTTGCAATACCTGCCTCAAGTCTGCCTCACCAGATTGTTTGCAATTTTCATTAGAAATGTTTTTTAAGACCTTAACCTAAGCCTCTTCTAGCTCTTGTTGATTTCTGAGGGGTTCTCCCTGAAGTGTCCTCTTGCGCAGATGAAATGCATGCTCTATTGGGCTAGGGTCCGCTGATTGACTTGGCCAGTCGAAGACTTTGCAGTCGCCCCCCAAATAATGAAGTATTTTCTTTCTCCATACGTGAGCCTTTCCATCACTATGGTAGAGGTTCATCTTGGTTTCATCAGTCCATAAAACATTATTCCGAAACCTTTGTGGCTGACCTCGGTGTTTCTTTGCGAAGTCCAGTCTGGACTTCTGATTCTTTTTGGTGATGAGTGGTTTGCATCCTTCGTTTCCTCTCTTGAGGTCTTCTTCGAATAGTAGATTGTGGTACCTCCACCCTGCCCTGTGGAGGTGAGCAGTGATGTCACTGACTGTTGTCATTGGGTGTTTCTTCACAACTCTCAAAATGTTTCTGTCATCAACTTCTGTTGATACCCTTGGCCCACCTTTCAGAATCAGAATAATCTTTATTGGCCAAGTATGTAGAACACACAAGGAATTTGACTCCGGTATAACAAGCTGCATTAGTATCATCATAAACAAGGACATGACAAATAGTATGAAAAGACATTTCGTAATGTAGTGAACCGTAGTGCGGTAGTACCACCCAATGACAACTGTGAGACAAAGTGCAAAGTATTAAGCAGAGCTAAAATGATCAGTGGTAGAATACAATACTATAACAGTTGGTGCAGAAAATCATTGAACCATTTTAAAGTGACCAGTAGCAGTATTTGTTTACAAGAAGTGTGCAATTATGCAGATGTCCTTGAGCGCTTTAAAGTGTCTGGTGCAGTGGAGTATAAATCAGTGACTGTTTAGGGAGTTAATGGCTAAAGGGAAGAAGCTGTGTAAGTGTCTGCTGGATTTGGTGCGCATGGATCGGAAGCGCCTGCCTGAGGGGAGTAACTGGAAAAGGTGGTGGGCAGGGTGCGGTGGATCCAGTAGGATTTTCCGTGCCCTTGTTTTGATTCTGTGCGTCACAAGGTGATCCGGGCGGCCCCAATGAGGGTGTTATTTTCCGATATCTGTTGCTCAGTACACTTGTAGGGCCCTATTTTCGTAGGTGAGCATTCATTTGTGTGCATTCACTCCGGTGCAAAGAGCTGCCTTGCAACCTGGCAAGTCTTGCTTGTGATTGAATTTGGTAGACCTCGCTGTGCGTCACAAGGTGATCCAGGGAATGAGGGTGTTTTTATTCCACCCTATCCCTACCCTACCACCCCGATGCCTCTGCAAATTTTGTAACTAAAATTGGACTACATCGTTCACTCGGCAAAAACACGAACTCGTGGCGCAGTGGTCTAATGCCATGTTGGTTCAATCGATGCACAGACAGACAGATTCAGCTCTCCGCAGATGTGTGTGGTGGATGTCATCGGATTTCATTCAGAAATGTGACACCAGGACAATCCCTCTGAATCATTGTAGACACCAATTCACTGAAAATGATGAGGATGATTAACTTAAATATTAAAAATAGCACCCCTGTCTCAATTGGGAAGGGTGGAGGTCACACATGGATGCACGGTCGTGGTTGCAAGTGTGTCTCCAATTGTCCACATCACATTCACGGCCTACTACATCATCAGCAAAGGGAGATTTTGCAGTTTCAAGAATTGGGTACTGGAGTGACTGATTTTAATGCATATGAGTAATGCTGCTATGTTTGGTTGGGGAAAAGAGTTTTTCCATCCCACAACAGCGAAAAACACCCCGTTATGCAAAATTCTACCTGTGCAAAGTATACCAAAAAGAAAACTCCATCCATGCGCACAGTTAGACTGGACTTTGCGCTTTCCTAAATATATGTCAGCAATCTTTAAAAATGGCCGCTGCAGGTGTATAAACTACTGATCTTAAATATCGGCCCAACCTTTTTGAATGCTTGAGACATACGGCTACTCAAAAATCACAATGGGATATATTCATTCGCTTGATCCCAAAAGCTCAAAATCGGCCACCTGGTTTATGGTCGATAACCATAACATATAAATATACCAAAAATATCTGTAATAACACAAAAGGCTGTGCGGTCAGCCGCTCAGGTCAGCGGTTGCTCGTGTCACCTCTATCATAAAACGCCACTGGATTGATGATTTTTGGAGCAAAAAAAGACATAAAAATGAACATGCAACACTTTCTCTCAATCTCAGGAACTCTTCAAATAATCACATCTAAAACTGTGCCAGGAAATCACAATGCGCCATCACTGGTGAGCTATTTTAGAGCAGTCCTGCAGGCTACTTGGGTGGGTTTTGGGGGCTACAAGATCTGGCCTCATGTTGGTGACCCGTTTTAATATATCCTCAAAAATGGTTTGCAATTATCACAGTTTTTAAGTGATCTAAATGCTGCTCACAGGAGCAGCATGGAGTAGTAAAGCCTAAATGATTAATTGTCAACTCCTTTTGTGGTGTATCCTCAAGTTGTTTTTGAATCAATTAAGGATCCACCAGATGTATATTAAAAGTGTTTTGTCAGACCTGTGCATGTCTATTGTTCCAATGTTTTTCTGCTGTCATTGTCAGGGTCGTGACTTCACTTTCTTGTTTGTAGTGCTGCATGGTGCTGAACCGCTCCCCTCTTACTCCGCTTCCCATGCCATGAGCTGGTGTTTACAGTGTTCCCAGGGTGTGGCCTACCTCCATGGCATGAAACCAAAGGCTCTGATCCACAGGGACCTCAAGCCACCTAAGTATGCCCCCCCCCCCCCCCCTCATCTCACATTGTATTGTTTGCTCATACCAGTGGTTCGAACAGTGAGACCCACATTTTCACTTGGCCAGAAAGTCATGAGGCAAATAAGTTAAAAAACAAACAAAACAAAAACAATTAAAAAAATAATTGTCAAAAACGTATACTGTCTTTTCAAAATTTGAATATAGTTGACCCCCACTATTCACGGGGGATAGCGACTGGGCAGGCCCGCAAATATCGAAAATCCTCATGTACCCCTTGAAATGCATTGGAAAAATATTTATAGAATTCAAAATTCTTCAAAAACTGCTGATAAGCATTCAATATACGTTTTCCATGAAAAATGTGAGGGTAAGGAAACCAACTCCAAATCCCTTAAACAATACAAAAAAAAATATACAGTGATCCCTCGCTATTTCGCGGTTTGTTTATCGCGGCTTCAGTGCATCGCGGATTTTTTCAAACATATTCATAAAAATAATAAACTTTTTTTTTTCTTCATATACTTGTAGTACAGTACTGTATATGTTGCTCTATGTGACTCGCTGTTGTTTTGCTGACTTTCGCAGCTTCTCGCGGACCATTTGCGGAATTAAAAAAAAAAAAAACAATTTTTTTTTGTTTACTGTATTTTGTTATTCATAAACTAACCTAATTTATACATGTTTAAATCTATATACAACATTAAGTCATGTTAATTACTTCAAATTTACTTCTACATGCATGTAAAACCATTAAATTTGGTTTCGGGGGGGTCGCTACTTCGTGGATTTTCATTTATCGTGGGTCGTTTTGGTCCACATTAACCGCGATAAACGAGGGATTACTGTACATATTTTTAAATTGGTGACGATGCAAATCTGCGCTTGCCGAACCTCGAGCATGTGGGGTCGACAGTACATTTGCAAGCATTTTAGAGCACGTTAATAAGAAAAAAAAATGTGTGAAAATATATCCATCCACAAAATGACAGGATCTCTGATTGAGCACAAACTGAGGGGAAACAGAAATGCATTTATAAGTGTTAAAACTGAAAACACACATTCAAAAACGACCCACACTTGTTTCTGTGCGTTTTATGAAATCCATTTTAAATACCCCTAGGTAACATGAACACTTTACCGATTTGGCCATAAAATGTATTATTATTATCATTATTATCTCACATTTGGAAAATGTCATAAAATGTCCTGTCTTAAAGCTTTTTTAAATTTTATTTTATTTTTGTTTTTTTTGTGGGAGAAACCATTTTTGACTATTTAAACCTGAATCGAATAAGATGCATCTTTCCAAATGATATGAACACATGAAAATGTTATCCATAAATTGACTTTAATTCAAACCAACAAAATTAACAACAAAATATATACAATGTTCTTTGACTTATCGTGGTTAGTGGGGACCAGGACCCCGTCGCGATAAGTGAAAAACCACAATGGAGCGTTGGCTCGCCCCCAGGAATTATTGTGTACGTTTGTGTGGATACCAGCATGTTTGTATGTAAACAGTATGTATACTTTACATATTTGAGAGAAGAAGAAGAGAGAGAAGTGCTGCTTTTTTCGGACAAGCCCAATCACCCCCTCT
The DNA here is from genome assembly GCA_018466805.1 of Hippocampus abdominalis. NCBI lineage: Eukaryota > Metazoa > Chordata > Actinopteri > Syngnathiformes > Syngnathidae > Hippocampus > Hippocampus abdominalis. Next base: position 10,551,555 of record CM031704.1, on the reverse strand, counting down.
CTTTCTCTCTCGCTCACGATCACTTTTGCTTTTGCTCTTGCTCACCTTTCTTTCATCAGTTCAACATATTTGTTTCACACACCTGTCCACGTACTCGTCATAAAAGAGAAAATCCTCTCCACAAAGCTAGTGGAAGAGGGGATGCTGAGGACTGCTGCTTTGATGTTGGGACGTTCAGCTATCTGAAGGACCTGCATCCACCTCACTTCAGTTCCTTTTCCCTGCCAGTTTCTCCTGTTGGCAGTATACGTTCTTCATATAACAGATCCATAGAGATGTGCAGCCTACCCAAAGAGATGAAAAGTTGTCATTTATAGTAGTCCAGGGGTGCCCAACCTTTTTTGACCAAAGATCTAATTTTCGACCTACTTTAGCCTGTTCGTTGGCTCACCATTGCCATAGGACATTTTATTGTTTTACTTACCTGAGACAAACATAAACAAACTTACCTGAGAAGTGTGATGATGAGGTTCAGAGCTGGCTAACAGTGAAGCACAGATGAGATTTCTTCCCTCTCAACCAGACAACAAGAGGAGTCGCTGCGGGTGCCCGCGCCACCATCAAAAGAACAGTTAACATAAATGACAAAATAATACAACACACACATAGGACACAGACAGAACAAACAAACCACATTTGAATGCATCCTTTCAAGACTTGGACATTTTTCTCATTTTATGTGTGTTCATACTCGTGCTTTGTCCTTTTTAGTTACTGCTTGTGGCTGGTGGCACCGTACTCAAGATATGCGATTTTGGAACAGCCTGTGACATTCAGACTCATATGACAAACAACAAAGGAAGTGCAGCGTGGATGGCTCCGGAGGTATTTGAAGGCAAGTTTTGGGCTTTTTCCAAATTTGGGAAACTGTAATTAAGCATTCTCTTGTTCCAGCATGCTTGCCAAATGTTGGTCATTTTGTTGTCACACAAAGGCAGGAAAATAACTGATAACAATGGCATATCTGTTTCCTGCTCTAATGCGATGCAGAGGCTTTTGCTGCTAGCTCTCGCCCGTGCTTACATCTTTTTTGCCAATAAGCTGTTTCAATAAGCATCAATCTAACCCTGGAGAACCCACGGGGTCAAATTTGACCCCTATAAATTCTGCTACTCAAATACTAACCTTATTTCCCAAAGGGTCAAATTTGGCCCTAATCTTAAATTAGGATTAAAGCATTAAATATTTGAAAAAAACATATGTTGGTGTTCAGTGAACATTAGCTGTCATTTAATGTATAATTCATCATTTTCCAAAGAAGAAAAGGGTTCTTGGGTTCTCCAGGGTTAAAGAATCAAATGGATTCCCCGGGAAACAAACTACCGGTATATAAATAGAACAGTTGTTTTACATTTACAGTGGCCTGGGGCCACCACATGAATATGTTGGGGCACCAAAGGTTTTCTGGCCAGTACACATTTCAGGAATAAATACATTGAAATCAACATGGTTTTTTTATATTAAAAATCAATATTTTGAGTTTTTCTGTGCATCTGGTTACAGTATTAAATGAAATATAAAGCACTTTCCATCTAACCTATGAATAATTTTGCATGCCACACTTTCTATTTTTTTTATTCCTTAAAATATTTTAAAATTCCATACGCATTTTGTTCCACTTCATGTGTGTGTCCCTTTTGGTGTTAATTCTTATATGTTAAAGCCTGAAATGTGGCCGAAGGTCACAAAGTTCAAGGGGCCCGTCACACTTGAAGACCCCTGGATTTATTCCCCCTTTAAATCTCAAATCCAACACAAGCAGCTGCTCGGCCTGCGATTGGGTGAGCAAGTGGAAGCGGAAATTAGCCACACAACTAGTGTGGTTGAGATCAGCTTTTCTTGCACAGACAATTTTGGCATGATTACAAACCAAACATTTCCTGTTGTTATTCAAACACTGGAGCAATTGCTCACAGCAATATTGCTTTGAAAAACCTCTTTGCTTTGTTTGAAAATGATCGTTTTCCTCTGGGTTTCTAGGTAGCAAATACAGCGAGAAATGTGACGTGTTTAGCTGGGGTATAATTCTCTGGGAGGTGGTCACACGTCGGAAGCCCTTTGATGAAATTGGAGGACCAGCTTTCCGAATTATGTGGGCAGTGCACAATGGTGAGTCAGAAGGATGGTGACATAAATATGGACATTTTGGGCCACTCCCTTTATAGTCGATTCTAATGTAGACTTTGATTTATTATTTCAGCATCAGTTTATCTTACATTTAAAACGTGCTTTTGCTATTCCGCGATCATACCAATCTTCTTTCTTGAATTACGTGTGTTCTATTTCAGGGACAAGGCCACCTTTGATCAAGAATTTACCCAAACCTATTGAGAATTTGATGACGCGCTGCTGGTCCAAAGACCCCTCTCAGCGGCCTTCCATGGAGGAGATTGTGAAAATCATGACTCATCTCATGCAGGTAAAATGTTACCAAGTTCATCCATCCATCCATTTTCTGATCCACTGATCCTCACAAGGGTCCCGGGGCATGCTGGAGCCGATCCCATCTGTCTCCGGGCAGTAGGCGAGGGACACCCTGAACTGGTTGCCAGCCAATCGTAGGGCACACATAGACAAACAAATATTGGCGCTCACAATCACACCTTGGGACAATTTAGAGTGTTCAATCAGCCTGCCATGCATGTTTTTGGAATGTGGGAGGAAACCGAAGTACCCGGAGAAAACCCAAGCAGGCCCGGGAGAACATGCCAGAGCCAGAATCAAACTCCACACAGGAAGGCCGGAGCCGGGATTGAGCTCACGACCTCTGCACTGTGAGGTCGACATCCTAACCACTGTGCACCGGGCCGCCCTGTTACAAAGTTTTCATACATTTTCCAAAGTTTGTCTTTTCACGGTTTCAGGTAGCAGTGTTGTGAATAAAGTGAAATTATTGTAATGTATAGATTTGACAATTTATATTCCAAGGCTTGAATAAGACTGTTCGCATTGCAATTTGCAAGTCCCTATTCATGTTTTGCGCCTCAGAGAGACACATTGAAAAGCATAATTGCAAGCGCACGTAATGCGCCTACGTCACAGAAGCGCAGGAAGTTTGGAGGCGGAAGTGAACCTATTCTGTTGATGGGGCGGGAAGATGACATAAGTGTGGGAGTTGCTACTGCTAATATGCTTCAGTGTGGGACTTACACTTGCGGTTGAGACAATCCGTGTTGGCGATACACAGTCGAGGGGACTCATGCGGGATGTCTAATATCCAGTACCAGCAGGCAGGGGTGTAGTGGGCGTGGTACGCCATCCACCCACTTCTCCCGACGCCACATTAAATTTTTATTTCGGTTTTAGCCCTGCACTGTCTGCGGGTTATTGAAATGTTTGTTGATCATTGTTCTAATGCGAGTTATGCTTAATAACGGCCTATGAATGTTGTTAGAACATCCCAGAATCGCATACACCCACTTAAAAAATCCCCACTACACCACTGCCAGCAGGTCCACAAAAGTGGATCGACATATTACCGGGCCAATGCGTTGGAGTCGGCAAAGGGCCTGCCCAGCGGAAGAGAGAGGAGGGGAGGCGTGAGGCAGAAGTACCTTGGCCAGAGATTCAAAATCCTTCCGTTACCTTCTATCCTGCTCACCAATGTCAGGTCAACAAACTGGGCGTGCTACATGCCAACATCTCGTGCCAGTGGCCGTAAAAGAATGTGGGATGATATGAATATTGATATGAAATATAAATGTTATCCTGTACTTATTCTTGCCTATGATGTCTGCTTGCAGTACTTTCCAGGATCTGAAGAACCCCTGCAAACGCCATATCAATATTCAGATGATGGGCAGGGCAATTCTGCAACGAGCACGGGTACAGCAATAACTTTCACTTATGTGATGCCATAGATAGACACTCGCCACATGTCTGAGATTAGCGGAAAGATGTTTTTCAATTGGCCAGATGTATAATTTATTGTCATTTAACACAATGCATACCAGGATTTTGAAATTATTAGACCTAGACACACCAGAACCGTCATGTTGACGGCTTGCACTCTGTTGCTCTGACATCGATGTCATCGCTTAAAATGATGATTACTCGCTGCTTGACTGTCGAAGAATGGTATTTTATTTATTACACTTCTGTTGTATCTTCTAATGTAATTATCTCATAAATTAATGAGAAACATGCACTGTAAAAAAGTGCACTAAAAAGTGGGACACTGTACATTGAACCCTCACTATAACGCGGTTCACCTCTCACGACTTCACTGTTTCCCGAATTTTTTTAGTGCAGTTTTTTAAATGTTTGTTTGTTTGTGGGGGGGTTTTCAACAGCGCATTGTGTTTTGCATCCCGATTGGCTAAGGGACTGTAGACCCATGCCAACACTCATCAGTTTAAAAACATTAAATATCTTGTCTTTGTAGTGCATACATTTGAATACAAGTTGAAAAGTATATGCAAATCATTGTATTCTGTTTTTAATTTACACTTATGCAACATCTCAACTTAATTCAAATTGGGGTTTGTCAGTGGAATTACAAATACTGTTTCAGTGGTCGTAAATAGTCAGACTGTCAGAAAGAAACGTATCGGGAAGAAAATGCATAAATTCAATATTGTTGTCTCGAAATGCATCAATAATCCGGAAATTGATTGGAAGTGAAATATAGATCCCGGAATCCAAATGGAGTCACGTCTTGAGGTGTCAATAGATTCCCACCCCTAGAAACAAAATCACAACTGGGGGCGGCATGGCTCAGTGGTGGATTGGTTGTTCGCTCCCCGGCCATTGCAACCCTGTCGAAGTGTCCTTGAGATAGATACTGAAACCTCAGTTGCTCCTGGTGCTGCGTCACCTGTAGGTGAATGAGCTAACAGCTTGAAGCGCTTTGAGTAGAGAAGCGCTATACAATTGACAGCCCTTTAACCATTTACAACTGCATTGGCAACAGCATAGCTTGGCTTTCAGACCAAATGTAGCATTGTTCAGCACAATTACCAGTCTTCAATGACTGCAGTCAAAAAGCGCAGGGTTGCCTGAAAGATGCAACCCATTTTCTGCCGTGCATAATGCGGCGCGCCCTATGTATATGAAAACTGTTTTAAAATAGGCCATTCATTGAAGGTGTGATTTATAATCCGAAGTGCCTTATAGTGCGGAAAATACGGTACTTTGTTTCCTTATATTGGCAGACATCAAAAGATTTTGGGTGGTTGGAATCTGTTGAAATTGTTTTTTTCCCCTTGGAAAACAGGTTCATATGTGGACAGCACTGGCAACAAAAGTGATGCAAACATTGAGCGCAGTGATTCTCAAGGAAGCAGCGACACAATTAAGATCACACCCCAGTTTGCGCCTCACTTCAAGCCAAAGGTAAAGTCTCATGGAAGTCTTTACAGTCAAACCTCGGTTTTCGTCCATAATCCGTTCCAGAAGGCTGTTCGAAACCCGAAATTGTTCAAAAACCGAAACCACGCTCTTTTTAAAATAAAAATGTTTATTGAACACGTCTGCTCACAATGGAAAGCGACACGAGGAAGCTTTCTAGTCTACCCGAAGAAGCATCACTTCCTCGTGTAAGGAAGGTGAGAGGAGTCAAATGGTGCATTCAAGTGCGCTCAGTTTGTTCGAGAACCGAAATTTGTTCGTCATCCGAGGCATAAAAAACTCAAAATTTTTGGTCGAAAAGCGAATTGGACGAGAACCGAGACGTTCGAAAACCGAGGTTTGACTGTATTTTGATTTGGGTGGAAAAAATAAATGTTGAACCAAGCAATTGCAGATTAAGTAACTCTTAATTTGGTTTTCCAGGGAGACCCTTTGAGGACGCTGCCTCTTTCCAGAGGGGGTAGTTTTGAGAGTCTGCCTGCTCGAACACAGGGCTTGACATCCTCTGACAATAAACGAATGAGTGCTGACCTGTCAGAGTTGGAGCCCAAGATAGGATTTGTCCCAGCAGGTAATAGAAGACAGTTTTATATTTTTTGACACTGTTATTGTTATTTAGACTTGATCATTGGCATTGGAGGGAGGCCTTTCTGAGGACCTATATGATGGGGAAAAAATATATATGTATTTAGCTGCAAATATTGACAGACATTGCCGCTTCACAGCATCTGGAATGAATGGGATGCATGTTGCCCTTGCAAAAAGTAAACTCTGCATGTGTCTTGGCCTGCCTTTCCAGTCCAGTTGGCTTCGAGTCTATCATAGTCTGCACGCTTGTTTGTGTATGCAGCTGTATGCATGTGTATATGTTTTTGCAGCACGCCCGCAGTATAAACGAGGCCATCGTAAAACAGCATCTTATGGCACCATTCTGGATGTTCCCAAGATCGTCGTCACAGGTATAGGATGGACTGCCGAGCCTCCCGCTAATTGGGTGTAATTGGTTTTGGTCACGATCTTGGGTTGCTCTGCTCTGACTCATTCTTCTCGTGTGTGTCACTCCTCGACCTAAAGGTTACGTCATGTGAAAAGGGTTCATTATGAAATTCAAGAGTCATTTAAAAGAAAAAAAAGCATCTTTATGATGCTTGTCCTGGAGTTGCACACACAGAGCTGCCTTTTATGCTGTGTTTTTATTTTTTTTTTTTAAATAGGGCACCAGTTAGAATTGGAGCTTTGTCATGCCGGTTTGAATATATCAGTTTTATAATTGCATTCAATCTTTATTCTAACTGGGGGCTTGTCCTTTGTCATATGACTGGCTTGCTGGTAGAAGATCCTGTGTAGAAGCATACATTTGTTTTTCACACTGTTGCTTGGCCTGGCTTTTATGCACTGAAGACAAAAAAAAATTGTGGCTCTTCCACCTAACTCTCCACTGATTGACTAAATCCTCTCTTTTTTTTTTGAGAGGTTGTCATGATTAAAGGTGAAGATAGAATTGAGACAGTTCTGATAACCGTCCTGTGTGTGGTCTCGAGACACAAGTCAAATCCATTGACTATCGGTGAACATTTTATGTAATTACATTTGGCAGATTCAGTTGATATTTTCACGACCATAAGACGCATAAGTCTTAAGTTTTCTTCAAAATGTACGGGCGCCTAATAATGACTTCTGTATACACCGAGGTCCAAAATCCCACTTGGGCTACGGCAAGTGATGAGGGACAAGCATTTGTGCATTTTGAAATACAACAAAATGTTTGCAGACAAACCACAAACCAGCCCAACCACATCACCAACATGGACGAGGTGCCGCTCACTTTCGACACCCCGGTGAACCACACTGTAGAGAATACCATAAAATACAGTACATCCTGATTTATACAATGCTTTCACAACAGCTGCAGCTGTAACAAAAGGCTTACAAAACAGTTAACACAAAATAAATAAAAATAAAATAATAATAAACAACACATAACATCAAAACACGGACAGTCGAGCAAACGTAACCACTTTTCCCTCATGCGCTTTGTCTTTTGAAGTAGTTCGAGATGAAAGAGGAGAGAATCAAAGTGTCCTTTCACCAGTGGATCAGAGACATCATGCTCAAAATGTGCACATGTCTGCTACAAGCTAAATTTGAAAGTCAACAAGAAGCTGGAGTGATGAAAAAAGAGATTGGTTCACCTCTCCTGTCCCATGTAAATCCGCTTCAATTCCAAGCGGCGACTCTTAAGCTCCAAAAATGCATCCGCGCTCGGCGCCGACGCTCCTCTCTGCTCATCCTCGGCTCCAGCAGCCATCCATCCAGCCACACCAACGCAGACTGTCCAATAGCGCCGCCATCTCCGCTAAACAAAACAGGGCTGTGAAAAATACTGCCCATTACTGGCGCAAAAAACACAAGCTCCCAGGCTGTCCAGCACTGACAGTCAAATGGCGCCGACATTCCTCCCAATCAAAACCGGTGAAGATAAACACATGCTACTGGGAAGGGGCAACCACCAAGAACAGATTCTTCTCCTTTCACGAATGTCGTGGCCAGAAATCGCTGAAAACAATCCACAACGGGTCCACACAACGTAACAACAAACACCATGTGACAAAACAAAAGACAAAAGCAACAACAACAAAAATCAAGGCTCTTGAAGAGCACTTGACAATGGCTGCCAACTACGGCGCCATCATGGGGGAGGGGACCAGCACGGTAGTGATATGCACAGAAGTTGGCTTTTACTATTGTGCTTGGTTGCCATGGTAATGGACAGAAACGGCCAAACGGAAGTTTCAAGCGGCGTGGGAGCAAAATGGCGAACACAGCTTTACTAAGACTGGGAGGCAGTCGGCGGCGAGTTATGCCACAATTTGTGAATGGATTGTGTCTGCTTGCGCTGTAGTTCGAGTTTTCGCAAAAGCCGGCATAATTTCTGAGGAGCCGCACGGCCACGAGACAGACTCTGACGCGAGGGAACCTAGCGCGTTTGATTGTGAACTTGACCCAGCTGTTCATTTCCGATCCATCCGATTAGGACTTTGATGGATTTGAAGGATGAGGATTGATTAAAAAAATAATGACACTACATTGTTCAATCAATTTCAGCCTAATTCAGTTTTGTTCGCGCTGCCTTTTTAAAAACATGCTTGCGTGCATACATGTTATCATATTTTTTTGGTACGTTTTACCATGCCTGCGTCCATCCATTTCTGTATTTAAAACACACATAAGACGCATTGTCTTATGTATGTTTTAAATACAGAAATAGCAACCGTAAGTGACACTGCGCCTTTTAATACGGCGCACCGTATGATCGTGAAAATACCATAGTTTACATTCTGGTCAATAACAAAATCTCAAACATAAGATGTGATTTTTTTTTTCCAAACTGACAGTGCCCAATGTAAAATCTTACGTTTTGTCATGCACTACATATCACACAGACTAAAAGGACTTTTTTTGTTTTCTCTCTGTCCTTGTTTGTTCTACCATGTTCACAGCCACATGTGAGCCTCAGAGGCGCCGCTCTGTGCAGGATTTGCCAGGGATTGGCACGGAATCCACCCAAGTAAGTCAAACCATCGTGGAATTGTGAAACTTTAAATGTATGAAAAAGGAGCATTTCCTCCGACGTCAGGTAAATTCTTTCCTGTATCCAAAACAGCTGCCCTAATTGTATTGGTATCTAATTTCATACAGTTGCGCACAATAGGTTTACGTTCCCTGACAGAATTTGCAGGATGTGTAGCATTCCATAAAGAAAACAAGTCATAAGGCAAAAGCACTTGTTTGCAGAGAAGCCTGAAATTCAGCTGTTTATTTTTGTGGGGGTTTTCTCTGCATTCCAAGCAGTTTTTCTGGCATTTGTGACTGAAATCACAATTTCAGAAATGATGCCAATATCTGGAAACATTTCAACTGTAATACTGTATAACCTGATGTATATACGATAGGACGATAGGAACTGATTTGAAAAAGAAAAAAACAATCATAAATATTGCTGCCGCCGAATCCTTATACCTCAACCAGTAATGTTGCATCATAAAAGAGAGCAGACCACTTTCAACACTTTAGATTGGCCAATAATTTGTAAAAAATAATACCCACACATCTGGCCCATATTTTTGGTAATGTGTTTCAGGCATCAAATTGAAAATGAGAGCGTGTTTTGTGTGTGTGTGTGGGGGGGGGGGGGGGGCATGCATCAGTTTGAACATGAAATGTCTTGCTTTTATAGTGTATTCAATTGACCAAAGTCAAGTCCATTTTCTTTATCTAGCCCTTAATCACAGAAAGTCTCAAAGGGCTTCACAACCCCACAGTGGGCAATTATTAACAATATCCCCTGATCTTAACCACCAGGAGGGCAAGAAAAAAAATCCCCAAAGAGTTTGAAAAAGTTTTTGCAAATCATTGTCTTCGCTCTCTATTTTACACCACATCCCAACTTAATTGTAATTGGGGTTTGTCCAATCGGGACCTCGCAGCGGACCCTAAAAAAGAATAAAAATACAGTGAAACTCCTCTACAACGAAATCATGTTTGCAGCAAGACATTTTTCACAACAGGGGGGTTTTTCACTGTAGCAAATTTGATCTCAGATGTAAACACACACACACAAATGTATGTGTAGACGTACACACAAACGTATGTGTACCCCTTTATTTTTATTCCAGTTGTGCATAAGTATGAGCACACACTTATTTGACACTTCATATAGTCAGCGTAGAAAGAAAAAAAAAATTACGATCAGCATTCACTTTCACTTACATTAATTTCTTGGATAATGTCTTTTATTTTGCTTCTTCCGTCTTTCATTTTGATCAGTTTTACCCTCTCTTCCAGCGTCAGAGTGCTTCTTGTCTCTGCTGCTTGACATCCAAAGATCCTTTTTGTAGCCATTTTAGCAATGCAACGTTCGTGCTGCGTCTGAACCGAACAATAACATGTACCTCCTGGACTACTGCGCATGCGTAAACCAGTGTGGTGGTTCCTTTTGCCGTTTCCGAACGAAGCAGTTGGATTAGACTTCGTTGTAGTGAATCTCTTCGGGAGTCAAGAGCAGAAAAAAAGATTTCGTATTACGAAACAGGGTTTTTTTTTTCATTGTATGGGGGGCAGGAGAGTGGGAATAGTGTTAATGCATGAAGATTTTTTCTCATTAGGGGGTGTTTTCACCCATGTAGGTTTCGTTGTAGAGGAGTTCCACTGTAACTTGAGATGGAATGGCCCCGAACAAACAATTTGTCCCATTTGTCTTGGTTACATTTCATGCTCCGTAAAGTCTAATCAGGAATTGCTTTTTGCTGTTATCTCGCCAACAATTTCTTGCACTCCCTCTCAAAAAATGTGATGGCTCATTGTCCACAGCTGATATTTCCATTCCTTTTGCAAAGTTATTCAGTTGGGGCTTAATACCCTACCCTTGTGTCAAACTTTATGACGCGTGCAATTTGTCTCTCGTCCCTTTTGCCACAACCTTGGATAAACAACATCCTTGATACAAGTCATTTATGTCCTCTTGCAGGGAAGTCGGAACAGTAGCCGATCTTCGAGTCCCAGTTTGAGGATGATGCTGCCCGAAAAGGCAAACAGCAGAGGTTACTTCTCCCCCGATGACCCCACAGGTACTTACTGCAGCTGTTCGAGTTAATAAAGAAAAACATTTGATCAGCAAACTTACAATAATGTCATAGTCGGTTATTGAACAGTTGGTGGTAACGGCAAGCATATTCCTTGAGAGATTCCTACAGATTCATGACCACTTTGTTTCGTAGACACCAACGGCTCAGACAATTCAATTCCAATGGCTTACCTCACCCTTGACCATCAACTGCAGGTATCATTTTTTAAATTCAGTTTTATATCTATAAAATGTTGCTATTGCAATCACTTTCTGACATAATGCATATTTCCAATGTAAAGTGGTAACCGCACCAATGCATTGTGTTCCAGCCACTTCCTCCTTTCCCCAACTCGAAAGAGTCCATGGCCGTTTTTGAGCAGCATTGCAAAATGGCGCAAGAGTATCTGAAAGTGCAAACAGAGATCGCCCTGCTAATCCAGAGGAAGTAAGTAAAGCAACGCTGTCGGAAAAAAAAATGCAATCAGATATTCATTACATCCCAAATAGTTATTTGCTGAAGTTTCGTCATCCCCTTTTGCTGTTGGAGGCAGAGCACACGCTCCGCTCACAATTTTAGCTGTTTACTATCTAGCTTCTCTCTGCATTGGGCTCCATTTTTGGGGGCACTTTGAATAACCGACCGGCACACGTGAACAACGTTCTGAGGTTCCGAACGGTCCAAGTAGCGTTTTTCTCTTCGTACCCACGATGAGGGAACAGAGCTTTGGGGGGGCCGACGACCTCTCGGGCGCGTTTGGAAATATTCTCAGTGCGCACTGCTTGACTTGGGGAAACTCAGAGCATTGTCGAAATTCAGTTTATCCCGAGGGCACCAAAAATTAAGCGTTGGTGTGCGCTTTTGCCGCTTTAACTGGAAATATGGCGTGCCAGTACATCAGGCATTCCAGATGGAAGCAGTTCAAGAGGGGAACTGTGCCCTGACTCTCCGAACACACACACACACACACACACACACACACAGTCGTGTCACTGACGGGCGGCAGTGAATTTGTGAACGCGACCCTCAAGTTAATTGCCTTGGATTTTAAACAATTCTAATTTAAAACAACTCTCCCCTTAAATCAGGGGTGTCAAACTCACTTATGGCGCGGGCCACATTTTAGTTACCGTTTCACTTGGAGGGCCGATATGACTGAAACCATATCAAAAAGTCAAGAATAACTGTTGATTCAACTTTTGTTTAAGTTACTATACATCTGTGCTGTATGTTGCACATACAGCACATTTGACAATAAAGTTGTTCTTTATTTGGGTTTTGGTAACAAGAAAGTGCTTTGAATTTATCTATTATTTCTTACATATGAGAATTAAAAATGTTGGTAGACATTTTAGAAAGGATCATGGAAATTGACATGCTTGAGCTGCTTTTGCGGGCCACATAAGATGATGTGGTGGGCCAGATTTGGCCCCTGTACCTTAAGTTTGACACCAGTGCCTTAAATGAAAAAAAAAGAAATTTCTTGACTGGTGTGACTTAGATGTAAGAAAGATAGCAAGAGAAAATGCAAAAAGTTATGGTCGCAATTGAGTGAATCCTCAAAAACCAAACCCGATGTATCGTGAGGGTCCACTGTCAACCTAATTGTTGTTAAAACGAGGTTCTATTCCACTGGTTTGCTATAAGAAATGAGTCAATAAGATTGCTTCTTAAATTTCCTCCATTGTCATCTTTGAAGAAAGGAACTCTTTGCTGAACTGGACCAAGATGAGAAGGACCAGCAGAACACGTCCCGTCTGGTGCAGGAACACAAAAAACTACTGGAAGAGAACAAGAGTCTGTCCACATACTACCAGAAGTGCAAAAAACAGCTGGAGCTGATTCGGGTCCAGCAACAGAAGAGACAGGGAACTTTGTGATTTGGACACCCGGTCTCCGGCGTAAAGTCAAATGCGTGTGCGCAAACACACGACACACACACACACACACACCAGTTCAGTGCTGGTATACCCTGCATGTCACACTGTAGTGTCTGCCTCTGTCCAGCAGAAAGGTGTCTTCTGTACATATATTTGCACATACTCACAGTGTAATCTGTGACTGCAGACCAAACAATCACTGCATCCCGGAGCCTCCACGGGGCTTCGGTATGGAGTTTTGCTTTCTATTGCAGCTGAGTGTGACAGCAGGTTGGTGAGGGTGGTTTGTGTATTTTTACAGGTTGCTCTCAGGGCCTCTCGGCAGACCAGTTGATGGATTTTTTTTTCTTTTTTTTTTCATTCCTTAAGCATTCTCTGGTACCTTTTTAGCAGCCGACGGCGAAATCGTCCTCGAGAATGTGAAAAGAAAAAAAAAAGCAAGCCTGCTCTTCAGCAACATGATCGGAATTCATGGAATGTGTAGTAGGATAATTGGCACCTATTCTACGAAGTGTGTGTGGATGCCGTCCCCCCCGCCCTTAGGTGTAGCAGTGTATTTATATTCAACCTCTCTTTTTCCATTCAGCGTTGTCCTGGCAGAGACCATGATGAATTACTCCGGGGAATTTACATTCAGTGTTTGGTTCAGATATGGTTGTTTCTTGGTCATACGTTTGCGTTCGTTTTCTAAGGAACGCAAACTCTCTGCGTGTCCACCCGGATGCAAAAAAAAAAACAACACCCGATACCCGTTCCGAGCAAATAAGAGAAGCTGTGGATTCCACATTTAAAACATTTTTATATTTCACCTAAACGTTGTTTTGATTGTTTAGATTTTTTTTGTTGTCTTTTTCTATTTCACAGTCATTGTTAGCTTTGACGTTTTACGGGGTGCGGGAATTCTGAAGAGGCTTCTTGAGGCCCATACATACCGTTTTTAGTTCACGTGTTGCCTTAGAACGTGCCTGCATTTTTTCAGTGCTTGACTTGTTTTGCGTGACGATTAGTGAAAATGAGGGAAAAAAGCAAAGTAATGGACATTGGATGAATTGTACTCAAACGTCGTTTTAATTCTATCAATTTATACCCCTCAAGTATTTTTGCACAATCACTGTTTTATCTGTCAAGTAGAAATCCGTAATTACAATTTTAAAACACTTGGCAAGTCATTAAAAATGATGCATTTTGTTCATGCACATCTATTGAGTTTTTGTGTCATGGTTTTTCTTTTTATTGATCCATTTTACATGCACACGGGTCCTCAGCAACTTACAATGTGTGGTTTGGGTGACAAGTGAGACAACGTCATGAAATAAAGTGAATTCTGGAAAACGTTTCAACAGAGAAAAATATGCATTCTTTTTGTTGTTTGGCAGACGTTTTTCACATTTGCCTCTCTCTCGCTCGCGCTCTCTGTATGTAGTCTCTTTACAATTAAAATAATTTATTCCAAGGCAGACGTTGAAATATTTTAACTCCCTTTTTTTCCACCAGTAGTGGGCATTCCGTCAGTCCTGATGGAAGGTCCGTCAGTCAGTCACTAATGATGTTCTTACCCCTCGCCCTCAAAACAAAAACAAAAATTGATCGAGCATTAACAGAGGTAGCTTTTTATCCGTCAGCGTTATCGTCACAAACAGACCTCTCAGTCTGGCAAAAACGGACACTTATTTCACTGACGATTGACAGAACGCCCCCCGCCCCCTGTCAAGGTTAAACTGGTCAACAGCCGGCTTGCTTGGGCAGACTGCATTGACTATATATGTACAGTAGGTGGCGGTATGCATCAAGGAGACATTAGAGCTGATCTTCGAATGTGGACGACCTCAAGTAATTAATGAGCTAAAATATTAGAACATTTGAATACTGGAATTCTAAGAGAAATTCTTGTGAGGTAAGTTTTAACATTCTAGTTTTATTTTTAAATAGGAGGTTATATATACTGTAGTCCCATTTAAGGAGGTGGCATTAATGCACCAAAAGACATAAGGCAACGAGGAAGATGTCTGAGATAAAGCATTGCTTGATTGATTGTCATGGCAACTTTGTTACGGTTCCGGAAGGGTCCGGAACAGAATCGGACTCTCAAAACGTAGACACAGATGGAATTGAACAAAAAGAGGTTATTCAGAGTGAACGCTGGCGTGTTTGGCTG
The DNA here is from genome assembly GCA_018466805.1 of Hippocampus abdominalis. Lineage (NCBI taxonomy): Eukaryota > Metazoa > Chordata > Actinopteri > Syngnathiformes > Syngnathidae > Hippocampus > Hippocampus abdominalis. Next base: position 10,536,547 of record CM031704.1, on the reverse strand, counting down.
CTGCTGCTCAACCCGTTTTGTATTGTATTGTATTGTTCCTGATTGTAAAGTGTCCTTGGGTGTCTTGAAAGGCGCTTAAAAATCAAATGTATTATTATTTATTATTATTATTCATATAAAAACGCAAGACCGACAAAGTAGAACAAATTATGCTAGTTACAATAACCAGGAAAAAACAAAACTAATCAAAAACAAAGGGCAAAGATATGATCAACGGAAATAGCTTGTGAAAGGACAAGAAGATAGCCAAAACAAAAAGGATACAAAACCGAGACTAAGCTGATGCAACAAAAATACTTTGATGAAGAATGCAAAAACGAGGCATATGTGGCGTGAACAAGAGAGAATGCAACACTTGGAGACAAAGTCATGAGCAAGCGAAGGAATAATACGACAAAGGCTTGGCGGTTTGACAGGCCTTCAATTCATTGAGTTTTTTTTTTACAACAGCCGGCGACATCCTGAGGCCAAACTGGACCTGGCCAAGTGTCATTGAGAATCTGTGGAAAGAATTGAAAATTGAGGGATTGGTGCTCACGGTCGCTCTCCATCTGATCTGCCTAAGCTCGAGCTGTTCAGCAAGGAAGAATGGGCAACCATTTCAGCCTCAAGATGTGCAAACCTGATAGAAAAGAACAGGGATAGGGAACTCTGGTTTCTCAAGGGCCATATCCTGCCTGTTTTTGAACTCTCCCTACTCCAACACACCGAATTGAAATGATCAGGATCATTTCAGGCTGCTTTTAAGCTTGCTCATGACCTGATTCTATGAATCAGGTGTGTCGGAGTAAGGAGGGATTGGTGTTGATTCTCCTCCCACCCCCACACCCCCCCGGAAAAAAAAATCCAATTTGACATCTTTGAGTTTGAAGCCTGAAATGTGGCATCGGATCAAAAAGATCTTTCGCAATCTGCTGTATGTGAATGGTTCGAACATTTTTTTTCCCTTTAGATTTCAGATAACTCTGAGAATACATTTGAATAAAGAGCAACGAATTGAGCATTTCAGATTGAAATCAACCTTGCGTTCTGCTGACAGAGACTCATCTCTTTTCCTTCCGCTTGTGTTTGAAGCTGACCTCTCAACGGGGAGCACTGACTCATTTTATGGTGGCGAAATTATGTCATCTTCTTTCCTCAGGCAGGTAGTGTGTGAGTGTGTGTGACCTGCCCTTGGCTGTCACTGATCTAATTGGAAGAAAGGAAGTTTGAGTTTGTGTTGCCAGCTTTTTCCAGTGCTTTCTTGTTCCGACGAGTGACATATCACATCAGACGGAAATCGAGGGTGTCTGAGAAAGAAAAGTGCCTTGCTTCTTTTCCGCACGATTGCGGTTGTTTCCCCACTCATGACAGTTTAGACTCCGATATAAAATGTCCCTTTCAGTTCAGTTTCCAATGTCTAGATTTGATACTTGACACCGAGTTTAGGCTCGCAACCGTGTCATTTTGCAATCCGTCCACCCGTCCAGTTTCTCATTTATTTATTTATTCTCATTTATGCTCACAAGAATTAGCTAAAATATGTAAATGAGGTACACTGTTGCGCCATTAAAGTATGTTAAGGCAGCTCTGCCTTTTTTTTTTTTTTTTAACATGGGGAGATTGACTGTACGCTTTAGATTGTATCTATGGCAAGGTTGCCATGGAAACTGGATGACAGAAATAGGCTAACTATGGCACAGAGAGATGAAGTAGTTCTCTATAGTGGACAGAATTTAGGTCATCATATCTTGTCTGTTGGTCTATAAATTCCACTGTGTTCTAGCTCCATCCATCCATCCATTTTCCGAACCGCTTGATCCTCACTAGGGTCACGGGGGGTGCTGGAGCCTATCCCAGCCGTCTTCGGGCAGTAGGCGGGGGACACCCTGAATCAGTAGCCAGCCAATCGCAGGGCACACGGAGACGAACCACCAACCACTCTCACACTCACACCCAGGGACAATTTAGAGCGTCCAATCAGCCTGCCATGCATGTTTTTGGAATGTGGGAGGAAACCGGAGCACCCGGAGAAAACCCACGCAGGCCCGGGGAGAACATGCAAACTCCACACAGGGAGGCCGGAGCTGGACTCGAACCCGGTACCTCCGCACTGTGAAGCCGACGTGCTAACCACTGGACTACCGGGCCGCCCCGTGTTCTAGCTCCATTAATCATCATTTTTGGAACTTACCGTAACAAAGTAGTGGCCCGGTGTTCGACTGGTTAACGTTTTGTTCTCACAGTGCAGAGATGCAGGGTTCGATTCCGGCTCCGGCCTTCCTGTGTGGAGTTTGAATATTCTCCCCGTGCCTGTGTGGGTTTTCTCCGGGTACTTCGGTTTCCTTCCACATTCTAAAAACATCCATGGCAGGTCAATGGAACACACATGAAGTGGGAGGTCAACATCAACTCCATCCTGAAAAGGGCCCAGCGGAGGATGTACTTCCTGAGGCTGCTGAGGAAGCATGGCCTGCCACAGGACGTGCTACGTCAGTTCTACACGGCAGTCATCGAATCAATCCTGTGTTCTTCTATCACGGTTTGGTTTGGGGCCGCCACAAAAATGGACAAAATCCGACTTCAACGGACAGTTAGGGCGGCGGAAAAAATCATTGGCACCGCCCTACCCACACTTGAGGACTTGCACACTGCAAGAATCAAAACAAGGGCACGGAAAATCCTACTGGATCCACCGCACCCTGCCCACCACCTTTTCCAGCTACTCCCCTCAGGCAGGCGCTTCCGATCCATGTGCACCAAATCCAGCAGACACTTACACAGCTTCTTCCCTCTAGCCATTAACTCCCTAAACAGTCACTGATTTATACTCCACCGCACCAGACACTTTAAAGCGCTCAAGGACATCTGCATAATTGCACACTTCTTGTAAACAAATACTGCTACTGGTCACTTTAAAATGGTTCAATGTTTTTCTGCACCAACTGTTATAGTATTGTATTCTACCACTGATCATTTTAGCTCTGCTTAATACTTTGCACTTTGTCTCACAGTTGTCACTGGGTGGTACTACCGTACTATGGTTCACTACATTACGAAATGTCTTTTCATACTATTTGTCATGTCCTTGTTTATGATGATACTAATGCAGCGTGTTATACCGGAGTCAAATTCCTTGTGTGTTCTACATACTTGGCCAATAAAGATGATTCTTATTCTGATTCTGATTCAAATTGTCCCTAGGTGTGATTGTGAGCGTCTATGTGTGCCCTGCAATTGGCTGGCAACCAGTTCAGGGTGTCCTCCGCCTACTGCCCGAACAACAGCTGGGATAGGCTCTAGCAAAAATGGTGGTTCTCAAATAGGGGGACGTGTACCCTAGGGGTACATGAAGGCACTTTAGGCAGGTAAGATTTTTGAATCTATTTAAAAACTAGCATCCATGCTTGATGGCAGCAGTTGCCTCTCAGCTACCAGGAACGACAAAGATCCTCAGTGAAGAGGAAGTGTCACACGAAAACTCAGTTCAGTGCTATGACGTCAGATGTCTTTTTAATTATCAAATAGATATTTTAAGATTATTTTAAAAATCCGTTTTTGCTTGTATTTCAAATTAAGTGAAAGCAATTTAGATCATGGATGGATGAATGAATAAATGATTTTGATCTGTATTATGATCCCAAAAAAGGACACTTTATGGTGATACTGATTGTTTGCTGTCTTGGTACGAAGGCTGTTGTGTTGGAGCGCGCAACCGGTGAAAGAGGGAGAAGGAGTCGAGCATGAAAGTGGAATAAAGGAAGGCTAACTGTTTCTGCCATGCCTCCCAAAGGAAAAGCCATAAAGTGCACGGCGGACACTATTTCCATGGCTCAGGTGCGAGAATTATTGGAGCAGCAAAAAGACTTTGATGCCACTCTGTTAGCTCAACAGAAGAAACATTTCAAATCGTGTGTTGAAGAGTTTGCGAACTCATGGGTCATGTGCATGACCATCCAGTCTGGAATTTGTACAGAAAGATATTTTAGATTTTAAATCCTACTGCAAAACCTAGTACTTGGAATGAAACAAAAATCTTGCATGACTTAATCACGATCCAACTTTATCGAGGTTCAGTCCAGGCGAAATAATGTCATCATTAATGGCGTTACGGAGTCAGAAGAAAAAGAAAACTGGTCCAACACAGAGGAGAATGTAAGGAAATCTGATGTCAGAAAAAAGTGATCACTGCAATATTGAAATGGCCGTCCCACACTTCAGCGATAAACTAAGTTTGAAACTAAACAAGAAGCTGTTGCGTCCACTGACAAGAAAAGAGATTGGTTCACTTTTCCTGTCTGTAAATCTGCTTCAATTCCTAGCGCCGACTCTCAGTTCCAAACAGGCATCCGTGCTCCATGCTGACGCTCCTCTCTCCTCATCCTCAGTTCAACAGCCATCCATCCAGCCGCACCAACGCAGACTTTCCAACAGCGCCGACATCTGCGCTAAAAAAACTGCTGCCCATGACAGGCACAAAAAACACAAGTGCTCTGGTGCTGTTGATGGGTGACACTGAAAATAGCACCGACTTCCCCCCCGCAGGCACGGGGAGAACATGCAAACTCCGCACAGGAAAGCCGGAGCCGGAATCGAACCCTGCAACTCTGTTTAGTGCACACCGTTTCAAACATTCATCTCGTTTTGCAGACTTTACTCGCGACTACTTTGTAACTGCTTTTTGAATATTGCTTAAAGTTTCTAATAAGTCCATGTCCATTTACTTACATGGTTCAAGAGACCAGATTGGAAAGAGTGGGACCTGTTTCATCAGTGTTTGGGTTGTTGATGGCGCCCCAAGAGGGCAGTCTTGCACAAGGCACCATTCAAGCTCGGACCACCACTGAGGAGCTGCACAGCAGACAAAGCCACGCACAGCTCGAAGCAGAGTTGAGTCCACAATTGATGAGTCATCTCTCGCCGCACAATTCACAACTGTTTGTTTACTTCACTCATCTCCAGCTAGAGCCAGAGCGGTGACAGACAAGGAGCCGTCACACAATGATTTGGCTGTCTTAAAGGATTTCAGCCGTAGATTCCAAGCGGCTTATTTGGGCCCGTGTCTACTTCCCATGTCAACAGCCTAAAGAGTCTTCAGACTGTAAGCCTGTTTGCCGCACTGGGGCGGAGAGTCTGACAGGGATCTAAATTTACTCACTGCCACCACTGAAGGTCCTGCGGTCACTGTCGCCACACTTCCATCTAACATGGAGTAGATTTAGTTCAGATTAGTGTGGCGGTAGTGTGAAAATCATTGTAAACATATTGATTAGTAGCATTAACTAAAATAACATTTGACATGGCCCCTGTCATTCACCTGCATTGCACCACAGGACTTGCAATACCTTCCTCACTGACTGACAAGGCAGGAGACTTTTTCGTAGGTCTTGGCCTATTACATATACAGTCAAACCTCGGTTTTCGTACTTAATCCATTCCAGAAGACTGTTCGGAAACCGAATTGTTCGGAAACCGAAACCATGTTTCCCATTGAAATCAATGTAAAATGTTTTAATCCGTTCCAAGTCAAGAAAACCACTTTTTTTTACAATTTCACACCATAAACTGTACAAATGTAATGGGAGATGACCAATTTTAACATTAACATAGTAACATAAAAATTGAAGGCACATCTCTCTCTCTCTCTCTCTCTCTCTCTCTCTCTCTCTCTATCTGTCACGGGGTTTGCGCCTCTCCCAGCTGTCAGCAGGCAGTAGGTGGGGCATTTCGGCATCCCAAACTCCTTCGCCAACACAGACACACGCACACCTGACTCATATTTTGCGATTAAATCGTTCTTAAATTCTATAGTTTTGCACCCTATTTTCCTCTTTTCTTCACCAGGTTCACCACTTCCACTTGCTTTCTTTGGTGCCATGATTAGGGGCTGATACACGATGCAAATATAACAGTCCAATATAACGTAGTTCTCACCAAACACGTCTGCTTTAAAAAAAAAAAACATTCTTAATCGAACAATACAAACTCGTCTGCTCACAAGCTGTTTCTGTACGATTATTGCATAATAATGAGACACCGGACACCAGAGTGTTCATTATGTGCCGCTGCATTGACAAATGCCGGCCGTTTAACAAACGCACGCCCTCCCCCTCCCCCGTGCTGCAAGGGCAAACCATTATGATAAGAGGGGGATTTCACTAGTCCTAACAGAAGCGTCTCACCAAACACGTCTGCTTTTTTTTTTTAACAATACAAAAACGTCTGCTCACAATGGTCGCTTCCTGTGTAGCGCCGCGACAGGAGGGAGCGCCGCGACAGGAGGGAGCGTCACTTCACTCCTCTCGGCTTTGCTACCTCCTCTCGGCTTCGCTACCTCGCGAAGCTACACGAGGTAGCGTTGCTAGACGAGGTAGCGAAGCCGAGGTAGCGAAGCCGAGAAAAGTGAAGTGACGCATTCAAGTGCGCTCAGTTAGTCCGAGAACCGAAATTTGTTCGTCATCCGAGGCATAAAAAACTCGAAATTTTAGTTCGAAAACCGAATTGTATGAGAACCGAGACGTCCGAAAACCGAGGTTTGACTGTACCAGGTTTCGTAGATCTAGGTGAAACATACAACTGGGGCTGCTTTGTAAAAAAAATTTTAGCGAGTGCTGTTGAGTCAATTTTTACTTTTCCACAATGAACTAGTAAAATGTTTTTGATTTTTTTCAGGCCTGATGTGTGGGCAATGTTTCGTGAGTTTTTGAGCATGTTTAGACCGTCAAAATGATCAGTTTTCATGGCGCTGTGCCACGGCAACAGCATTTTGCAAATCTCACAAATTTTGTGTTTTAACATCATCAAACACTCTTCCAAGTACAGTCAAACCTCGGTTTTCGAACGTCTCGGTTCTCGACCAATTCGGTTTTCGACCAAACATTTTGAGTTTTTTTATTCGTCGGATGACGAACAAATTTCAGTTCTCGAACAAACTGAGCGCACTTGAATGCACCATTTGACTCCTCTAGCCTTCCTTACACGAGGAAGTGACGCTTCCTCGTGTTGCTTTCCATTGTGAGCAGACGTGTTCAATAAACAGATTATGGACGAAAACCGAGGTTTGACTGTACAGTATATATGAACTAGATGTGGTCATCCTGCAAGGAGAAAAACAGAATATTTTTTTAAAAACATTTACCGTATTTTACACACTAAATTGCGCAACTAAAAGCCTTCCATTTTCTTAAAAGCTCACAGCGCGCCTTAAAATCCGATGCGCCATGTGTATGGTTATTATGGTAATAGGTCGACCCCATAATGCATAGGTGTCAAACTCAGGTCCTCGTGGGCCGCTGTCCTGCATGTTTTCCAAGTCTCCCTGTTGCAACACACCTGATTCAAATGAGCAGGTTCAATGTCAGGCTTCCGCAGAGCTTGCTGATGATCTGATCATTTGAATCAGGTGTGTTGCAACAGGGAGACTTGGAAAACATGCAGGACAGCGGCCCACGAGGACCTGAGTTTGACACCTATGCCATAATGGCTCTTTGCTCGAGACAACGCAGAGTTCAAACAACCCAGTAAGACCTGACTCATCAAAGAATAGCCACAAAATTCAGATTTTTGGGAACTGAGATGTTTATTAACCCTTATTACAAAATCCACAAAAATATTTTTGCTATATCATGTCGTTTATAAGATATTTTTTGTATCACATTTTAGTAAGCATTATGTAGATTACATGTGAAATGACATTTTGGGGAAAATCATATTTTAAACCTTCAGTATCAAATTTGATACAGACGATTTAATTGTAATATAAAGAATGAGTTACTTAATAAATATGCATGTGGCAAATGTGATACGAATGGCATTATAGGGCGATTGTTTACGCAGTTGAACACGGAAATAGAGCAGCGGCAAGAGAGTTAACGAGTCAATGTTATAACTTGCTGTTGGTTAAGTGAACTCTGTCACTACTGACCTCTGATCGTTCTGTTGGCGTTTCCTTGAGCGTAGCTCCATCTAGTGGATGCATTGTAGATTGCATCTTATAATGCAGTGCGCCCAATGTATTAAAAAAAATTACAAAATAGGCCATTCATTGAAGGTGCGCCTCATAATCCAATGCGCTTTTTAGTGTGGAAAATACGGTATTTCCAGTAGACAGTGACTTTACCCCTTGTGCTGCAGCCGATGTAAATAAGTTTAAATAACGCAACATACAATTTTACTAAAATTGTAAAAAATTACGGGCAATAGAGAGTGCCTGTCGTCAAGGATCTGCGGGTGAAAGTGAGCACGCGCAGTAAACATTTCAATTACTAAATTAAGAAGAGTTAGAGACCAGTTTAGCGCTGATGCTATTCAAAATTTGATTCAAAGTCTAACAGATCTCCGATCTGTCGTCATTGTGGGACCGGCTCCTATTGATGGACACGTTTGTTCCCATGTGGCACATCGTTTGCATACAGGTAAAATGCCTATGATTTTTTTTGGTCATTGCTTTTTTGTATGTATTTTTCTTCAAACTACACACGGGTTTAACGGACGACCTGCGGTGACTTACCTTTAATCGCCCTGTCAAACATCGTTTTATACCAGTAGTTTTCCTGCAGCTCAATAGACTATTAAGTAACACGATGGCTATAAACTTTTAAGCAACAACCAGTGGTCTTTCAGTTATTTAATTGTAATTTTGAATGATTGTTTCTTGAGTAAAATGGTTAGAGAAAATAGCTGCTCGTTGGTTTGAAGCTGCATATACTTGTATGTGCATCTGTGTGTGTGTGTGTGCCTGTACTGTATAAATGCCCGTACTGTATAAATTAAAACATTTGCTTGAATTCATTTTATTCATTTGCTTGAATTCCTTAATCCTTTTATTCCCATACTTTAGGTAGACGAGGGAGACCAGCATATGACATTACAAGGGATCAAATTGAACTGCTCCTCACTCAGGGCTTGACAGTGAGAGCCATCGCGGGGATGTTGGGCTGTTCCTCTTCATACCTACATAAAAAGATGGAAGTCTTTTCAGATTTCAGCCAGAAATAGATTTACTCCCATTCATGATGTTGACCTGGTGGAGCATGTCAGAAGATTGCATAGCCAATTTCCCAGATCAGGCTCAGAAATAAGTGTTCTGCAACATACTCCAGGGGTGTCCAAAGTTGGTCCTGGAGGGCCGCTGTCCTGCCCATTTTCCAGCTCTCCCAGGAGCAACACACCTGATTCACATCATCAGGATTGTTCTAATCTTGCTCCAGAGCTGATTGATGAGCTGATCATTTGAATCAGGTGTGTTACACCCTGCTCGAGTCCCTTCATGTATATCATATCATTATATTCAGTGTGAAAGTGTACTTTCTTTATTGTGTTGTTTTGTGAACTGAACCTGTAGATGATGAGGGCATACCTGCGTGCTTATGGTATTGTAGTACAAAGAAAAAGAGTTCAAGAAAAAAAAAGTACTATTCATTATTTTCATAACAAGGTTCCCACAAGGCCATTCTGGCTCTCGACGGTTTATCATCTGCCTCCATCCTCTCACCTTTTTATCGCCAAGGAGGTAATGTGATCGCTTTCTTGGGGTTGTAAATGTGCTGTCACTTCTGTTTGTTAGCAAGATAAACCCAAAAAGTAATATGGACAGATTTACATTTTCAGGAAATGTCCATAACACGTGATTAGATTTTGAGGATGACCCTCTTGAAGCTCGGTCATCCAGGCGGGGCGAGTCGAGCCGCTTCTCCTCCACATCGAGAGGAGCCAGATGAGGTGGCTCGGGCATCTGATTAGCATGTCTCCTGAACGCCTTCCTGGTGAGGTGTTCCGGGCATGTGCCACCCGGAGGAGACCCAGAGGACGACCAAGGTCACGCTGGAGAGACTATGTCACCCAGCTGGCCTGGGAACACCTCGGGATCCCCCGAGAAGAGCTAGAGGAAGTGGCTGCAACATGTATCTATATCTATTTCAGCTATATTAGCCTACTATCAAAATCTTTTTCCATTTTCAAAATTTTTTATAAAGCTCCAGAGAGCCACTAGATGTCGCATGCGGCTCTGGAGCCGCGTGTTGCCGACCCCCGACCCAAACCAATTCTGGTCAGTTTGCGGCATTCCGAATGAGGCGGGAGTGCAAGATGATCGTAATTCGGCAACAGGAAGAGCCTTACTCTCCAGACTCTGTGTATCCCATGAACACGTGCTTGCATTTCTGTATACAGGAACAGAATATGCAACTGTCAATCGTACCTTCAGCAAATTGGGGTACAGGTATTGTAATCTCAAGGTTGCCAAAGATGTTCGGGCAAATAATCTTCGTTTCCGCTCTCATTATTATATCCTCCTGACTACCAGGAAAAAAAATGTTGTCCAATCACATTTATTTTGAAATTCCCCAATATATGTGAAGTAATTGGACTACTGCAAAATAAATTTTTGAATTTTTTTATTTTTAAGCTTTGATGTGTCTTCTACAGTGCACATCGGAACTCAATACAAGGGAAACGGAACTTCATTGTGAAACAGTTAGTCCAACAAAAATATCAAAAAGTCAACTTGACAAAGTGTTCAACATCAACATAACTGCCCATTATCTCTTTTGTTTCACTTTTGCTTCTATGGTGCTTATTTGGTATGATACTTCAAAAAGCAATTCCCTTCCTTGGAAACACAAAGGAAAAGCTGATCGCCTATGATCTTGCAGTCCTTTGGAACCCTGTTATTCCTTTTGTCATCAGGGTGTCAAGGAGGCCGATTGTTGTATAGTACCCAGTTGGGTTTGGTTTGCCCGGTACATACTGGCGCACTGGGCATCGACCAGTAAAAGGAACCATTTGCTCGTCAATGCACAATTTTCCTGTTCTTGGCAGACTCAGACATCCTTGCCTTACTTTGCTCAAGAGTGGCCTGATTCTCCACAAGAGATGACTTGTTTTTTCTTCATCTGAAACATCAAGGTCGTTGACGAGCTTGATGGAGTTTCTCAATTTGTAAAACTGATTTCTGGTCATGGATTCCGCCACAATTTCTACTCTAGTACTTGAGGCCCAATTTACATTTGAATGTTTGGATATCCTAGACTGCCCATGTCAATAGAATTCCCAAAGAATGTCTTCAGTTCTTCAGGTGTGGTTTTTAACGTTGCTCCGGACACAAGTACTTCACGCTGATTTGTGTACAGGGCCATATCTTCAAAGACAAAGTCATCAATGTATTGTTTAAATGAATCCAGTTTTGGTGTGTCATAGCAGCATCATAGCGTCTGAAGTCTGTATTCTGCTCATATTTGGTCATGCTCTGTGGCTTTCCCATGCCCGCAGTGTAGCTTTGCGTCCTTGTAACAATCATCACCTGGAATTGGAATACTCCCTACTGAAGACGCACAAACTTTGGAATGCGCCAAGATGAGAATCGGTTTAGGAGAAACGAAAGTTATGATATTACACTTTGTGTTTCGGGACCGCCCTTCTGATAGTGTAAAAATGATGTGATTCTCTTCCTGCTTCGCACTCGTGACCCTCAGCCATTGTCTGTAATTCGCGGGTGCCCGGAATATTCCGTTATTAAAAGCTTCGAAGGAACTGTTCATCGATTCCAGCCTCTGATTGAAGTACCAACATTATCCTCGTCCGAAATTCAACGAACACGTGGGGGAGAGGAGGCCGCTCTTCCCCCAACACATCTTTATCAGATAACTCAATAGTCTGAGTTTCCATCAACAATCAGCAGTAAAATTCCCTCTGCTTCTGAGAATGATTCCCTTTCTTGTCATTTGGGAAAAAAAGACCAAAATGGACGAAATAACTTCAAATGTCCACCACAGAGGACCTTTTTTAAACACTTGAATACTCTGCTCAAATACACTTAAAATAACTCAAAAAATACTTTAACATGTTCATAAGAGTCTTATAAATAAAATGCCAACAGCATTCCAAGACAAAATGTGTTTGATAAAAAGTATTAAACACTTACTTTTCCTCTTCCCATAAAAAGTGCTTGCACTGAGGGAAGCCATTTTCTTCTATTGTGAAGTCAAGGGAACAAAGCCCCGCCCTCCACAAATTTTGTATCATTGGAAAGCACTGAATGTCCTCGTTAGAGCACAGGAGTTAATGCCATTGGATGCACTGGGTGGGAGATACAGTGAAACTCCTCAACAACGAAATCTACATGGGTGAAAATACCCCCTAGTGTGAAAAAAATCTTCATGCATTAACACCATGCCCACTTTCCTGTTTCAAATTTGCTACAGTGAAAAAACCCCTGTTGTGAAAAATTTCTTGCTGCAAACATGATTTCGTTGTAGAGGAGTTTCACTGTATTTAGGTTCACAAATGTCCTCTACAGAGGACAAATTTGAACTACTGGTTGTCAGGATTGGAGCATCACCAGTGAACAAGTAACATTTTTGACACTCACTAGTTAGATATCAAGGCGTCAAGGGGCTTTAACTAGTAAACTAGGTACCGTTTCATCCGCCACCAGTAAACTAGTGAGTATTTCACCTCGCACTAGTTTACTAGTGCAGGAAATCACGGGTCACTAGTTCATATGTTATAATAATAATAATACAGTAATACATTTTATTTATAAGCGCCTTTCAAGACACCCAAGGACACTTTACAATCAGGAACAATAACAATAAAACACAATGCTAGCCCTTTAATGCCTGACCCATCAAGGAATAGCCAGAACAATCTGATTTTTGGGAACTGATGTTCATTAACTTATAACAAAATCCACAAAAATATTTTTGTTTCAGACAACAAAAACATTAAATACCATCATTTTGTTTTAGATATTTGTCATATTCCATTTATAAGCATTATGTAGATTCCATCTGAAAATTTTAAATTTGGGGAAAATCACATTTTAAACCTGTAGTATCAAATTAAATACAGATTATTCAATGTAATATAAAGAATGAGTTTACATAATGAAAATGGATGTGTTAAATATGATACGGCGACCCGGTAGTCCAGTGGTTAGCATGTCGGGTTCACAGTGCAGAGGTACGGGGTTCAATTCCAGCTCCGGCCTCTCTGTGTGGAGTTTGCATGTTCTCCCCGGGCCTGCGTGGGTTTTCTCCGGGTGCTCCGGTTTCCTCCCACATTACAAAAACATGCATGGCAGGCTGATTGGGCACCCTAAATTGTCCCTAGGTATGAGTGTGAGCGTGGATGTTTGTCTCTGTGTGCCCTGCGATTGGCTGGCAACCAATTCAGGATGTCCCCCGCGACCCTAGTGAGGATCAAGTGGTTCGGAAAATGGATGGATGGATAAATATGATACAAATGGCATTATAGCAGGGGTGTCCAAAGTCCGTTTTCCAGCTCTCCCAGGAGCAACACACCTGATTCACATCATCAGGATTGTTTTAATGCTGCTCCACAGCTGGTTGATGAGCTGATCATTTGAATCAGGTGTGTTACAGCTGGACAGCGGCCCTCTAGGGCCGACTTTGGACACACTTGCATTACAGGGTGAAAAGAATCCATGATTGACAAGTTAACATGTTGCCAAAAATGAGTGGCTAGTGAGGATTTCCGTGCAACTAGTTCGACAAAGTGCGTCAGTAGTGTGGCTGAGTGCCGAACTAGTGCTGGAAAAGATCGAACTACGTATTGTAACACACATGAATGATATCAGGGATGTGGAATAAATGCTCAAATGGCTTGCCATAGAGTGACGTCGGCGGACTAATGTCAACAATGCAGCGGTAGAGAGTAGGCGTTCCATTCGAGTGTAACAAACAGCGGCAGACTGGGCTGCACTCCGTGCAGGATCACTTCGAACGCGCGTTTACACGTATTCGTAGCAGTAACAACAGAAAGGGGAAAATCACGGACATGTTTTTTTAGTAGGTGAGACGGATCAAATCGTGTTGTTGCCGCTGGACAAGTAGTCAATTGGGAGTCACGAGGATTTAAGGAGACGGCAAAGCGAGCCATCATGTGAAAGAACTTCGTATAGGAAACGGATACGAGCGTTTGCTCGAGAAGAAAAGGAAGAAAACGGTAAGCAGCCGTGCACTTTCTGGCGTCTTTGTCGTACTTCGACCACTATCTGCTCGATCTGCTGTGTAATATATCTTCGTTTCCTGTCTGTCACCATCGGGGGGGGGGAATGACTCATGGTGTGGAGATACACACATGAATGGACATTCTAAGCCATGTAAAAAGTAGAAAAACAATCATCCATACGTTTTAATAATTGACTGCGGTGTGGGTGGAGTGACAGCATGAAGATGGTGAAATTAGTGGGTTAAGTTTGTCGGGTTTGAACGCTGGTTCAGAAATTAAACACATCCCCGAACCACATCCTGTTTTGTTTTGAGTCAGCACGGTGTATTTGCTACGATTTTGCATAGTGGGCTGATCAAGTGTGTTTACTTCACGCCACGGGGAAACATTTCAAGAATACTGACCCCCCCACCCCACGCCCCATGACGCAAACATGTCTGAGTCACAGGATATATTCATTCATTGAGGAGGTTTAAACAAGTTCCCAGGTTATAAGACCGTTGCGATGATTAGTTGGAGTATAATGCGATAAGTAGTATTGATTTCCCACATGCTACTACGATCATCTTATTTAATTATGTACTATCACGATTTTCCTTTAGCAGTCTAAATACACATCTAAATACACTTCGACTGTACATGCAATGCGGTTACCCATTGATCATTAGCTGTTTTTTTTTACTCCACCGATAATAATTTTATGTTCTAATGTAATGATCGAAATTTGGGTTTTTTATATCAAATATCTTTCTATTTATTGGGAGTGTGTGATACCAGCTGCGCCTTGTATTGTTACGTGCAGCGCGGCGGTTTAGTCAGCCCCTTTTATTATGCGGGGGTCCCTGATAAGTGGGTGATTCTGCTGGGACTGCAATCTTGATTAGAGACGCAATCAAATAGATGTTCTAAATGTAAATAGGATTCATGCTGAACTATTAAAGATATGTATGATAGTGAGGTACGCCCCACAGTTTAATTAGTCATTTCTTAGCTTTTCTGGACGGTGAGTGCTTTTTGTGTGCTTTGCTTTCTCCAGAAGATAACGTTCCAAAAAAACAAAAACAAAACAAAAACCTGCCGAATTTCTGGCGATATTAGTGTATTGCTTAAGTCCGACGGTTGACACGTTGGTGTTGTTGCGATACATTGATGCGGTAAAGAGGCATTTAGTGTCGGCGTGACATTAGGAATGCACTTCTTTGTCTGCTGGATGCTTGGGATCGTGCCACGTCAAGCAGCATCAGCCAGCTATCAATCTTCCACTATTTCTCTTGACATTTTTATGTTTGTGGGGGGGGGGGGGAATATATATCCGACCGTGAAATACAAAGTACGATATTGAGATATTTTAACGTGTTGTATAAATGCAGATAACACCTTGATTGAAATGTCATGCTAAACGTTGCTCGACTCTTCCAACACGTGAATGGCTGAAGCACTCATCTATCGTTTTATACAACGAGTCTTTTCTACTTTAGACGTCGCCCTCCCAATTCGACACATTTAAAAAAAAACACAATCTGCTTTATCATATCTGCGTATTGGAATTTTTGCCCATTTATTGTGTCACACATTTGGGTGTTCTTTTACACACAAGCTAGCAAGTAGCTGGTAATGTTCACGTCACAAACTTTGCACTAATCCACAATTTTTGACGCCGTGAAATTATACCATTAAAGACTGACCAGTGTGATAGTCTAATGTTATATTTTCCAAGTCTAAACTATTAGCTTGACAACAGGGTGGATTTTATCACTCTATTTTTCATCATTGCTACATAATAGTCGCTTGTGTTTGGTAAATAGCTATTTGTGGATTATTTCATAAATTAAAAAATAAGATAAAAATGTAAAATGGAATTGAAAGTGTAATCCAGTGGTTTGTGCGTAGACCTCTCAGTGCAGAGGTTGTGGGTTCGATCCCGTCTCCAGCGTTCGATGTGGAGTTTGCATGTTCTCCCTATGCCTGCGTGGGTTTTCTCTGGCTATTCCGCTTTCCTCCCACATTCCAAAAACAGGCATTGCAGGCTGATTGAACACTCTAAATTGTCCCTCGGTGTGAGTTTTGAGCGTGGATGGTTGTTCGTCTCTGTGTGCCCTGCGATTGGCTGGCAATCGGTTCGGGGTGTCCCCCGCCTACTGCCCGAAGACGGCTGGGATAAACTCCAACACCCGCCACGACCCTTGTGAGGATAAAGCAGATCAGTAAATGTCACCGATCTGCGTGTTTTGATGGAATCAGGATTGCAGAAGGTGGCAAAATGGTAAACGGGCTGTCACTTATTTTGCGTTTTTTAACCTCGGGTAGTCAAAGCGCTTTACACTGTTATCTCATTCAACTACTGATGACGCATCAGCAGCAGCTTTTCCATCAAGAAGCAAATTCAGCTTTTATTCGTAATTTCTTTTCTGTATTGAAAAAAACAAAACATTCCCTTCCCAAAGTTTGTTTGGGTACATCAATGCAGTGCAATGGCTGGAATATATATGAAAAATAAAACATGTTCTCATCCCCGCTTATGTCAGCACAAAGGTATGTGAGACAGGCCACTGCCAATGTTTGGTCAAGAATGAACAGCTTTGCTAAAAAAAAAAAAAAAGATTCTTCACTTCACCCCAAGGACTGTTGTTCCCACCCTCATTTGTCATTCTTCCTGAGCGATACTGCTCCCCAAAAAAATAAATAAAGGGAGCACTCAAACAGCACAATGTAACTCCAAAGTTCCCTTTATTCTTATTATTTTTTTTAGCCATTTTTATTTCATTGCTGGATATTCTTTTCTTTTGCCGAGTGTGCGCCGCCGTTGTCCATCACCATGTGGAATCTTTTTAACTGAGGCAACTTGCCAAGAATCTATCAAATCATTTACACCAGAAGCATATTTCTGAGTCCCGCTTGTGAGTTTTGTCCTCAGCTCGAGCAGATTCACCTCTTGAACTGATTTTCGGATTCTTGCTCCATGAATGAGACAAAAAAAACCCCTTGCGTAAATGAAATGATGCGCATCTGGTTGTCATAATTGTGGAAATAAATCACCGGGAAGGAAAGTGGGGATTACAAAGCAGTTTCAGAAGAATGAAGCATGTCTTAAACGGCTCTCCGAATGAAAACATGGTAGCAAGATTTTTGTATCGCGCACACTCTTTGCACCTTGGCATGGGACTGAGGCATTGCGGAGGACTGTTTGAGCTTGCACCCGCTGAGCTGACGCGCTGCGGAATTGTTACTCATTGTTTCTCAGTGTGTAAAGCAGATGCAAATAACCTTCGGCGGTCAAATCAGCATGCAAGATCATTTTAGCACTCGGTGAGATTCTCATGCCAGCGACAGACATGTTGAACTGATTTTATTTAGAAGGGGTTATAAATTGTTTGAATGATAGTCACCAAAGTTGTATGAGCTCATGATAAATCCTTTCACATATTTTTCAACTGGTAAACCTTTCATGCACTAATAACCTGTAACCTGATAACATGATAAGCTGTCCACAGTCGTGACCGCTGTCCCCGAAAGGGTTAATATGACATAACTTGTTCACCTCACTTGGAAAAAAAAAATAATAATTGAGAGGGCACGTCAATTTAAACAACCGAGATGATGCAGCTTCCTCAAACTGGGACTGGGCTATGTTCAGAATTAGCCAGCCTCAAATTAGCATTAAATGGGAGTCAGCAAATCCCGTATTTTCTGCACTATAAGGCGCACCTAAAAGCATTAAATTTTCCCGAAAGACGACACTGCGCCCTATAATCCGATGCACCTAATACAGTCAAACCTCGGTTTTCGTCCATAATCCGTTCCAGAAGGCTATTCAAAAACCGAAATTGTCAGTAAACCGAAACCACGCTCTTCTTGAAATAAAAATGTTTACTGAACACGTCTACTCGCAATGGAAAGCAACACGAGGAAGCGTCACTTCCTCGTATACCCGAGGAAGCGTCACTTCCTCGTATACCCGAGGAAGCGTCACTTCCTTGTGTAAGGAAGGCGAGAGGAGTCAAATAGTGCATTCAAGTGCGCTCAGTTTGTTCGAGAACCAAAATTTGTTCGTCATCCGAGGCATAAAAAACTCAATTTTTGGTCGAAAAGCGAATTGGACGAGAACCGAGACGTTCGAAAACCGAGGTTTGACTGTACATGGTTTTATAGTCTCTTTATATTCCCCATTGAGTTGTTTCCCTGTTAGTGTTCCGATGCCATCTAGTGGTGATTATTAGCAGGACCCAATTGTAACCTAAAAGGGTTCTGCCGGACAGTAATTGACATGTGCGTTCGCCAACGCACACTCAAACAGACAAGTACGTTGTGAGCTCTGCGCAGGCATTATGTCTTTCATTTATTGTTTTGTTACGGTATTTGTATGCTTTATGCCCATCTTTGTGACCAGTTCTCACAGATTCGCAATGAATAAACCCTGTATTTTTATGGACTTTGTGCCGTGCTTCATGCTACATCCTTCATATGAATCAATATTCTGATTTCTTGGCCATAGTATTTTAAAAGTTCTGTAAATTGCTTTGTTCCAGCTGCAGTGGTTGTGAAAGCTCGAAAAAAATAAAGCTGTATTGTATTGTATTGTATTTTATTCCCTTTAGAGTAGCTCCATGCAGTGGATGCATAACGCAACCGCAGCCACTATTGTAGCTTCTGTTCTTTGTGCCTTATAATGCAGTGCGCCCTAGATACGATTATCATCACGCTGCAAAAGTGTGTCGCACGACTCTGCCAAATCAAGGTAGGCAGTGATTTGCTTTTCACAAACTTTTGCGTCTACTTTAATTTTCTGTTTCGTTCATGTTGGGGGCCGTTATGGCCGTTGCTCATCACGGCATGCTTGTATAAGGGCGTGCATGTAAGGGCCCTTATATATATATAAGGGCGTGCATGTATTCCTGTGCGGTAAAGGGTCGATCGTGGGAGGTTGGTTGCTCAAAAAGTTGATCTGGTCAAAAAAAGGTGGGGTACCCCTGATTTAGACGCTAAGCAGCTGTTCGTGATATCCTCCCAAGAGCTGGAGTGAAGGTCTCGCAATTTGCTGTTTTTGGACTTTGTGAACAAAAGCATGTTTATCAGCTGGAAATGTAACCAGAATCGTTCATCTCCTTTCTCATATTCATTCTTTGATGTCAAAGGTTTGATTTCGAGAGCGTTCTAAGTGAAAGGAGTTGAGCTCACTTTGGAAGAGTTTATGGTGCATTTGTCGTATTCTGCGGATTTATTTCATTTAAAATCGTCGTTATAAGATAACATTCCTGTCTGATTTCATTTCTGTTCTGCAATAATGTTTTCTTTTCTTTTTAAAGGGCACGTAGAACTGACGTGCATAGGAAATGCCGCTTCCCACTAACTTCCTTTGCAGGTGCTTGGATGGCCACCAAAGTATATTTAGAATCAAATTGCGATAAGCCTCTGGCGGTGAGGCGAGAACATTTGGATTCCCCTCCCCCTTTGTACATCTTTCTGTAAAATCGCAAGAGAGATTTCACATACATGATATTTGTTTATAACGTCAAATCATGAATTGTCCATACATACTTCCATTTTCTATTCCACTTACCCTGTTCAAGTTTCTGGGGTGGAGTCAGATCTCTCATGTCTCTCTCTTTCTCTCTTTTAAAAAAAAAGAAAGCTTTTAACATTGTAGTTTCAAGTTGCCGGAGTACCTGTGTACAAGTTTCACATTGCTTAGCTCAAGACCATTGGAGTGCTGTAATTATGTCTGTGCGTCATGCAATGAAACCAGCTGGGTATAGAATTTTTTTTCAACCGTATTTGTTGTTCTGGACTTGTTAAAATACAATGAATTTCAAGGAATATATCTGTATATTAAGGCACTAGACACAAGTCCTTCACACACATTACAACAGTAGTGAGGAAACACAATAAAAATCACATTCAAAAGGATTACGTACACTACATACTTGATCATAAAGGCGTTTATTCATTCTATTCAAATTCTACGCTACATTCCTTTTCGAGGGGGCTGTTTGACCTCACAGTGCAGTGTTGCAGGGTTCGATTCCAGTTTCAGCCTCCCTGTATGGAGTTTGCATGTTCTCCCCGGGCCTGCGTGTGTTTTCTCCGGGTTCTCCGGTTTCCTCCAACATTCCAAAAACATGCATGACAGGCTGATTGAACACCCTAAATTGCCGCGGGGTGTGAGGACGGATGGTTGTTCGTCTCTGTGTGCCCTGCGATTGGCTGGCAATCGGTTCAAGGTGTCCCCCGCCTACTGCCCGAAGACTGCTGCGATAGGCTTCAGCACCCCCGGCGACAATTGTGAGGTTAAGAAGATCGGAAAATGGATGGATGGATTCCTTTTCAAAAAAAATTCTAATGGACAGTATTATCTGCTCTGGGTGTGCAGCGTCATTTTAGTTGAGTGCGTCCACCTCACAGTGCAGAGTTGCAAGGTTCGATTCCGGCTCCGGCGTTCCTGTGTAGAATTTGCATGTTTGCCCAGTGCTTGTGTGGGTTTTCTCCGGGTATTCCGGTTTCCTCCCACGTTACTAAAACATGCGTGGCAGGTCAATACAGTGAAACTCTTCTACAACGAAACCTCCATGGGCGAAAATACCCCCTAGTGTGAAAAAAATCTTCATGCATTAATGTGTGTGTTTACATCCAAGATCAGATTTGCTACAGTGAAAATCCCCCTGTTGTGAAAAATGTCTTGCTGCAAACACGATTTCGTTGTAGAGGAGTTTCACTGTATCACACTCAAAATTGTCCCTAGGTGTGATTGTGTGTTTGGCGGATTGTGTGAGGCGGAATCGAACCCTGCACCTCTGCACTGCGAGGCCAACCCTTTGGCTACCCTCTCTCGCTCTCTCTCTCTCGAGGTGTGTGCTTGTGTACCTCTGTCAGAACACTTTCTTGTTACAGTAAAACTCCTCTACAACGAAATCTACCTGGGTGAAAATACCCTCTAGTGTGAAAAAATCTTCATGCATTAACACCATTCCCACTTTCCTGTTTCAAATTTGCTCCAGTGAAAAAAAACCCTTTTGTGAAAAATGTCTTGCTGCAAATATGATTTCGTTGTAGAGGAGTTTTACTGTACTTCCATTCGTGTGACTCCTCTCGGACGTTTGTATTCTAAACTGTAGCAGTGAAACTGTCTGCTACCCATGATGCCCCACCTCGCTGTATCTCCAGGCTAGTAAAGGCAGTGAAAGAGACCATTGTTTATGTCGCTCCGAGGCAAGAACCCTGCACTTCTGACACAGGGTGGGAGAAAATATTCCTATTATACCACTGGAATGTGTTTGAATCCGTCAGAGCTGGATGAATGGCGGTGCTTCTCCCCCGCCCCCCAAATGTGTTTCATATTTGGCAGAGCACAATGGACTGTATCAGTTCATATCAACACTGAACCTTAATTGGAAAAAAAAATCTTGCTTTGTGTTTTATTTTGTAATCTGGGAAGCCTAAATGTTATCGGGGAGCCTCAATGTTATCTCATCATCTGTTTTCCTCCAAGCAAGTTCCTCAAAAATGCATTCAAGCACAGTGGGGAAAGCTTGAACAAAGCCAATAATTATCCCCTACTTTAAAAGTTGTGCTTCTTCTTCTCATTCTCGTTTTTTTTTTTCACAGAGCATGGGTCACTTTGCATTCCGACTGCAGACACTCTTTGCTTTCGCGTGCTTGAGAATATTTGATTCGCTCTGTTCTCAGGTTTTGGGCCACATAAAAACCAAATAGCTCGGAGGGTTTCCTGATGTGTCGACAGTCAAATGGGAGTCCTGACTCACGTGTCACCCCTTGCCATTTTCTTCATTTTTTTGTCTTGATGCGGACAACACTTAACATGGTTACTTGATCATGGAGGGGTGCAAGTCTGATTCCTGGCTATTGTCGAGATGCCCTTGCATAAGGCAACCCAAGTGCAGAATTGTTTGTGTGCACACCACTTTCACTCTGACATCTCTCCACACATGCCTGTCTGTGTGTGAGAGAAAGTGTAATTGCACATCCACTACAGTAGGTGACAGTGGCGTGTGCGTGCGGCAACGGGTCGATCACGGGAGGTTGGCGGCTTGAAAAGTAGATCTTCTGTCATAAAAGGTTGGGCGCCCCTGTTCTAAGCTCATGTTCTTTATTGATATGTTTTGTTGATTCCTTGTTTCACCATTTCCAAATACCATCGCCTTCTGCCTTGCTTAAATTTATTGCGAACTTGTTTTCATCAAACCATATTCTTAAGACCTTTCTGAATTCTGGGGTGATTCTTTCCGAGAAATTTGCTCTATTTTTTCACTACAATATTAGTGCCATCTGCAAACAGCACAAACTTGAATAGTTGGGCCACGCTACATAATATACACGCTGAGTAAATTTTGGGCCCCAACACTGACTCTTGGGGGATACCGCAAGCATTTTGAATTATATTCACCCGACTTCACAAATTGCTGCTTTTTGTTCGGTAAAAACAAATTTAAGGCCACCCTCCTTATCTCATGCAGGTCAATAAACAGAGAATTTTTTTATTGTTTAGCATGCTTTCGATGAGTTCTGCATGAAGATGACGGTTTTGTTCTAATCCAAACTGACTGGAACTGTTTTCTATTAATGATCTACATGCTTGAGAATTCATGGAGCTGTGAAACAGGCCTGTAATTTGTGAAGCTGCATTTGTCACCTGTTTTATATCTTGGTATGGCTTTTGCAAACTTCATTTTGGTTTGGAAATTGTCCACTCCGAAATCATACATCGCAAATTAAATTTTGGTCGAGATTTTAGCAAGCATCATGGAAATTGACATGCTTGATTTGCTTTCGCGGGCCACATAAAATGATGTGGCCGGCCAGATGTGGCCGGCCAGATCTGGCCTTGAGTTTGACACCTGTGATCAATATCGATATCATTTTTTACAAAAGCAGGTGGATGATTGGCTTTCCATATCATTTACTGATTAGTTTCATATATCCCAGTTAGCTTTTGTATAATTTTTAATAGTTTATTGTATTTTTTTAACATATTTTTTTTACGTTGATTAGTATTTGCATAATGCTAATCAACATATTCTTATATTTCTTTTATTTACATTCTGTTTCTTTAGTTGTATATTTTATAAATTCCCCAAAGAGTATATATATATTTTTTTATTTGTCTTTATTTTAAGTAGACAGTATTGACTGTGTATATGTCTAAATATTCTTGAAAATTCCTCATGAGTTTTATTATAATTTTTTCTTCCTGGGTATACTAAATTCCACTCCTGAATCATTCAGTTATTTTGTAAGGCATCTGTTGTCTCCTCTGTCCTCAGCCTACTTTCAAGATTGCTGTGTACATCAGTCGCTCAAGTGCGATATCGCTTAATTGTTGTTGAGTTGTTTTTCTGTGATTACTGAACAATTCTAAATAAACAGCATTAAGTGGTTTTCAAACAGTAAACGGCGAAAAATAGTTTTGTCTACACTGTAATGCAAAGTAAAATTTTGACCAATTATTCACTTAATCGGAGGATTAATCAATAGAATAATGAACCGCTTCATCCTCACTAGGGTCGCGGGGGGTGCTGGAGCCTATCCCAGCAGTCTTCGGGCAGTATAATTGGTTGCCAGCCAATCCTCCACGCTCACACTCATACCTAGGGACAATTTAGAGTGCCCAACGAGCCTGCCATGCATGTTTTTGGAATGTGGGAGGAAACCGGAGCACCCGAGAAAACCCACGCAAGCCGGGGAGAACATGCAGGGAGGCCGGAGCTGGGATCGAACCCACGACCTCTGCACTGTGAAGCCGACGTGCTAACCACTGGACCTTTCTCAAGAGACACCTACATTTTTACTTCATCATAGGCAGCTGACTAAAGTCAAAGCCTTTCTCAAGAGCACTTTAAAACAATCATTTATACCTTCGTCACATCCAGGCTGGATGACTGTAATGCACTTTACTTTGGAGTCAGCCAATCCTCCATGAAGCCTCTCCAGTTGGTCCCGAATGCTGCTGCTCGCCTCTTGACGGATACTCGTAAGAGGGAGCACAAAACTCCTACTCTGGCATCCCTTCATTGGCTCCCTATTGGCTATTGACTCAGCATGAGACTTGATTTTTTGTTTGACTGTTTTTGTGCTTTTTACTGTCTTTGTGATTAATTTATTGTTTTTTGTTGTTTGAATTATTTTTGTTCTATGTACAGCACTTTGTTGCGGAGGTTGTTTTAAAGTGCTCTATTAATACAGTTGAGTTGAAACGTATCGTCAGTTCTTTTAATCATCTCCTCTCTGGTATTTGTTGCATAACAGGTTCTCAATTATAAAGTACACCGCAGTGTGCAAATACACTATAATTAGAGATGGTTAAAGTGTTATTGTCTGAGATAATGCAATTTATTGTGAAGGAATTTCAGATTATAAATATTTGCTCGTCTCATCTGGCACAAATAACGAGCAAATGCCAACAGAGATGAGGTCGTATATAAGACAAATCCAACCATGGTGACAGGTCATTGAGTGCTTGTTTGTTTAGTGAACCTGTAAACAGATAACAGAAGTTTGGTAAGACGTGGAAGGGAAGTAAAAAATTAAAAAGAAGAAAATAACAAAGGGTCATCATTTGGCACGGTTTACATGTGCAAAGGGAAATAGGAGGGAAAAAAAGTTGTCATATTCACCGACTGGAGTATACATAATACAATAAGCCATTTATCGACTTAAAACTCATATCATTTTTTTTGTTTTTGTACTTTTGAAGCTGATTTTGAACACAGCAAGCGATTCACACCTTTTTAGGTCAGTTCTGAAATTATTCCACAAATGAACATCTCTTACAGAATGCGCCTTTGCTTAACATTTGTTCTTGTTTTGGATTTATTTTTTATTTATTTATTTTTGTTGAGTCATGTTGCCCTGAAGTCACAACACCTCTTGAATTTCAAACAGTTTGAGTATTGTGGCAGAGCAGGTTATTGTGCACTTTGTACATTAGTTGTGCTATTTTAAATTAGACCAGATCATACAATTTTGGAGCGTTTAATTTGACAAATAGTGGATTTGTGGGGCGGCCCAGTAGTCCAGTGGTTAGCACGTCGGCTTCACAGTGCTGAGGTACCGGGTTCAAATCCAGCTCCGGCCTCCCTGTGTGGAGTTTGCATGTTCTCCTGCGTGGGTTTTCTCCGGGTGCTCCGGTTTCCTCCCACATTCCAATGCATGGCAGGCTGATTGTGCACTCTAAATTGTCCCTAGGTATGAGTATGAGCGTGGAATTGGCTGGCAACCAATTCAGGGTGTCCCCCGCCTTGCCCGAAGACAGCTGTAGGCTCCGGCACCCCCCGCGACCCTAGTGAGGATAAAGCGGTTCGGAAAATGGATGGATTTGTGATAGTGATCATTTATTTATGTCAAACCAATTTCGCCATATATTCAATTCTTTTTTTGAATGTCATTAGAAGCCGTTTCAGATTTTCTCCAGAACGGTAGAGAGTTGTGTCATCAGCATATGAGACACTTTAAAGTACTTTTGAAACAGAGCAGATATCATTTATATACAGGATGAATAGTTTTGGGGCTAGCACAGACCCTTGAGGACCTCCATGACTGATCCTCAGCTGATTTAATTTTATGTTGTTGAACTGAATACACTGATATCTATTGTCCAAATACCTTTTCATCTATTTATATGCGACACCTCTTATGTCATATCGCTCAATAATATGCTGTGATTTATGGCAGGGGTCGGGAACGTATGGCTCGCGAGCCAGGTGTGGCTCTTTTCTTTCTTTTTTCTTTCAAATGCTGTATCAACTGTTATTCTTCTAGGTTTCATAAATGCAGGTGAAAGACTGTTACTATACATTGTATTTATAAAATCCGTAGTTTTTTTTCATGTCCATTTGGATTTAACAAGTCAGTGGTAAAATCCCCATACATTGTGTATTTTTGTCATTGACGTAGCAAAGTACAGTATCCAGTATTTTTGGGGTTTTTTTTGTTTTGTTTTTTGTTGAATGTGTCAAGACAAGATCCTGGTGTCCTATAAATGAAATTAAGGATGACATTTAATGTGGTTTTGCTGTTGTTTATAGATATTTTAATAGTTAAACATTCCATTACATTCCTCATTGTCAAGCCAAGTTTCTGATATGGCAATTATTTTAAATCTACTTACTGTATTTTCCGCACTATAAATCACACTTGAAAGCATTCAATTTTCTCAAAAGCTGACAGTGCGCCTTATAATCGAAGGCACCTTGTATATGGAAGAATATTCTGATTTCTTGGATGTAGTATTTTAAATTTTCTGTAATGCTTTTTGTTACAGCTGCAGCAGTTGTGAAAGCTCTATATTAATAAAGCTGTATTGCATTGAATTGTATTGTATTCCCTTTAGCGTAGCTCCATCTAGTGGATGCATAACGCAACTGCAGCCACCATTGTAACTTCTGTTCTGTGCTCCTTATAATGTGCGCCCGATATCTGAAAACAGTTTTAAAATAGGCTGTTCATTGAAGGTGCGCTTCATACTACGAAACACCTTATGGTGCAGAAAATACGGTTATTTAGCCACGTATTCTTTGAATTTTGTAAAGTTTCTATCGAGGCTTCTACTGTTAAATATATAATTGAAAGTGCATTTTCCATTTGAACTGATCGTCCATGTAGTACTCAGAATTAGAGCTGCTGTGATTATTATTGTAAAAATGCTTGTCTGGGTCCAAATCATTCTCTGGATCGATTCAAAGGGTTTAAAGTCAATTTTTTTCAATATGGATTTACTATTACAGTAGAGTCTAAGAGTTTTGTTGGTCAGGTGCTTGATTTACAGTAATTAGCATGCCGCTTGATGATGTTGAACTTGAGCCCGTTGTGTTGGTGTACTGGTGCGGTGGTAAACTTTGATTTCTTGGACTTCCCTGGTAATATTATCAAGTTGTGAGTTAGTTGAGTCCATTATCATCTGAACAAATCCTTTAAAATTGTGATGCTGCTGTTGTATTAATGCTTTAAACAGCTCTTTTCGATGTTGGAGTAGTTCGTTTACTTGCTTGCATGTAATGTATTTATTCTATTTAGGTGTGCATGTTGTCATGACTTGTTGCTAGCTAGTTGCATGCTAGTTGCTAACGTGGCCAGTGGATTTGGTGCTGCTTCGGGTCATAATGGAGAATGCCACTAAGGACCAGTGAGTGAGTACCGCCGCCTCCGCAAACACTTTGACTGAAACCCTTAGCTTGTTTTTGATAGAAGACATCGGGAGGTGAAGGTCAGACAGTATGTTGACCTTCATCTCTTCTACTGCAACTAGCATACTAGCGTGAATGATGATCTCACCCCCCTCTTCAACTGTTGGAAGACTGGCCTGGAAATGTTGACACATTTGAGTTGAGAGCTGCCCCAGAAACGACTGGAATCCCCCAGAGAAGATTTTGGGCGGGAGAGTGAGTTGTAGCCTTGGAATGCACTCGAAAGAGTCAGTCCCTTATTACTAAACTTGCTGAACCTTCAACAGCTCCTCCCTTCCACTACAGCCAGTCTGTCCCCAGAATTTCCTCCCTCCCTTTTGTTATGTCACCTCAAGCAGTGGTTCTCAAACTGTTGTGACCCTCTGGGAGTGTGTATGATGCAACGACAGGGAAGGTGCATCACACACACTCAATGTAAGCTGTTACTCTAATTCAGACTTGTGGTGCACAGCTAACCAAAACTCATCAAATATGGAGATGTGCGCTGGGGGGGAAAAAGTCAGTAGAGCACCTTTGGACCACATGTTTATAGCACCTTCATATGAGGCAGGAAGGCAGTACCTCCTACAACAATGGAGCATTGAGTGTGTTTTTAGCACAGTGCGCTCTTAAATAATAGCATGTCATGAACATGTGCTCCAACCTGATTGGCAGCAACATTAGTGCTCATTTTTTTTTCTATTTAACCCTTTCATCCACCCTGTAACCTGATAACATGATAAACTGTCCACTGTAGTAACGCTTATCCTCACAAGGGTCGTGGGGCGTGCTGGAGCCTATCCCAGCTGTCTTCGGACACCCTGAACCGGTTGCCAGCCAATCGCAGGGCACACGTAGACAAAAAACGTCCACGCGCACACTCACACCCAGGGACAATTCAGAGCAGGGGTGTCAAACTCATTTTAGTCGTGGGCCAATTTGGAGTTACGTCTTCCGTCGGAGGGCCGAACCACAAAATTACTACGTGTACACAACAAATACTAGATTAGTAGTTTTGAAAACAGTCAATTATAATAGTTTGTTCAAATATTGTTTAAGTGAGTGTAAACGGTAACAAAATGATTGCAAAATCTCAACGTTATTTATTACACATGACAATTTGTCATTTCAGTACAAGTTGACACACATGATTTCTTTTTGTGGGCCGCATAAAATGACCTAGCGGGCCAAATCTGGCCCCCGAGCCTTGAGTTTGACACTGGTGATTTAGAGTGTTCCATTAACCTGCCACGCACATTTTTGGAATATGGGAGGAAACCGGAGTACCCGGAGAAAACCCACACAGGCATGGGAAGAACATGCAAACTCCACACAGGAAGGCCGGAGCTGGAATCGAAATGGTCAGTTAGAAGCACAAATTTGTTGCAGGTCATTTTGATATTGTAAAACTCCTTGTAAAGTGAAAAACGTGTCATTGATGTCTCGTATATCGGAGACAAATGGTGATCACAACCGTGCCAAATGCTCATTGCCAACAGCCTCTCAAAATATCCACATTCTCTCCTTTTATTTCTTTGCGGCCACCCGATTCTTCCATGGAAATCGTGCCATGATTTTGCAGTCCAAAAGAAAATGATACAGTCCAAAAATGGTATGAGGATGATCCCCGAAAGCTGATACAGGCTCACAATTTTTTCCTTTGCGGCACGTTTGCCGATGTGAGGTTCTTTATGGCTTTGCGTGCAGTTTTCAGCCACATTGCTTGGTGTGTGGTGGGTCTTTGGAACTTGAAATGTGCTTAAGTATTTATATATTTGGGGGGGGGGGGGGGGCTGTGCCGTTCCTGACAAGTCTTTGAGTATGTTAATATAATTGAAATTCCGACGGACACCCTGGATGCAAACGCTCCCCACGTTGCAGAGTGTTGTTTTGAAACGTAGCTAGCGGTGCTAACAGTAGCTGCAAATTACATGTCACGTTCGACTGTGAAGCCTAAAATGGACAATGAACACTGTTGAACAAAATCCTGTCCGGACTAACCATACACTTGTTTATTTTACCATCAAGTTAAAACGCCAAACCACTGATTTTGATTTGCCGCTTTTGGAGTACTACAAGATTACAATGTCTGGAGACACCGCATCGAGAAGCACCCAACTTTCCGGACAAACTTCCCAGCGGGATCTTAAAAGAGAAAAGGGAAAAGTGCAGTGCTTGATTGCATCTTTTAACCGGAGCTGCACCGCGATGCATCGCTCAATAGAAAGCTACAGCTGCTTCCCTTCGTGTTTTGCGGTTTTTGCTGAAGGAGAAAAGCCCATTTACTGTATTTGAAACTGTGAAAGATTGTATGCAGCCCATCATGGATGACGTAACAACTGACAACAAAATGAAAACAATGAACGTGACACCTGCTATTAAAAATGAAGCCTTGTCGTTACGGTTCCGAAAGGGTCCGGAACCAAATTGAACTCCCAAAACGTGAACTCGGATAGAATTGAACAAAAACAGTTTATTAGTACAAAAACGCAAGACCGACAAAGTACAACAAATGGCGCTAGTTCCGATAACCAGGAAAAAACAAAACTAACCAACAACGCTTGCAAAGGCCATAAATATGATAAACAGAAATAGCTTGTCTTGAAAGTACAACACAAAGCATAAAAAAACGAGATTAAGCATCACAACAAAAATACTTACAATGAAGAACGCAAAAACAAGGTGAGAAAATACGTGGTGTGAACAAGAGAGGGCGTCTAAAGAATTCAACACTTGGAGACAAAATCATGCGTCGTGAGGAATAATAATGGCTAATTTTTTATACGCAGCAGGTGTGCATGGTGAAGGGAAAACCCTCCTCTGCCACCTGCTGGAGACGCAAAAACAGAATCATGACAGTCGTACATCAGAGGGTGATCTGTGCGATGACTTTGCGTAAAGTTAAAAACGACAAAGGACAGTGTGCAGGCTATAAAGAATTGAATTAGTTCCACATGAAGCCTCTAACATTGACTATTCCGCAAGCTGCTGTGAAAAATATCTGCTGAGCACCGTAACATGCTTCTGCATATTGACACGAGGCAACTGTCCAAAGGGTTCGCTTCTGCAATCTCAAAGAGGAGATTTGAGCTTTCCTCAACAGCAGCGAGCAAAAAAATTGAAGCACATACTGTATGACGGTTTCATGCCTGCTTTCTGTGTGACATAATCAAACATCTGAATGACTCAAATTTGAGACTGCTGGGCGGAAACAAAGATGTCACCGATCTTGTGGAACAGACACGTTAAACTGGCCCTTTTTTTGTGTGACCGACTTGAGCGCTGGCAAAATGCTGTAATTTTTTGGACACGACGCAAAAGTACCTCATTGCTGGTGCATCGTGTATGTGATGACAGATTTCATTTGTCGAGTTGAAAGAGAATTTTACCAGTCGATTTATTGAGAGCTTCTAGTTCATTTCACACGTGCTCCGCCTGCATGTTCTTCCCGTGCCTGCCATTTTCTGTCTTTTAACTTTTCTATTGCCTGTGTGTGTGTGTTTTTATTTTTTTTTAATAAGGTAAATATGAAAATGCAAATGCACATTTGCCTGTGTACTAATAGGGTAAGAACAGTGCGCAACTTAGAGGAAACATTGCACACCGCAAGGCCTCTGTTGCTTTTCCCTCAGGCGCATGGCATGATGGGGGAAAGTCTCACAACTGGCAAGTCCCAACCACTAAAATATCGATTGGCTTTGCAGTGATAATTTTACAGTTTGAGCCCTGCGAGTCCCAGGGACTCGCTGATTAGAAAAGTATGAGTCCCATAATGTATTTAGAGAGTCCCAAATTTGGAATTCCGAAATGGTCTACTTCTTCAATTGCATATGATAATAACACAAACAACAACAATATACGTTGATAATAGGTTCATTTCTTATAAACAAATGCTGCAAAAATGTTAATAATTCAGGCATACAAGATTTGCTGAGAGATAGGTTCTTATTCAACCTCATGGTTCAGTCTTTGAGTTTCTATCCCCACAATAAACTTTCGCAACACTTGTTTTAACGTTACCAAACTTGGCGATCGTCTGCTTTCCACGATCATCTTAGTTTTAGTTCATCTTCGTCAGTGCCTTCTATCATCTTTGTTTCTGATATATATATTACACATAAAATATTTTTTTACAACCCCCACCCCTACTGCGGGTAAATAAGGAGACAAATCCTACACAAAATTAGAAAAATGTATAATAAAAGTTGTAATTTTTTATTCATGCATTGACAAATGTAATATGAAAAATGACAGAATTAGCACATATTTTGCACATATGCATGTATTTTGTCAATGTAAAAAAATTGTGACCCTACCAGCATTTAAGTTGCCCATCCCTGCCAGAGTGTTTTTGTGAGTCTGTAGACTACTTCTACTGATTGCATCAATGGAGTGCAGCAATGCCACATGCTGGGAGTAGCTCCGTTCTTTCGTGATTCAGTGCAGGCATTCCTTTCAAAATTTTGTTTTATGCGTCTGAGCATTCCAACAAACCCTGAGCATTCCTTGGACCACGCTGAACAACATCAGACATGCACACGGCAGCCAAACCAGTATGACACCTGTCCAAAACCTGCAATCATAACAAGTTGCGTCATGTACCATGTTGTGAAAAAATTTAAATCACCTTTATGTCAAAATAGAAAATATAATTGAATGGAGATTTGTGACACAAATACAATCGGCCCAAGTTTGTTAATTTTATTTGAGCACAAATGTTACTTTAAGCGTAATTACTTAAACCAATCTGTATAACTATGACATCAGTGTCCATTCATAAATAATGGAACCCATGTCATTTGATAAAACCTCAAAATTCCGAGTAACCTGACCATTGAAATGCGCGAAAAAGCCTCATTCAAGAGGTTTGTAAACTATGTCCATGTTTGGACTTCCTGAATGGAGCGGTTCGCGTGTCGCCTGCAGTCTCTCGTCTGTGGTGAGTGTGAGTGAATGTGAGGTCATGCAATGTCGGGCGTGCCCTCGGCCGCGCTACTGAAACTGTTATGGAAGTGGGAATAAACAGGTGTCCTCTTTGTAAATTAAAGTGGGGTGGAAATAAAGGAAGGAACGTAGAAATATAGTGTGTGCGTGTGCTGAGAGGGTGATAAAAGCGCACCATTGCTTACACGCGCAACTTTGAGGGAACATTGAGTGCAGCCGTCGGATTTTTAACCCTCTCACTCTAAATCGGTCTGATTGATGATCATTGCGCCGTAGTTGACAGCAGTCGGCAAGTGCTCTTCAAGACCCGATGTGGACTGTTTTCAGCATTTTGGGGAAGGAGAAGAATCTTTTCTTGGTGCTTGCGACTTCTCTGCAGCACGCGGGTACCAGCACTGATTTTGATTGGGAGGAATGTCGGTGCTATTTGACTTGTCGCCGCTGGACAGTCCCGAGGCGCTTGTGTTTTTTTGCGTCTGTAATGGGCAGCATTCTTCACTGCCCCGTTTTGTTTAGCAGAGATGTCGGCTCTGTTGGACAGTCTGCGCAGGTGCGGCTGGATGAATGGCTTGCAAAGCCGAGGAAGAAGAGAGCGGGTCGTCTGAGTGGATGCCTAGTTTGAAGTGAGAGTCGCCGCTTGGAATTGAAGCGGATTTACATGGGACAGTGAACCAATCTTTTTTTTTTTTTTTTCGTCAATGGACGCTACAGTTTCTTGTTTACTTTCAAACTTAGCTTGTAAAAGACATGCATATTTTGAGCATGATGTCTCTGAAGGTCACTTCGATTTGCTCCTCTTTCATCTAGAACTGCTTCAAATAATAGAGTATGCAGGAAAAATGGTTAAGATTGCATGACTGTGTTTTATGTTACGTGTTGTCTATTTTTATTGTATGTTCAATGTTTTTTAAAGCGCTTTGTTACAGCTGCAGCTGTTGTGAAAGCGCTATATAAATAGTTTTTTTTTTAAGCACCCGCTGGAGTTGAAGGCATTTCCCGTAAGTGGCGCACCTGTGTCTTGTTTAGGGCCTCCGCTTGCTACTTCCCTCGTCGGATTATTGACCTGATTCGCTGTTGCTCAAGTGTTATTTTCGAGACGTCTTGTTCATGTTCCTAGTTGCGCTTTTGATCCGATAGATTGTTACGTTGTATGTATTTTGGTTTTCGTGTCATACTTGGCTGATTTGAGTTTTGCGTCTTTGGGTTTTTACCATTTCGTTTTGTGCGAAGTTTACCTTGCCGTTTGCAAGCAGTTTCTGTTCGGATTTGGTTTTCCAGACTCTCTTTGTTGCCAGCGATTTCTATTTTGGTCCTTCGTTTTTCTGAAAATCAATATTTTTATATCGTAGTTTGTCTTAGTCTGCGTTTGTAGGATCCGCACACTATCTGGTTCATTACCGAACCTTTTGAAAAGTAAGACCCGAGTCATGGTTGAATGAAAGAACTCATTCAGCTAAACAAGAATGTCGCAAAGCTGAATGCAGGTGGAAAAAAAGAATCCTAAGAGACTTCTGGCTTTGCTACCAAAGAAAAGTGAAAGAGTCCAAAAGGGAGCACTTGTCAAGTCTTATTCGGGGGAAATCATCATAATCCACGTACTTTGCTCAAAACAATTCTGGACTTCCAGTAAACCCTGCCACTCTATTTACACAGACTCATCCCCTGAAATGTGGAATAGATTTTTGTTGTTTTTCATTGACCAGATTGCTACAGCTAGAGCTCTCGTTTCGATCGCCGCATTTGACCCCTCCGTGCACGTTCCTTGTTCCGCAGTGTTGGATTCCTTGGGGGCGGGTTACTTGTCATTTTCCAAGGATGTGGTTTGCCAAATTAAGCCATCTGGTTCCCCTTATGACTATATTTCTCCTGACTTCTTTAAGGAGGTTCTCCCAAATAGTGGCAAATCGGTTTTGGCCATTATCTGCAACAGTGTGTCTTCTGGTGTAGTCCCCCACATTTTCGACACGCTGCCGTTCAACCCCTGCTTAAGAAACGTGGCCTTGATCAACCCTGCTGTCTTATTTCTAAAATTGTGCACACACATTTAAAATCTTTCTTAGATAAACATAATGTCATGGAGGTTTTCCAGTCAGGTTTCAAGATGGTGCATGGCACAGAGTCAGCCCGGTTACAAGTTTTTAATGATATCCTCCGGGAAAATGACACCTGGAGACTACAGTGTGTTTCTTGTTTTGTTGGATCTAACTGCTGCATTTGATACGGTGGATCACAACATTCTGCCGACATGTTTGCAGCACCATGTCTGCATTAATGGTCGCGCTCCAGAGTTTGTTTGGATCCTATTTGGCTGACAGGAATTTTTGTGTTAACCTAGGTTGCTCTGAGTCCCGCTCTGCCTCTCTGTCGTACGGTGTTCCAGAGGGTTCTATTTTGGGGTCCCCTGCGGTTTTCACTGTATTTGCTGCCCCTAGGTTCCATCCTAAGAAAATATGGTATTCCCTCCCACTGCTATGTAAATGACAGTTAGATTTATGTCCCGCCGAGCAAAAAAGATGTGTTCTCTATAAGACCACTTTTGTCCTGTCTCGAGGATATCAAAGCATCGTCACAGAATTTCTTAAATTTCAATAAACAGAAAACAAGGCTAAACTAACAAATACAAAATGAAAATTAGCTTAATCAAAGGGTCGCTATGTAGCCGAGGTTTATGGTCCAACTTTTGATCCAGCTGATGAGCAGATAAACTCCAGCAGTTAGGGTTAGGGTTAGGGTTGACCCCAAGTCAAGTTTCCCTTCACTGGCTCCCAGTACATTTTAGAGTTCATCTTACGATACTTGTACAGTCAAACCTCGGTTCTCGACCAATTTGGTCTTCGACCAAAAATTTCGAGTCTTTTTAGGCCTCTGGTGACGAACAAATTTTGGTTCTCGAACAAACTGAACGCACTTGAATGCACCATTTGACTCCTCTCGCCTTCCTTACACGAGGAAGTGACGCTTCCTCGGGTAGACGAGGAAGTGACGCTTCCTCGTGTTGCTTTCCATTGTGAGCAGATGTGTTCAGTAAACATTTTTATTTTAAAAAGAGCGTGGTTTCGGTTTTTGAACAATTTTGGTTTTCGAACAGCCTTCTGGAACGGATTATGGACGAAAACCGAGGTTTGACTGTATATATTTTAAAATCAGACGCAACTGGAGGTTGCGAGGACTAAGCGGAGCCTCAGAGGGGTTCGAGCCTTTTCTGTTGCTGGCCCTTCCCTCTGGAAGGACCTTACATGAAATGTTAGGCGAGCCCCCTCACTGTCCATTTTTAAAACTCGTTTGAAGAAACATCTTTATTCTTTGGCTATCGACCCAACATGAGACAACAGAGACTCTATTAGGTGCTGGTGTCTCCTGTATGTGTTCATATCAATAATTTAGGTTTTAATTGACTGTTTTCTCTTTCTTTTGTTGTTGTATTATTATGATTTTATCCATCCATCCATTTATCTGAATTACTTATCCTCAGCACAGTTACGGGTGTGCTTGTTCCTGCTGCAGCTGTTGTGAAATGCACTATGAAAATAAAGTTGTTTTGTATTGTATTGTATTGCCCCAAGACCCTGCCTCAAACATCATACTTTACAGTTGATTATCCCTTGAACAAGGAAAGCCTACATTGCTAAAGTAATGACGGATCAGATGTAAAACCACCATGCTCTTTAAGATGAACCATTTTATTTAGATTTTTCATCTGGCCTGTCTGTGACATTTTAAATCCGTTTAGATGAAGCAGCTAAAATAATGGAATGGTTTGCTGTGCCTAACACACACACACATACACACACACAAAAAATCAATGGAAATGTTTCCGCTGTCTGTCTGCCAGGATTTCAGTGAGTAATTCATGGTGAGCATAGCTAAAGCACACTTTAGCCAGGAAACGGTGGCATGATAAAGAATAGTCATCTAGCCTTGTGAGGAGTTTAAGAGTGGCCCTCTCAAAGCCAGCATCTATTATGTCTGAGTTGTACAGCACCTCATGAGTTGAAATGGTGAGAATACTCAAGTAGAGTTGTGCTGTAAAACTATCAAAGCTAGCATGAACTGGATAGCATGCGAAAAGCCGGCATTCACCCACAGCCTACCATCTAACATGTTATTTCAGTCAATGTGCGTCTCATCCGCAAATAGTAGCAGCTCGACTCTGTGATTTTTCCCTGACATGTTCCACCCGGGCTGATTTACGCTTGCATTCATCATACGCTAAACAAAAATAAACCGGCAACATTAGCTCCCAAATTTGATGAGCTTTTAAACACAAAGACTTTGTCTATGTACATAAAAAGACTATTTCTCTCAAATAGTGTTGGCATGCTGACTGCAAAAATGTCCACCAGAGTTATTGCCCATGAATGAAATATTCATTTCTCTCTGGTAAGCCTTGTCCAAAGCCGTTTCCAGAATTTCTCCTACTAGCCTCATAACCGCGGACCACACCAGCCCGGCACCTGTCAAATCTTGAGAGCTTGAAGACTGCAAAGAAAAAATGCTCACTATCACAAATTTTGTGATCAATATTTGAGAAAAATCCACTTTTTGTGCTCATTAGATGACATGACATTCTATTACATTGCATTACTTTACATTAGAAAAGCTTTATTTGTCCCACGGTGGGGAAATCTGCATAATTTCCGCAAAATATTCAAGGTTGGGAAGCACTGGTCTGCTGGTACATATTCCCACATATGCACTCACACAGATTGTCTACATTTGGCGGTTTACGTGGGCGATGCCTGTGGGCAATGCCTCTGCGTCAAGTATTTACACGACAGTTTCCATCTGGCTTTTTTTTCTGACGATGGTTGTCATGTTTTTCTCGATTTCACACCGTCTTCTCCACTTTTATTTTGCAGTCCCTTGTCATGTCCAAGGATTGTGCCAATAACCCCAAGTAATTACTGTTCTCTTGGTTTTCAAAGGACAATCCCCCCAAGTGAGATCACTTTTTTTGCGCTTGAGTATTGAGGTCTGGAAACACCATGTTTGTCCTTTCTAGGGACCGATATGATTTTAGGCTCAAGCTGTGTCATGTGAAAGCAAAACCAGACCATGTTGACTCAGATCAGCATGCTGAAGGGAGGGGGAGTGGCGGGAATCCAAAATCCAAATATCCACTCGTGATTTTTATTAATTTATTTGCAGGATGATTCAAGATCATTTTATATGCAAAATATTCAACTTATCTTTTAACCTTTTCATGCACCAATAATAATAACATGATGTCCACTGTCGTACCCGCTGTCCCTGAAAGGGTTAATATAATCATAATAGCTTTATTGACTTTATTTTATTCCTATAACAAACCCTCAACAACCAAGCTATGTGATGTAATGCTTAAGAGACATTTGAAACAGTGAGTCCAGTCTATAGATAACACCGTGTTTCGATCACATGTGCGGCGTGTTACCATATAAGACAGCAATATGACTCACCCCTACTCACTGACCTACTATGTGGGAAGTCATGATTCATGCAAGCTGCATTTAAGCAGGCAGGGGCCTAAAATAATCTTGAATGTCGTCATATGAACACATGCACACACACACACACACACACACACACTGCTTGTTCAGTCATACTCCCCCACCCTCAGACACTGATAGGTTCGGCTGGTGTTGGTAACAAGTAGTGGGAGGCATTGAAAGTTGTCACAGCAAACAGGGGACTATTAAGATGACTGGATCTGTGCTGACACCTTTTTGAGGTAATGCACGTGTGTGCTTGCAGCTAGCTTGTTCCTGACTTGAATTGACTCTTGAAGGAATTTGTGGCAATGTCTCTTAGTCATGTCCTTTGTTTTGATTTGAAGATGGTTCTATGCTATCAGAAACATTGCACTGATTATATTTCAGTTACTGGTATGTCATGTCTTGGGCTCAAGCACGGTGACAGCTATTTTTTTAAAACCTGTCCAGTTTGCAGAGTTATTTTGTAATTACCTTTATAGGCCATATTAATCGTATTGATAGTACATCAAAGGCATTTCTTAAATGATTATTTTTGGTGTGAGCGAGATACTCAAACCTTATCAATAGGTAATCAGAACCAATAATGGACAACACAAAACATAAGGGAACTTGTGTTGGGTAGTTTTCTTGATTTGAGCAATGCTTCTTGGCTAAAGGTTTAACTGTTGAAAAGCCTGATTATTTCCCTTCTGAATGGTGCCACTTTTGTTAGGAAAATGCATTTATGGGACAGCATGCAGGTTGCATGCACTGCAACTTTAATATGTTATGTTTATGTTCAGCGATGAGTCCAGAATCTACATACAACGGATGGATCATGGACGTAGTGACCGCTATGCTAATCACCTCACATTTGAGTAATGTCTGTTGGTGTAGGGGAGCACAAATTTTGATAAATCGTCCAGCCTGACTTGATAGTCCCTCATTGGTGGAGTAACATTGTAAACATTTGAGAATGCAAATCTAGAAATGGAACGAAATACACAAACATGCTAATGTTAGCGACGCCTGTTGCGACCTCAACTCGAGATGCTACAGTTTTATTAGTACTGGATAGAGCACAGATGTTCGGGCGGCTGGATGGCTCAGTGACTTCGGACGCATGGGGCTGGGGATCAAATCCCGGTCAGTGCCGACAGGAGCATATAGTCGGGTCCCACGGCAAGATCACTGTGAGTGGTTTCCTGGCCACTGTCGTGGGCGGGTTGTATCAGGAAGGGCATCTGGCGTAAAAACTGTACCATACATATCATCCAAGTAACTTGTTTGTTTACGGCTGGCATTTTTCAATGCAGCGGCACATAATGAGCACTCTGGTGTCCGGTGTCTCATTATTATGCAACAATCGTACAGAAACAGCTTGTGAGCAGACGAGTTTGTATTGTTCGATTAAAATTTTTTTTTTTTTTAAAAAGCAGACGTGTTTGGTGAGAACGTAATATTGGACTGTTATTTTTGCATCGTGTATCAGCCTCTAATCATGGCACCAAAGAAAGCAAGTGGAAGTGGTGAACCTGGTGAAGAAAAGAGGAAAATAGGGCGCAAAACTATAGAATTTAAGAGAGATTTAATCGCAAAATATGAGTCAGGTGTGCGTGTGTCTGTGTTGGCGAAGGAGTTCGGGATGCCGAAATGCCCCGCCTACTGCCTGCTGACAGCTGGGAGAGGTGCACGCCCCACGACAGATAGAGAGAGATGTTCCTTCAATTTTTATGTTACTATGTTAATGTTAAAATTGGTCATCTCCCATTACATTTGTACAGTTTATGGTGTGAAATTGTAAAAATAAGTGGTTTAAAAAAGTTGTTTTCTTGACTTGGAACAGATTAAAACATTTTACATTGATTTCAATGGGAAAAATTGTTTCGGTTTCCGAACAGTCTTCTGGAACGGATTAAGTACGAAAACCGAGGTTTGACTGTATCATGTATTTGGAATTATTCCATTAAAAAAATTACAATACACTGTGACTGCTCAGGGCGGTCCGTTGGTCTAGTGGTTAGCGCGTCGACCTCACAGTGCAGAGATGCCGGGTTCAATTCCAGCACCGGCTTGCATGTTCTCCCCGGGCCTGCGTGGGTTTTCACCGGGTACTCCGGTTTCCTCCCACATTCCAAAAACATGCATAGCAGGCGGATTGAACATTCAAAAATTGTCCCTAGATGTGAGTGTGAGCGCGGATGGTTGCTCAACTCTGTGTGCCCTGCGATTGGCTGGCAACCAGTTCAGGGTGTCCCCCGCCTACTGCCCGGAGACGGCTGGGATAGGCTCCAGCACCCCCCGCAATCATTGTGAGGATAAAGCGGATGGGAAAATGGATGGATGGATGTGACTGCTCACCTGAGAAATGCATCCAGTAGTGCTGGTATATAAAATTATCAAATATAAACAGAAGCAAAAAAAGACTACATATTTTTGGCCAAATATAGATATCAGTCTAAAAGAGAGGCAAAAAAATTATGTGTCTGACTGAAATTAATTCTAAAAATCAAATCAAATAAAAGGATGAGCTCTACTGCAATGTAAATTTGAGGTTTATTGTGCAGGTCCTCAAAATTCAAAATCAAGGCTCCGGACTGTATTGTGAAATCAAATCACATTTGTAATATTGTAAGCATTCACTATACGATATCCATCCATTCCTGAAATGCTTATCGTCTCTATTAGCATTGTTTTGTCTTATTTAATTTCTCCTGACACCTATTAACTTGCCGGCAATTTTACAAATCAAACTTGGATAGACTCTGCTGTAACGCATTTTTGGCGAGAACTCTCTGAAGTGTACTAAGTCACCCAAGCACCCAAGCACGAATTGTGGTCTTTCACAATGTTATTAGGTTACCTCAGAAATGAGCATGACTTCTCCGGCTTTCCCTCCGTAATTATGACTCGTAATCCCTTTGTGAGAACGATACTTGTAAGAAGTGTACCTTATTCGACGCCAAGGAGTCGAGATGATGGTGGCTTTAAAACTCATTCAGTACCAGCCAATTCTAGACCAAGTCTGAAAAGACGTTTAAAAACGTCTTTGGGATGAATGAGTTAATTACTGAATTTAGAGCTGCAGCTTGTTTAGCAGGGCAGTCGTAGCCTGAGATTCTCTGTTTTGCTACTTGTGTTTGGATGTGTTTCAAAATGTAAAAAAACTGTTTTTGTACGGGAAATAATAAATGTATCTGTATTTGCTGTTAACCCTTTCACGCACCCTGTAACCTGCTAACGCGAGAAGCTGTCCATTGTTGTAACTGCTGTCCACGAAAGGGTTTCAATTACTTATTTCGAGAACTGATTGACTCAATGACTGTATGCAGATGGATATTTCTTTCCCCACAAAATAATTTGTTTTGCATATCCATTTGAAAGTACTTGTTTGAGGAAAAGGGTTGTCATTTGTCTCTCTGTATTGAGTGACGTCACACAGAGGGTCACGCAGAATCAAGAAAAATAGACGGATTGGCTAATTCTGATGAAACCTCTACCGTGGATAATTCCCTCTCAACTTTTTTCCTCCATTGTTGTATTATTCAGTACAATATTGAGATCTTGACAGTCGGTCTGCTTGGTTCTAAGCGTCATTTCCCTTCTGTTTTCAGATTGTGAGCGGAATGTCCGTGGATGAGAAGCCTGAAGCCCCCATGTATGTGTATGAGTCAACAGTTCATTGTACCAATATCCTCCTCTGCCTTAATGACCAGCGGAAGCAGGATATCCTGTGCGATGTGACTGTCCGAGTGGAGGGCAAGGAATTTCGTGGGCATCGGGCCGTGCTGGCGGCCTGCAGCGAGTATTTCCTCCAGGTGTTGGTGGGCCAGGCAGAGAATGGCTTCACGGTCAGCCTTCCTGAAGAGGTATGTCCAACAAACACATTATTTCGATTGATACGTTTGGCCTGGTAATCCTGAATAGTCAACCATATTTTAGACAATGCCGTCGGAAATATTTTCCTCGAGCAATAAAAGCGCAATACCAACCACGTTCTCTTCCAATAACTTAAATATTCCTGAGCGTTAAATATTCATCACATTTTTTGGGAGAATGAAACAAATGCATCACGTGAATACCGTATTGGCCCGAATATAAGACGATGTTTTTTGCATTGAAATAAGACTGAAAAAGTGGGGGTCGTCTTATATACGGGGTCTAGACATTATACCCATTCACGACACTAGATGGCGCCAGATACCATTGACGTGAATGCTGAACTTGACTCCTCAGGCCAAAGGCAACCCCTGTCACGAAGAAGAAAAAATTAAAATTGCGGTAGCACAAAGAAGAAAAATAAAAAATTGCGGTAAGAAAGAAAAGAGAAGCAAATAA
The DNA here is from genome assembly GCA_018466805.1 of Hippocampus abdominalis. Lineage (NCBI taxonomy): Eukaryota > Metazoa > Chordata > Actinopteri > Syngnathiformes > Syngnathidae > Hippocampus > Hippocampus abdominalis. The sequence goes on along the minus strand of CM031704.1, from coordinate 10,494,690 downwards.
TAGAAGACATAACAGAAAATGGAGAAACGTAGCGACAATCTGGAGAAAAGTGGGTCGAAGATCGGCCAGGTTAACCGGCAGCTGAGAAGAAGTTATGATGTCATTTACATTTCAAAAACCAGAAGCCATTCATTTACAAATGTGATTGCACTTTAGATCTGAATGAGGCATAATAACATGCTTTTTCTCTCAAATATATTATTAGAATCATTTGTTTCAGATGCACTGTAATTATTTTCTGTATAAAAATTAATTTGGTGTTCAAAAAGTATTTTTTCAAACTTGAGTCTTGTAAAAGAGGGCGTCGTCTTATAATCAGGGCCGTCTTATATTCGGGCCAATATGGTACATTTTTTACCTCTAGTTAAGTGAAAAATATCTATTGATGGAAATTAATCAAGCATTATTAAATTATCAGGACCACGCATTGCCCAGAAATATATTCACACCTCTCTTTTCTTCCTCATTGTTTTGTATTAAATTACAGTATAGTCAAACCTCGGTTTTCGTCCATAATCCGTTCCAGAAGGCTGTTCGAAAACCGAAATTGTTCGAAAACCGAAACCACGCTCTTTTTAAAATAAAAATGTTTACTGAACACGTCTGCTCACAATGGAAAGCAACAAGAGGAAGCGTCACTTCCTCATGTAAGGAAGGCGAGAGGAGTCAAATGATGCATTCAAGTGCGCTCAGTTTGTTCGAGAACTGTAATTTATTCGTCATCCGAGGCATAAAAAACTCAAAATTTTTGGTCGAAACCCGGATTGGTCGAGAACAGAGACGTTCGAAAACCGAGTTTTGACTGTTGAATATTATTGAACTTCAAATGCTGTGATTTCCAATTAGACCACTTGCAGATCTGCAATGCATGGTCCATTATGGATAAGGGACTCTATATGGTCCGAGGGTCGACTGGTTAGCACGTCGGCCTCGCAATGCGGAGGTGCATTCTGATTCTGGCTCTGGCATGTTCTCCCCGGGCCTGCGTGGGTTTTCTCCGGGGTACTCTGGTTTCCTTCCACATTCCAAAAACATGCTTGGCAAGTTAATGGAGCGCTCTAAATTGTCCCTAGGTGTGACTTTGAGCGCATGGTAATAAGTAATCCCAAATCTGCTCGGCAACAGCACAATGGAAGAGTTTCTATCGCGAGAGGCCTGGTACCAGAACCCAAGCTGTGTGTGGAGGTGAATCCAACCAGGTTGAGTTGGAGCTTCTCAAACTCACGCACCAGCAAGGGCTCATTCCCTTACGGAGAGGTGACATTCCACGTTTTTCGAGCCAGATAGCCTGGAATCAGAGCACCAAGATCCCGCCTTCTACCACCACCCGTCTCTCTTTGCACCCGTCTCTCTTTGCACCAGACCCCCTTGGCCCCTCCCACATGTAGTGAGCCCATAGGAAGGGCGACCCACGTTATTTTGGGCTATGCCCGGCGGGGCCCCTCGGTTGCACGAGGTGCTTGCCATGGAGCCCCACCACCTGGCTTGGCTCCAGAGGAGGTCCCCCGGTGACCCACATCCATTAATTGGAATCACCATGGGGATTTTAAGACGTGCATTGTTTGTGTTTGTGTTCTGGGTGTTATATGGAGTGTTGGAACTTCTTTTCTTGATTCGTTTGTTCATTTGAGTTGCTTTTGTTGTGTCATTTCCTTTTGTCCATTCCTCAACAATCAAACACATTTGGTTTGTTTAACCTATGTGCTAAGATTGCCTTAATATTAATTTGAAGGGATGCATGTTCTTTCCATGTATCTACTTCATAAATTAACCAAATTATATTTGCTTGGTCAGAAGCAGACTTGTAAAAAAAATTAGAGAGGTGAGTTCATGTCCTCCCAAAGTCTGGCTTGTACTAAACTGCACTGTGAGCGGATTACGAGACACTATCTGATTTAATCCACTGTGTGGGTTGCGGGGGGTTATCAAGTGGGATTTTACCGACAATAGTGGCGTGGAATAGTAACCCGTTTTACCTGTCTAGTGGCAGAGTAGAATAAGAAAACCTTTATTCGTCTCACAATGGAGAAATTCCCAATTTATGAATGAATGAATGTCATTGCACACTTGTTACAACGAGATTTTGCAGGAGCCTCCTTACAGCAGCAAAGATATGAAAGAACAAAAAGTATAGGAGCTGCTGTAAAGGCAGCCACTCTCACGGCGCCATCTTGAATTCATAATAACATAATAACATAGACATGTGATTATAGCTTGTAAGGGATTATAGTAGTCGTCAAGGTTGAGCACTTTTTGTATTTTAGCCAAAATGTATCTGAAAAACGTATCCTCAAATTTTGGGGATTTCTGACCACTATCATTGTAAGCATCGGTTCAATACATCTCTCTAATCATAATTTCATCCACCTTGAAAGGATTAACTGTGCATGTGTTTGTGTTCCTATTTCTTTGCCCCCCCCCCCAAAATCTGAAAGGATGACAGTTGTCAAAGACAATACAGCAGAATAGGGTTGGGCAATGTCGCCCGAACATTATCTGATGATGTAACAGTTTTGGGGGAAATATAGAAATTGTGTGTGTGTGTGTGTGTGTAGAGAGAGAGAGAGAGATGAAGGGGGGATACACTAAAACAATATTCGTACATTGTATATATTGCAATATTACATTGCATATACAGTGATCCCTTGCTCTCACGCGGTTCACTTTGCGCGGCTTCGCTGTTTCACAGATTTTTTTTAGTGCCGTTGTTTTAATGCTTTTAAACAGTGAATTGCGTTTTGCATCTTGATTGGCTAAGGCACTGACCGAAGTGAACAGTCCAACATCGTACTGACTATTTAAAATACTATTTTACAGTACAGTATTTCCAAAAACTATTATAGTTATTTGTTGAAAACGTTTGTTTTTTGTGCTTGAACCTGAAAACAGGTTTTGGTCTTTGGTTTCATTGTATACATAGTTCAGTATTGTATAATAACTGTAAAAACTACTTCACGGATTTCACCTATCATTGGTTCTTTTTGGAACGTAACCCCCACAATAAACGAGGGATCACTGTATTGCATAATAATGCAAAAAGAAAAGTACACTGTACACAAATGCACGGTCGAGTGTAATGCAAAAATGATGTTTTGGCCTATAATAATTCAGACAATACAACACAAAAACCACTGGCGGTCTTTTGTCAAGATAAGAATGTTGCTATATAAGTTAATGAAATATAATAGAAGTTAATAGATCAGTAATTGATTTTAACCAGGATATGAGTCATTAGACTGTTTTTAAAAAGTAGCGAAACAGTCAGGAAAATAAATTTTCAATCAATTACAAACACTCTGGCTCACTTTAAACATCCCTCATTCGGCTGCTGTTGCAGTTTTAGCAGTGGTGTTGTTGCATATGTCGAAGGGCACCCATAAAGATGTAAACCTGCAAACGGCAGCTGATGAGACTAACTGAAAATAGAGCCATTGGTATGCTGAGATCTTTTCCTTATTTAGCCTTCCTATTAATAAACGTGTTTGAATAAACTGCGGCAGGTTGGCCAATCCGTCTCATTCAAGCTATGATATCCCTCCGTATGTTTCCACACGTACGCTAGCTATTAGCATCATTCGACGATCGCTTCCCAGTTTAAGTTCATGGGTTCTGATTAAATATAATTCGAAAGGCAGGTGCAAGTGGCGCCCTCCTTTGACCTTGCTTAGCAGGCTTGTTTAGCGGTTTCTGGTTGAGTTTTTGGCCCGGTAGTCCAGTGGTTAGCACGTCGGCTTCACAGTGCAGAGGTACCGGGTTCGATCCCAGCTCCGGCCTCCCTGTGTGGAGTTTGCATGTTCTCCCCGGGCTTGCGTGGGTTTTCTCCGGGTGCTCCGGTTTCCTCCCACATTCCAAAAACATGCATGGCAGGCTGATTGGGCACTCTAAATTGTCCCTAGGTATGAGTGTGAGCGTGGATGGTTGTTCGTCTCTGTGTGCCCTGCGATTGGCTGGCAACCAATTCAGGGTGTCCCCCGCCTACTGCCCGAAGACTGCTGGGATAGGCTCCAGCACCCCCCGCGACCCTAGTGAGGATCAAGCGGTTCGGAAAATGGATGGATGGATGGTTGAGTTTTTGTAGCATGTCACAAAAACGCGAAGGCACATTGATCAGCTGGGCATCAGGCCGAGCAGATAAATTAATGTTATGGAGTTTATTGACCTAAAATAAGAGTTTACAAAATTAATTTTGTGTATCAAGCATTTTTCATTTCTTAGTAAACTTAATTTAAATTGTTTTGTTGATAAATGATCATGAAATACCAGTCATATATCTTAAGCATTTATCGCACTCAGCAGGGAAGGTTTACAAGTGTGCGCGCACATAGCACATATTTATTTGTCAGGGTTCATAAAAGGTTGCAAAGGTTTGCAAAGATGTTCCCAAACAAATAGTACTGATTGCAAACAGTTCTTTTTTTTCAAAAAAATGTCGCCATCAAATTTTGAATGTGTTCAAAATTTCTTTGCAGTTTTGAAAAACTATTTGCAACATTTTGCAACTGTTGGCACCCTTTTAGGAACCCCGACAATTAAACATTCACTACGTGCCCACAAACTCGTGATAACTCGGGCTTGAAAGGCCATATCTCATTCACCAACAATTTTAATGGTCCCCAACGTTTTTTTTCTTGTCGCAGAGAAATTTGGAACATTCACGTTTGAAATTTGATGGGGGGGGGCAATAAAAACTGCAAACATTAAAGCTGTTTGGGAATGTCTGGCGAACGTCTTTGCAACTGCTTTCTTCCGCCACGTGCGCACACACTTGCAAACCTTCGCCGCTCAGTGACATACGGGCTCAAGGGGTGCCTCCATTAAACGAAAAAAAACATTATTTTTTTTTATTCAGTGGATTTAAATCTGTAGAGCCACTCTGAATTGTATCCTACCTTTGTGTAGAATTGAGTGTACGTGTGGTTGTACCACTCATATTGTGGATGTTCATACGTAAAGTGAAAAGAAAGCCTCTACCCTCCCCCAAGGTGTCATACTGAAACTCCCACACCCCTACTTACGCTCTCTCTCTCTCACTCACACGCCATCCCCCACTCATGGCTATCAAGTCAGCAGCATCCTCCTAACAATAGCTGATATGCTTTGCTGTTGTTGAACTATGAGCTCACTGTAAACTAGCTCAGAGCAGAAATATGGGCATGGGTGAAAAGGAGCGCGGCACATGCTCATACTTACTTAACATTTCTAAATGCCAAAAATGTCATGGATTTCTGACCATATCAGTTAGAGTTGGCTATCTGCTGAATTTGAGCAAAGCAATAATCACAGTCAACTGTGAACCTCATGCTGATCTTTAAAACAGTGGTTACATAGTAAGAGGCTCTTAGACACCCTTTCTCTCGCGTGTTTCAACGAAGCACCAAAGCAGGCCAAGAATTCTGCCAGCTCAGGAGTATACCTAATTAACTGGCATTAGGTTTAAATGGAAAGGCTTCTCTCTATCATTCCCCACCACATGGCCACAACAGAGATTAGCTGGAGTCTTACAAACCATTAAGCTTTAGGCTCCAGACACTTGACCAGAGGACACTTGGTACCGCTACACAAGGCATTATCTGGTCTAATATACTATAGCCTAAAGCTAAACAATACATCTGTAAACAATACCGCAACAAAGTTTGTTCAATAAGGAGCATACCAGACATCCTTGGTATGCCCTTAATATTGGTAACTTTTATTCATTTGTAATTCTCTATAAATATTATCGACAGAAAAATATTGTATTAAGACATTAGACCAGGGGTGTCCAAACTTTTTCATCCATCCATACATCCATTTTCTGAACCGCTTTATCATCACAAGGGTCGCGGGGCGTGCTGGCCCTCCCTCGTGAACAATACCCCAACATACTTAAACACCTCCACTTGGGGTAAGATCACAATTTTTCCAACTGAGGCTTGTGAATTGGATGTGCACATCCCAACCACTTGAGAGTTGAAGAAGCCAACAGTACCACATCATCTGCAATAAGCAGAGATGCAACACTGAGGCCACGAAACCGGACCCACTCTACAACTTGGATGCCCTTAGAAAATTCTGCCCATAAAGGTTATGAACGGAATCGGTGACAAAGGGCAGCCTTATCCAAGCCTCACATCGGATGACCTGGCAATGCATTTGACATCGGTGGTATAGGGACCAAACAGGTTTGGAACACCATAGCACCCCCAACAGAACTCCCCAAGTTGTCTTCTCCAAGTGAGATGTAGACCGGTTGGGGCATTTGTAATCTGCCAAGGGTTTAATTGTTGAATAACTGTTGCTTTGAACCTGAGACTTGACTTGCTGACGGACCCTCCTCTCCAGCACCCCTGAACAGACCTTACTCGAGAGGCTGAGTAGTGTGATTCCTCTATAGTTGGAACACACTCTCCAGTCCCCCTTCTTAAAAAGAGGGACCACTACCCCGGTCTGCCAGTCTAGAGGCACTCTCCCCGATGACCACGTTGCAGAGGCATGTCAACTTCCAGAGCCTTAGAAACTCTGAGCGGATGGGGCTGCCACCGTCTATCTTTTTAACCACCTCTGTTACTTCACAACCCCAGACATTGGAGAGTCCACCCCTGTTTAAGAACAATGGCGCACTGCTTCCCCCTCTTGCAGGCTACCCTCTCGTCCACTACCGTGAACCCCAATGTCCAGCCACTGAGCTGGTGGGCAGTGAGTATGCCCACTCTTGCTCTGCGCCTCTCACCTACAGAGTACCAACCCCTCCAGACAATGTGTGCGGAGGAAAGTCCGACTATGTCAAGTTGGAACTTCTCTGCCTCGCACACCACATAGGGCTAGTAATTCCATGTCCCTAGAAATAGCCTCTGTCGCAGAGGATCAGACCGCTTTTATTCCCTGCTATTTTACAGGTCAGACAAGTTAGCTCATTTGGACACACAAAGCCCTCTACCACGGATTCATCCTGTAGCTCAAGAAAAAGGCAAAGTGTGCATTGCAGTTTGCCTACACCATTCACAATCGGCATTAGTGTAACTTGTTGCCATCATGACCCAAAACCGTACACCCATTTTAAATTTGAAAACAAAATAAATGGGGTGAGTGTGGAGTTTTCTTTTGTTTGTCGCCACCATTTCCACCATCACTGCGCTTCTCATCCCTGCTTGTACCGTTCGGAAACGAATAAAGCTGGTGAATATGCCGAGTCGACTACCAGATGATACTTAGATTTTTTTCTTCTTCTTGTAAATAATAATTTCACCTAATCGTGCTTTTCATACCTGAAAAGCTTTCTATAAGGTTTTATATAATCTATAAGGTTAATGTGGGTATTTTGGGGTTGTCAGAGTCCCTGTAACCCACTAGAAAATATCTGCCCCTGCGCTGAACAGCAGCCGAATCACATCTCTTTATCCAGAAACCAAAACAGGAGCAAGCTCTTGTAAGCTGACCATTTTTAAAGCAGTTACTTGGGAATCATTCATGTCATATGTTCACAATTTGGGCTTTGACACAGAGCAGGAAGCGGAGGAAACCATTTTGGCTTGTAAAAAAAATGAATTATCTTCATGACCACATTGTTATAAAGAGAAATGTTGTCATGAGTTTATTTGTAAATAATAAATGTTTTTGCATATTGTGAAGAGCTCCAAGTATATAAAACAAATTCATTAGTAGCAAATAGCACTTTTAGTATGTGCTGTGGTCTGTTTAAGAACAGATGGCAGGCTACAGGCTCTCACCACACCCAAGCACTCCAGACAATGACTCTCGTTCTAGTAATCATGACAATTTCCCTGCTATTTTACAGGTCACTGCGAGAGGATTCATCCCATTGTTGCAGTTTGCCTACACCGCAAAGCTGTTACTCAGCAAAGAAAACATTCAAGAGGTCATCCGCTGTGCCGAATTCCTGCGCATGCACAACCTAGAGGATTCATGCTTTCGTTTTCTGGAAGCTCAGCTGCGTAGCGAGGACAGCTTGCTGCACTGTCACAATGTGGCTGCTGAGGGCATCAACTCAGAGTATGAAAGCATGCAGTCAGAGGCCGAAATGCCCTCCTCCCCAAGGATACGACGTGCTGATGATCTTGCCGCCTTTCAGTGCCCCGATGAGGATCGGCTTGCAATGACTATACCGAGTAACTTCACAGACGGCCTACTGGACATTGATCGACGCAGAGGATCAGACCTGCCACGATGCCCTAAGTACAGGAAATACCAGTGGGCTTGCAACAAGCACAATAACGATTTCTCTTCAGACACCAGTACCTCAGGTTTTCCGAGCACAATAAAAGAGAGCAGGATTAGTGGGGGACTCCCGGATCAGGACAGGTTGCCTTTGGCGGAGATCAAAGTAGAACAACAAACAGAGGAAGAGGCCGTCGCATTGTGCCTCTCGGGGGATGAGCAGGACACTCGGGATAAGGAGAGTGGGCTCGCAATGGAGATGGATAATCCTGTGTCTTCAGAAATCATCAAGAGAACCAAGTCGCCATCCTGCGTCCGAGCCTTATTCAATAAAGGAGTGGACCGCTCCAATCCGCCCAATACACCACCGCAGCTATTTGCCAACAGGCTTGTCTGTCCCCAGGACAAAGTTAACTCTCAGGGAGATCACAAAAAAGACTTCAGAGCTTTTGCTGGGGAGTTAAGTTTGTCATTAATATCCCCAAAGAACAATGACAATTTCACTGCAGGTCTGTCCGTCAAGTCCACGTCCTGCGATGAAATCTGCAAACAGGAAGTTGAGCTTGATCGACGAAGTGTCATTTTTTCCTCAGGCGCCTGCAATCGTCTTGGAACCCCAGCACATTCCTACCCTGGTGGGAATTCTTTTGAAATTGAGCTTTCTGAGCACATACCAAAGGGAATGTGTCCTGGAGCCAGCCAGTCCCTTCCAACCTCCCAGGCCTATTCTCCCAGCACCACTTCCACCGAACCCCAACTGCTGTGTCGCCCACGGCCAAACACGAGCTGCCCGGTTCCAATCAAAGTTTGCCCGCGCTCACCGCCTTGCGAGACACGGACCAGGACATCCAGCTCCTGTTCGTCATACTCCTATGCAGAAGATGGCAGTGGTGGCTCGCCGTGCAGCCTGCCTCAGTTTGAGTTCTCTTCCTCACCATGCTCCAACATGGCCCGCTGCCTTAATGTCGACCAGCAAGAACACGGTGTCGGGGATGTTTTTAACCGGGGGCAACCCAAGATAAAATGTGAACAGTCATATGGCACCAATTCCAGCGATGAGTCAGGTTCATTTTCAGAGGGAGACAGCGAGTCCTGTACTGTACAAGAGCGTGGCCCTGAGGTGAGTGCAAATCTGCATATGCGGTCTTGAAGCCATCATTTACAATAGACAAGGCTGTCCAATATGTAACAATTCAATAATTATGGGTTATTTTTGATCCAACTGTTTTTATAATTTGTCTTATTAACCCCCATGCAGTAATTATCCCAAAATTGGACACTTTGGACGATTTTGGACTGTTGGACAAATGGACACCACAGACAAAACAGTGAAAAATAACTCCACGAAGCTGTAATTTTGCATAGAATGTATATCTATGTCTTGGCCAATTCCCACTGAACATTTTGAGGGGTTGAAAGTGAAAACAAATTAAAAGTGAAAAAAGTTGTTGCACATTGGAAGAGGGACAGTTTTGGGACAATCCTCCTTCAGGCAGCGGCTTAAAAATACTGCATGAGGGTTAATCAGTATATTAAATGCTTCTATAATTGGGGCATTGTTCTACTACTTTGAAAATGTTTTGGTCAATACACGAATACAGTATAGCATACTATGAGAGAAGCATTCACACAGCGCTGAAGTCACACAAGGTACTCTGAGTATGTTGGATAGAATACTACATCCCATCTTAAACCCTTGATTTACCTTTATAATACGCTTATGCTAATTCCCAGAGCAGCATAGTTCACTTATTAGGATTGGCCAGGTCCTCTAACACCATACAATATTCTCTCTCACAATTATGTTAAGTCACACATTATTTGACACCATTTTACAACGAACTGTTCAGATTCCTTTGGAATTAATATTCTGGAGTGCTTTTGTTGAAGTGATGTGTCCTTCATTTGTGGACCTGTTGTTGTGATCATCAAGTTAGCCTTAGTTATGTGGTAGTGCACCGGAAGTATTGTGAATCTCAGTTTCAAAGTACGTGTGTCACCCGTAAATGCTGTATTGGCTGTTTAAATGTTGCTGGCTTGAGGCATTGTGATAAATCTGCTTTGTAAAGTGTACCTTATTATCCGATGTTGTGTGATCTTGCCACTTGATCCGTGAATGTCTTCTTTTAGAAAAATCACACCCAAACAACTGTACAAACATGTGCATGGACAGATTTGGATTGAAGAGAAAAACACCTGTTCCTCTGGATTGGCAAACTAGGGTGTTGGTCTCCATTTTTAGGAAAGATTACTGGAGACTGGAACTCCAGGAGGATCACACACCTCAACCTCCCTGGTATGGTCTAGTCAGGGGTGCTGGTGAAGAGAGTTTGTCTGTAAGTCAAATCTCGGATTCAGGAGGAGCAGTGTGGTTTCTGCCCCGGCCGTGAAACAGTGGACTAGCTCTACACCCTCGGCAGGGCCCTCGAGGGTGCATGGGAATTCACCCAACCGGTCTAGATGTGTTTTGTGGACTTGGATAAGGCGTTTGGCTGTGTCCCTTGGAGAGTTGTGTGGGGGTTGCTTCAAGACTATGGGGGTATCGAACCTCTTGATACCGCGCTGTTTAGTCCCTCGATGACCGAGTCAGAGTTTGGTTTGCATTGCTGGCAAGAAGTTGGATTCATTACCAGGAAGGGTTGGACATGGCTGTGCTTAGTCACTGATTTTGTTCCAACCTTTATGGACAAAATTTCTATGTGCAGTCAAGGAGTTGTGGGAGTCTGGTTTGGTGGCCTAGTATTTCATCACTGCTTTTTGCGGATTATGTGGTACTGCTTACCTCCAAATCTGAGACCATGATCCTCATTTGGAAAAGGGTGGAGTGTCCTATCGAGGTTGGAAATGCTTCCGCAAGTGGAGGCAAGTGGATGCAAGTATCGTGTGAGGCAAGAATGGAACGTGACAGGCGGATCGGTGCAGCATCTGCAGTGATACGAACTTTGGTGTTGGTCCATCGTGGTGAAAAAAGAGCTGAGCCATAGGCTCTTAATTTAAAGGTCAGTCTCTATTCCTACACTCAACTATGGCCACAAGGTGTGGGTTGTGAGTAAAAGAACACAATTCCAATGTAAGCGGCCCAAATGATTGTCTATAGCAGGGTGTCCAAGCCCTCCTTTAGATCATCCAGAATGGGCTCAGAGTCAAACTGCTGCTCCTCCACATTGAGTGGAACCAGATGAGGTGGCTCAGGCATCTGATTAGGATGCCTCCTGCACACCTCCGTAGTGAGGTGTTCTGGGCAAGTCCCACCGGCAGGAGGCCCCGGAATAGACCCAGGACATGCTGGAGAACCTTTGTCTCCCGGCTGGCCTGGGAACGCCTTGGGATCCCTGGGAAGAGCTGGAACAAGTGGCTGGGGAGAGGGAAGTCTGGGCTTTCCAGCTGTGGGTCATTTTGGGGTACTGGCACGTTGGTGTACTGGCACATTGGATTTTTTTTTAAAATGGCCCGCTCGATAAACTGAAAAATATGGATTGTGTTTGCCAGGCCTAATGTGACATTTTGTGCATTTTTAAACCTTCAAAAACAACAGTGCGTAGCAACGGCAGGAGCGTTTCACAAAACATCACAAATACCTGTTTCAACATCACGAAAGTCTGAACACTCAAAGGATATCTGAATATCAAGGATCTCCGGTTCACCCTGGAGGAAAAATATGTCCGATAAGAATGGGTTGTCTCTTACCAGGTTCAGGATATTGCGCCAAGAGACTTTTTATGTCGGCTGTGGGCTAGTACATTTGCCTTCCAATTACAGAGGTCACTGCTCGGGCCTAATAACTAAACTAACGTGGCTGCAAAATGCTTGGAACACAAATGCACGGCGAGGCAATGAAATCGGACTGATTTTCATTTCACATGCGCACTTGCGCACCACTGATGTGCACCCCTGTTTATAGGTTTTCCCATACAACTCTTATGGCCTGTCAAAGTAGTTCGTCAAATGCAACCCAGGATGCCCCTAATAAACAGTTGTTGTTAGGTGGAGCCTCAACCATCACGATTGGGTGCTGTTGGAGAAAGAACCTGCGTTAGATTGGCTTACTGCAGCACCCGACCGATGAAGACTATCTAGGCCCTCTATTCTCTGGGGCCTCAGGCAGCCTGTGCAGGAGAAGTGGTAGTGGAGAGCATTTCTCACTTTTCCTCTCTGCCCTCTTCCGTCTTTGTTTGACTTTGTTCTTCATGAGCTGTGCAGACTCTGCCATCGGATATGAAAGGTAGAAGAGAGAGAGCGCTGCAGCTCCTCTCATCCCCTGCCAATTCCTCTTCCTCGTACTCTTTGTTATGTCTCTCTGAGGCTTGCTGTCTAAGCTACTGAGTCTAAGTCTGACGCGCACTAATGGAATTTTGCCATCTTGTGGTCAATTGGTGTCCTACTCCAAGTAATAAGCTTAATCGTGTTGTCTCTTGCAAGTGATTCCCAACCAGGGTGTCGATGGCACCCAAGTGTGCTGTGAGATCTCCTCAGGCATGCCGGGGGAAATTATTGTTTATTAAAGGCAAACATGTACAATCATCATTTGTTCATCAAGCTAGATGCTGGTAATTTCTAATGGCAGGTTGAATCATTAAATCAGCGGTGGGAAAACGACAGCCCTTGGGCCAGATTCAGCTCGTTGCTATTTATAATACAGCCTGCCACTTGTCCATGTCCAAATCATGAACAGAATTATGACATGCAGCGACGCATACTGCAGGATCGTTGTTGAGTAATTCCTGGTGTCCCAGCAAAGTGATGCATTAGGCGCATTGATGCATTGACTTGATTTTACAGGCACTGGGCCAATCCCTGCTACTTTGCTGTAACTATCCAGCTGTATTTTTTTTTTTTCAAAAGGCAGTTTCTCAAAAAGTGCATCGTAGATACAGCCAATATCCTGTGTCCTGAGAGCTCGCTGACAAAGATTTGGAGACCAACTTTAACAACAACAACAACAAAAAGCTCACTCATTTACATTATATTCCTTCACTCTGGATGAAAAGTAATGACCTAATGCAGTGGTTCGTTCTCAAATGGGGGTAAGCATACCCCTGGGGGGAAAGGTGAAATTTTTAAATACAGTATATTTAAAAAGTGGCATCCACTCAAAAGGGCTTGATCAGCGCAGTTGCCTACCTGCTATCCAAGAACGACAAAAATACTCAGTGAAGCAGAAGTCCGGAGTGGTCCACTAAAATATCTCACTCCGGCCTTTCTGTGTGGAGTTTGCATGCTCTCCCTGTACCCATATCCGGGTAACATTAGTTTCTGTCACATCTTTATTTAAAAATATTCTGACTTTTGACAACCACCTGTTTGTGAATTTTCCAGGTGAAGCTTCCTTTCCCTGTTGATCAAATCATAAATCTTCCACGGAATGACTTCCAAACCTTGGTGAAAATGCACAAACTGACCTCAGAGCAGCTTGAGTTCATCCATGATGTGAGGCGAAGGAGCAAGAATCGCATCGCTGCCCAACGCTGCCGCAAGAGAAAACTTGATTGCATTATGAATCTTGAGTGTGAGATCAGAAAACTGGTGAGTCCATCTATCTCTGCCTTTTGTCTTTGAAGATCTCCTCACTTCACCACACACCTCCCCACAGATTTAGAATGAAAGGTAAAGGCTGCACTTTGCCCCCGAGTTACTCTGTTTTCATGAGCAGCTTCCTTTCGGTCACTCCCCAGCTTTAGAAAGCGCACACACACACACACACACACACACACACACACACACAGTGCTTAATTGCACCGCACAAATAATATATCTACGTCACCTCTTGTCTGTACCATCTCAAGAGGGGGGAACAAAGTTTTCTAAATATTATTTGATAATCGGGCTATTAAACATTTCCTTCACCACGCAAGCGTAAATGCTGAGTTACACCCCTGCACAAAAATCCCAATCAGCATTTGATAGGTGGACAACAATATTCTGCTGGTTCATTTGCACCAACTGTTGAGCATTTGTGGTAGCAATCTACAGTAGTTTAGCCACTATTGGCTGACTTGCGCTCTTCCCCTCTGTCGTATGGTGTTCCACAGGGTTCAATTTTGAGGACCCTGTTGTTTTCCCTGAATTTGCTGCGCTTAGATTCCATCTGAAGAAAACACGGTATTTCCTTCCACTACTATGCAGATGACTATCAGATCTATTTCACGCCAAGGAAAAATGGATGTTCCCTTTAAGACCACTTTTGTCCTGTCGAGAGGAAATCAAAGCATGTCAAAAAAATTCTTAAATTTCAGCAAAAAAGAAAACAGATGTATCGGTGTTTGGTCCCAATGGCCTTTGTGCATCCCACCTGTGTGACCTATGCTCCCTAGCATCTTATCTAAAGTGAACAGTCTCAAATTTGGATTTTAAATTGGACTGGCAAATCAATGCTGTTGCTAAATTGAGCTTCTATCATCTTCGGCAATTGGCAAAAGAATCTTTCCTTTCTCAACAGCACTTAAAAACAGTAACGTATGCCTTTGTTCCATCTCGGCTAGATTCTGTAATGCAATTTATTTTGGAGTCATCCAGTCCTCCCTCAAGCCCTCCCCAGTTGTTCCAATCTGCTGCTGTCTGCCTTCTAACTATCTACACTGCACAAGTGAAGAGAGGCTCAGACAGGAAAATCACATTAGAAAACTAAAGCTAAAACTAAACAAGTTTAGCAAACTGGTAATCAGTACCGACCGACATGAGGAAGTGAAGAGATGCATGCAATTGAGAACTCAATGTGAATAAACTGGCACAAGAAAACTCGGAAATTAGACAATAGCCCGGCGACAGCCACTGCTTCCCGGGTGCTTCAAAGCCGAAAAACTGATTTGCCCATTTTGCCGGAATCTAAGCGCAGCAAATTCAGTGAAAAAAACAGGGGCCTCAAAATTGAACCCTGTGGAACACCATACGACAGAGGGGTGGAGCGCAAGTCAGCCAATTACTGGCTAAACTAATCTAGAGTGCTACAACGAATGCTCAACAGTTGGTGCAAATGAACCAGCAGAATATTGTTGTCCACCTATCAAATGCTGATTGGGGTTTTGTCTTTTTTTGGGGGGGCATATACAGGTGTGCGAAAAGGAGAAGCTGCTTACAGAAAGGAACCAACTGAAGGCTTGTATGGGAGAACTATGGGAGAACTTCTCCTGTCTGTCCCAGGAGGTGTGCAGGGATGTCCAGCTGAGCCCCGAACAGGTTCAGTCATTGCACCACTACTGCCCGGTCCTCCGACCCAGCATTTCCACTGCCAGCAATCACGCCGCCTACGATCCCAGGCCGTGTAACACACCCGACACCGCCAACATGGATCTGTCTGTCTGTTTGGACTCCGCCGCACCTGAAACAAACATTCCCGCTTCTCCTGGCCCTTTGGATATCAACTCGGTCGGAAACGGGGAAGACAAAGATATGGACAGCCAATACATTGGCTTGTACGCAGATTCAGGGCTGACCGTGGAAAAATACGGTCATCAGACAGTGACGGTTGATTTCTGCCAGGAAATGACGGAAAAATGTACAACTGGTGAGCAGCCACGCAAGGACGCGACTAATTAATGGTTTATAGATTTTTTTTTTTTTTTTTACAGGTTTAATGTTGTTTTTATTATTTAATTCTACTAAATTTGACAAACCCTCTTGAGAGGGTGGTTGTGATACCCAGCTTCTGCCAGCATTCGCTAAAAAAAAAAAAAAAACACAAAAAAAAGATTTGTATGTATTTATGTTTTTCATTATTTCCTTTTTTTTTGTGAACAGTCGACACTAACGTTGTCTTAATAGCAGAAATACTGTTCGCAAAGTATTCTCTTACGGAATGTGAGAGGTTCTCACTAAATCCTTACAACGGTGCTATCTACCGCCCTGGCAGCAGCTTTGAGAGTCAGGGTGGCTTCATGTTTTTGGTGTGTCACCCATAACACAAAGAGGAACCTCAGTGGACAAAAAAAACCAACAACTCTTTCTGTTTTTTGCAGTTTATCAGCGGCTTTTTGCCTTTGTTGGCATGTTTCCCACCCTTTCTTTCTGCAACTCTGGCTCCATCGGTCTTCTCTACCTCTCTCTGACTCTGTTCCATGTGCATCTTGTCTCGCTTTTTAGCTGTAAGTGAGCCTTTTCATCTACAGCGATTCAAAACTCAGGAAAACAAAAAAAAGCAACCGCAGAAAAAAAAACCCCAACCTCTGAATGTTCAACATAACTCATGCAAGATAAGGAGACGGATTTTGTACATGCGGATGTTCTCATACGATTGTAAAATGTCGATGCAAAAATGTCTTGTGATTTTTGTACAGGCTGTAAACTGATCACATTCCCTTGTTTGCCTTCTTAAGCTCTCAATGTAAAGTTTGGTTTTGTTTTTTGTTTTTTTTTGCTGGCAGAAACACGTTTTCTCTCTCTAACCAGCGCTACCCATTCATCGTTTGGACATTGATTCAGTGTTTGTTTGACAACATGTATATAGCGTGAGCATGATGACTGTCTCAAAGACGTTTTTTTTTTCCACCATGGATACAGAAAGCATCTTACTGCTGCGGGAAAATTTTGGACTTTTTTCGTTTCATATACAGTGGTATCTCTACTTACGAATATGAAATTTTCAAGTTACGAAACGTTTCAACAGGAAAATATTGCCTCTTGTTACGAAACGTAAAAATACAGAATGGGCTGCCACTCGCAGCTCAGAGTTTCCTGAACGCATCATACTTCTAGCTGCTCTGCCATTGGCTACTACCGAGCATCATCCTGGCATCTCATTGGCTAAAAGGGACTTCCACCGTATGTGTTTATGCGTGTAGATAGAGATACATATGTCTATACAGCGTCCTCGTTGTTCGGCCCTCGGGCCAAGAGGCGTTCCGATAGTTTTAACTAAATGTGAATCACCCAGAAAAAGTGTTCACCAGTCAGGCGATCGCTCACTATGCTGATGTTTGCCTTGGACATTTCCGAAGGGTTGTTAAAAGCCGACAAAAGCAAACGTCCTTGGATCAGTTCTTTACAAAACGCCAGGCAAGGCCCACTTCTGAGACAGAACAGAGGGCAAAAAAAAAAAAAAGAGATTTAAAAAAAAAAATGTAATTCTTGTTTTTACATTATGCACAACTCTCATTTATTGTGCAATAATCTAATTGTAACATGTGTTACATATTTTGATGCATTTTTATGCTATAGAAAACATTTATGTCTGAATTTTGAGGGGGCTTGGAACGGATTAGGGCTTTTACATGGAAAATGCGTCTCTACAAAAAAAAAAAAATTAGTTCTGAAATTTCTTCCAGAACCAATTCATTTCGTTAGTAGAGGTACCACTGTAGTTGAATACCCCCCCCCCCCCACACACACACATGCTCTTAATTCTCAGGAAATCTGTTTAACAGACTCGCATATGGATGGATAGACGCAATTCGTGGCACAAACGCATCCAAAATTGAAGCTTCACGTGTCCCCACACACACATACACACACACGTTGCTTCAATGAAGATGGTTTCAATTTGCGTCAAGTCAGCTCTTCCCTTTTACCTCTGTAGTTCTAGTGAATGAGTTTTTGAGGAAAGCTGTTTTTGTATTTTCAACGGATCTCGTCAAACAGTATTTGAAGAAACCATCTGCATATACTGCGGTTGGTGTGATTCATCAGATTTTTATTTTTTTTTAGTACTTCACATTATTCTCAAATGTATGAAGGAGGTATCAGGGCCACACAATCAATACAAAATGAATAAAGTTGTACGTTGACGAGAACAACCTTGTAAGTATAACAAGATAAAAGCTGTATTTTTTATCAGATCTAACTTACAGTATTATCAGCATAACATAAGCGTGGTGAAGTCGATGACTGTTGAAGATCTCGGTCAAGTTTGACGTTTTAACTTTCACGAACAATAAAATTGTTTT
The DNA here is from genome assembly GCA_018466805.1 of Hippocampus abdominalis. NCBI lineage: Eukaryota > Metazoa > Chordata > Actinopteri > Syngnathiformes > Syngnathidae > Hippocampus > Hippocampus abdominalis. Next base: position 10,476,661 of record CM031704.1, on the reverse strand, counting down.
TGTGTTCATTTAGTTTCCTCGTTTAACTCCGGTCATTCAGCGGAAAGCTGATGTCATCAGATTGCAGGTTGCGTGAAAAGGTTAACGGTGATACATATATTTTTTGCGGGTTGCTTTGGAAGAGCGACATGGACAGAGATGGATTTTTTGGGGGGATTGTTTGATCCTCAGACTTTAATTAATTACTTAAGTCTCTAAAATTCATGACCCCCCCCCCCTCAAAGAAATATTCTATTATTCTGACCATATTGAGATTCAATATACGTCTGCGTGGCCCTAATGCTTGTTCATATGAATGAAATAAACATCCACTGACTAAAAAAAACACTCAAAGGCATGTTCACACTTCACATATGGTCTTTTTGTCAAGTTTCAGATGATACCCATAAAAAGATGGGGGTGGGGGGGGCACTTAAATACACACCTTAAAACTACCTGTCAAACCTCTTCATGTCACCTCATACCGTCATTCCCAGGATTTATTTTTTTTTTTTTTCAGGAATTAAATGAATGTGTTGTCAAAAGAAAAAAAAAGCATTTATTGTGCAAATATTTGAGCATCATATTTTGATATGCGTGCATTCTGACTCTTCCTTGAAGCCTACTTAGCGGGTCTAGCATGTCTGCCTCCAAAGTTTTCTTTGGAGCAGCTTGTCTTTAAAATGACTCGAGAACAATTATTTGATTTTTTTCTAAAAGAAAATGTCAGGAATTAAAATGGCCACTTCACAATTTCATCCACATAAAGTATTCACGGTTGTACTAGCATAGAAATTTAGGGGAAAAATATATACATTGAAACTCCTCTACAATGAAATCTACATGGGTGAAAATACCCCCTAGTGTGAAAAAATCTTCATGCATTAACACCATGCCCACTCTCCTGTTTCAAATTTGCTACAGTGAAAAACCCCCTGTTGTGAAAAATGTCTTGCTGCAAACATGATTTTGTTGTAGAGGAGTTTCACTGTATTATCTTTGTATGAATCTGAAGCTATATATAGATTCATCGTAAAAAAAATCACAGCTGGGAAGCGTGTATCATGCAAATGTACAGACGCTTGTTTCGTCTAGATTTCAGCTAACACAAGACACGGATGGATACTGTGATTCGAAACGCACAACGTGGACACCTCTCACCTCCATAGTTGCGGTCTTGTCCTGTTTGCTTCAAGTGATCGGTTCATTTCCCTCTGTTTGGGGCTTCGGATTTTCCAAGTCTCATTCATTCCATTTCCACCTGCCATTGTGCCTGCCAGCGTTACTGGTGAGGACGTGACAGCTAAAATCAATCAACACAAATTTTGTTTTTTTGTTCAAATGAGTGGGAACGCTTAAAATTATTACAAAATCTCAGCGTTATTTATTCCACATGACAATTTGACATTTTGGTACAGATTTTAGCAATGATCATGGGAGTTGACGCACTTGATTTGCTTTGGCGGGGCCATATAAAATGATGTGGCGGGCCGGACCTGGCCCTCGGGCCTTGGGTTTGACACCTATGCCGTCGGGTTCTTTGGTCAGGGCTTGGTTGACCATTCAATTTCTTCCACACCGAGATGACTTATTGCCTTTAGGGCCTTTCCGTCTTGCTTCCGAGGCATCCAGAAACAGAAAATGGCTGTCAGGAAATTGTTCCAACAAAGCTGAAAGTACAAAATCGTTCAAACGACTCCTTAACTCTCTCAATAATTTTGTCAATAGGATGCATTCTGCTCATGTGTGTTCATTTCATATAAAATAAGCGTGAAATGACTTCATAAAATTATTGATAAAACTGTAATGTGTTGGGAAGTAAAAGCAAGCTCAAGTACACTCTCTCTCAACCTTTGCCCCAAAATGGCGTCTGTATGAAATGTCATTGCTGATCAAAATTTGTTGTCGTTTTTTTTTTTAATCACGTTTATTTTTTTTTAATCACCAATGAAAACCATTACAAATATTTTCCAGATTTTGGTTTTAAGATTGACTTCGCTTTCCAGATTTCGACTCTTAACTGTCTGTATTTCAAGCATTTTAGGAAACCAGCTGAGAAACATTTCCGAAGTCCTCTCATCCGTTTATTTCCGAATTCTCAAAGCCAAACTGTCAAGCATACGCCTCCACACACAGACAGCGTTTTTCATCTGATTAGTTCACACACTGAATATGCTGTGGCCCCGCCTACTTCTGATTCTGCCAGGCATCGGCGGGTGTTGCGCGGTTTCCCGTAAAGATGCACTGTTTTTGCTCTTAACGACGTGACTGTCTGACTTTTGATTTCTACGAACTGGAAAAGTCTCGTTTACGAGTAAAGGTGCGAAGACTTTGAGAGTTGGCCTTTGAGCATCTTCACATACGACAAAATTGATGATTGTGATAATTGACTTGGAGGTGAATGGCAATCATTACGTTATTTTTTTTTTGTCGTCCGTATCGTAAAGAAGAGTAATCCGATAGCACTTCACGATGACAAAGAATTGTCTTTTTTTTTTTTTTTAACGATATTAGCGTTCAGGGTTTTGGGATCTGTTTCCTCAAATTTGTTTTTGATATATATTTAAAAAAAATTGTGGTCGCACTGGTGTCTAACACAGAAGTTGTCCCCCAAAAAAGCTTTTTTCTTTTTTTTGCCAAGTTCCATTTTTTTTATGTCCTCGGTACATGGGCAAATATATAGTACATATTGGCATTTTTCGTGGCTTTTCCACTCCAAAGGTGAAATGGGAAAAAAACCAAAATCAACCTTATTATAGTTTTTTTTTTTTTTTTACAGATGCCTCAAATTTATCCCCCCAAAAAAGAAAAATTGTGGTTGAATGGATAGGCTGTGAATATCAAGTATACAAATGTTTACATGAATAGTTGTCGACTATGACAACCGATTTTTTTGCCATGTAAAATTTTGCATGATTAGATTTGAGATTTTTTTCAATTTTATGATGTGAAGAGACAAACAATGGGTTTTCTTACCTTCTATTTATGGGATGGGTCAGCGCGGTTCAATCGGTGGCTTCCTCCCGAACAGTATGCATGCCTTAGAACTTGTAAAGGCCAAAGTTCACATCCACGTGAACTGAGTGTATGCAGGGGCCGTGGCCCCAACCCAAGTCACCAGTGCAACTTTTTCACACTGATCTACCTGTGAAATGACTCATACCTCTCATAACTGGTCAATGACTATATCAACAAACCGCATCAGGTGTTTTTTCTACGTTTTTCTTTTTTTTACTCAGATTTTTTGGACTATTGTTCACTAGCAAGTTTTTTTGGTGCATCGTTTCATGTAATAACTTGTAGTTGAAATGGTTTTCATTTGGATAGTTTGTCCACTTGTCTATTTAAAAAAAAAAATGCTGTAATGTGCTTACTCTCGACAAGTATCGAATATTTTTGATGCTCAATTCGGTCATAATTTGACATACTGTAAATATATGGTGAAAACCTCTCCAATTCATTTTAATTGGCAGTGTCATATAATTACAGTACTGTACCTTTTTGTCTGTATGCCATTTCGCTTGATGAAATAAACATGCGTATCACTGCTGTTTTTACAAATCTTAACACACGTGTCTGTCATTAACTCAAGTTTTCAATCAAGGCATTTGTTGAAAAAAGCACCATAAGCAGGAATAAAGAATTGAATCCATTATGGTCTTTTTGCTCTCTCTCTCTATAAATATATATAGATAAGATATCCATCCATTTTCTGATCTGCTTTATCCCCAAAAGAGTCGTGGGGCATCCGTATTTTCCATAGGAGGACATTCCCACTGGGTGGACCAAGTGCACCTCTCGGCATGGAAACTCCCATGAGGTGACACTGGAATTAAAATTTTAAAATTAAAATGAAATGACACCCTGATGAGTTTAATTTGATTTTTTTAAATAACAAACAAACAAAAAAATCAAATGAAACATGAATTTATAAAAACCTTACGGGCGTCCGTCCCGGAACTACGCCCATTTTGGGGAAGGAAGACGAGAATGTTTTTTTTTTTTTTAAAGGATGGATTAAGGAAGGACGGAAATGGGTTTCCGTCTGCCCTTTAAACGTCCTTAACCTGATTAAGAATGTGGTGTCGGGAGGTAAAATAACAAGGCCACAGTGTAGCTGTAGCTCTATTTTCTTAACAGGCTCGTAGTTCGTCTCAACAGTATTTTTTAGCAACACTGCCATCTAGTGTACAGTCACAGAACATAAAAACGGCGGACAACCATTTCACTGACGATCAACGGTGAGGAAAGTTGTATGTTCCTCGGTACCCGCCCACCATGCTGATGGCTAGGATGTCTAAAAGCAAAGGTTTATCATTATTTTATGTTGTCATAGTAAAGTTTTCATCATTTTATGTTGTCATAGTAACTATTATAATAATAATAATAATACATTTTATTTATCAGTGCCTTTCACAGCACTCAAGGACACTTTACAACCAAGAGCAACAATAAAACCACAGATAAAATTATAATAAAAGAAGAGACAGATTTGCGAACCAGTAATGTTTACTTGCTTATCACAAAGACATTAAAAATATAAAGGAACAGTGATGCCATTTTTGTCTGATTGATGGACAGTCTGATCGGAGGTTGATGTGAGCATTAAGTAAAGATAAACCACATAAATTTGGGTAAGTCCGATTGCAGTTTTGGCACATAAGGCGACGTTTAGATTCATATGTCACAGGTTTAGACTGTCATGTCGCATCACTGGACAGCAAGTGAGAAAGGACATATTACCCTTCGGGTCATGAAAAACTGCTTAACTGCTCATCTGTCATGTCTTGTGTTGTGTTCCAACTCCATGGTATCCCGATGGACATTCTGTCAGATTGGGGGCCTCAATTTGGGTCTCAAGTGTAGAAAATGTTTTGCAGATCCACAGCCAGCCTCCCGATAAGACCCGCAATCCCAGCTTCTATGGGTTGAATACGCCCACAACGCCCTTGTATCGTCCTCCACAGGTTGGTCACCGTTCAAGTTTCTGAAGAAAACCAAGTGGACATTCCATACATACAACTCCAGCTGAAGGGGCCCCATCGTGTCTGGAGAGAGACCTGGACAGCATTGTCACACACCACAGAACGAAATCAACAAAACTGCTCGCCGATGACATCCTGCACACGATTACCGTCCTGGGCGTAAGGTGCGGGTCTCCATGCGGGATCTGCATCTGGCGAGCAGCTCACGCAAGTTAGGGCCTAGATTTATCGGGCTGTTTGAGGTGGAAGCAATTGTGAAATTGGTTGATGTCAAACTCCGCCTCCCACCGACTCTCAAGGTCGCTGCGCAAGCCCGTGGAGTTCAGTTTCCTGTGTGTCAATATATGCTTCAAACTATTGGAGAACTACTGGGTGTCCACCCTCGGTTGCACAACTGGAACTGTAGGAAGTGGGAATGGTGTGGTGTCCTATGTGGAGATTAAACTGTTGTGGAAATTTTGTGTTCTGCGTGTCGACGTATTTAAGCAACAAGTAACATTAGCCAACCATGCTGTATGGTGTTTATGAGAAGGGAAACACAAAAGATTTGGGAGGTGGGGACTTTGACAACAGCACTTGACAAAAATAAAATCTTTATTCAAAAAAGAAAAAAATTAGCTGTGTCAAACGGAATTCTTTAACCAAACACAGCAATGGCTCAGCAGACTCTGGAGCAATGCTGTGACAGACCTCACTTCTCAAAAAATTAAAATAAATAAAAATACACAACACTTATCATTTGTAGTCATATGATCTGATCACTACTTGGACCGTATTTTAACATTTCCAAATATGAACACATGGGTCAAAAATCTCACTCTGAAGCACTCACGGGCAAATATGCATGAGATTTGCTGTCATCAAATTAAGTTGACAAAAGTCTGCATTTCTGCAAAAATCATGATGAGATCACTTTTTAGGACCCTGCTTTGAAAAACGTTGACTCATCCAAAGCAACATTTACCACAGTGGACATCACACAACAGATACTTCCCAAACACAGAAAAAAAATGTCACTTTTAATTGTTTATTTTCATTTATACTTACGGCAACTTAAATTAATTCTCTCCCTCTATGTATAATATTATATATGCCAATACTCGTGCCCATATTCTAATTACCTTGCTGCTTTACAAACCTCGCTGGCAGCGCACCTATAGCATCTTCACTCTGACTTTAACAGAGTATAGATTTCCTGGCAGTCCAGTTCACAGACTTTTTTCGGGTTTTGATCAGACTAGTTCGAAACATCTTACTGTCTGCTGCACCGCCGCCTCAGTCTTTAGCATCTCCCACCCCGTCGGCATTAATGGCAAACATGGCTTCCGCCTCTGGCAGGCAAGGGGAGTCGTAGATTTTACAGATTCTCGTTTCTCCTCGGCCTTTTCTCAGATACAGTCTGCAAGGAAAATACATTTGGAGCTTGGAGGAGAATCTTTCAAGTTTCCTAAAAGCTTGTCTTTTTCAAGTCATAAGCAGCCACACACAGTGGTACCTCTACTTACAAACGTCTCTTCATAAGAAATTTTCAAGTTACGAAACCTTTCAACAGGAAAATATTGCCTCTTGTTTTGAAAGAAATTGAAAGATACGAAAGGTCCAGCTGCGACTTGGAGTGCCAACTTTCCTGAACGCAACATACTTATAGTTGCTCTGCCATTGGCTATTACCGAGCATCTTCCTGCATCCCATTGGCTAAGAGTGTGTGTCTATGTGTGTAGATAGGAATGTGTCTATGCAGCGTCCTTGTCATTCGCCCCTCGTGCCAAGAGGCGTTCCGAAAGTTTTATGTAAATGTGAATCACCCAGAAAAAGTGTTCACCAGTCGGGCAATCGCTTGTGATGATGATGTTTGCCTTGGACATTTTTGAAGTATTGTTAAAAGCCGACATAAGCAGACGTCCTTGGATCAGTTCTTTACAAAATGCCAGGCAAAAACCACTTCTGAGAGAGAACATGGACTAAAAAGGGCACAAAAAAACCCCCAATGAGGACACAGTTAAAAGTATCTATCATTTTTATTCTTTATGCTTTGTTTTTTACATTATGCACAACTCTCATTTATTGTGCAATAATCTAATTGTAACATGTATTTGTTACATATTTCGATGCATTTTTATGCTTTAGAAAACATTTGTCTGAATTTTGGGGGGCGCTTGGAACGGATTAGGGCATTTACATGGAAAACACGTCTCTACTTACAAAACAAATTGCTGAATGTTCTATCGGAGATTTATTTGTTTATTCCTATTCTTCTTAGGCCTTTGAAGTCATTTTCTGGCAGTAAAATAATAATAATAATAAGTAAAGGTAATTTGTTATTTTAATTAGAAGTGTGTAGAATCATCTTTATCTTTCGTTTTTACATGTAGCTTTAGCGCTTCAAACTGTTAGCGAACGATTATACAGTATAAGAGCAGCTGCTTGCTAGTGCAATACGCAGGAATTCATACAGTAGTTTGCTGCTCCAAACTTTTCCTCGACGTTTCTGCCTTCTTTGGACTTGGCTTGCATGACAATTGGCAAATCACAACCTTGAGTTTTAAGCCCGTATCTCACTGGATGGCAAACGTTTGTGATTGTTTGCGCACATATCTCATGTTGGTTTTTCGTCAGGCTGTTTGCAACCTGCAACTGTTGGCAACAATCGCTATGTGTGCAAGCAGTTCCAAGTCAGTGAGATATGGGCTTTAGCTTAAAAAAAAATTACATAAAAGTGCTCTGTATAATTTTTACAAGCGCATGGATAGGTTACCACACTTGATACAAGACAAAAAAGTCCATCATTGCCCGCGAGGGAAATGATGGACTGTGGCAACCCACCAATCGCAAAAGCCCAGAAATATATGACGGCCATTATAATATCATAGACAGTGAAACTCCTCTACAACGAAATCATGTTTGCAGCAAGACATTTTTCACAACAGGGGGTATGTTCACCCATGTAGATTTCGTTGTAGAGGAGTTTCACTGTACCGTATATTACCTGAAAAAAACCAAACTATTGTTATTTATTTAGTAACAGTCCTAAAGTCTTGAATAAGGTTGTTTTCCATGAAAAATGGGTGCTGGATGCCAAATAAATTAATAAAAAACATTAGTAATATGAGTAATTAAGTTTAGTATCAATGATGGATTCAGTTATGAGAGAATTGTCGCTGCATGCACATGTATACATCAGGTGCAATTTTTTCCGAAATGAAATCTGTAAGCCATTTACTTGTAAGGGGATTGTTGAAAGGACGAGTTTAAAATAACAAAAAACAGTTTTAGGATTATAATTTGTGGTATAATTACAGTTCAAACGAATAATAATCATGACCATTCCAAACCATGGCAAGTGTAACTGAACAGCAGTACGTGCAAAGAATGACTCAAGATGAAATGAACACTGTCACCTACCGCGTAGTGGACGCATGAGCCAAAATGTTGCCGCCAATTGGTTTCTTTGGATCAGCAGAGAACATGGCAGCCCCATCGACCTGTGCAACCACCTGGTTGGTTATTACCACTGCCACGCCAAACTGTTGTGGGCACAGGTTGAGAAAAAGATAACTACGGGAATACATCATGATTTTATTTTGATAATATAGTTTTTTATATTTATATTATTATATATTATATTCATATATATATATATTATATTTATAGTTCTTTAAGTGTGGCAGGGATGGGTAATTGACAGCCCGATCAACCCCAAAAACCCGATCGCATAAAGCCCAATACAGCCTAGCTCGCATTTGAAAGAAATTGGAATTGCACTATTCCCACTGCATAAAAAAAAATAATATGATGTGTTGCATGTGGGCAAAAACATCAGAATTGAGCTGCAATGTGAACATAGCCCAAAACTGTATCTAAAAAAAAAAATGAGGAGAGGAAAATATAACATTTTCAAGGCACCGTAAACAAAGGCTATCAACAACCACCCACCATACCTCGTCAGCCAGCCTGAGCAGCATGCGTAGAAAGCGTCCCAAGTGCGTTTGTCTGGCTGACAGTTCACCTCGGCCTGAGTAGTCTGTTCGATACAGAGCTGTGGCACTGTCGACTATTAACAGAGCATACCTGTGAACACACACGCACGTATGCGACCAGATAAATACAAGACCTCACATTCCATATACTGTACAATGCAAGGACCACCAAAAGGCCAATGTTTGTCAATAAGTCAAATAAGTGTATGCTCATATTTATGCACTACTTATTGAAATAAAAATAAAGAGTACACACGTACGTTTTGTGTGTGCGTGTGTGTGTGTGTTTACATCTGGGATAAAATTTGCTACAGTGAAAAGTCCCCTGTTGTGAAAAACTTGCTGCAAACATGATTTTGTTGTAGAGGAGTTTTACTGTACCAAATACCGAATTTTCGCCAGGCTGGATGAGTGTGTAAAGTTTGGTGAGTTTTCGTGAATGATCTTTTGCCTGAAATATGCAATTCATTGTGCCAAAAAAGTAACAGTGGTAAAAATAAGTTCTACAGAAACAATAAAAACTTTGTAGCGGTCATTGCTCAGGTGCGAATAAAAGGTCCAAAATCTATTTTGAACAATGACTTGAAATGTTGTCCAGAGGGCAAAAAAAAAAAAAAAAAAAAGAAGTCAAAGGAAAACAAAAATTTAAATCACAATTGTTTTAAATCCAAACAGACCTGGATTCAGCCATCATGGCAGATGCCTGATACAGCAGCTGAGTCTGATGATCCGTGTTAAAAGCTCGAGCGTAGGCCACATTGTCTAGAACATCACTGCCCACCAGCCCATATCTAGTGACACAAAAAAACATAACTTGGCAAATGCATCCTTTTGATTTGATGATTTTTTTTTTTTTTACATATTCGGTTGTGAATTATTCAATTTTTTGCAGAGTTCTTGCTCCATGGCTTGCTTCGCCATCGATTTCAAGTCATGAAAACAAAGGGAACACATACCGTATTTTCCGCCCTCGTAAGGTGCTTCAGAGTACAGCGGTACCTCTACTTACAACTCTTTATATGAAATTTTCAAGTTACGAAATGCCTCAACAGGAAAATATTGCCCCTTGTTCTATGAAGGGTAAAAATACAGTCTGGCCTGCTATTCGCAGCTCTGAGTTTCCTGAACGTAACATACTTATAGCTGCTCTGCCACTGGCTATTACCGAGCATCTTCCTGGCATCCCGTTGGCTAAGAGGGACCACCAGTCGGGCGATCGCTCACTATGCTGATGTTTGCCATGGACATTTTCGACGGTTTGTTAAAAGCCGACAAAAGCAAATGTCCTTGGATCAGTCCTTTACAAAATGCCAGGCAAAAACCACTTCTGAGAGAGAACATCAACTAAAGAGGGCAAAAAACGATGAGGACGCAATTAAGATAAATTACCATCGTTTTTATTCTTTACTCTTTTCTTTGTTTTTTACATTATACACAACTTTAATTTATTGTGCAATAATCTAATTGTAACATGTATTTGTTATATATTTTCATGCATTTGTATGTTTTAGAAAACATTTGTCTGAATTTTGAGGGGGCTTGGAACGGATTAGGGCATTTACATGGAAAACGCGTCTCCACTTACAAAATTTTCGAGTGAAGAAATTTCTTCCAGAACCAATTAATTTCGTAAGTCGAGGTACCAATTAGACTGAAAATGTCCCCAGTGTGGGACAAATAAAGGTTATCTTATCTTACCACTCGTTGTATAAGGTGCACTTTCAATGAATGGCCTATATTAAAACTGTCATTGCCGTTGGCTTGACTTTGTCTTCATGACAGTCAGAATAAATAAATGGTTACCCATGGTAGAAAAAAATTCAGAGTATTATTTATCAACTCAAGTCAAATTTATTTACATAGCCCTTAATCACAAAAAAAGTCTCAAAGGGCATCACATGTCCACAGTTAACAAAAAACGGCATCCTCTGATTATTTAATTACTGATTTCCCTTTAAATAAACACACTCAAATGCCTGAAGGGCTTGTTTCACCCCTAATTGCCACTGTGGAAAACATTTCCCAACTCACCTTTCGGCGACAGCCAAGAGCCTCTCTGGTCTGAAGGTTCCCTCTGTGTCGATGTACATGGCTTTCCCTTCTCCACCCCCTTGATCCATGGGCAGCTGTGGGATGGACAAAGGAAACTACATTTTGTAAATGTTTCATTGACCTGTTACGAGATTGCTTTATTTTCATTTATTTTGAGATGTTGAGGGCCCGCGCGGCAAGCACTTATTGCTCCGGAAATGAGTGAAACACATTTTTGGGGCTGCCCTTTAGAAAAGATTCAGTTCAGAAACCTAATGGACAAAATTTCGAGGCGTAACATGGCGTTGAGGGGGTACGGTTTGGTAGACTCAGTATTTCATCTCTCGTGTGTGCAATGACCTTACTATGGAGTCAGCCAATCCTCCATTAAGCGTCTCCAGTTGGTCCAGAATGCCGCTCTAGCATCCCTTCACTGGCTCCATATACATTTTAGAGTTCTTTTTAGGATCCTCTTATTTGTTTTCAAATCTTTAAATGGTTTCGCCCCAGCTTACCTCTCTGAGCTCCTCCGCACCTGCCCGTTGCCCCGGGTCTGCGGACCAGACACTATTTGAGATACCAAGAACTAAGCGGAGGCTCAGAAGGTATCGAGACTCTTCCGTTGCTAGTCCCCCTCTTTGGAATGACCTCCCACTGAACGTTCGGTAAGCCCTCTCACTGCCCATCTTGAAAACTCATCTTAAAACTCATTTTTATTCTTTGGCTTTTGGCTCAGCATGAGACTTGATTTTTCGTTCTACAGTTTTTGTGCTTTCTCCCGTCTTTGTTATTCTTTTATTGTTTGGATTATTTTTGCTTCCGTGTACAGCACTTTGTATGCAGCGGTGGATGTGCTCTATAACTACATTTGAGTTGAGTAAATTCAAATCTTGGTAGCAGTTTTACCACTGCAAAACCCCATTTTAGACATCTCAAAATCAGCATAACAAATGTACAAGTGGTTAGCACATCTGCCTCACAGGTCTGAGATTCTGGATTTGAATTTTTGTGTTCCAGTGCGAGGTTTGCATGGTCTGACGATTCTTGTGTGGGTGTGAATGCTTGTTTGTCTTATTTGTGCCCTGCGATTACGCTGGCAAGTAGCCCAAAGTTAACGGGGATGGGCTCAGCTCACCCATGACCACTGTAAGGTTAAGCGGAGGGATGGACTCAAATCAAGTTGTACATAATGTACACATGAACAATGGATATTAAAGCACTTGAGTTGAAGTCTCACAGCAAATGATGTCAATACCTGTTCATATGATATTGAAATAATTGGATGGTACCTGGCATGTGACAGCAAGCGTATGGCACAGCTGGGTCTTCCCTGTTCGAAACTCCCCAAACATCTCTGTGATGGAACCAGTCTCGATCCCACCTTCAGAAGAAATAAAAAGTAGCGTCACAATTCTTGTTTTTCAATTGTAATATGGAATGCCGACGCTCCCAGGACTGGGCAAAAAAAAAAACAACAACAAAAAAAATCACTGAAGGTGCTGGCAAAAAATGGGAATGTGAAGGGCCGAGAAAAGCATTTTTCAACAGTACACGTGAGCTACAATAGTTAACCCACTGCAAAAGTGCCTCGTTCATCTTAAGGGGCGTTATGGCTGTTTTCATACATTTTTATGCTTCATAAAACATTTGTCTGAATTTTGGGAGGGCTTGGAACGGATTAGGGCATTTACATGCAAAACGCGTCTCTACTTGCAAAATTTTCTAGTGAAAAAATTTCTTCCAGAACCAATTAATTTCGTAAGTAGAGTTACCACTGTACTATATTTTTTGACAGATTAAAACCGTTTTACCTTGAGGTCATCTTATCTCTATGGGAAATTTTTCTTTTCAAAATTTCAAAATAAAATCCAGGTTTTAAAAGGGCAGCTTTATCTCACTTGGTTGCCCACTGTGTGATCAAAAGGCTTGAGGTTAAAATCCCGGCTGGGCCTGATTCAATTTGTTTTTTATAATTCAATTATATTTCATACTCATCTTTTCACATAATGTATATTTTGTTTCCAAAAGGATTCCACATTATTCCATACCCAGGGAATATTATATTATAATATAAGTGTCCCATTAACCTACAGTGCATGTTTCAGGTATGTGGACGGAAACCGGAGTACCCATAGAAAACCCAAAGAGAACATGCAAACTCCACGCAAGAAGGCCGGGAGCCTGGAATCGAACCTTGTATCTCTGTACTATGAGGCGGACAGTCGATCACCATAGCGCGCAACCATTACAGTTTCAACTCATTGCTAAAATTCAAGCTTTCCATGCACACATCTACAAATAAAATCGACAAATAAAACACGTTTGCCAAGGTTGTTTAACAGTACATTGGCTATCCTCACTTAAAAGTAAACAATATTTTCACAAAAAGCAACATCTGCTGTTGTGATCTCTCTCTTGCGGGGTCAAGTTCCTCTTTTGGGGTTTTAAGCTGCTCCATGGCCCGTGGGGGAAAAAAAAAAAAGATTTAAAATAATAAATCCAGCTCGAGCTGTGACTGTCTCTATTGCATTATATGCATTTTTACGCACATTCAGTACTGGTATAAGAAAAAAAAAGTCTCTATTTAGTTTGGGGACTGGAACGGATTAACTCGATTTCGATTCATTTCAATGACTTTGATTTATGAAGGTTTTAAGTTACAAACGTGATCACTGAACCAGTTAGGTTTGTAACATGTGGTTTCACTGTCTATGAATACAAGTAATATAAAATTAATGGTAAAAAGAAACAAGTTTAAAGACCACTATCACTGATTTAATAAATAATAATAATAATAATAATACATTTTATTTATAAGCGCCTTTCAAAATACCCAAGGACACATTACAATCAAAAAGAGCAATAAAACCACAGATAAAATTATGAATTATAAAAAGCGGTGACTTTAAACTGTATATGCAATTTTAAATAGGTGGGTTTTGAGACGAGTTTTGAATATAGGAAGAGAGTCAATATTTCGGATGTCGGGTGGGAGTGAGTTCCAGAGTTTGGGGGCAGAGCGGCTGAAAGCTCTGCACCCCATTGTGCTGAGACGGGCAAAGGACACACAGAGGATTGAAATCCAAGGAAAGGAACCGCTGAATATGCAGACTTGGATAAAACTTTGCAGATAAATATCTACAAACCATGTAGGAGTTTGTCCAATTCCTTAGAGCCTGTCGAGATTTGGATGATTTCTGCTCTTCTCTGGTGGAACTCAGTAGCTGTGGTAAAGCCCATAGGCACAAGCTTGGCGGATTCAGTCTGAAAAGAGCAAATCATTGAAGAGTGAGCAGAATGACTCATGATGTGAAAGCTTCATATGAGAATTTGCAACACAATCAGTCAATTTATAAAATCACAACAAAAGTCTCAGCCGCAGAATGCATTTCTCTGTAGTCCATTGATTGGCCGGCGATTTGCCATTTCTTTGTAATCAGTAAAGGCTCATTACAAATTAAAAAATACAGGTGGCCGACACTGCCTGTTGCGATCCTTCCACATGATGGCAACAGAGGAAGGGTCTAACAAAATTGTGGGAGTTGGAAGAACTTCAATTAATTCAGGCAAGTCCAATGTCTCGAAAGTAGTTGGTGTGAATAAAATTACATTGTGTAATCTTTAAAACACATCAGGGCGGCTCGGTGGACGACTGGTTAGCGCGTGGGCCTCACAGTGCAGAGGTGCGGGGTTCGATTCCGGCTGTGGACTTTCTGTTTGGAGTTTGCATGTTCTCCCCGTGCCTGTGAGGGTTTTCTCAGGGTAATGTGGCTTCTTCCCACATTCCAAAAACATGCGTGGCAGGTTCATGGAACACTCTAAATTGTCCTTAGCTGTGAGTGTGAGCGCGGATGGTTGTTTGTCTATGTGCGCCCTGCGACTAGCTGGTAACCGGTTCAGGGTGGACCCCGAATACAGCTGGGATAGGTTCCAGCACGCCCTGCAACCTTTGTGGTCTTTGTGGACCCTTGGATAAGCGAATTGGAAAATGAATGGATGGATATACGCCCACACCCACCCACCCACACACACACTCAGGATGAGTCATTCCCATTGTGGTGATTAAGTGACATTTAAAGATAGGACAACAAGTAATAATAATAATAATAATACATTTCATTTAAAAGTGCCTTTCAAAACACTCAACCGTATTTTCTGCACTATAAGGCACTTCGGAGTACAGTATAAGGCGTACCTTCATAGCCTATTTTTAAACCGTTTTCATATTTAGGGTGCACCACATTATAAAGCTCATAGAATAGAAGCTACAATAGTGGCTGCAGTTGCGCTATGCATCCACACATGGAGCTACACTAAAGGGAATACAATACAGTAAACATTCCCATCCCTGGAATTCTATGGAAAGGAATATCCTTCACCCGTAATAAAAACCTATGCATTAACATTTTGACTACGATATTACATGTTACCGGAACTACGTAAGCGGAAATTCCACTAGCCGTAACCCGGATGGAGACGTCATGCAGCGGGAGGTTAAATACACGCAACGCCCACCCGATGCGGCGGAAAGACACCACGGGAGACACCTTTTCACTTCGCATTTTTTGATAATCAGATTCGAAACGACGACGTGTAAGTGAGTTTTTATTGGCGTGCGTTTTACTTTAATTGCGAACGATTTTAACTTTATTCACGTACGTCTTGTTGATCGCAGCACTAGCTTAAAAAGCAACGCCCACTCAACACAACTGGAGACACTATGGAAGAAACGTGTTCGCTTCTCCGTTTTCTATCATCGGATTCGAAACGACGATGTGTAAGTGACTTTTTATTGGCGTGCGTTTTACTGTAATTGCGAACGATTTTAACTTTATTTACTTACGTCCTGCAGATCATGGCATCAAAAACGAAGAAGAACCCAACAAAACAACCCAAAATAGATAATAATAATAATAAAAAAATCAACATTAAAATACTGTACATACTATACGTGTTGTGTTTTTTTTAAATCTACACCTGTACTATATACTGTACTGCTGTTTTTGTTATATAAACAGTTTTTGGACAGTATATTTTTGCATTTTATTGCTTGTGTTGTTACACATGCAGTTTTCAATACTTGCAGGTTTATAAAGGACATGTACCATGCTCATTTCCCAAAAGAGGAATTTCTGTTATAAGAACAGATTGGACAGCGCAAACATGAGTCCGTACTAGAGAATGTTTACTGTACAATACAATACCGCTTTATTTATATCGAGCTTTCACGACCGCTGCAGCTGTAACAAAGCACTTTACAGAACATTTTAAATACTATATCCAAAAAATCAGAATATTGATCCATGTAGAAGGCGCATCGGACTATTTATTAGTTAGTTATTAAGGCGCACAGTTAGCTTTTGAGACAACTGACTGCTTTTAGGTGCGCTTTATAGTACGGAAAATAAGATAAGAAAAAAATTCTCAGCAAGATTGAACAGGGGAAAAAAAATATATGATTCAACAAATGGAAACTTACTATAATTTTATCAGCTTTAGTTTCACTGATGCCTTTGATGTTAAGCAATTCCTTCTTTGGAGCATAGGCCACCGCCTCAATGGTGTGGAAACCTGCATCCTCCAGTTTCTTGATGTCACTGGCCCCTATTCCACATTGCTGCAGAGAAAATGCCGACACACACACACACACACACACACACACACACACACACACACACACACACACACACACACACACACACACACACACACACACACACACACACACAAAGTGGGGGAGAAAAACAAAAATTACAACAAATTTTGCCTGGAGTCTTCATGCTAGAATATCCAAGCTGTTTATGAAGCAATTATTGTTGGTTGTTTTTTTTTTATATTGTTTGATGATTAAAAACAGATTAGCAAGTTAATTCATGTACCGGTACATCAGTGTTGTTTTTGCCAGCCATTTTAGATTTAGTCTTAGTCTTTTGATGCAAAAATGCTTATTCGTTTTAGTCCCTTTTCAGTTTTAGTCAAATTTAGTTGTACAATGAACATACACATGCCCAAAATATGAGCAAAAAATGAACCAGCCGAGGATTTTTTTTCAGGTTCTTCCAAAAAAAAAAAGGAGAAAAAAAACCCTGAATGATCTAAATTCTAAAACCTAATGTGAACGGAACAGTCCTTAAAGTCATAGCTAACATCTCTATTACCTTCACATAGATTCCATTCATGCAACATTTTGGTCCCGCTTTTGCCACTTAGCCCTTAGCACACAACAAAAGTAAAACAAAATCTCATGATTACATACCTCGAGTTTGCATAGAGGCTGTGGTCCAAGGTTTTCCTCCTCTTCGAGCGCGCTTTCAACCGTGCCTTGAGATCTCATTGCCATCCCTAAATGTGGAGAATGGTGATGTTGCCTTTTTTAGGAAAATGGTTGCTAGATTGGTCAGAAGGGACCAAATTGGCAACACTGCCACATACTGTACAGTATTTTAGTTTTCCAATGGTAATTTTGCACAACATATATCGGACGTGAACTTTAATGTCCAACTGAACCCTTTAAAGATATTCTCGGAATAGCGAATAAGAATTGTTTCGTCATCATCGGTGCATGCGACCTTTTGGATGCTATGAGTTATTGTCTTATTGAGCTTTCCTAATCCAAATATGGTGAATTATTGCTGTGTTAGGAGGTGAAGCAATGACTCTCACAATCACAAAAGTTGACCACAGACTAAATTTTTATACGTTTCCTGCTGGGCAAATTTCAGAGCTCAAAAAGAGAGGTCTGATGACTTGGTTTCAGCTGTGAGGAAAAAAATATATATTTCACCTATGACAATATTGTAATTTAAATCGGGGTGAAATGGGTCCTCGAGTAAATTTGGTTCCTCGGTTCAAAATAAAATGCTGGAGGCATTTTTTTTCGGCCTCAAGGACCCGCTTACTTATGTGTACACTGGCCAATTGGTCGATGTTTTTACCTTGCCGAACAACCAACAAAGTGAAAACCACAACAATGGAGACCGTGCCTACTCGGACAAAAGGAATGAGATGATGAATTGAATTGTGTTGCGAAATCAATCAAGAAAGCGGCAGCTTTTTTGGTATGTCTCTGGCTGGCTGTGATCAAAAGATCAAATCTATTTTCTATTTTCTGAATTTGCTCTGATCACTTTGTTTCAGGTAAAATATTTCCCCCTCAAATATGATCACTCTTTATTCTAGTTTTCGTGTTGGTCTTTCTAGTTGCTCCTTTTCTTTTTATAGTCAAAGAGCACAATGCAACGCGGGGATTGAATTTGGTGCTCATCTGGTTGTAGTGTGTCAAATGACCAACGAAGATTCACCAGTTGCCAATTGGGGCAGCTATTTCCGGCATACTTCTCCATTGCGACAAACTGTTAAACTCCATTAAAAACGACTTGTAGAGACATAAACCCATCGATACATTTACATACACCTGATTACATCGTTCGCAAAGACAACGAGAAGCTGACTGCTAATATGGTCGACTGCATGGGATTGTGGGATATGTTACTATTTTAGTACAAATGTAGGAGCATCCTGTTACAAAGGGGGAGCATTTCCTACTGTCTTAAGTCTTTAAAAATGTCACAATTTCCTTAAATCGTAACATATTGGTAAAATGTCAACACAGTTTGTTTCGCTTTTCCCCCCAGCTCTTTTCCGTGACGTTGTTGAGAATTTATTATGTGAATTTTTGTCACGTAACAATACACTGACGGGTCAGAGTAACTTCACAAGAGACCGAGCCAGCTGTGACGTCAAAAAAGTGCGTCCGTTTGTGCGTCCAATTTAGTAGAAAGAGACCATTTTTGTAATAAATAACGGTATAAGGATGTGGGGGGAAACGAGCCTTGTCGACTAAATGAGGGAAATGTTCTCCAAGTCATGAAAACACCGCGTGTCCTTGAATTTATGTCGTGATTAAAACTAGAACATCTGCTCTACTCCATTATTTGAGTTGTGTACTCGTAAAATGGAAAAAATGCTCACGTTTTGGATTACGGAAAATAGCGGTTCCACGGGTATTTAAAATCTAACGTTGTCATTCATCTGCGGATGGAACACATCCCCGTACCTACATTTTTCAATGTAAACACAGACCATCCCATACAAGAGAAAACGATTTTACCTTCAAAGAAGTAGGCTGTAGGACTCAATCGAAGACAGATATTGTGAAATCTTAAATCGCATTAATGTGCTGAAACACAATGACAACCTCGTACAACAGTTTTGTTCAGCACGCCGAAAACATCGCCAAACTCTCGAAAACACCAGTTTCCTTTTTTCCCGCTCGAAAACGTGTCAACTCGCCGCATTTGGATTTTGATTGGACGAAGTATTAATCACAGATATTAAATACATAGAACACACGCAGAGCTCTGGACCCGATGTCGACATTGCGGCCATATTGAATGTGTCAAAATTACAACGGAATGCGCTGGCGTGACGCATCGCAGCAATTTTGTGATAGTCTTTGGAAAGTCCAATCGCAACAGCTCGGCCATCTTTTGACTCCGATCGTGCCTTGACCACATATAAATCTGTGGGCTTTTTAAGCTGCAAATGCCGTTACTCCCCCTTTTCGAATTTTGCTAGGCTAATCAGGCGGTGGGTAACAGCAGCTCATGAAGTTAATTCATCAATAAATTAACGTTTTTCTTTTCTGTGTGACAATCAAATGGCCCTTCACATTTGCATGTACCTCACGTCTCTCGTGCATCGCGAGACGTCACTGTTAACACTCAGCCTGACACTTGTGCCGTGGCGTATCCTGTACTGTACAATGACGGCGCCTAAATTAACAATTGAATAGAATTTCCGGATGGCGATATTTTAATATTGGTAGCAACACACGACAAACTGTTTTGCTCGGAAAGCCGAAAAGCCAACTCTGATTCCTCTATTGTAGTCTTTTAATATAGTGTCATTTTAAGGAAAATAAAAATTCGGCAGACGCATGGGCATCTTCGTAAGCACCCAATAAGATAGGCAATCTTTTTACGACTTCCGCCGCTGTTTGCGCATAAATTATTTAGGTATATTGTCTGACTGTAATTGCCGTAGTTCGCGATGAATTTGACCTACCTACTGCGCATGTGCGCCTTTAAACAGCCAGGACGGGAGTCACAGATAAATGGGCACAGTGTCTAAATGCCCACGCCACATCTACGGTCCTCAACCGTGCACTTCATAAAAACCTTCGTGGTTTCAATGGAGGTCCCCATTGTCGAGTGACGTCAGACTGAACTCTGTCGGGTTGCTTTTTTTTTCCGGTCTCGCAACTCGGACCTCCCAGTTGTTCAAAGGTGGGTTCAAGAGCACCTTCTTGGTCGCCGAAAGTAAATCGGACTTCCTTCCCATCTGTGCAAGAAGAAAAACAACGACGAGCTAGTACCTACGGCATTTAGTAACTCGCGGACATGGCACCTAAGGAAGCCAGTGAAGGAAAGAAGAATGTCGAAACAGACTACAGGACGCCCGGATTGAGGCGTGCACAGACGACCACACTGTTTAGAGCTGTCAACCCCGAACTCTTCATCAAGCCCGTAAGAGACGTGTTACACCGGACTGTACTTCCATTTTCAGTTTTGTATTTCCGACCGAAGAAAGCGCTTCCGCAAGGGCAACAGAGGGTCTTCTTAGCACTCCTCTGACGTTACTGCGGTCAAGGTAGTCTCCACATACAAAAACGAAGTCAAACAAACCGCCACAGAGATTGTTGATGCTGTGCATTACGGTAATCCGCCGACGGCGAGCGGTGTTCGCCACCTTCAAAATAAAAGATATCAATCGATGCATTCACGTTACTCACTCACACACACACACACACAGTTATTTTTTATATATATTATCTGGCAAAAAGACCAGGTTCAGGGAACACGAGGCTACCTCAGTTATTCAACCAAAGTACTTTCATAAAGATCTGATGTTACATTTCAAAATAAAAGTCCTCTGAAATCTGCAATTTTGATCTTATACATTATACAGTTCAGTACTTTTATATCTTGGACTATCAAAGACAATTTCCTTGTTATACAAACTTGGCCAATAAAACTGTTTCTGATGACAGGTGACAGCCAGTATTAGCAGTTATTGAATTTTTTAAACCACAGTAAACCAGTAATCGGCCCATGCCTCGTCACATGAATCCTTTTTTTGGTTTTTTTTTAATGGGAGTGGAAAGGTTAACAAGGGCAGCATCCATAATAGTCAGGTCATTGTCCTGATGATTTCAGGTGTTGATGTGGGCATGGGTAGATATCTACACATTAATTTGTAGTGACTATTGGTTTTACTTTTCTGACAATAAGCGAAAGTTTTGCTTTTTCTTCACAGTGAGCTTCTATGGGAAGGAAATGACTTAAGGGTACCTTTTAAAATCAAAAATATTTTGGCGATTGTTTTTACATTTTCAGAAAGTGATGTGGTCATTTATAAAGAGTACAGCTTTTATTCGGGTGCTCGCAATAGTACAGTACAAAATAGTAGATTGAAAGTTCAGTACTTTCTTCATATTTTCATTTTGTATTTTAGAATTTTGTTATAATTGAATGCTCTGCTCACCCACCTCTTCTTCCCCAGAATAAACCAGTGATGGCATTTGGACTGATTACCATCACCTTGTGTGTCGGTTATCTGGGGTACCTCCATGCTACGAAAGAAAACAACCAGCAGCTTTATGAGGCCATCGACAGCGAAGGAGAGAAACTCATGAGGAGGAGCAGTTCCAAGTGGGGATAATAGCAGCCCGTGGATGTGTGAGAACAATATAAACTAAAAAGACCGGACCGATGCCTCATTGAAATTGGAACCATATTGTACCATGGTTATGATGTATAAAGAAAATAAATTATTTTAGGGTTATTGTCTGACTCACTCGCAAATATTTTTAGAAATGATTTTCATTGATTCATTGGATAAAATGTTATTTTCGATTAAAACTGCCGGCAGTTAGGTCTCGGCCAATCGGAAGACCAATTCTCCATCAACAGCTTCCGTCTCCTCAACACCTCCGCAGAGATCCTATTTAAAATGCACTCACTCCACACACCAACAAAACATGAGATAGCAGCTCCAAGCATGCGCAAAACACAACTAAACAGATTACTGTGTTTTCTGTACTAGAAGGCGCTTTGGATTATAAGGCGCACCTTCAATGAATGGCCTATATTAAAACAGTTTTCATATAGTGTATAGGGCACATAGAATAGAAGCTACAATAGTGGCTGCGGTTGCAGCACGCATCCACTAGATGGTGCTACACTAAAGAGAATAAAATACAATGCAGCCTAATTGATATTGACTAGAGCAGTGGTTCTTCACCTTGTTGGAGGTACCGAACCCAACCAGTTCATATGCACATTCACCGAACCCTTCATTTGTGAAAAATAAAAATCCGATTTTTTTTTACAAATTTAAGACATTAAAAAACACATTTATTAGAAATACACAAAAAAAAACCTTAAATTTCAAGTCATAAGTATACGTGTTTTTTAATTGTGCACAAAATGAACCAGCAAGTGATGGCCAAGCAGGCGTGTCATAACTAATTGACATTTTGAGTCGGATGTGTCTTAAACTTCATGGTAGAGGCTCTGTCGAACCCCTGAGACCAATTCACCTAAGCCCTAGGGTTCGATTGAACCCAGGTTAAGAACCACTGGACTAGAGCATTCACAACCGCTGCCGCTGTTTAAAAAAAAAACAAGCTATGAGAAATGGTCACAAACATGGACATATAAATACAATAAACGAAAGACAAAAGTTATGAAGAAAACTGATTCAACAAAAAGGCACACAAACCTTGTGGGCTCACATCCACAAGGGGCTAAATATCCTTTGTTGGGGGACGAGCGGCCTACTCTCCCCCGCGTGTTCGTTGTCTTTCGGACGAGGAGAATGTTGGTTCTTCAAATACAGGCTGGAGGCAATGAACAGTCATCTTCGAAGCTTTTAATCTAGTTTACTGCAGTTTACGAATCGATTCGGGCTCCTGAGGGGTCCAGATTTGAATCAGGAAGCCCAGAAAAAATACAGTCACACGTCTATATAGGCATAGTATGTAAATGAGGGGCAGGCAGTCCTTCCCCTTACGTAAAAATCAGAGACAAAAAAAGGTCAATGCAGTTCAATCTTGACATGGTGACGAAGTACAGACCACCTCTGCTGTGCACAAATTATGAGATTGGAGCTCCTTTCCCAGGCAACTTGACAGCCTTGAAAAACGTGAAAGGATGGGAGTACTGGGAGGAAGATCTTTGGGGCTGTTAAGTTGCCCAAGGACAAGAGGGGAGTCAAGCAAAATACTACCTGTTTGTTTCAAGTGCTTCAGCAGATGTTCATTATAGAGATTAGTATCAATAGTTCTCATGGTAAGGCAAAATTCCTCAACACAAGGCATAGTCCCTTAATAGTTGCAACACAGATACTTGAGACAACAGTTGTTCTTTTGGTGTTAAACAAGTCCTATGGAGGGGGGCCCTAAAAGTGGTGGGGGTGAGGGACACTAAAGGTGATTGTAAACACAGTGAGCAGGAAATACCTCCAACAGCATTCTATATTCTTTGTTTCTTTCAAATCCAACTAACAGATAGGAATCACATGTCAACAATTCCTCTCTTGATCACAATTAATATTGTGATCACAAAATCATCTGTGTCAAAATCTCTTGTCAACATATAACAGAATGCACACCTCATACCCCCCTCACGGACTCGAAAGAGTCCGTCACTGAAATCAAATAACGGTACCAGCAGCATCATCATCGCAGGCGACTGTTGGAAAAATTGGAAGTCAACATCTCAACAAGACGCAAAAGCACACAACAATGACCACATGTTGATCGTTGAGGGATGTCCCTGTCCATGGTGTGTCAGATGTTCTCCGGGGTAGGGCCATGAATGAATTGCCGAAAGCGTTGTGTTGGGGAGTTGGATGAATGACCATGAGAGGGGCTGCTGTACGTGTGAGAAGGAATGTCATGGTGTCATGGTGAGTGAGAGGGGTGGGGGTTGTGGCTCGTCAGTGATGAATTGAACTATATCGGTTGTTTTCTTCAGGACCTTAGGGTAGACTACCTGGTCCCAGGTTTATATTCACCGGGGTTATTTTGCCCGTATACCGTGAAATCAACCTCTGTTGAATGGTGTCACCAATAGGGGGCAGGTGGGGCTGGATCAGTAGACTTGGGTCTTTGGTCCTTGTCAGGTGGTGGGATCGCTCAGCCCAAGGTGGATCTGTGTGCAATAATTACTCCAACAAAGAAAAAGCATATCTTTTCTCTTTTTGCATAATCATATCTCAAAGATAAGCGTTGTTTTTTGCAGCATAACCAATTAATGATTGCAGGCATAAGCATTCTTCATCGCAAGCATAATCAATGCATCATTAATAATATGCAAATGTATGATAACTAAAAACAATCAGCCTAACAGTGTTTATACTACATTTGCTCATATCGTCACATAGAACCTTCCTGTCAAACTTTATTCAGTGGAGTCATGTCATAGTTATACTCAGGGGCTGGAAAAAATAGGTTACCACCAGTTTCAAAATAATCAACAAAATAATGCAGGAAAAGATGGTTACAAATCATCGATGACAGTTGGCTATTGATGTGAAATCATGTCTCCATTAGCCGATGTTTTCTATATCAGAACCTTTACCATCCAAAAGTCACAGCAGAGGGTACATTCCATTCACTTTAGACGTCGTGGGCGTACCGGCCGTAGTGATAAACTGGATAAGCAGAGCCTTGATACAGGAAAGGCAGCAACATCCACACAATGTCAACATAGCCGACAAAAAGTCTTTTTTTTTTTTTTTTTTTTTTTTTTCTTTAAACGTCACAAAGGTCTTACCCACTATTTCTGACGACGAGGGCGTGGTCATGCCCGTGTGGTCCGGTACAGTGTACGAGGCCCTCAGGGCGTGGTAGAACAACACTGTTCATCCACATATCGCACACGCTCCATTGGCCTCAGCCAAGAGCACATCCACCGCTGTGCGGTCCCGGAACGTCATCTGAGAGGTGACTGTCAATTGTTTTACTTCCAATAGCCAAAACGGCTTCATCAGTATAATTTGAAAGCTTCTGGACACTGTAGTGGAGGTAGCTGATTCCGTCAGCAACCTGGTTAACCAATTTATACCCACCCAGTACGCCACGAGGAACTCCAATTGCACCAATGTATGTGGAATCTCAAATATCCTCTGCTGTGGACGGAAGCTTAGTCATTAGTAAAAATAGCATCTCAATTGTTTTCCAATTATTTTCCAATTGTTTTCTGCACTAACTATAATTCCCCCTCTTTTTCTTTTATCATTTATTAAAAAGAAAAACACAAATTCTGCCGCGATAATTGTTATTTGCCTATAGAATTGTTAGAAATAAACTTCTGTATTAAATTGAAACCTGATCAACATTAAAGAACAGAACAAATACAGTAACATTCAGAGCGAAAAATAACAAATCAACATAGATTCTCGAACTGTAACAGAAGACAACCTAAACACAACAACACAACATCAAACAAAAATGAAGTAAACAATAAAAATTTGCGTATAATTATTATTATTTTTTTTTTTTTTTTCAAATCAAATGAATGCACCGTTTGAACCAGTTCACCATTCTGAAAACAAAATTAAACAAATCAATAAACGATAATAATTCACATTCAGTTCAGCAACATTAATTCAGGAGCACAATACATTAAAAACTTAGACCTCCGAAATAAAATGAATAAAAGCTTTTGTGCTCTGTTTTTATAAGATTGAAAAGATCAAATAGATATTACACTTTTCCATCCAAAACAAAAATGTATCAAACAACTCGCCAACATATTTTTTTTTTTTTTTTCAGAGTTACTTGCATATAATCAGCCAAATTAGTTAATACAACCAAATAATAGGATTACATACATATATCTTTTACAAAATATATTCATGTAATTTCACAAATTATAAAACCTAATTACCTTAGTATAAATTAACTAAATCTATGCAAAAATCCCAGGGCGTGCGTGTTTCATCCATGCATTTCTTCAATTGACATTTAACCGTAGGACTATACTCGCCACCATCCTGCAGATTGTGGATGGCAGGAGCAACGGTGTCATAAATCAATATGAAGCATGTATTCAATTTCATCAATTACTCTGTTCGCACAATGTGTTCTCGATATAGGTTAAAACCATAGGTTGCATAATGTTCCCGAACCAAAGACACCATTCCCCCTGCCAACGCGTGAGGTAATCCATGACGTAAAAAGAATTTTGGGCAAAATGTGTTCACTGTCAGTGCGGACATAAACCCCATCTCGCAATGTAGTCCCCCTTTTATCTTTGATTATTGATTGGAATTTGTTTCCGCATATCAAATAGGATTCAAATTGTACAGTCAGTAATTTCTCTCCCCCCAAAAAATTTAGAAGCTGCATCATATGTCATCAGCACTTGTTGTGTGTGCTGCGCACTTACATATCCCAATTTGATGTGGCAACCGAGCAGCATTTGTCTTTCAGATGTAATTATTTTTCTTTTTCTTCAGCCAATTCCTGACAATCTATTTATAAACAAACAAATGAACAAACACACAAACAAACAGACAGACAAACAAATACACAAACAAACAAACACCAGGAAGTTGTAATGATGTAACAGAGTTAAATCCTGTGCATCTTTTCAGTGTTAAATGGAATCGAAAATATATTCATGCAAGATAAATGTTTGGTAGGTGACAAAACGTCATGTTAGTGTGCTGCAGCTCATTCATTCTGTCTTTTCCTTTTATTACTGTCCTTGGTTAACACCACCTTGGGTGTGGTTTTCAAAAATGCCTGCCGACCTTAAAACATGCAGTCATTACGAATTTAGAATTACGAATTTAACAAATCCAACTTCAAATTGCCCACACATAACCCTTAAACATATACATCGATAAAGCTGGAAAACTCGTGTTAAACTAATTCAAAGGGCACAACCCAACTCAATGACAGCAGAGTCGAAAACGAATTTGCACAATTTCACAATACGTGACCATCATTGCTCTCACATTAGCAGCCGTGATGGTTCTTATCAGTTCTCGAGAGAAATGCGCAGCTTGTGAATGTAATCTACAACACAATGTATCATAAGCTGAAATTCCCATCAAATACCAGCATAACAGGAGCAGTTATAAACCAAAAAATAAAAAACCCACAGACATGTAACACAAGTAATTCACATTAAGGCCTTCACTGCACACATACATGTTCAACAATATCCCACATACAACCACTCACTATCATCACTTAAGACAAACAAAAGTGTGCTTATGAATTACAAACAACCTCCTAAACATCCCATGACCTTCTGGCTCATATCGACTGAAACACATGATGACCTCCTTTTTCGCAGCATCACTGTGTCCAACCTCGCCTGTCTGCTCCTCTTTAGTTCTTATCCTTATTCTTCTCCAGTTTACATCTTGTCTCACCATCATTGTTATCACGAAACAAACATGAAGTCATGAGTCACACCAAGTCGCTTGTTGACACACATGGGAAGATTAATAAAGTGTGCATTCTCATCACAGACATAACTCTACAGACAAACTAAAATATTCACCTCGCTATCACTCTCAACCAAATCAAGTATCTTCAAACTTCTAATCCCATCATCAGCCAAACCACTTAACTTCATCTAAGAACGCACCCACACACTGGCACATAAAGTGAGTTCAGGCCAACACAGTAAACCGAACATCTACGTGTTCACAATCGCACCCCCACCCTTTCTTTCCCAAGTCTCTTGTCTATGTCCCCCTCACACACATACACACACAGAACATATTTTGTGCCTGCATCCACACACACATACACCATCAAATCAATGTCAAACAGTCGCTCTCTCTTTCCGCATCCCTTCAAAATAAGACTTCCCTGCAACAGGAAGCAACAAGAAAACGTCCAATATACTTACAATTAAGCAAACAATATAGTTTTGTAAGTTTTCGGATGAGGTAGCAAACCTCCATTCACAGTTACTCATACACTCTTTGTCACCGTTCTCTCTCACTCTCTCGTCCTTTCTCAGGCCCACACACTTGCCCCACACACACACATATGCGCGCACGCACACACCTTCTCACTTGTTCATTCAGTAACACTCATTCAGAATGGTTTGGTATTTGTCGCAAATTGAACCATTCACTTTCCCTAACAATTTAACAGATTTTTTCAGAAGCGCTCGATCCCTCTCTTCTCAAAAGTACTTGATATGATTCCAAACAAAAGTACTCGATCTTTAATTTAGCAGAAGCACTCGATACTCTTTTACAGAAGTACCTGATCCCCAATCGTCATCGAAGAACAGCGTACTCGATCCTTTCAAAAGTGCTCGATTCCTCTCTCAAAAGTGCTCGAATCTCTATATTCCTTAATTTAGCAAAAGCACTTGATCCTCATTTACAGAAGTACCCGGTCCCGATCGAAGACGTGGGTACTCGAATCTTTGTTCCAAAGGTGTTTGATACTTTTTTTTTTTCACACCCGATCCTTTTTCTCCAATCATATTCACCGAATTAATTTCATTTTAATTGCGCATATCACTGTTCATCCAGCCACGAGTTATCTCTTTAGAATATCAATTCAAGACGTATTTCTTACCTTGGTCTCAGCCCACAGACAGAAGATCAATTTAGAGGATAAATGTCCTCTTACCTCGTCAATTGTGGGCGCCCGATGTTCTGTCTGTTGGCCAAAACCTCAGTCCGAAATCACGTCGGGGTCACCAATTGTTGGGGGACGAGCGGCCTACTCTCCCCCGCGTGTTCGTTGTCTTTCGGACGAGGAGAATGTTGGTTCTTCAAATACAGGCTGGAGGCAATGAACAGTCATCTTCGAAGCTTTTAATCTAGTTTACTGCAGTTTACGAATCGATTCGGGCTCCTGAGGGGTCCAGATTTGAATCAGGAAGCCCAGAAAAAATACAGTCACACGTCTATATAGGCATAGTATGTAAATGAGGGGCAGGCAGTCCTTCCCCTTACGTAAAAATCAGAGACAAAAAAAGGTCAATGCAGTTCAATCTTGACATGGTGACGAAGTACAGACCACCTCTGCTGTGCACAAATTATGAGATTGGAGCTCCTTTCCCAGGCAACTTGACAGCCTTGAAAAACGTGAAAGGATGGGAGTACTGGGAGGAAGATCTTTGGGGCTGTTAAGTTGCCCAAGGACAAGAGGGGAGTCAAGCAAAATACTACCTGTTTGTTTCAAGTGCTTCAGCAGATGTTCATTATAGAGATTAGTATCAATAGTTCTCATGGTAAGGCAAAATTCCTCAACACAAGGCATAGTCCCTTAATAGTTGCAACACAGATACTTGAGACAACAGTTGTTCTTTTGGTGTTAAACAAGTCCTATGGAGGGGGGCCCTAAAAGTGGTGGGGGTGAGGGACACTAAAGGTGATTGTAAACACAGTGAGCAGGAAATACCTCCAACAGCATTCTATATTCTTTGTTTCTTTCAAATCCAACTAACAGATAGGAATCACATGTCAACACCTTATAAGTCTTGCTTGTCTCCCTCTTCCTTCGTTTAGTCAGTAGTTAATGATGCTTTTGGTATTGTGACTTTTTGGCGAAAGACGTGTGCATTACGGTCCTATAAATTCTAATGAATCACTGTGACAGTAAACGTTGCTGTAACTTGACCCAGATGATCACAATTTCTACAAATTTCACTTGATGGAAGTCTAGGCCTGAAGACATCTAGGAACTAGTTTTTTTTGTGGTCACGGAAGTGCCACCCACTGGCTCCAGGAAATGTTTTATTCTTAGTTTTTCAACTCGTGGGATAACCAGATCTACTACATTTTCGATGAAGAATGTTTAGGCATTCATGATGTTAAAACACAAAATTGGTTTATTTTCACAAAACGCTGTTCCCATGGCAACACGCCACTCACCAAGAAAAACAACACTACTTTTCAGAGTCTAAACATGCGCAGAAACTCATTAAACTTTCCAAAGACGTCAGGCCTAGCAACAGCATCAATATTTTATTAGGTTATCGTGCGATTATTTTTTTTTTAAAACAACACACCTAAAAAATCTTTAGCAAAGCAGCGCTAGTTGTGTCAACATTTCCGAGGTCTGTGTTAACAGCCCGAGATCTACAAAAAAAAATATTTTGGAGCTGTATGACACAGCTAACAGGAAGTCTGCCATTTTGAATTTTCTTTCACATTTGGACCCATTTTTGGTCACATTTTTTTAAAAACTCATTTTATTTGTTTGTCAGTGAAGTTTGTTGATTGAGAGGCTCCCATGACTCTATACAGTGATCCTCGCATAAAACACGTATTGATAACATTGTTTTCAGTGGAAAATAACAAAAGTTGTTTGTACCAAAGGCTAAGATGGCTGCCCTCTGGCTTCAGCCAATGACGAGTCAAGTCATATAGACGTCTGTGAAATCAGACATGCACGGCGGTCAAACCAGTAGCTATGTCACACACACAAAAAAACACCTGTATATTAAAATAAAACTGATTATTGAATAGATATTTTGTGACACAAATACAAAAAAACCCAATGTGTTACTTTTTATTACAGCACACAGGTCATTTGAAGCATAATTGAGTCTCAATACAATTTGTATGTATGTGGTCGCACACTGTCCACTGTACTCATAAATAATGGAAAACAAGAATAAACTATGAACATTTCTAGTCACCTGGCCTCTGTAACACATGAAAGAGTGTCATTGAAGGGGATTTTAACCCACGCCCATGTTTGGACTTGCTGAATGGAGTGACTGATCTGTCAATGGTGAGCATCGGTGTATCAACGTATGCTTGAAACTAGTGGAGAACAACTGCGTGTGCCCTCTTGGTGTTGTTACTGAGACTGTTAGGGAAGTGGGAATGGTGCGATGTGCTTTTGAAGATGAAAATGGTGTGGAAATGAAGGAATGAGTGTCGAAATATATCGTGTGCGCTGAGAGAAGTGGGTAATTGCTCAGCGCGTAGCATAGAAGGAACATCGCCGATCGCCTATTTTTCAAACAGGCTACCTGGTGACCCCTGCTGTAAAACAATAAAATAAACACGCCCAAGAAAGCTTTGATGACAAAAAAAATGTATTTGTAGATATACAATTACGAAACATGCTGTGAGCGATGCCGACTCGAGTTGACATGACATACGATGCATTTCAAAAGCTATGATTTCAATTCTAAAGCGATGCAACAATGCCGTCTACTACCATCCCTTTATCATTAGTTATGTAGAAAGCTTTTCACAGCCAAGCTAGGCGAGACCCTCTTCTACGTCTGCCCGTTGAAAAGACCCACATTCATCAGTGGCGGAAAACAGATACCAGTTGACAAATATAAACGTCAACATCAGTGGATTAGTTAATTAAAAAGGGACTTGGGGGCGTAAAGTGTCACGAGCGCAAATTAATCTGCCGACTCAAAAATGCACGATCATCTAGGGGCAGAACAAAAATTCACATTGTTTAAAAAAAAAAAAAAAAAAAGAACAGATGCTGCAAGTGAGGAGGACACATCCACACCTTCTGCAGGAAAGCGCATCAAGCTGACGGGGTATGGTGCTAAGAAGAAAAGAGAATGTTAAATGTTCCAGTGACTGTCAAACCTCTGGTGCAACCGCAGCTGCTCGTGGTGCTAAAAGTAGAATGGAGAGGCGGACTTCGGATCAAATTAGTAACGAGGAAAGGTCACAGCTCATAATCTAACTTGTGCTCTTGGGCCAGATAAAACCTTCGGAAAATAAGTCCAGCCAGGACCAAAATAAGCGCCACCATGAGCATGGCAGAGCCTGCGTGGCTTCCATCTTGGGGCTCGTGAACCGCTGCAATGAAGGGCCTGTTTGGGGCTTCCCTGTTGTCTCTTTGGGCGTGTTGGACACGACGCTGCTGGGGAATGGGCGGTGGACCAACGTTCGGAGGCAAAGTCATTTGCGGCCTCTCCACTGTGGTGGCTGTTGAAACTTCTGCCTGTAGAGGAGGATATGTGGTGCATGTGATTCATTTGTAGAGCACTTTTTGATCCTATTTTCTTACTTCCTGAGGATGAAAGATAAACAAGGCCCTGACGGAACCGACGCGCTAACCAGTTGACCACTGGGCTGCCTGAACACCATCTCTTTTATTTATTTATTTCTTTTTCTCCACAATATCTGTGATCCTCTAGATCAGGGGTGCCCATTAAGTCGATCGCAATCAACCGGTAGCTCGCAGTCTGGTCCCAAGTTGATCGCGATGGGGTGTAGAGGGGAAAAAAAACAAACATTTGTGTATTTCTGTGCATGTTAGTAATATACTTTTTGTGTTAATGCACACTGCACCCTAATCATCCTATCAGTCTCACTTTCATAAAAAGTATTTAAAAAAAATAAAAATAAAACAAAGCAGGGCACCTTTAACCTACGGTGGTGCATGGGCAAAGAATGGGAATCGGAAGTGCCAAGAGAAAACTTTTTAAAATGATACACGTGAGCTACGGTAGTTAACAGGCTGCAAAAGTGCATCGCCCGTGTCAGTTCTCCCACAAAGGTAGGCAGGAAATTCTTTTCACAAACTTATCAACTCTTGCGTCGAGTTTATTTTTGTATTTCGTTCATCATAGGGGACGTTATGGCTGTTGCTCATCATGACATGCGTGTGCAAGCGCGTGCGTATCGATCACGGGGGGTTGGTTGATCAAAAAGTAGATCTCCGGTCAAAAAGGTTTGGGCACCCCTGCTCTAAATTATTTTGTTGTCCCATCCTCTACCCCCGATTTCCGATCGCATGAAACTGGAATGATCGGACCCAATTTCCAATCACGTGATCGGGACATCCGTACTACAAAATATTTTAAAATAATAATTTTAACACTGGGCAGTATTTTAAGAGAAATGTCCAATAATGAGTACGTTATAATAATGACCTTGACTGCGTTACCGCATTGGCCCGAATATAAGACGGCCCTGATTATAAGATGACCCCCTCTTTTTCAAGACTCAAGTTTGAAAAAAGACTTTCTGAACACCAAATAAATTTTTATACAGAAAATAATTACAGTACATTTGAAACAAATGATTCTAACAATATATTTGAGAGAAAAAGCATGTTATTTTGCCTCATTCAAATCTTAATATCTGAACATTCAAATTTGTAAACTAAAGTGCCATCACATTCGTAAATGAATGGCTGTAAATTACATCATAACTGCTCAGCTGCCAGTTAACCTGGCCGATTTTCGTCCCACTTTTCTTCAGATTGTCGCTCCGTTTCTCCATTTTCTGTTATCTCTTCTATTATTTTCTTCTCTTTTCTTTCTTACCGCTATCTTTTATTTTTCTTCTTCGTGCTACCGCTATTTTTATTTTTATTCTTCGTGACAGGGGTTCGCTTTGGCCTGGGGAGTGAAGTTCAGCATTCGCGTCAAAATCTGGCGCCATCTAGCGTCGTGAATGGGTATAATGTCTAGACCACTAATATAAGACGACCCTCATCTTTTCAGTCTTATTTCAATGCAAAAAAACCACCGTCTTATATTCGGGCCAATACGGTATGTTTATTTTACAGTCAAGGAATTCAAGAAATTATTTTTGCCTCAAGGAATTCATTCGCAGCCCAAATGTACTGACAAAAGATTTCAAACACCTACCTGCTCAGCCGAGGGATGATCGACAGCTTCGCAGCCTGAAGAATTCGAGTCTCCTTCCTGGGTAAGAGGGGAAACCTTGTTGTTGGCATCTTCATTCTCTTTTCTCATTTGACTTGATGAACTTGATTCTGTCTGCATTTAAACAGAGAACAAACATTTTTTTTAAAAGCTTGACTGTGTCCACGGCTTGGGCAAATCAAACATAGAATTGCTTTCGACTCTACAGCGGAAAACTGACACGGTTAAGGCTGATTATTTCATTGGAACAGTAAATTGGATGAATTGTAGAAACCTAAACTGAAAGCCAGTTGTATCGTGTTTTCATTTAAAATATCAGCTGTATTATTTTGTGTTTGCACTCAGGAGCGTTAACTTTGAATTCTGAATTGAGTTTAAAAAAAAAAAACAATTACGATGCTATTGGTACAAACAAACAAAAAATATTGCAATTTATTTGATCAATTTAGCTTCATTCATGGAGTATATAATTAAACTCCTCAGAAATTATGAATTTATTAATTCATTTTAGTTCGTGATATATACCATTACTGTGAAGGGATGCAATTGATTTGGAACTTTGGGTCATATCGCCCCGCCACTGACATGCTACGGATAAACGATCCAAAAACACAATCGCACCAGCTTTGAGATGGAACCAAGCACTTTGCTGGTTTAGTTCGGACCTCTCAGAGAGGATGCAATATGTAATTTATGGCAATGCAAGTTTTGTCATGTCATATGTGGAGTCCCGCAGGGATCGGTACTAACAAGTTTAGCATCTACATGCTTCCGCTTGGTGACATTAACAGTCACATTAACAGGAAATATATCATAAATCATGCTGATGATACCTGATTAGATATGCTGCAACAAGTGGAGGGGTTTCGAACATGAGCAATCTTGTGAAACTGCTTTATAAATAAAGATGCATTGTACGGTACATTTCCATCGTATTCACCACCACTCTGGAATATAATTTATCGCTCTCTGCTTTTAGATGTTTAATCAACTTACTAGTGTGACAATCAAGGACTTCCTTTACATACAAAACATGCAATCAAAGTAATTTCGCATTCTGAGGACACCAGCTTGTTCCTGTTCGCAGCCTTGAAGATAAGATACCAGCCTCAGGACGGCGTGCCCCTGTCAGCATGACTCCTCTGATTACCTCGGAATATATGGTGTGTTTCCCTGCCCCTTTAGAAGTTTGGGTATTCGGACAGTCCCTAAGACAATAAAAGCGTGGAGACGAGTGAAGTGTTTCCAAAGCTTTTCGGAGATTGTAATGGTTGATACTCGTTCACTCTCCTTGTGCACAAGTAAAAGACAACTCTGCTTGACTCCTAGACTCTGTTGGGTTTTAAAGTTTAAGGGTCTGATTGCCTGATAGACTTGACATACTCCAAAACATTCCTTTTGGGGAAACACCTGACACATTACAGAACAGCACTACAACATTATCCGCTTTTTCTGTATGATCCAATTTATTTTTTACCTTGAAGTCGATTTGTTTAACTAGCCCATTTGCCAAATGGTCCTCTGGGGTGAGGACGCTGTCAGGAGTCAGAGGCAGGAGTGCTGAGCGCAACGTACAGCTACATATCTCACAGCAAAAATCCTGGGATCTGGAAGACAATAAATTTAATATAACCAGGGATGCACATTAACTCATTCACTCCCAAAGACGTTTTTAAACGTCTTTTCAGACTTGGTCTAGAATTGGCTGGTACTGAATGAGTTAAGTGGTTCAAGTAAATCATGCATTGTAGATCAAAGGGAGAACAGCAGGCGTGTGTAAAATCTGTCAATAAGACACCCAAGTAACTCCTGGAAAAACAGGCTGTATACCCACAATTCGCCCAACCGGTCTACATGTGTTTTGTGGACTTGGAGAAGGCGTTTGACCGTGTCCCTCGGGGAGTTCTGTGGGGGGTGCTTCGGGAGTATGGGGTACCGAGCCCATTGATACGCCCGTATCAATGGGCTCGGTCCCTATACTGCAGAGGTCAGAGTTTGGTTCGCATTGCCGGCAATAAGTCGGAATCGTTTCCAGTGAGGGTTGGACAGCCGAAGCGTTGAGGGGGTCTGTTTTGGTAGCCTCAGTATTGCATCTCTGCTTTTTGCAGATGATGTGGTACTGTTGGCTCCTTCAAACAGGGCTCTCCAACTCTCACTGGAGCGTTTCGCAGCCGAGTGTGAAGCGGTTGGGATGAAAATTAGCACCTCCAAATCTGAAACCATGGTCCTCAGTCGGAAAAGGGTGGAGTGCCCACTCCGGGTCGGGGAGGAGATCTTGCCCCAAGTGGAGGAGTTTAAGTATCTTGGGGTCTTGTTCACAAATGAGGGCAGGAGGGAGCGAGAGATCGACAGGCGGTGCAGCGTCTGCTGTGATGCGGACGTTGCATCGGTCTGTCGTGGTAAAGAAGGAGCTGAGCCAAAGGGCGAAGCTCTCAATTTACCGGTCGATCTACGTTCCAACCCTCATCTATGGTCACGAGCTATGGGTCGTGACCGAAAGAACGAGATCCCGGATACAAGCGGCCGAAATGAGTTTTCTCCGCAGGGTGTCCGGGCTCTCCCTTAGAGATAAGGTGAGAAGCTCGGTCATCCGGGAGGGGCTCAGAGTCGACCTGCTTCTCCTCCACATCGAGAGGAGCCAGATGAGGTGGCTTGGGCATCTGATTCGGATGCCTCCTGAACGCCTCCCTGGTGAGGTGTTCCAGGCATGTCCCACCGGGAGGAGACCCCGAGGACGACCCAGGACACGCTGGAGAGACTATGTCACCCAGCTGGCCTGGGAACGCCTCGGGATCCCCCGGGGAGAGCTGGAAGAAATAGCTAGGGAGAGGGAAGTCTGGGCTTCCCTGCTAAAGCTGCTGCCCCCGCGACCCGGCCCCGGATAAGCGGTAGAAGATGGATGGATGGATGGATGGATATACCCACAATGCACTCCACAACATTTACACGAAGGGATGGTTGCCAGTCGGGCTTTTTGGATTAAAGTATCTAAAATTACTCCAGTTACCTCTATTCAAACTGCAGTTCGTTATAATCAGTGAAAAAAAGGCATCAAATTTATACTCTGGAAGTGAACAAATAATGAAAAGCATTTGAGTAAAAATCTTACTTTTTGGCAAGCACCCTGCGCTCTTCAGGAGTATAATCGAGAGATCCAATTGCGCCCTCTCCTTTTGTTGGCATGAATCCAATGATGGCAATCAGTGCAGTTCGTACTGAAAAACAGAAAGAATGCAAAGAATACATGTAAAAAAACAAAACGTGAAAAGTAAACACGGTAGACAATTAAACTAATTTCTTGTACAAGGGAAAAAAAGCTAAAGTGATCCCTCGCTATTTCGCGGTTCGTTTATCGCGGCCTCGGTGCATCGCGGATTTTTTCAAACATATTCATTAAAAAATTTTTAATAAAATACAATTTTAAGTCCGCAAATGGTTCGCGAGAGGCAGCGAAAGTCAGCAAAACAACAACGAGTAACATAGCATACAGTACTACATGTATATGTGTACTGTATTTTGTTATACATACACTAACCTAACCTAATTTATACATGTTTGAATCTATTAGTATGCAGCATTAAGTAATGTTAATTACTATAAAATTTACTTCTACATGCATGTACAGTGAAACTCCTCTACAATGAACTCATGTTTGCAGCAAGAAATTTTTCACAACAGGGGGTTTTTCACTGTAGCAAATTTGAAACAGGAAAGTGGGAATGGTGTTAATGCATGAGGATTTTTTCACACGGGGGGGTATTTTCACCCATGTAGATTTCGTTGTAGAGGAATTTCACTGTATACCATTAAATTTGGCCTCATAAATATTTGTATACTCATACACATGTACATACAGTATACCTATACACAAGTGTTGAAAGTCATTGGTGAATGTTTACTTCTAGTTCCAACATTCCTATTAGTAGTGACCCCATTGCAATGTTATTTAAACACACGCCGAAATAGGCAGTGGTGAAACCTACTGCTCCATGAAGGCTGCCATGTCTCTGGATGGTGGCCCGATATACTCAGACAGATCTTCTTCCCGACTTCGAATCTTCCATTTGGCTGGACATTGGGCGGTGGAGAATATGAATCCGAGGAAAGTGGATGGATGGTGGCGGGGTGAGGAGAGGTGTGGGTTGGGGATAAGGAGAAGACAAATATGGAAATCATATTGCTAAATTGTTGTGTCTGTGAAAAGCGTGACAGTGAAAAGTAACAAATTGGACCACTTGGAATTCGACTGCTGCAGGTTCCGTACAACATCAAAATAAAATAACTAGGTGTCAAATTATCGTGTTAATTGCGATTAATTAATTACAGCCCTTTAGAGCATGCTTTTTAATTAATCGCGTTACTCTAGATTTTAATCTAGATTAATTAATTACAGCCCTTTTGCACATGATTTTTAATTAATCGCGTTAATCTAGATTTTAATCTCTGACAGCCCTAAAAATAACATCCTCGAATTCGAAAAAAGTAGACGTTTTATCACATGAAAACGTGCACTTTGATCACACAAGTAGAATACAACTAAAACTGATAGGAGGTTAACTCGCATGGAGTCAATTTCCACATTTTCTGTCAATCATGTGAACCAGGTACAAGGTATTAATCTCTTCAAGTGTGTCTTACTGTAAGGAGAATAATGCTGGGAGGCTTCATTGGATACTCTGGGGGAAGGACAACCCTACCATGGTAAACCCCACCGTCGAAATCTGAATCCGGGGGTCCACGGACTGAGAAATGCCATTCAAATAGGTTATCCTAAAAGGGTACGGAAAGGTAGAAGATATTCAGTACATGCTACCGCAAATCTGGAAAAAGCAAAACTACAGTATACA
This sequence comes from Hippocampus abdominalis, assembly GCA_018466805.1. Lineage (NCBI taxonomy): Eukaryota > Metazoa > Chordata > Actinopteri > Syngnathiformes > Syngnathidae > Hippocampus > Hippocampus abdominalis. The sequence goes on along the minus strand of CM031704.1, from coordinate 10,438,181 downwards.
GTATGCAGTGATCACCCTGACAAAGCAATCCTTAAATCGTGATGCTATCAGAATACTATATTGTCCTTCGTCCTTCCATATCATACCTATTGTGTTGAAATATGGGGAAACAATTATCCATGTTCCATACATACTTCATTCATATTGCAAAAACAAGCAGTAAGGATGATACATAAGGCTCAATTTCTAGCACACACCAATAATCTCTTTATTCAATCAAATTTACTTAAGATTCATGACCTTGTGTTATATTACACTATATCACCCCATTTTCTGCTCTATAAGGCACCTTCAATGAATGGCCTATTGTAAAAAAAAAATTCATACATAGGGTGCAGTGCATTACAAGGCGCAGAGAATAGAAGCTACAATAGTGGCTGTGGTTGCGCTATGCATCCACTAGATGGAGCTAAACTAAAGGGAATACAATACAATCCCATCCTCACTAGGGTCCGGGGGGTTGGGCCTATCCTCGCAGTCTTCGGGACAGTTACCTCCATCGCAGAGCCCATTTGAAAGCGCCTTGCATGTCCCTTTCCAAGGCCAGCTGGATCGATTGACTGTGAAGCCGACGTGCTACAGGGCTACCGGGCCGCCTAAGGCGATTTGAAAGCGCTTGTCCCTTTCCCATTGACCAACAGAAGGCGATTCTGGGCACTGCTAAGCATTAACTGCTCAGTCACCAGCTCTTTCTTACCATTGTGGGTATGTGCTTGTTGTTTTACCATGTTGGTAGATATTATTTCTCTTACCATTGTTGGTATGTGCTGAAAATTACTGTATTTTAAATACAGCAGACCATTAATTTGATCATAACCATATGTAAGATATATACATTTTCGTAATCAGTTATCTATATTAGCAGTGCTTGTACAAGTGCAAGAAACCATTCGGGATGCGTAATGGAATGGAATGGAATACAACTTTATTGTCAAATGTGCTGTACGTATGTGTAACATACAGCACAGATGAAATTTCTTCCCCCTCAACATAAAACAATATAGTAAGGTAGTATGTATGGCTTGTAATATAAATGTGAGATGGTGGTGGGATTTAATAAGTTTGCATCTTCCCACTCCTTGTTTGAACAGCACATGTAGAGCAATTGCAAATGGTGACATGGTGATGCTCGTTTGATTTCTCAGAAAAATTTTATGTTTGTGCTGGCCTGCTCAAAAACAAATGAAAACAAAAATCAATCAATAAAGAGATTATAGATTGTTTAAAGCCGACGTTCTCATTTCTGCGGCAATACGGTAAACTTACTTCCAGTGGCTGGGCATGGTAGTGCTCTGTGGGATCTCTCAATTCAGCAGCCTCTTTCATCAGCCTCTTCACCGCTAGCCCAATCAAAGACAAACAGACATGGATGTCAGTTTCGGTTAGCAGATGTAGAATTAATCGCCAACGTAGTGATTCGAAGAAAACATGGTCCAAGAGTATGACATGAGACCCCCAAAAATTAAAATGTTCAAAATCAGGTCAATGTATATATATATATATATATATTTTTTTTTTTTTAAATCAAACCTTCCTCGTGCTGTAAAATAATATTTGCCCCTTCCTGATTTATATGTTCTTTGCATATTTATCATAAATAAATAATAAATAATTTCAGCTCATTAAAACAATTTTAATATCACAAATACCAAATGCAGTTTCTGAATGCCAATTTAATTTATTGAGGCACAAAAACATCCCAAACTACCTGTCCCTAAGTGAAAAATAATTGAAAAAATAAAAGTAAAGTGAAAAAAAAATCTTATTTGCTCCATTATTCGAGTGTCATTAAAGCGAACAAAGAATTTAATGAGTCCTTTGCTGTATCATAGCATGCTGGTCCATGTGAACCTAAAGTTGCACGTCTAATTTTGACAAGCTTAACCCAATTTTGTGTCAAGGGCAAAAAAAAAAACAAAAACAAAAAAAACAACCACAAAATCGAATACAAAGTCTTTATTGTCACACTCTATGGTGCAGATGTAACACGTTTGATCTTATCAAAACAAAAGACAATACTAAAACAATGTGACAAGCATTTTCTACTAAATGCAGGATGAGAATAAATGTTTCTGTAGCTAATATTTTTCAGATACAGCAAGCAAGTTATACACTGACTTCAGTCATACTTCTACTCTACCTTTTTATCGCGCCTTAACCTGATGAATTAATCCAACAAAGGTGAAGGAATGGTGCCATGAAGATTAGGAGATTTGACTTTCGGAAGCCCAACACTGCCAGTAAAACACAAACGGGCTGAATAAATGTTATTTTGCTCACATGATGCGAGTAATGTGATGCGAGGATACATAACACCCAGCGAATAAGTTGCCAATGTACCATGCCACAGTAATATTGAAATGTGGAAACGTTTCTTGATTTAAAAACTGACAGTGACGAGAATGTTTATATCTGTCGGGCTGATCGCATGTCGTGTCTCTCATTCGTTTTGCTGCACGGTAGAGCTTGCTTACTTAGCCTCTTTGTGTTCCCTTTCGGTTTCAAGATATTGACAAAATAAATGTGAATAAATATCCATCCATCCATTTTCCGTTGATCCTCAAGAGCCTATCCCAGCAGTCTTCGGGCAGTAGGCGGGGGACACCCTGAATTGGTTGGTGAATAAATATGTTCAATTTTCATCCATCTTTTTCATCCATTTGGATCTTTTTCTATCAGGAAATTGTGACGAGTAAACAGGTGTACAATGCTTTATAATTGTGTTTTGACACATACGTTCAAGCGTCTGAATCACAGGTGACAAAGTCAAGACCCGGGGGCCAGATCCAGCCCCCCCCATATCATTTTCTGTGGCCCGCGGGAGCAAATCATGTGTGCCAACTATCATGACTCTTGCTGAAATCTGTACCGAAATGTCAAATTGTCATGGGTCATAAATAACGTTGAGATTTTGCACCGGCCCTCCGAGGGAAGCCGTAACTCCGAAGTGGCCCGTGACAAAAAAATGAGTTTGACACCCGTGGTCTAAATAATAATAATAATAATAATAATAATGCGGCGGCCCGGTAGTCCAGTGGTTAGCACGTCGGCTTCACAGTGCAGAGGTACCGGGTTCGATCCCAGCCCCGGCCTCCCTGTGTGGAGTTTGCATGTTCTCCCCGGGCTTGCGTGGGTTTTCTCCGGCTGCTCCGGTTTCCTCCCACATTCCAAAAACATGCATGGCAGGCTCGTTGGGCTCTCTAAATTGTCCCTAGGTATGAGTGTGAGCGTGGATGGTTGTTCGTCTCTGTGTAAGTAAAGTTATTTTTAAAGCCCTGTGACCAAAGTGCTGGTGCTGGCAACAGGTTAAAAATAGAATAGATAAGTAAAAAAAAAAATACAATACAGCACAGTGATTTAAGCAAAATGATAACAACACAACACTTAATTACAGACAGCAGGGTGTCCCCAATGTAAAAAGGTGCGTCTTGAGCTTCGTTTTGACTGCCCGAGGGCCAGACAGAAAATGCTGGGACCGTGGTACATGGCTCCGGCACATGGGGGTGAATGATATCCCCAGGCCATGCTTTAAAAACCAACAGCAGTGTTTTAAATCGTATTCGTGACTGGACTGGAAGCCAGTGCAGGATAGGAAGGTGTGAGTGTTCATGCTTTTTTTTTTTCTCAAAAAAAAGCATGATTGGTGTGCCCTGCGATTGGCTGGCAACCATTCAGGGTGTCCCCCGCCTACTGCCCGAAGACTGCTGGGATAAGCACCCCCCGCGACCCTAGTGAGGATGAAGCGGTTCGGAAAATGAATGAATGAATGAATGAATAATAATGCATCAGATTTATGTAGCACTTTTGTGGAATCCATTAGATCAGTTATATAGCGCACAAAGCGCAACTGCCGTTTTGTCACATGAGGCTTAAAGCCTTTTAAACAATGCCTGTAAACTTTAAGGCGTACAGTAAGGAATACACTTGTGTACTGTCATCCAAAACCGATTGTTGTTTGGAAGCCTTCTTTCCGCCTCAATTCTCACGCATGCGCAGAGGAGATCTACAAGCGGCATACAGTAGTACAGTACTGTATTCTCAAAAAGGCTAATGGTTGCTCGTGCTGCACTGGAGGGACGTGAGAGTGGGAAGTTAGACGTTTCTGACTTCCGACTCAGAAAAGTACACCAAAACGCCCCTTTGAACTGCGAGGTCGGAGCTGCGAAGTCGGGAAAACAGGACCCGGAGTTCACCGACTGACTCAATGTGGTCACTTGACAATGGCGACCCCATGGAGAGTAGACATACTGTATACAGTATATCGCGACTCTGTTAATGATAAGCGGTGTTGAAAATGGATGGATAAACACATTTTGCCTTATTCATTTATTACATTTAATCAACAATAACCTCAAGTAACGCAACGTGATTTGTCCTGACTGCATCAAGATACGCTGTTATTTGCATTCAGTCATTTGGGAACGGATGAAGAAACTGATTTGAAGATATGATATTTATTTATTTGTATAAATTAAGGAAATCATGAAGGGTCGCTGAAGGTCAAAATGTGTTGTGATGGACCAGAACAACAAACAATGTATCGGAATCTTTATTTACATTCTCCTCGAACGCTTTGACGTCGGAACGAGGACAGTCCGATTGGGATAAAGCCGACTTCCTGTTTTCCTCGATTGAAGCATCGGAATAAGGATAAACCCTTGCTGACGTGTCCTACCGTACTCAACAATCGCGTACTGCATTAAAAACCAATAGAAACCTACATTCGCATCTTAACATAACACCACTCAAATATTAATGTGATCGTAGAAATCCGTTTCTCAAAACAATGGAAACCGTTAGAAATGGAAAAGGAGGCAATTTGCGAGGGCAAGACATGTCGTTTGAAAGACACTCATTCGCTCACTGATGTCACCATATTTTAGAGAGAATGGGCATACAATTGTGTTGTTTGAAATTTCAACCGTGAGGTTAAAGTGGAATAGCACACTTCGTAAACGTGAAATAGAATGGAACTTACCAGGACTCTTGAGGTTATATTTACTCTCCATAATCTTCAAGCACCTGATATATGATATACAGTGGCAATTGTGTTGTAAATTCGCTATTTAACGATCAGTCACCGTAAGTATGGGTTATCTGAATTTAGCTTTGGTTAGCATTGGTGAAGAATCACTGGCAGCTGAAAGCCTGGTCGGATCGATCCTTTTCGACATGCACTCAGGCCCACACCAAACACGGATTATGTCCACTTCGAGACGTCACAAAGATATATGGTATCTGTTTTTATACCGAGTTTTAAATCTGTATTTTTTAAAAGTCCGTCGTCGTCCCCGTGACGTCAAACACGGAAATTAAAAGTATGTGAAGTCCAAAAGATTGACACGGTATAGTACTTAGACATGTATACTAGACCCCACCTTTAACAGGACTGACTGAATACTCAATACGTCCTCGTATCCGCCATGTTGGATGTGGCCAATCTCCCACAAAAAATGCAAGCAAACGGACTGAATTTAAAAACTAAAGTGACAAAACAAAACATGTTAGTCTCCGGCATGTCCTGCGTCACGCCCGAGGGCTCCTCCTGGTGGGACGATCCTGGAACACCTCACCACAGGGGGCGTCCTGGGGGCATTCTGATCAGATGCCCAAGTCACCTCATCTGGATCCTCTCAATACGGAGTAGCACTGGCTCTTCTGTGAGTCTCTTCCAGATGACTGAGCTTCACACCCTATCACTAATCATGAGGACGAACACTCTGCGAATGAAACCGAGCTCAGAGCATTAGAAAATGAGAGGAGGTCATCTCGAAATGTTAGGCAGCCATATCCAAAGAAAGGGATCATTTTTTGTGGCAAACCCACAAACCCAGAAACAGCGACCTACACCCCACCGAGGGAGGCAACCCACCACAAAGCAGCGAGGCCAGAACCCAACCCAGCCTGACAGGCCAAAGTGCACCACTAGCCGATCTCAATGCAAGATGCTTCCCCCAATTTTTAAGGTTTGTGATGTACAGCTCGGAGATGGAGATCAGTAAATAAAAAGTAGGGGCTTTGGCCACAATGTCATGTTCTGATACCACATCTTGTGTGCGTGCGTACACAATAAAGTCAACCAGGCACCAAAATGCAAAGCATTCTTTATTCATTTCGTAAGACACAATTATTCATGAATAGATCTGGTTAGGTTTATTTTTTCTATACGTCCATCTCTGCATCCTCTCAGGCCGGCAAGGAATATCTGAGGTCTGGGAACACCTGTCTCACCATCTCTCTTGGTTTGACAACCCACCTCCTTGGGAAGCCAAGTTTGAGTGGCATTTTCCCGTCTCATGTGGCTCAGGTGGGTCTGAGTTGAATGTGTGATAGTTGTCCGAAGATCAGTCTAGAATTTTCAAATATATAATAGCTGTATCAGTCACAAAATGCCCTTAGTAGCATACAACACAGAACAACAATGATTAAAGATCTCAACTTTTGTGACAAAAAAGACCCATAAATCAGCTATGAGTAAATAAATCGCTCAAATGTTGTAATGTTTGGAATGTGCTATATTGAGTGTAATGTAATGCAATATTCATAATGTGTATGAGAGTACTGTATCACCATATATAATACATGTGCTCGGGTGTGTGCTTATGTACTGCATGGACCGTATTTTCCCTACTATATAAGTATAAGGTGCACCTTCAATGAACGGCCGATTTTAAAACGTTTTTTTATATATATCTTGGCATATGTACGCAGAAGTGTTTAGGTGCAGTTGAATAAATGAGTGTCATGGTTCTGTTCTGTTTGTGTTTCAGTTTCCAGCGGAATCGGAGGGTGTTCTCTCCAGAGCCGCACCTGTCGCATATGACAATATCAACTGCCTTTAAAAGGACTGACAGGCCAATTACTCGGAAGTCGGATTATTCAGCCTTGCTCACGACTCCTGTACCAAGTATTTGAATATCTAGACCAGTGGTTCTTCACCTTGTTAGAGGTACCGAACCCAACCAGTTCATATGCACATTCACCGAACTCTGCATTAGTGAAAAAAAAAAGTTTTTTTTTCTTCTTCAAATTCAAGACATAAAGAAATGCATGTATTAAAAACAGAAAAAAGTAAACACAATAACTATAAAGTATACGTTTTTTAATTTAATTTTGCACAAAATGAACCAGCCAGTGATAGCCAAGCGGGAATGTCATAATGAATTGACATGTTGAGTCGGGTGTTTCTTAACCTCCATGGCAGAGGCTCTGTCGAACCCTTGAGATTGATTCACCGAACCCCTACGGTTCGATCGAACCAAAGGTAAGAACCACTGATCTCGACGTTCATGACCGTGTTTCACAGCGCTCTTGTTCACGTATTGTATTTTCTATGTAAGCAGTTTACCTTTTTTGTAACTGGATTAGCTTGTCTGTATCTGACGAGCGAGTTTGCATTCTTTATTCTCCTTGCCTTTTGTAAGCGCTTTATGTTCATCTCGTATTATCCTGGCACTTAGTTACCAGTGACCTTTGCTGTACTCTGTCGGTATTGCATTTTTCCATAGTACAATTTTTTGTTAAAGCTTTATCATTGGCTACGTTTGTGGGACCTGCTTTGTTCCATCGCAATCCAGAGCTTGGCAATAAGTTGATTTATTTGTTGAATCTTTTCCTTTTCTGTTCTTGTTGTAATACTACAATGAAGAACCTATTATTGTATTAATATGAAACAAGTCAAAATACATAAAGAACAAAGGGTATGACCGGATAGGTTGTTTACTTCTTCCGACTCCACTTTGTAACAGTGCTAAATGATGGCCATTTGTTTCCTTTTCTTTTAAATCTTTTTATTTCCGACCAAATATATTCTGTTAACTGTTTATATGTTCAATAAATAAACAAACAAGACACCAGTGGAAGGCGAACAACACTAGCTACTCGGATATTGTGATACTTGTTGGCTCCAATGACGCTCGGATGAGACAATCACAGATCACAAAGAGGAACATAGTTTGGACTTGTGATCTCGCCAGAAAGATGAGTCAGCATTGTGTAGTTGTCTCTGGGCACTTGCCTGTGAGGCAATGATGAGAGGTTTAGCAGGTTGTTCTCACTTAACCGGCTGGGTAATTTTTGTAGTGAGCGGAGACTGCAATTTGTGAATAACTGGCCCACTTTATGGGGCCGGCCCAACCTGCTGAAGTTGGACGGCGTTCATCCAAAACTGAGAAGGCGCCATCACTCTTTCTAGAAGCATAGATGACGGTTTAAGCCTTCCATGACAGCCCATATGAGAGCAGACCTGGTTACAGGCGATTAGCGCGCCTTTAAGAACATGTGTGGAGTCTGTAAGGCTAGCGCTAACTAGCGCTATGCTAAAATCTTACAAATCACATCGCTTTCTATGAAGATTAGTGTGTCAGACTTCACATACTGATTCACTACTTACTGCTGCATTGAATACTGACATGTTTTTGACTGAGTTTAGGCATTCTCTGTTGCTCGGTCTTATTGATGACATGGTGAATAAGTCTTTGAGAACCAACAAATAACTATTAGAATCCTACGTTCGTCACCTCCCACCACACCTTTTGAGTACCCAGAGAAAACTCACACAGGCATGGGAAGAACATGCAAATTCCACACAGGAATGCCAAGAGCCCAGATTGGAACCCACAGCCACTGTACTTTTGAGTTGGAGATGCTAACTTCTACCGTGTCACTGGGATGGAGTAATACGGATTTAGTATCAGGGGCCTAAGCATAACTGTGGCTACTACCCGTATTTGTTTGACACTTCTCCCACTTGATGTTGAAAACAACTGTTGCTGGCTGTCAAACCAGACCAAAATTCAGTTTCTGTGGCCAAAAACTCGAAATCAATAAATACTTTGACTGACCAGTTTGATAGCTGACCTCCGCAGTTCCCACTCATTCCAGTCATATGACTTCACAATGTTGGTCACCAGTGCGTGGACATCTGTCTGAGTGGAATTCTCAGCCTTACTCACAAGTCGGGTCTTTCCTGCTTGCATCTGTAAAAGAGCCAAACCGTTAATCTGTCTGTGTTTGGTAAAAGGACTCACTAGGTGATGGTGGTGGTAAATTTGAGGAGGTGGCGACGCTCATCGCAGAAACAATTTACAATCGTCATCTTACACATGATGGAGTTTGATGAAGTTTGAGAAGTTGAATAAGTTCAGGTGAACGCTTGGCTTTTTCTACCACCAGTGAAATGAAGTAATTGGGGCTGTGGGCAAATTTCAAAGCAGCTTCTTTGGAGTTGAAGACATACAGTTTCTCCTTGTGCTTGAGCACACCGATGAATGGATTTCCTGCAATGGGAATATGGGAATGTCACATGTGAATCTTATGTTGAGTTAAAATGAGGATATAAAGCATGCAACATTTGGACATGATTTTCAAAAAAATCATTCATAGGTTTTAAGAGCTTCAATGTCCATACCGTAAATAATATATATTGAGGCAAAGGGGCACTATTATGATTGAATTTGATACAGTCTGAGTGGCCTTTTGCTTATGTAAAATAAATGCATAATTTGGGGAGTTAGATCATTTAAATCCAAATCATTCTTCAAAAACGCTGATCAACATTCATTTGACCTTTTCCACAATAAATCGAGAGGAATGGGGCAAAAATCCGAAAATATGGAAAGCTACGGGTGCCCAACTGTGACTACGCAGGTTGATTGTAGTTTTTAATAATACATTTACATAAGGCAGAAATGGGTAAAAGAGGTTAAAAGATGTTAAAAGCATTGCGGAACAGGTGAGTTTGAAGAAATGATTTGAAGGATTGGAGGTCAGTACAGTTGCGGATGTGTTGTGGTAGAGAGTTCCAGAGGGGGCGGCGACAGAGAAGGCTCGGGCCCCCCCAGGTTCTGAGCCTGGTCACGGGGATGGCGAGGATGTTTGTCTTTGAGGAGCGGAGGTTGCGGGTAAGAGTGTATGGGTGAAGAAGGTCAGAGAGGTAGGAGGGGGCCTGATTGTGAAGGGCTTGATAGGTAAGTGGGAGGAGTTTAAACTGGATACGCTGAGGAACGGGTAGCCAGTGGAGGCTTTTCACTCATTCACTCCCAAAGACGTTCTGAAACGTCTTTTCAGACTTGGCTGTTACTGAATGAGTTAAGGACGGGGGAGTTGTCGATAGTGAGGTTAAAGTTGGAGACTGTTTGGGTAAGGGACCTAGGACCGATTATTAGCAGTTGAGATTTAGTGCTGTTAAGAATGAGAACGTTTGTTTAAGCTGTAATATGACCAATCACCACTAGATGGCAGACATTCCTGAGTTGCACTACACTGGCCGAGACTACAATGTGAGTAGGCCTAATAATTTTGGGTGGATTTTGGAATGATATCCATCGATGCATTTACTGATCCACTTTTCCTCACAAAGGTTGTGGGGCATGAAGGAAGGCACAACTAAGCTCTTTGTTTTTTCAAACCAGCTGTCTTTGGTCAGTAAGGGAACACATAAGATGAACAACCATTCGTGCTCAAAATGACAGCTCGGGACAATCTAGCGTTCAATTAACCTTCCACACAGGTTTTTGGAATGTGGGAGGAAACCGCAGTACCCGGAGAAAACCCACGTCGGCACGCGGAGAACTTACTAACCCCACACAGGAAGGCCGCAGCCGGAATTGAACGGGATCCGCTCAGATAAGTTTGAAGCATCGCTTTCCGAATCAATTTCTGACTGGATTTGGACACTTTCCAGATTGAGTCCCGCTATTGATGTCCTTGAAATGACATCACACTTCGGGGTTTGTCGCTCGTCAGGATCTCACTTCGAGAAAACGTTTATTTAGTCAAATTTAGGATTTTTTTTTTTCTCCATGCTTTATTGAATGTATATTGTTTAATTACTTCACCTGTGACATAAAAAAGATTTCACTTGGGATTTCCTGGAATTACTTCACACTTGACTTTTAAATGCTGTGTAGCGGACCTTATCACACACGCATTGCCAATCTGTTCAGATGTCATTAGTACGAAAGGGCCATTACCTGGAAGAATAAGTCCATCTTTGTGAACAAGTGTGTAGGCACAGAATCCATTATATTGCAATGGCAGCTCGGTAAGATTGTCAGTCATTTCAGGCAGGAGCCACTCGTGCTGCTTCATCCGCGCTGGATCAATGCGCTCGCCTGTATAAAGAAACAGTACAGCTCGCACTCGATATTCTGGTAAAATTATTTGCCGTTCCATGAACTTCTGTGTATGATGACAGCCATACTTAAGTGCTCGTCTATTCTTTCTTTGTCTGTTTTGACTTCTACTCCAACCAATAGGTCGTCCAAAGGACATTTGGAAAAGATCTTGGCGCGAGAGGTACGGAAGAACTGCAATCTGAGTGCAATGTTGTTCAAGATGTTCAGCAGCTCTGCCTGATCCTGAAGTTCCGACCACAGTTTTGACAAGGCCTTGAACAATGGCTGAAACAGGATGATGAATATTTAAAAAAAACAAAAAAACAAAACACCAAAAACGTGAGAACATGGAGCATGGTCGGTCCAGTGGTTAGTGCGTTGACCTCACAGTGCAGAGGTACCGAGTTCAATTCCAGCTCCGGCCTCCCTGTATGGAGTTTGCATGTTCTCCCCGGGCCTGCGTGGGTTTTCTCCGGGTACTCCGGTTTCCTCCCACATTCCAAAACATGCATGGCAGGCTGATTGAACACTCAAATTGTCCTAGGTGTGATTGTTTGTCCCTGTGTGCCCTGCGATTGGCTGGCAACCGGTTCAGGGTGTCCCCAGTCTACTACCCGAAGATGGCGTGGATAGGCTCCATCACCCCCCGCGACCCTTGTGAGGATAAAGCAGATTGGAAAATGGATGGACATGGAACAGTAATTCAGTAGTAATATTGTAATGCATGGAACTAAATCTTTTATCACCATCCATCCATCCATTATCTGAACCGCTTTTCCTCACAGAGGTCGCGGGCGTGTTGGCTGCTATCCGAGCTGACTGGGCATGAGTCGGGGTACACCCTGAACTGGTTGCCAGCCAATCGCAGGGCACACATAGACAAATGACCATTCAAATTCACAATGATATCAAGGGACAATCTCGAGTGTTCAATTAACCTACCATGCATGTTTTGGGAATGAGGGAGCGGACGGGAATACCCGGAGAAAACCCGCACAGGGGCCGGGAGAGCCTGCAAACTCCACACAGAAAGGCCAAGGCCAGATTTGAACCTACAACCTCTGTACTGTGCTAACCACTCGACCTCCTTGCTGCCTATCAATCATTCATTCATTCAAAAAAATGTCGAAATATTCTCATAGTTTTCAGCAAATTACTTACAAAAACTTTTGAGGTAGGCACAGCTGTCTTGGGCTGCACAGATGTTTTGAGCAGGTATATCTGGGAGAAAATGTCCTTCTGTAGGATTTCAATTCTTTTTCCACACGAACATGAATCAGCCTGAAAGTGAATGCCATAATAACCGTTTATGGTATAAATGAAGACTAACAAAACAAACTCCAGGGTCAACTTTGACTAGAATGCTGGGTCAAATTTGACTTTGCTGTTGGGTTAATTCAGTGTGACCCCGTAATTAATTTCAATGATTGAATTTATTATTAATCCCATTTAATCACTACATTTTGTTTTATGCCATGGGCACAGCATCTCTTACCCAACATCTATTAATATTTGTATTTGCCTTTCAAGATGCCATGTCTGTTCTTGGTGTTGGATTTTATCAAATAAATGCACCCCCAAAATGCAACTTATCTTCTTTATTATGCATTTTATGGCTAGTGCATGTACTCAGGAGCACTCAGAATGACGTGTTTAGACTCGTGGGGACACAAAGAACATATTTTTTACTTGACTTTCCTTTTCACGGTAATTGACGGAGAGTCCGTATGTGACCTTGACTCATACTGGAACTGATCAGTGGTTCGCCATCAGAACGATTGGTTTAAAAAAAAAAAAAATCGGATTAGTATTTTTTGGAGTATGTACGTGGGGATGGGGTGGGTGGTTGGGGTGGGAAATGGACATGGTCCTTCTTGCCTGCAAAAAATTTTTTTATTAAATCAAAAAAAAAACCCAGTAGATGACTGACTCACTGACGCATTTAATTGTAGAAGGGAGTATAAGGAGGCTTGATTAAGTGCCCCTCTTACCCATTCACAAATGCAACACCGCTGGAATGCAACAAGACAATGTAGCAACATGCGCAATCAAGCACCAATGACTGAATTTTTTTCTCACCAGTAAAATTTGTAGAAAATGTTCACACTGCCTGGCATTGTAGAGCGCTTTTGTTAGTTGAACCAGTGACACATCACATTCTCCCGGCTGACTGCCATGATACTTTTCTAACAGCGCTGTGTAGTTCCACGCCAAACTCTGGGAGATACTCAGCTCATTCTCTATGGCTTCACTGGTAACCGAAAGCGCTTCAAAGAGAACTGCAGGCACTGCAAAACGAGTGATGAAAAAAAGTATTTTTGAGACAAGACCCAATTCCAATGTGTGCGCTAACGATACTGTGTCATACTTAGTTCGGAAAACTTCATGTCCTGTTCTTTCTTGCTAGATTTGTTGAAGAGTCGAATTCCTGTGACGGTCATTGTGAGCTCTGAGAGCTGTTGCTCCTTATCTCTCTTTGGGAGCACCATAAAGGCCCCCAGTTCACTTGATGGAAAAATACTCTGCAAGGCAGCTGATACAAGCCATAAAGTGAGTTGACAACCGTAAATACAGTGGTGCCTCTACTTATGAAATTAATTGGTTCCAGAAGAAATTTCTTAAATAGAAAAGTTTGTAAGTAGAGATACGTTTTCCATGTAAATTCCCTAATCCGTTCCAAGCACCCCAAAATTCAGACAAATATTTTCTAAAGCATAAAATGCAACAAAATATGTAACAAATAGATGTTGCAAATTAGATTATTGCGCAATGTAAACAACAAAGAATAGAGTAAAAAATAAAAATGATGGTCATTTAACTTTTAACTGCATCCTCATCGTTTTTTGGGCTCTTTAGTTGATGTTCTCTCTCAGAAGTGTTTTTTTGCCTGGCGTTTTGTAAAGAACTGAGCAAAGGACATCTGCTTTTGTAAGCTTCGAAAATGTCCAAGGCAAACATCAGCAGAGTGAGCGATCGCCCGACTGGTGAACACTTTTTCTGGGGATTCACATTTACGTAAAACTATCGGAGCGCCTCATGGTCCAAGGGGCGAATGACGAGGACGCTGCATAGACACACCTATCTATCTACACACAGACTCGTACGGTAGAGCTCCTTCTTAGCCAATGGGATGCCGGGATGATGCTCGGGAATAGCCAATGGCAGAGTAGCTATAAGTATGTTGTGTTCAGGAAACATGGAGCTGCGAGCAGCAACCCATATTGTATTTTTACCTTTCGTATCTTGAAATTTCTTCAGAACTAGAGGGAATATTTTCCTGATGAGGTGTTTCGTAACTTGAAAATGACGTATGATGAGACGTTTGTAAGTAGAGGTACCACTGTATACATTACCCAGGGAGCATTGGAAAAGTGAAGCCTGAGGTTTTTCCTTTTTGAAATAAATTATTGTTTGTTTGATCGAATTGCCTCTGCTAGTTTTTGTGGGGGGGAGGAGGGGGAAGATCCACATTTCTGCATACACAAACAAAACGGTTACAATGAATGATTTTTCTCTGATAATAATAATAAATCTAGTTGCCAACGATGTCTGGCTGAACAGCCACAATCGATAGCGCTGGCCTGCGGAGGGCATGAGCAAATTGGTGTTCAGTGTCTTGCCCCAAGGATCATTCGACAGCTGACAGTCGGGATTGTATGGTGGGCTCTCGTGACCTTGGCCACAAACTCCCTGTTGTGTTTTATATCACCTTTGCTGATTCAGTACTTTTGCCATTGTGTTACCTGTAGCCTCTTGTACAGAGATGACATCTGAAGGTGAGCCCATGCCAGAGCCCAGCAGGATGAATGTGATGATTTTACGGTAAAGGGCATCCAACTGGTCTTTCGTTTTCACTCTGCTCTCGGTGATCTCCCTGTTCACTTGGGCTAATCTTGTCTCCAACATCCAGTTGACTTCCCTGAGGAACTCTCCTGGGTATTCAAATAAATAAATAAATACAATAAATAAATAAATAAAATAAAATAAAATAAAATAAAATACTGTCGTGGTTGGGAAAATATAGCCGGCCTCAATTCTCTGTCATTTTTGGTAACCTCACGATCTGTCCTTGAGTGTTTGAAAGGCGCTTGTAAATAAAATGTATTATTATTATTATTATTATTATTTGACAACAATAAATGTGAATGGATTGTAAATGCCTGGGCTTAAATTCAAGTGTCATCTGAGCTTTCGTGAAAACAACCACCTGGCAACCAGACTGACTCCGACAACGGCGAGAGAGAATACGGCTATTTAAACCCGGGTATTTTAATGATGAAAATGTTTCATTTTTGGCAAGTGGGAACGTTTGAAATGGTTGTTATTGGATGATCAAGGATGCGCTTGTGGTACTTCCACTTATAATGTACATTAGAAATGTTAAGTTTTAACATTAGCAGTTTCATTTGTCTGGTCAAAAAAATAAAAATAAAAATGCTGTCTTCGCTTTGCGTGCGGATATATTCTCATTGACCCGGGTCATTTCTATCTCAGGGAAGTGAAGTGATCACAACTGGACTGCTGTTTTGTCTCAGAAGACGCGTTCGCCTCTCATCAGTTTTTGTCTTCATTTTCTATATAAAAAAATATAAATTATGCTAGGGTCGGCACGGAGATCGACTGTTTAGAACACAGTGCAGCCAATCGCACGGCACACATAGACGAACACCCATTCACACTCACAGTCACACCTATGGACAATCTAGAGCAGGGGTGCCCAAACTTTTTGGACCGAAGATCTACTTTTCGATCAACTAACCTCTATCTACCCTTACCGGCACGCGCGCACGCACGCCATGATGAGAAACAGCCTGAAACTGAGGCATGTGATGCACTTTTGCAGCCTGTTAACTATCGTAGCTCACACGTACCGTTTTAAAGTGCTTCCCTGGGCCCTCCTAGATTCCTATTCTTTGCCCGTGCCCTCGATGAATTGTACACGAAGCAAACTCTGAATGAGAATAATGACGATAAAAGATAGAGCGCAACAGCTCTGATCACAACCTGCAATTGCGCTAACAACTTCCGGTGACGTAATCACGCGCAACCGTAAATTCAAGATTTACCTGCTTTATTTTATTTTTTAAATATTTTTTTGTGAAAATAAGACTGATAAGATGATTAGGGTGCAGCGTACATTAACAACAACAAAAATATTACTAACATGTACAAAGACACACAAATGGTTGTTTGTTTTTTTTCTCCTCGATACTCCTCAGATCTACTTGGGACCTGTCTTAGATCTACCGGTAGATCAGGATCGACGTAATGGGCACCCCTGATCTAGAGCATTCAATCAACCTGCCATGCATGTTTTTTGGAATGTGACAGGAAACCTGAGTACCCGGAGAAAACCCACGCAGGCACAGGGAGAGCATGCAAACTCTACACAGGAAGCCTTGAATCGAACCCACGGCCTACTGTGAGGTGGACGTGCTAACCAGTCGACCATCGTGCCACTAAGCAGAATGCACGTCAGTTCAAATTTCGATGAAATAACAAAGGCTGAAAATACGTGAGCATAAATCTCAATTACTGTATATGGGGTGGTGTGTGTAGAACTGAGCAAAGCAATTTAGGTAATACATTTTGGAATAAGGCTGTAACACAAGCTCTTTGACTACTATCTGGATCCACCGTATAACATTGTAAAAAAGTTACCATTGAAGATCATTGGAAATTTTTAATACCGAGATAATTGATCTGCTCCATTATAGTGAGTGATAATTAACACATTGATTTGTCGAGAAAGATTTGGTGCTTTTTTTCCGTTCAACAGTATTGTTTATTGACCATGTTTTAGTTTTAGATTAGTTCTGTCTACATTTTAGTGTGAGTTAAACTTGCTCCAAATCTAGTTAATAAATGAATATTCATGTAGCATAGAAAACAGGTTCACTCACGTTTAGAAGTGTAATTGATGTCAAAATACACTTGCATCTTGATTGTGTCAAGGGAAGGACTGCATGTGGCCGGAAGTGTCTCCAAGCGCAGCTGTCAGGAATATTACCAAAGGAAAAACTTCAAATTGCCGCTCATTGAGATAGTGCTTAAAGAGTTTTGAGGTTCAGTGAACCATACATTGTGAAATCAAACAAGAATGAACCACTTAGCTGGAATTTAGAAAAAAAATATCTGGACTTTATTACTTACTTGTCCCTAAACAGCCGCGCATCGCTTCGCACGGACTCAGTCACAGCCCATTGTAACAATGGAGAAATTTACCTCGAGTGCTGTTCTCTTCAACATATTTGCATTATCCGGGAATGTTACCTTTGTGGAGAGTTCACTGTCATCTTTAGATGTTAGTACAATCTTTTTTGCACTCTTGTAGATTTGTGGGATTCTTGAGTTTTGCTTACTTTGTACCCACAGCATTTTAGCATTTTGGGTGAATTCTTGCTCGCCGTCAGCAAGTGAGACGACTCATTACTACCCCCTGGTGGTGTTGCTCTTCTGTGCGGTCGTCACAGAGACCTCTCACACAGCGAACGTAAGTGGAGTGCGTCATTGCAGAATAGAGTGGATAACAAACGTTTACCTGCGCCGTTACCTTAGTTTCACCTTGTGGCTGTCGCCTCTGTAATTTGCTGACTTTTGAGAACCTTAAAAAAACTCACCAGCAATTATTTCTGGCAAAGAGACTCCCCCCACAACTGCAGTTAAAGTAGTTAAGTGAACTGGGTGCTACTTTCGCTAAGGTTAAGTGAAAAATGTGTGACTGGTAACCGGGGTAAAATGAATTAAAATGTAAATTGTCCAGAGGGTTCTCAACAATAGTACATGTATTAGCATAATTTATGCTTGGTTCGTGACATTTATTTAAATGAATGACGAGGTGGAGACGAACCTACAGATTAAGCATGCACTAACTGTGTTTTCTTACCTTTAAAGCGATCATGTGTTCCGACAAGGCATCTTCTGTCGTACACTCGTGTACTAATTCCAGAATTATGGGTTCGACCACACTTTCGGCCAAAGACATATTTAAAATCTTGAAAACAGTCGCTTGCTGAACCTGAAGTACTGATTTGTTGTTGCCAAGATGTTGCCACAGCAACAGCGGCCTGAGTGAAAATTCTGTCCAATAGAGTGCGCTGCAGGGTTTTTTTTTTTATAGATGTGACATTAAACAGGTACGGTAAAATTATAATCCGTCCATTTTCCTAACCGCGTATCCTCTTCCTGGTTAAATCTCGGTAATTCTGAAGTGGCAAAACCCACCCACACCCTGATCTTATATACTAGAGTCCAACTAATACTTCGAACAGAGACATTCAAACTTAAAACTGATTGAACTCTTGAACATCAAAAATACATACAGAAATAGAAATGTCCATTCGTCCATCCACTTCTGCCCATATTGCAAAAACATACATGGCAGGGTAATGGAACACTCTAAATTCTACAGTGACTACAGGGCACATAACTATTCGCGCTCACACTCACACCTTGGGACAATTTAGAGTCTAAATTGATTGGCCGCCCAATAATAATAATAATAATAATGATAATAATAAATCTATCATGTGCCAGATTTCCAAGTAGAGCGCTTCAATACTCTGCACACGCTTGGTATTGATCATTATTGTAGGTGTTAAACCACTGAGAAAACACATTTGAGGCCAGTGTAACGATGAGTCTTGAACTGAAACAACAGGAAAATGACTTGATCTTTTCTATTTAATAAACAGGAAGTTGTACAAAAAAATCTCTCTCTGACCCTGTTTCATGTAAAAAAATTTCATGAGCTGAACTCCTACTTAACTACATACTGTAGCCAATCACGTGACGTCCTATCAAATACTGTACTTCCAACGAAGAAATATTCTGACATACTGTATCATTCTATATTTTAAACAAGTAAAATCTAAGATATGCAAAAAATAATAATGACAATTATTTTAACTCAGTTATTAAATATATCAAAATTAACCAATATTAAATTGACTCCTACAATTAGTAAAATAGAATGGTAAAACGTGGGGCGGGGTGACTGTAACGGTAAAAATGACGTTGTGACTGTCCTTCAATTGTTTGAAAATAATTCAGATCAAATGATACGACACTGTAGTCTTAATTATAATGAACTGCAGTGGTTCATCTACTTCCGAACGTCTCTTCACACGAAAAACGAAGTTACGAAACGCCTCAACAGGAAAATATTGCCTCTTGTTGCGAAATAAATTTAAAGATACGAAAGGCAAAAATACAGTATGGGCTGCTGGTCACACCTCCGAGTTTCCTGAACGCAACATACTTATAGCTGCCCTGCCATTGGCTATTACAGTACTGGCATCTTCCTGGAGTCCCATTGGCTAAGAGTGTTTCTATGTGTGTTGATATAAATGTGGCTAGTAGCGTTCTCGTCATTCGCCCTTCGGGTCAAGAGGCGTTCCGAAAGTTTTACGTAAATGAGAATCACCCAGAAAAGTGTTCACCAGTCGGGCGATCGCTCACTATGCTGATGTTTGCCATGGACATTTTCGACGATTTGTTAAAAGCCGACAAAAGCAAATATCCTTGGATCAGTTCTTTACAAAACGCCAAGCAAAAACCACTTCTGACAGAGAGCATGAACTAAAGAGGGCAAAAAACGATGAGGATGCAGTTTAAAGTTAAATGCATCATTTTTATTCTGTACTCTATTCTTTGTTTTTTTACATGATGCACAGCTCTCATTTATTGTGCAATAATCTAATTATAACATGTATTTGTTAAAGATTTTGATGCATTTTTATGCTTTAGCAAACATTTATGACTGAATTTTGACAGCTTGGAACGGATTAGGGCTTTTACATGGAAAATGCGTCTCCACTTACAAACTTTCTAGTTAAATTTCTTCCAGAACATAGTACAGGTAATTCCGGAAGGAGAGGTGCCACTATTGTACCCACAGAAAATAAAAACATAAATAACGTGCGCTATCATATTTATCCTCTAGATGGCGGGATTTAACCACACACCAACACCAACATTTTGCCTTTATCAGCAGCCAAGAGGGTGCGCATTTCAACACACGCCTGGTGCCTCATTTACGATAATCATTGCGGATATGCAAGTTTAAAACCAGCATTGAATTTATGTTCAGCTCTGTGCAGGGGCTGGAAAAATCATTATTTGTCATTAACCCTCATATTATGTTGAAAAAAAAAAATCACATTGATTATGTTGTGGGTCATTTTGACCCGTACTGTAAAAATCCACACAAAATAGTCAAAAAACAGGTTACACCAGTAACACCTTTGTTTAAAATGATGTAAACATTCAGAAAAGAGATAGACAACATCTTATTAATCCCAACAGTATATTTAAGAACTTTTTAGTTAAAGTTTTTCCATGTCACGTTTCTTTTTTTCATTTAAATTTTCTGAGATGTTCAGTCTTTTATCTACAAAGTATTGCACTGGCAGTTGTATGTGTGCTGTCGGATTGTCAAGCCCCCCTTTGGTGGAGTTGTAGTCCAGGATCATTTGTGGCTCTTGTGCTCAGAGATGCATCTGTGTGCATGGTGCCTAATGACAAGAACATTTTTGTTTTTCTTTGGGCAGTATGAAACAACTGCTGCTTTCTCAGTGAAAACAAATACTGAGGAATACAGAGGTATGCCCTGCATATTCAAATTTCACCGGGAATTTCTGTCTAATTTCTTCTGACTGTTGCCAAAACTGAAATGGGTCAAATTGACCCTTAACATAATATAAGGGTTAAGTATGTGTCTTTGATACCATTAAAATTATTACACCGGTCTGTGAGCTTCATTGACGAGTAGAGAAGGTATGACTTTCACTTTCTCTAAAATTTGAGATTCACTCCGCTGTTACGCCATCCACTCGGGAATTTTAAGTGCCCCCTCATATTGTGCCAACATGTCTGATTAGATTAAAATAAAGTGGCCCAAATTTCCACCATGTTCTGTTAAATTGAACCTATAGCTTTGCTGAATCAGAGACGGGTCGACAATAAAAAACACTGACTCCTAAATGACGATAAATGTGACAGTTTATCAAATTGCCGATGATTACGACCAATGTCTGGTTGATTTATGCACATTGCGTCAACACACACACACATTGAAAGCTTACATGTCTGCAAGACGTCATCTCTACCATGGTTCAGTTCAGAATGCAAATGCGCACACAGTGGACATCTTTTAAAAAATGGCCAGTGAGTCTTTGTTTGGAATTAACAATTAAAATTATCCAATGGCAACATAATGAGCTGGCTGGCTTCTGTCCACAATGCCCAAGAGAATAAAACACCCACACACCCATCCACCCACACACACCCACCACCCACACACACACACACACACACACACACACACACACACACACACACACACACACACACACACACACACACACGTGTATTGGTTAATGACTAACCGAATCTTTAGTGACAGTTAAAGCAGAACCAAAAAGTAATGAAAAAGGAGGAATGATTTATTTATTTATTGGGGGGGGGCAGACAAAATGTAGAGTTTGAGTTCTTTTAAGTATACACTTAATGAATCATTCTAACTGTAGTTCTCCAAGGCGACCTTAAGGTTTCTTGTTTTCTGCATTCCACTGGGTCGTGACCGAAAGAGCGAGATCCCGGATACAAGCGGCCGAAATGAGTTTTCTTCGCAGGGTGTCCAGGCTCTCCCTTAGAGATAAGGTGAGAAGCTCGGTCATCCGGGAGGGGTTCAGAGTAGAGCCGCTTCTCCTCCACATCGAGAGGAGCCAGATGAGGTGGCTTGGGCATCTCCTGAACGCCTCCCTGGTGAGGTGTTCCGGGAGGAGACCCCGAGGATGACCCAAGACTCACTGGAGAGACTATGTCTCCCAGTTGGCCTGGGAACGCCTCGGGTTCCCCCGGGAAGAGCTGGAAGAAGTAGCTAGGGAGAGGGAAGTCTGGGCTTCCCTGCTAAAGCTGCTGCTCCTGCGACCGGGCCCCGGATAAGTGGTAGAAGATGGATGGATGGATGGATGGATGAATGGATGGATGGATGGATTGATGGATGCATAACACTGCATGGAGTAGTTTGCGTATCCATCATATAGTGCTGAGGTTGGGGGTTTGAATCCAGGCCCCGACCTTCCTGTGTGGAGTTTGCCTGTTCTTTCTGTTTGTGGAGATTGTTTTTGTCTTTTGGCTTCTTCCCACATTCTAAAACCAATTATGTTAGGTATAGACTATAAATTGGCCTTAGCAGTGAATTTGTGTGTAAATGTTTGTTTTTATGTGTCATATGTGTGTGTATCCCATGGCTCTTCCAAAGTGAGCTGGTATAGGCTTCAGCTAATCCATGAGCCAAGTGAGGATAAGTCGTACAGAAAAAGGATGGATGGATGGATGCTCGTCTCTCTGGGAAAAAGGCAAAAACCTACAAGTGCAGAGTTGGGTCAAAATAACCCAATTTGGGGAAAACACAGACCGATGTCCTCCTTGGGTGAATTTAACAAATGTTCTGGCTTGTTTTATTTCAAACAAAAACCAAAAAAAATATTGAGTCAAATTGGGTTGTGACTGATTTTTTAAAATAATAATAATAGTATAATAGCTATTTCTTCTTCTTCTTCTTTTTATTATTATTGTTATTTGTAGTAGTACTATCTCAATCACAAAAATTATACAGCTTCGATATCCCAACATAATTCATGAATTTGGAAACCGAATCATTTATATTTGACCCCAACACTAACTTAACAGTGAAGATTGACTGGATGAGTCATTCATTTTCCGAACCGCTTTATCCTCACTCGGGTTGCGGGGGGTGCCAGAGCCTATCCCAGCGGTCTTCGGACACCCTGAACCGGTTCCCAGCCAATCGCAGGGCACACAGAAACGAACAACCATCAGCGCTCACACTCACACCGAGGGACAATTTGGAGTGTTCAATCAGCCTGCCATGCATGTTTTTGGAATGTGGGAGGAAACCGGAGGACCCGGAGAAAACCCACGCAAGCACGGGGCTATAATGCAAACTCCACACAGGAAGGCTGGAGTTGGAATTGGACCCGGTCCCATTGCACTGTGAAGTCGACGTGCTAACCATTCGACTACCAGGCCGCCCTGGATGAGTCATTACGTCCATAATTCCCTTTGAGATTTCTCGGTTACTCCAAGCCATTTTACAATTTGTTTATCCTCACGAAGGTCATGGGCATGCTGAAGACTATCGCAGCTGTCTTGGGGCAATAGGCGGGGGACACCCTGAAATAGTTGCCAGCCAATCGTAGGCCACACTTAGACGAACAACCACTCATGCTCAGAGTCATACCAAGGGACATTTAGAGTGTTCCATTCACCTGCCATGCATGTTTTTGGAATGCGGGAGGAAACCGGATTACCTGGAGAAAACCCACGCAGGCACGGGGTTGACCAAATACAATTGAGTAACCCAAAAAATCAATTTTGTCCGTGTACAAGCAAATATTTACTGTTCTGCTTGCCACGGTATGAACCTCCGCTGAAGAAAATACTGGTAGAATTGTGATTAAAAACAAGGGTTTCATAAAGGGGCAGCAGCCTATCCCAGATGACTCCGAATACAACAAAGTTGATCATTTAACTGCGGCCTGGGGTGTCCTGGTGCCAAGTGTAGATATGAACGCTCGTTTGGCTCACAAAGCACCCGACCCCTTTGGCCCCTTCCACAGCTAGTGAGCTCATGGGATTGGGGACCTACCCTTGCCTTTTCGGGTTGCACCCTTGGGGCCCGGCCACCAGGCGCTCGGCAGCGAGCCCTATCTCCAGGCCTGGCTACCAGAGGGGGGCCTTGGTGACCCGCATCCGGGCTCGGGAAAATGAGATCCAACTTTCTTAATCCCCATGTGGGGTCTCTTAGCCTTGCTTTGACTTGCTTTGACTGGCCCCTCACCTAGGACCTGTTTGCCCCTACCAGGGGCCTAAAGCCCGAGACAACTTAGCTCTTAGGAGCATTGGGATGCTCAAACCCCACCACCACAGTAAAGTAATGGCTAATGGAAGGGTAAAGGATTCCCCCAATGCTTGAAAACCTGGCGGACCACCATGCTTTTCTTGACCGCCCCCAAACCATCCAGGGCTCGATGATGCATCCAATTTGGTTGGCGAATGAACAGAATTATAGGTTGATTGTAACAGTAATTTTTCAGTAGTATGGTATAATTTTTTTGGTCAACTTTTCTTTTGATGGCGGCGCGGACACCCGCAGCGGCTCCTCTTGTTTTATGTTGAGGGGGAAGGAATTTCATCTGTGCTGTATGTTACACATACGTACAGCACATTTGACAATAAAGTTGTATTCAATTCAAATTCAATTCAATTCAATAACGCCCCACGACCCGAAAAAATATCCATCCATCCATTTTCTAATCTTTTTATCCTGACAAGGGTCGCGGGGCGGGCTGGAGACGATCCCATCTGTCTTCGGGCAGTAGGCGGGGGACACCCTGAACTGGTTGCCAGCCAATCGCAGGCCACACATTAACAAACAAAAATTTGCGCTCACAATCACACCTCAGGACAATTTAGAGTGTTCTGTTAACCTGCCATACATGTTTTTGGAATGTGGGAGGAAACCAGAGTACCCGAAGAAAACCCACGCAGGCACAGGGAGAGCATGCAAAGTCCACACATGAAGGCCAGAGCCGGAATCGAACCGTGCACCTTTGCACTGTGAGGCTGGCATGCTACCGGTTGACCACCGGTGATGCTTAGAGTTACTTTCAGGCCAAACTGTGGCAGTTTTTTTTTTTTCTTTCTAGTCTTGGATTTGCCACCTCTGAAATAGAGGATAAAAATATATTTGGTAAAGGTTCTTTTTTAAAAAAATATCTGTTTTATGATTGAAACTACAGTGTAATTGAATGCAATTATTTTCAGGGATTAAAATCCATCCATTCATCCATTTTCTGATCTGGTCGCGGGGCGTGCTGGAGCCTATCCCAGCTGCCTTCGGGCAGTCGGCGGGGGACACCCTGAACCGGTTGCCAGCCAATCGCAGGGCACATAATGACAAACAACCATACGCGCTCACACTCACATCTTGGGACAATTTAGAGTGTTCCATTCACCTGCCATGCATGTTTTAGAATGTGGGAGGAAACATTATAATAAACAAATATGCAGTAAATGACACAGATGGTAGTTTAGTTCATATGCAACCAGTCAGTGTTCAGAAATTTAAGTGACACGTGGAATTTTATTTCAGCTATCTCAGCATATGTTATTGTATCTCACGGTATGATTCTGATATGACGCCAAGTGTGTATGAGTTTGTCCCTGCAGTTTTTGTTGAGTTTCCTCTTTTAACCATGTGAAATCATATTCAATTAGAGATGTAATTTTTCTTACCACCCTATGCTAGATAAGGCTTTTTGAATAGGCAACGAGATTCTCCCGTGTCCATTGTTGCAGATTGCAAATCGCTCCTCTGTTTTCTGTGAGGCTGACTGCTACAGGGTGATTAATGTGTTCATTTCCCATTATTAAAGACTAGAGCAGCGCTGCGGGCTACAGATATAGGACCTCGTCATAAATCTTAGCCAAATGAACAGTCAAATAATCGCTCATCGGAAATGAAATCTGGGCTCATTAATACTGACACCCAGACTGGGGGAAGAGAACACACACACACAAACACACACACACACACACACACAACAGACGGGGGCATGAAGTCACACATTCGCATGAATACACACAAAAATAGATACACAAAATGTAGACTTGAGGGGGATTTGGTCTGGTCTGCCACCTTGGCGCACCACTCAACAATGACAGGCTCATCATTAGAGGAGTGCGCGCACACACGCACACACGCACACACACCCAGAGAGACACACAAAGATAGGCTTCTGGTGTGTATCGCAGCTCCCACTCAAGAAAGCAGTGACCCATTAGTACAAGACAAAGGGATCACAGGCCACGATTAGAGCCATAAATTATAACCTCAGTGCATCATTTGACATCAGGCACTTCACAGGATTTGGCATGGATTTTGATTAACGGTTTTATTGTTCAGATATACAACTATATATATACATATGTATATATATATATATATATATGTGTAGTCAGCCAGTTGGTAACAGTTCAAGCTGCTGATTGGTTTAGAACAGGGGTGCCCAACTAGTCAATCGCGATTGACCACCGGTAGCCCATGCACTGGTGCCAAGTCAATTGTGAGGAGTGGAGAGGGAAATGAAAAAAAAAACGGTGTGCCTGCATGTGTGCGTGTTGTTAATATATTTTTGTGTTCGTGCACACTGCACCCTCATATAAGTTTCACTTTAAAAAAAAAGTATTCAAAAAAATAAAAGCTTGTTATCTTTATTTAACCTTTCCATGCACCCTGTAACCTGATAAGATGATGAGCTGTCCATTGTAGTAACCGTTGTCCCTGAATGACCTGCAGCGCAGAGGCCGCGGGTTGGATCCCAGCTCCGGCCTTCCTGTGTGGAGTTTGCATGTTCTCCCCGAGCCTGTGTGGGTTTTCTCCGGGTACTCTGGTATTCTCCCACATTCCAAAAACATGCAAGGGAGGCTGATTGAACACTCAAAATTTGTCCCTAGGGGTGAGTTTGAGCGCGGATGGTTGTTCGTCTCTGTTTGCCCTGCGATTGGCTGGCAACTAGTTCAGGCTGCCCCGCCTACTGCCCGAAGACGGCTAGGATAGGCTCCAGCGTGCCCCGCGACCCTTGTGAAGATAAAGCGGATCAGGAAATGGATGAATGTTTAGATACATACACACTGTATATCCAACTGTATATCCAACTTTGTGCTTGCACGGTCTATTGAAAAACTATACATTTCTGACCATGCTTTTTTTGGACGGGGGCAAGTTACAACTGGGTGAACAAGAGCAATATAGTCAGGGTTCAAAACGAACCGAATAATGTTTTAGGATCCCAGAAACGTAGACACCCAAAAAAAACTGTCACAAAAATGCTTATGAACAAGAACAGAAGCCAAAAAATATGAACAGAAAATGCTGGTCAAATGAACCCAGAAAAACAATACATTAACAAAAATAGTTCGACCGAGAAAACCGACGAAATGACAAGAATCCAATTTTCACGTAACAAACAAAAACAAAGTCAAATGACAACACAAGGACTGTATTTATTTAAACGACTCAACAAGGACAGTACAGTCAAACCTCGGTTTTCATCCATAATCCGTTAAAGAAGGCTGTTCGAAAACCGAAATTGTTCGAAAACCGAAACCACGCTCTTTTTAAAATAAAAATGTTTACTGAACACGTCTGCTCACAATGGAAAGCAACACGAGGAAGCATCACTTCCTTGTGTAAGGAAGGCAAGAGGAGTCAAATGGCATTCAAGAGAGCTCAGTTTGTTCGAGAACCGAAATTTGTTCGTCATCCGAGGCATAAAAAAACTTGACATTTTTGGTCCAAAACCGAATTGGACGAGAACCAAGACGTTCAAAAACTGAGGTATTGACTGTACTTAGAAAAACGAAGTACTAAAGGACCAAGATCGACTGCGACAAGAGCAAGGGGTCTAGAAAACAATCACTTGAGCAAGAGCAGTAACAAGGTCAACAATAATCCGACAAACTGCAGGCGGCTTGTCAGTGCCTAACGACATGGCCCCCGACGATCGGCAGCAGGTGTGCACACCGAAGGACGGCCCTCGTCTGCCACCCTCTGGAGATAATACAGGAGTGAGCCACTCATTTCCTGTCAACTCGATACTGTACATGGACACTATTTGGTCATTTTGTGTTGTCTGTCATGATATTCGGATTTTCTTCTAATCAGTCAATACTAAAGGGCGTACGTACATGTCACCATCACATACCCCACGACATTTAATGAAGCATGTCGTAAAACCAATCACTTCAAATAGAATAACCTTGTCATGTTTCTTCTCTCTTCTGTGCGTCTTCTTTTGTTTCCCCATCCCCTTGGTGAATGTTGGTGGGCGGAGTCTGCTGCACCACACTTGCTGACCATCAACATGGTTTATCGATGCAGTGAGACTGAATTATGAGATACTTCCTCCAATCCCATGATCTATGATGTTAGCTTGTTGATCAAACTTTTTGTGTGTATTTTTTTTCTGGTTGGTTGTATTTACTTTTTATCAGTCCCTTTGATGAATCGAAGTAGCCTACCGGTACTTCTTTTGTTTCCATTTCTCTGAGTGTTTCTTTTCCATTGTAAATTTCTGGTATTGCTGTTGAACTTTCCCTGTGGGTCTGTCCATGTATTTAAAGTTTAGTTTTGGACCGTTACACCTCACTCTAAATTGTCCAGAGGTGTGACTGTCATCGCCAATGGTTGTTCGTCTATCTCGCATGTAAATCGGAACAGTCAATAATTAATTTTTTCATTTGGGAGGAAATTTTACAATTCTGACCAAAAGCGAGCCCACGAACATCAGGGGTGCGTTTGGAAATCCACACTGATGCCAGTGCGCTACTCTGAGAGTGCGTGAACGCAGTCTACCCTGGAGAACCCACGGGGTCAAATTTGGCCCCTATAAATTCTGCTACTCAAATGCTACCCTTAAATCCCAAAGGGTCAAATTTGGCCCTCATCCTAAATTAGGATTGAAGCATTGAATATTTGAAAAAACATATATTTTGGTGTTCCGTGAACATATAGCAGTCAATTAATTTATAATTTTATCGTTTCCAAAGAAGAAAAGGGTTCTTGGGTTCTCCACGGTTAAAACAGGGGTGCCCAACCTTCTTTGACCAAAGATCTACTTTTCAAGCAACCAACGTCCCGCAATTGACCTTTTACCGCAAGTGTACGCATACACACACACCCGCGCATATACATGCACGCACACACACATTTGTTTGTGAAAAGGATATCATTGCCCACCTTAGTCGAGATCTGACGCGGATGCATGGGACGCACTTTTGCAGCGTGTTAAGTGCAGGTACGTCACTGTTGGAGATCACGTGTACATTTTGAAGTATAACTTTGAATTAGAATAATAATTTTAAATAGATATTTTGCAACGGAGGCGGCCCATTAGCACGTCGACTTCACAGTGCAGAGGGACTGGGTTCAATTCCAGCTCCAGCCTCCCTGTGTGGAGTTTGCATGTTCTCTCCGGGCCTGCATGGGTTTTCTCTGGGTACTCCAGTTTCCGCCCACATTCCAAAAACATGCATCTCAGGCATTTAGGGTGTCCCCCGCCTACTGCCCGAAGAAAGCTGGGATAGGCTCCAGCACCCCCCACGACCCTAGTGAGGATAAAGCGGTTCGGAAAATGGATGAATGAATGAATGAATATTTTGCAACAGCTCCGAATTTGCGATTGCAGACCACTAACAACTTCCGTTGATGCAGGTCATTAAGCCTTTCAGGGACAGCGGTTACGACAATGGACAGCTCATCATGTTATCAGGTTACAGGGTGCATGAAAAGGTTAAAGGTGACCTGCTTTTATTTTTTTGAATACTTTTTTTGTGAAAGTAAAACTGACGCACACATGTAGACACACAATTTTTTTTTTTCATTTCCCTCTACACCCCTCGTAATTGACTTTGGACCAGTCCACGGGCTACCGGTCAATCCCGATTGACTGGATGGGCACCCCTGTTCTAAACCAATCAGCAGCTTCAACTGTTACCAACTGGCTAGTTGGAGCCCAGCTCTGTTTTTGATTCACTCTGAATAATTGTACGGCACATTTCATCAACACGCTGCATTTCGGTAAACAGCTGCATTCAGAAATAACGTGAATGAAGGGTTATAGTTTTTCCTTTTTATCTTAAAATGGCTTAACTTAACTAGAGTACCGTGTCACATTGGTTGCCAAAGGTACATTCCTGGTGGATTAATGCACCTTTTAAATCCTTGCTGATGTACCAAGCGAAGGTTAGATGCTATGACTACTTCTGTACTTCAGGTGGAAGTGCTTCTTCATTGAAAGAAGAAGAGAGAAAAAGACGACGAAGACGAAGAAACAATGGGAGTCATGGCAACTAACTTCAGCTTTGCAAAAAAACAACAAGGATTTAAATTGTGGATAAATACTCCAGAAATGTTCCTTTGGCTACAATGCGACACTGGATGGAAGCCGTTTTAAGATAAAAAGGAAACACTTTCACTCTAGTTCATCTGCGGTTCCATCAACTGTGGTAATTTCGCAGGTTCACCTAAAATCCTGCTGAGCTGAAAAGCAGGAAAAGCACATCACAAATAAAATTTTCAAGTTTGGTGATTTCGGTGGGTCACTTAAATATTCGGGTGTTCTATTGACAAATAATATTATCTTAAAATGTTTTATCCAATCAAATGTTCGAACTATTATAAATAAAAGCCGACATGTTAATTTCTGCTGTAACTGGAAGGATTTGTATTTCCTTGGTTTGTGCTCTACTTTGTCAATGGACAGTTCAACACTTTCGGGACAGCGGTTACTACAGTGGACAGTTTATCTTTTCCACTTTCCAAATGTGGAAAAGGACGACTGCACGGAAGATGTTCTACATTCAGCATCCAGGACTGATAACATGTACAACTTTTCTCCTGTGCACACAAGGAAACCAGGACAACCTTTAGAGGTGTTGGTGTGACTTGAGGAATAATTTACCGTTATTCAAAAGGATGTAAAAAAATACATAATTTGCAAAGGCTACAAATTGAGGGGAGCTTGATTATTGAGGTCATATAGAGGTGCAAACGTGTCAAGTAAATAAGAAATTGCTCTACTAACAAATTTACAATTCTTTTGAGCATCTTCCTTACTTTATTGATATTGGGAAGTAACTCACTTTTAAAAACCACATGAACGCTCACCACATTTTTATGCACTTTGTGTATCGTATAGTAGACCTCATGCAACATCATTGCATGCTTGCATGCTATCCCTCCCACGGAGATGCAAATACACCCGTTTCCAACAAATAGCCACGCCGGCGCACCCCCCCCCCCCCCCCGCCCCCTGCCCCTGCGCCTCATCCACCCAGGTCTCTGCTGCCCTCCTTTCTCAGTCAGTTCTGACAATGCTAATGATCCTCACTGGAGTACAGGATGACGGGTGACAGAGGCAGCTAGACCGAGACTGTCTGATGATGGAGGGGAAGAAGGGGGGTGTGGAAGGAAACTTGAAGAACCAACCGTGGGCGTGTGCATGTGTGTGTGTGTGTGTGTGTGTGTGTGTGTGTGCGTGTGTGTGTCTATAATGGGTGGGGTGGAAAAAGAGTTCAAGGATGGTGCTGCACTGGCCCCCTTTCTGGTGATGCGTCGAAAAAGATGCATATTTCCCTGACTAAATGGTAATTTATTACATGTAAGACAGGGCCTGACACCCTGAATCAGCATTCATTCAGACCACGTTGGCCGGCCGGGAGGGAGGAGGTAGAATGAGGTAAATATAAAGAAAGAGAACATAGGGAGGAAGAAACAGAAACGGCAATGGAAATAGTATGCAATGAGGAGAGATGTAGCCCCTGGGCATGGGGCATGTTTTTCTTGTTTCCTTATCATTAGTGTATTTCTAATTCAAATATATGCTTTAAATAATTCACACAGGGCATATCAAAGAATAGAGCGGAATAGTGTGTCTATGTTCAAAATAAAGTACATGCGAGAATTATTTCTCCTTCTGAGAAAACGCTTCAATGTATTTATTTAATTTTCAATAAAATTGGGGGGAAAAAGGTTAGCAGTATTAGTGGCTGTAAAAAAATATTTGATTAAAACTTTAGATATTTTTCGTCGGTCAGATATTCATGATTTTTAAATGTTCACTAGATAAGCTAGTTGATATATTTTCCACTTTACTTTGGACACTGTTGTTTATGCAACCACACGACTTAAAAATGTATATGGATCCAGATGATTTGATTCTGTGCAACCACTGGATGAAATAAAATCAATCCTAAAATAAAAAAGTGAATTCAACACATTACTTTTTTTTCGGTGTAACTACAATTTCGGCTGCGCTATTGTCAATCTTCAATGGACATTTTCAGAAAAGTTAGATGTACATCACTTTGTGTTCAACGCATCATCAAAATGGATATTGTAGTTAGATAGAAGAACTTCTGATATAAAATGTAAAACAATTCTACTAAATACTTGCCATAAATCTGAAAGAGTTCATTCAAATATTCAAACATATTTATCA
This sequence comes from Hippocampus abdominalis, assembly GCA_018466805.1. Lineage (NCBI taxonomy): Eukaryota > Metazoa > Chordata > Actinopteri > Syngnathiformes > Syngnathidae > Hippocampus > Hippocampus abdominalis. The sequence continues at coordinate 10,405,972 of CM031704.1, read as the reverse complement.
CTTGTTTACAACACTAATATACTTTTTTTTTTAATCACATTTCCCAAATGACAAATCATCTAATAAAACGAGTGTGTGGATTCCATTGCCAGACAATAATATGACAAGTGAAATTGAACAGGCAAATTACCGGCATTGGTGCCCAAAAGTATCTGACAAACACAAACATTAATCATTGAAATTAAAATCCCCTTGATGAGGCTTACAAAATGGTCAAGTGACTCATAAATTGGCCCATTTAAAGTAAATGCATGAGCAATATTCATATAAATGAAAAATATGTTGACTAATTCATAATTGAAGTTATTTCAACTTCTGAACATGGATTTTGACAAGATGTCATTATTATGAATCAACATTAAAACGAACATTAACAATATAAATTTAAAATACTAAACTATATATAATGATAATATTAATGACTTGCTACAAGCACTGAACAATGTATTTAAAAAAAATCCTAATTCACAAACTGAATTATTACTGAAAAAGGGAATCGTATTTGGCTCCTTTGCCAAGCCTGGCGGCAGCCTTGTCGTGTGGTGATCACACTGACCGGAAACTGTGTGTGTAATTTTAAAATAAAAGCACTAAAAGGATATAGGGAAGAGGGGTTAGGGAAACACTCTGAAAAAACTAACAAACATATAACGTTACATTTAAAATATTTTCAGTGAGTCTTCCCTTTATTAGAAAAGCTATCTTGTCAAAGATCAAACGTTTCAGGCCAAAATGGCGACTTCCGGTAACTCTCCAAAAGACATCCAGACTTGTCCTGTTGCCGTGAATAAAATGCACTGTGCTTACTCATATCTTAACACACATATTAGTTCGATGAAAACACACACCGTGACGTGACGACCGGGAATGATCATCAATCCGCGATAACTGGCATCATTGGTAGGACACTATTTTGAAAGCAATAACCGGAAATTGCAATTGTTTCTTACGCCAGCTCGATGTTTAACGTCGGCTGGCTGAATTCAGCCTGCCCTAAATTCCGTCATTAACATACACTGCAGCTCTGGCTTCATATAAGTGGCTCCTCAGCCAATCTGCGAGCAGAGAGCGTGTCGGCGCGCACGGACGCGAGAACCCCACTCCCAACAAGCGGAGGACTGACAAGCAGAGTCAGTCTTCTTTTTTTTTGTCCGAGCCTTGCATCTGATGCTCAGATGCACATCAAACACACGCACTGATCCTCACAGATGAGTCCAGGAATCAAGTTTGCAAGGACAGATGATGATTCCTCCTTCCCTCTGATCACTTCCATTTGATTGACATTCCCTTTGACTTGCCAACAGGACTATAATTAAATTTAGGAATATACTTTTTGGGACTCTTGGATTTTATAAATCATCCCTGCTTTTCGGCGTCACTTGTCTTTAGCGCTTGAAAATTGCGCGCAACGATGGCGCAAAGGGTAAGTAACACACCGTAACTTTTCATACTCGATGGTAATATTTAGTCATGATTTGAACGTTTTTAAATATGTAATGTGCGGTTTTAAATTAGGTGTAATGATGTGAATGTGTGAAATCGATTCCATCGTTTTTCATATGAGCCCTGGGGATGGTGGAACTGTTGGGCAATATTTTTTTTTTCTTATTCATTCCAAAAGAAATTCATATTCATATAATCTTTTATCACCGAAGTACGATGAGTTGGCTCATTACGGAGGCGGGATGGATGGAGTTGGAGTCCCGACATCCATGTACGGAGACCCCCACGCCCCGCGGCCCCTACCCCAGGTCCACCACCTGAACCACGGGCCACCCCCGCATCCCACGCAGCACTACGGGGCCCACGCGCCGCACAGCATCATGACGGGCAGCATGGGCAGTGCGGTCAATGACGCCCTGAAAAGAGACAAGGACCAGATTTACGGGTATGCGTCTTGAATAGTCTAAACTTTTTTTTTTTTTTTTTGGGCTCGGCAGCATGAAGAAATGTGCGCGATAAAAAAAGCGTGGATGAGACACTTGAAAACCAATTTGGTTATTTTAAGCAATTTTATTTTGAAATGCCAATTATATGAGGAAAGCATTATTTACTAACCAACATAACTTCCCGCGATGATCGAAACGCGAATATATATTTGTTTAGAAATAATCGCTTTCCATTGATTGTAACTTGATTTTATTTCATCAACTTCTTGCAGTTTTTTTTAACGCAAGGCCGCCGCGGATGCTTTTTTTTTTTTTTTTTTTTTTTTTGACGAGTTTCACGTTCCTTGCGTTGCAGCCATCCTTTATTCCCGCTTCTTGCCCTGGTTTTCGAAAAGTGCGAGCTGGCGACGTGTACGCCAAGAGAACCCGGAGTGGCTGGCGGCGACGTGTGCTCCTCGGATTCTTTCAACGAAGACATAGCGGTGTTTGCCAAACAGGTTAGTTAGCGCGTGCAAATCTTGACGAGAAATAAGATACCCGGAAATAAATCAACTTCAGGGGTCGGCAAGATTATTATATTATCGCTGCATTAAAATGGGCAATGATTTTTTTTTTTAGAATTGTTTGCAAAGGGACAATCGACAGATTGCAGATATTTTCTCGTTTCCTGCACTTTCAGATCCGCGCAGAGAAACCTTTATTTTCTTCGAATCCCGAGCTGGATAACTTGGTGAGTACACAGAAGCGTTTCCTTTTTCTTTCTTGGAAGGCGCGCGTCGGATGCGCTCGCCTGGAGCAATCACATCCCTTTAGGGCGCAGTTATTAAAATCATTGTTTTACTCATAAAACAGCAGAGCGTTTTATAAAGCGCCCGAAGGCTCTGCGCACCTTGTTGATTGATGGCTCCCTGATTTTTTATTTTTTATATATATGTTTTTTTTAGATGATTCAAGCCATCCAAGTGCTGCGTTTTCATCTGCTGGAATTGGAAAAGGTCAGTATTTTTTTCTGATGGCAGTGAAGACCACATTACGGAGCGTTTTTGATTGACATATAGAATGAAATACATTGTCATATCAAAACAGCAGTTAATGAATAAATCAAAGTTTGGCTACATTGATGCATGCACAACTCACCCGGCATCTTAATGTTTAAGCATCCCAATGCATTCATTACATTTGGCATCTTTTCCAGTTTAACTGCGCCCAGAGGAAGGGCGAGTCAAGAGATTGTATGGAGGAACATGAATTTAGCAAAACACCTTTTGAAAATAAACAAAGATTGGAAGTAATGCCCTTCTATTCAACATGAGTGCCCTCTGACCTCACAAATGCTTTTCTTGATGAATGGATAGTATTCCTTAGACATCAATTCCCCCCCACACTAAAGTACAGTGAAACTCCTCTACAACGAAATCGACATGGGTGAAAATACCCCTAGTGTGAAAAAATCTTCATGCATTAACACCATGCCCACTTTCTGTTTCAAATTTGCTACAGTGAAAACCCCCTGTTGTGAAAAATGTCTTGCTGCAAACACGATTTCGTTGTAGAGGAGTTTCACTGTATATAAAAGCTGCAAAGGGATGACCAAGTGATTCTTTGTTCCATTTTCAGGTAAAAAAAACAAAAAAAAAAAAAAAGGAAATCAGTGCAGTATTTAAAACCCTATTGGTTTCATCATAGGTGCACGAGCTTTGCGATAACTTCTGCCATCGGTACATCAGCTGCCTGAAAGGCAAAATGCCCATCGACTTGGTGATTGAGGAGCGGGACGTCTGCAAGTCGGATTTTGATGATCTGTCGGGATCGTCCACCAACCTCGCAGATCATGTGAGTTTACTGCATCGTAAAGATGTCGTGATGGAAAACAGACTCTCGTGTTCATCATTTGTTACGGCGTCTTGAGCGTACCAAAGGCTTGCATATGGGTTTGAAAGGATTTATGTCACAATATGTTTTTTTTTCCCCGTGGATTCGTTCAACCCATTTAATGCGATGTTTGACGTCATTGGCGGGAGTTTTGCTTATGAGCAGTTTCCTTTGTATACAATTTTCATTCTCATCCATTCCATTAAATTCATCATGTACAGTAGTACCTAGCAAACTTTTTTTTAATGAATATTTTTTGTCATCATTTTTTTTTTTTAAAGCTAATACAAAACTCTTGATTGTTTCATTTTAGGAACATTCCTTGAAATAATGTTAGCTATTTAGCACACTTTAGTTGTCGGTGGTGTGTTGGATTTTTTATTTTTTTTGGTTGGCAGGAAGAATACCTCTGAGAACGTGCCCCCTTTTTTCAAGCAAACTAGGGCGATTCAAAATATGTCTCTCTCGTCATCATATAACAAACAAAAAAATGTGTGTTCTGTGCGTTTCTGTGCGTGTGTGAGGAAAGTCGCCATATGAGGACACTCTTGTTTTAAGGTCAGATGGGATGTGTGGATACAAAACAGCGGCGTGCCAAAGATGAACGTTAAACCACTCGCATCTCCTTTCTCAAAGTGTGCTTGCGTGACAGAGTGAACGTTGATTGTGCGTGTAATTAGAGACTCCGCAAGCACTTGACAAAAGACGGCGGTTTGGTAGCTTTTTCCACCAAGACTTGAGGCGTGACATCTTCGTAGCGCTGTTAATCTGTTGAAAAATAACAAAGGAAGAGGGTACAGTTGGACCTTATTGCTGTTCCTGAAGAGACATAATTCTCTCTATATGCTAAAATAAGACTGAAGTTATTATTTTTCCAGGTTATAAACATACAAGGGCAGCACATTTTGGAGCAGCGTGCTGCGTTACAATCCATTGAAGCCCAAATGGTCACTTGTCCTTATAGCAAATTTTCTTTTTGTTTTCATTCTTGACCACACCACCAACCAATAAGAACTATCTCACATGAAGAAAACCGAATCAAATATTAAAAAAAAAAAAAAAATCAAGTTGAACCCTTTCATGCACCCTGTAACCTGATAACACGATAAGCTGTCCACTGGAGAAACTGCTGTCCCTGAAAGGGTTCAAAATCCATGAAACGGTTCGCGCCAGAGATCGTGAATGCTAGCTGTGAAGCGCTATAAAACCATTAGAAGCGCTAATTGTATCCTAACTAGCCTGGTGTGTGTCTTAGCTGATAACCCGGCCGCTGATAACACTCAATGTGATATGTACTGTATGTTAACTTTAACTCAACCTCTGCATTGAGGCAGGATGAATCATTGTTACAGGAGCACCTGGTTTTAGAGTTAACCTCCCCAATTCTCCCCTTTGTTACCGCTGTTAGTATTATTCCGAATAACACCGTTTTGTGTATTCATTCTTTGTGACTGGATCTGTTTCCACTAAATGGTCCTGTTCAGTTTAGTTTTATACAATTGTACCTCTACTTACGAACGTCTCTTCATACGAAATTTTCAAGTTACGAAAACATCTCAACGGGAAAATGTTGAGTCTTTTTACAAAATAAATTTCAAGATACGAAAGGTAAAAATACAGTATGGCATGCTAGTGGCAGCTCCGAGTTTCCTGAACGCAACATACTTATAGCTGATTTGCCGTTGGCTATTACCAAGCATCTTCCTGGCATCCCATTGGCTAAGAGGTACTTCTACCAAATGTGTCTATACGTGTAATAGATAGATATGTGTCTATGCAGCGTCCTCGTCATTCGCCCCTCAGGCCATGAGGCGTTCCGATAGTTTTACATAAATGTGAATCACTGAGAAAAAGTGTTCACCAGTCGGGCAATCGCTCGCTATGCTGATGTTTGCCTTGGACATTTTCGCAGGATTGTTAAAAGCCGACAAAAGCAAACGTCCTTGGATGAGTTCTTGAAAAAAAAACTTTTGAGAGAACATGAACTAAAGTGGGCAAAAAACAATGAGAACACAGTTAAAAGTTAAATGACATCATTTTTATTCTTTATGCTTTGTTTTTTTTACATTATGCACAACTCTCAATTATTGTGCAATAATCTGGTTTGTAACATGTATTTGTTGATCCTCACTAGGTTTCCCAGCTGTGATGCATTTTGCCAACCAATACAGAGCACACAAAGACGAACAACCATGCAATCAATGCATGTTTTTGGAATGTGGGAGGAAACCGGATGCAAACTCCACACAGGGAGGCCGGAGCTGGAATCGAACCCGGTACCTCAGCACTGTGAAGCCGACGTGCTAACCACTGGACTACCGGGCCGCACGGTTTGTAACATGTATTTGTTAAATATTTTGATGCATTTTTATGCTATAGAAAACATTTATGTCTGAATTTTGAGGGGGCTTGGAACGGATTAGGGCTTTTACATGGAAAACGCGTCTCCACTAAATTTCTTCCAGAACCAATTAATTTCATAAATAGAGGTACCACTGTATCTATTTTTTTCTCATTTCCACTCAAAATCAAATGCACTGCTCAACGATAACCCTTAATGTACGAAAGAATGAGACATGATTTACTCAATGCACACATCGTCCTGTGTTCCTTTCGATTGAATTTTAATAGACGGGAGGTGAAGAAATAGGACCTTCATTAGCGTAAAAAATGGCAAAACACATGGCGTTCTGTTGAGTAGCTGCGTTTAAAGAGGAGTTGTAATTATTTTTCGTCCTGCTAAGAAAAGAGGGGCCACCGTGGAGACGCCTCCTTCACACTGCGCTTTTGTCCCTGTGCTTCTTGTTGTCATCTGCCGAGCTCTTCATCTGATCACCATCAGGCAAACAGCTGACGCAAAGAGGCTGAAGAGGGAGATCTACTGTTTGGCCCGGGCTTATTGCCGTCTGAGTGGCCTGACTAAGTCTCCCGATAAATACAGGGTTCCTCCCTAAAACTGCTCACAGAAACGATCAGAGCGTCGCAAGGTTCACATGCTGCAGAGTTGACTGATATCCTCTAGAAATCCGATATTTTTTTTCTCGACGGCGTTTCATTGCGAGTCCACCGCAGGCAGAATGGTAATTTTTTTTTTCCTCATGTGCTGTTGTAAACTTGCTGCCTTGCAATGCTAATCGCACTTTGCAGCTGTCTTTGTAAAACTGCATAATGGACCTCTTACCGGACCTTACTGGACCTTCCTCATCTATTTTCCCCTTCTCCCTCCTCTCTTCTTTACTTTTATTTTCTTATCTCCTGTCCCCTGGTGTGCGGACCTTACCCTGACCTCTCAGAACCCGGCATCCTGGAGAGACTTGGATGACGCCCACTCCACACCCTCGGTAGGAACCCCGGGACCGTCCAGTGGGGGACACGTCTCTCAGAGCGGAGACAACACCAGTGAACTCGGTAAGAGAGCCCACGAGGTCTCCTCCACATCAAAGCTTTTGCATTTTCAGTGACCTCTCTTCAACTCGGGGTCCCGCCGAAAGTTGTGGGGATTATTTCATGACCGTTAACGTATTCCCTTTATCCAACCGTGATCCCGATCGCATCTGTTTATAAATAGACAAAGAAGGATGATCATTAACAGAGACGTTTCCTTTCAAATTTTTTGATCTGGAATTTTACGGTCGAATGGGTCAGAGAATGATCGTGCTGGAAAATGATAACCTGTAACCTGATAACCTGATAAGATGTCCTGTACTGTAGTAACCAATGTCCCTGAAAGCGTTAAGAGAGGCTCCTGTGTGTTTTTGTTTTTGTTTTTTTTTTGTTTGTTTTTTGTTTGTCCTGCTGGGCCTTGGCAGCGTCCTCACAAATCAGAACTCTGGGACAGTATTCAAACCACAGTGAAACTCCTCTACAACGAAATCATGTTTGCAGCAAAAACAATTTCACAACAAGGGTTTTTTCACTGTAGCAAATTTGAAACAGGAAAGTGGGAATGGTGTTAATGCATGAAGATTTTTTTGACACTAGGGGGTATTTTAACCCATGCAGATTTCGTTGTAGAGGAGTTTCACTGTACAGTGAAACTACATGTTTGCAGCAAGAACATTTTCACAACAGGGTTTTTTTTCACTGTAGCAAATTTGAAACAGGAAAGTGGGAATGGTGTTAATGCATGCAAGATTTTTTCACACTAGGGGGTATTTTCACCCATGTAGATTTCGTTGTAGAGGAGTTTCACTGTACAAGTTGCTTCATTAATGAAGACCTCTTGACAATGCCGTCCTGGGTACGACTCATTTAGAAGTGATGAATGGATCTGTTAACGCTAATTGGAGGCCATCAGAGTTTTATGACTTGTTTTTTTGTTGTTGTTGTTTTTGTTTTTCCTTCCCTTTTGGCCAGAGCAAAACTAGAATGGACTTTAAAGTCACTTTTTTTCCACCCTCTGCATATCAGACATCACCGGGCCGAGCATTGACAAGAGCAATAGGAGGATGCTTTGCAAGACAAGGGAAACTGAGAGGATTAAGTCGACACAAGAGAAACAGATCGCAATCTTTTCTTTGATATTACATCAGGCACTTTACAAAATCTTATTTTTACCATGCATCATCTTTAGATGAGCATGTTGGAGATAGTTTTAACTTTCTGTGTGTGTGTGTGTGTGTGTATATCTAAAAGTCACAACAGCCTGTATGTGAATAGCTTTTTTTCCCCCCCTTTAGGCTTTTTTTTTTTAGACAACAGTGGGGGAAACCTCAAGGTCCATGGCCTTTTGACCTGGAAAAGAATACATTGGGGATGGGGGTGCAGAATACCCCCTGTGGGGATGTAAGGGCAGAGCATTTATGTATATGAAACAAAGGCAGAGAGGAGAACGGAATGATCAGAGCTTCGGTTGCTGCAGCAAGGGCTGGCTGTATGTGCTACCTGCTGAGGCTACCTGGGCCTCCGCTTTATTTTCCCGCTATGATACGGAGCAATCAAACCCGGCACAAAATGCAGTTACAAAGGCATTCAGCAACTGCAGAAGTCCCATTTGTGTATTTCATAGCTGGCACGCTCAAATTGAGGGGCACTCAGATAAACACAAAGCAGCACCACTTCGCCAAACTTTCCGATTTCTGCAACTCACGCTGGTTAAATCTGTGATAGCAATTTTTGAGTAACCCAGTGTAGGAATACGGGGTGTAATAAAACCTCACAAAAGGTGATGCAAAACTGAAAAGATGGATGCTTGGTGCATCTAAAATGCTGTATGTTATGTAATTGACAATCATCACAGCAACCGCAAACTGAACCCCTCCTAATTGTGACATTCAATTCTTCTTGAAAATAAATTTTCAAATCAATTCAATCAAAAATTCAATACGTGATTTCCTTTTTTTTTTTTTTTTTTTAACCTTTTCATGCATCCTGTAACCTGATCACATGATAAGCTGTCGACTGTCGTAACCGCTGTCCCCGAAAGGTTTAATTCGCCCAATATTTACTTAAATCGAACCAGGCGCATTGGCCTAAAGAAAATTCTTGAGTAGCATTGCGAGTTTCTTGTTGTGATCGCAGTCCTTTATTTTAATTTTTTTTAATCCATCCATCCATTTTCTGTACCGCTTGTCGAGACATTGATGAGATGGAGGCAAACCCAGTTGATTTTGGTAATCCTGGACTTGTCACTATTTCATCATAGGGTCACGTGTATTTTTATTTTTTTATTATATCAGTTCTATATGAAATAATATCTACACTCTAATGTTTAACACACATTCAGCTTTGTGGTCTTTCCATGAGTTAATGCATACACCTTCTCTGCAGAGGAATCAATTTTCTAGAGTAGACCAAAAACTTATTATTCCAGCAATTGCTTATCTTAACGTTGCTGAGGCAGCAGTAGTCACTCCCCCGTCTTCTGACAGCACCGAGCAATGCCGTTTGAGAGCATCCTGGCAATGGCAATTGCCTTCAAACCACAGGAAAATGATCTCATCCACTTGTGGCTAGTGGTTGGGCTTCTGGCTGCCTGCTTCTTCTGTGGCCTCCCAGCGTTTGGTTGTTTCCTTGTAAGCTGTGTGATGTGTAAAAGGCTCCCTTTGATACCTCCGACCCCCAGGGTTACTGCTGTTGACCACAGCTAAGGGGGCTGAGCTATCCGAGGAATGTTTGGAAGAGCTCTGGGGGTGGACTAGGAGAAGCTTCGAATGTCCATCACAAAGAGGGAGATAAAACAAAAGGCGGGAGAGAGACAGGTCCAAAAGATTCCGTGCACTTGCATTGAGAAATGTATTGCAAGGAACGGGATATGTAGAATTCTTCTGTCAGACTCTAAGACAGAAGTAAACAGGATGGAATGTTTCACCGTATGGTCGCTGACATGCCAGTGACAACACAGCTTCACTGTCAATACGGCAACACAAATGCATGCATATTCATATCTGCTTCATTTGCATATATTGGAACACATTATGCATTAACTCTCGAACCCGAATCATGTCAGAGACACATTATGGCCTGTCAGTATGCCTTATTTGTACCTTGTGAGTGGAATATGTCGCAAAACGAAAACAGGGCAAAGAGCAGAGGATCATAATACAAATATCCTTTGTTGGATTATGACAAATGACCATCCAGGCGAATACGGTGCCCCAAGTTCAACGTTTTTCAAGCTATAATCCGTCAGCTGTTTATATTGAGCAGGAAAAAAAAAAAACCCACACATACAAATACTAATTGCCAACCTGACTGAATGCCGCGAACGCAAGTCACTAAATCACAACCCTCACGAGCGCGCAGCAAACACAAATCCTACAGCGTGTGCGCGTCTGTGTTGGACTTTTGGCTTCGTTGCACTTCGTGAAAAGAAACCGTTTACTTCCTTTACCGCCCTTTTAAACCCTTTCAGGGGCAGCTCATCAGGTTATCAGGTTACAGGTTATCATTATTTGTGCATGAAAAAAAATTATAATATATATAAATTTATATAATTTATACATTTATCTATTTAGATATAATTTTTATATTTATTATATAAATATGTTTTAAAAATTAATTGTTATATATTTAATATAATATGTATATATATTTGTATTTCATTATTATTATTTATTTTATTATATTATATTATATATATATATGTAAATAGTATATATATTATATATACTTAATATAATAATACAAAAAATACAAATAATAAATTTATATAATATAATCAAATTATAATATATATACAGTATATATATATATATATATATATATACACACATACATACACCCCTCCCTCACACACACACACACACACACACACACACCCACACCCCCACACAAACACAGTAGAAGAGGTTTTCCATGTTTGCAGAAATGCTGAAACATGACCTTTAACTACCATTCCGATTGCAGTATGCAAAACTGCTGCATTTGGCTTTGAATTTAATAACCGCGTTCAGATCCCAGCGCAGAGGTATTCCCCGTGACTTGGAAACAATCCAAAGTGCTCCATTTGGAGCTGTGCATCATGCCTAATAAGGGAAAGAGCTGTGTGGTGTCACTGATGATGGATCAGGGACCTGCTGAGCTCATTAGATAGGCGTGCTGGCTTTGCATCACTGATGCAAATGGGGGTCCAGCAATCAGTTCTGCTAAGTGCTCCCCGCTTTGTCTTTTTCGCACACCATCCCGTGGTTGCTCGTCACACCGTAACACTGTTTAAAAGAGCGAGACATTAGAGAGGAATGAAAAGAAATAAAGCTGAAATGCCTGAAATAGGTGAAATGAAAAATGTGGAAATGCGAAGCACTTCCACGCGAGGTGAAATAATCGCAACCTGCTTTAAAGTGAATGCAGACGCCGCAGACGAGACAAATCTGGAAGGCAGAGTCGAGTGTTTCGACTTGCATCTCAAAAATATATTCACATGATAGCTTTTTTTTTGGCGTTTCTTTTTTGAGGACATCGCGATTAACCCTTTTATGGACAGCGGTCACTATGGTGGTCAGCTTATCATGTTATCAGGTTCCAGGTTATTATTCTTGACGCATGAAAGGGTTAAAGAATTTCGATAGAAAATGAGGGATGGATTTTACTTACATTGCAGTAATTTTTATTCATTTTTTTTACTTCTTTGTCTACTTCACAATGCAGTTCCACATTTGGAACATTTACCATGAGTTCTCAACAAGGAAAAAAAAAAAAACAACACAAGGAAACTGCAGAATGGAAAGCTATCGCCATATTTTGGGGAATATTTCTCCATTAAATAAAACATCAGGAACGGGCCATACAGGCAGCGTTGAAATAAAAGAAAAACGTTTATATCACCGCTGAAAAGTGCAGTACGGGCATAAGGGAGGGTGCAAAAAAAAAAAAAGGCAAGACTCCTCTTATCATATCTTAGGGTGCTGCTTTTTGTGTATGTTTTTCTTCGTCGCCCGGGGGCAATACTCCAGCCATCCCTGCAGTAATGCACATCCCTCCACCTCCACCCCTTCCAGTGTCACGCGTGCAGACACTGGCAGGCAGCGCCGGAGCGCGGCCTGATGGGTGGGGGCGGTGGGTAAGAGTAATGGGTGGGGGGAGGGGTGGGGTTGGGTTGGGTGAGAGCAGGGGCATGGCAGAATTGCACGGGTGTACGACTTTGAGACTGGACCGTCACACACGGCTTAGATTGGCTGAGTTGCCGGGGAGCAGTCAGAAGCGATTAGTGTAGCAGAAGATCTGCCCTGCGGCTTTCCCCTCTCTGCGAGCACAAGAAAGAGGGATGAGGCGAGCGGAGAAGAGGAGGTAGACCAGGGTGAAGTGGGGAAGGGGGGGTGTGACATGCCATACGTAGAGATAATTAGTCTGAGCCGAGCTCTATTTCTTTTTTCCATACTTTTTTTTTTGGGGGGGGGGGCGGTTGCAGTTATTTACTTAAAAGACGTCGCAAGAAGCCGATGACACTGCAACTGCAGGGAGTCGGCGGCTAAAATATCCAACTGCTCCATTGTATAATTTCTAGAATAACACAATGTATATTTGTTTGGAAAACGAGCAGAGCAGAAGACAATAAGATTTTACAAAAAAAGAATAATATGTCATTGTAACCCGGGGGTCGGCAACACGCGGCTCCAGAGCCGCATGCGGCTCTTTAGCTCCCTGGAGCTTTATAAAAAAATGTTTGAAAATGGAAAAAATATTTCGATATAGCTCAAAATAGGTATAGATACATGTTGCAGCTCCGAAAAAGGAGAGCTGTGGTGTTGGTTTTTAAAAACGTACACTTTATTTCTGCTTTTAACAGTCTCGACAAACACAGACACGTCTGCGTCCGACTCCGTGCCTTCTCTCTTCGCGTTTAACTCAAGAGGCATTCAAAGACAGCCTCTGAAAAACGGAAATTCATGATCACTTCACTGACACTAAGAAAAGCGAAAATGATGCACCAAAAAAAAAAAAAAAAATCAAGCGAGGAAATCACAAAATAAAGTCTATGGGGGTGTTTGTGAACACACAACAAAGGAATAACATAAACAATTCTGAGACAGTCCGGTCTCAGAATTGTCTATTATTATTTTTTTTGCGGCTCCGGACACATTTTTTGTTTTTTTTTTTTTTGTCCTAAATGGCTCTTTGAACATTTTGGGTTGCCGACCCCTGTTGTAACCCTTTCAGGGACAGCGGTCACTACAGTGGACGGCTTATCATGTTATCAAGTTACAGGGTGTCATGATTGGTGCACGAAAGGGTAAAAAGAGCCGAAAGCTAAAGAGAGGTATTTAACAACAAACTTATGTAAGAAAAAAAAACAAGCGGACGACAACAGCGTTGAATCAAGGACAGAGGCTGTCTCACCTCTCACTGTCCTGTGAGTCAGAGCGAGATGCCATCCGTCAAAACTCCCACAATCCCCTCCCTGCTCCCCCCCAGTGCCCCCCCCTCACCCCCCATCCATGGAACACATCCTTTTGAATGTCAATATTCATTAGCTGAAATATTTATTCATGAATATGGCTCATATAGATGCGCTTGATTGATGCGTCCCTAAAAACAAAAAGACATGCTCGGGCAAATCTTAAGAAAAGTAGGGTTTGTGTCCCGCCTCGGGGGAGGAGTCTCTCAGATGCATTATTCACATGCCCTCCAGGCAGGCTTTCAAGGCTACTCTGCCCCGAGGGCAAGAAAAAATAACCACCACTGTTAAAAGTAAATCATCTCGGCTGATGCACAATTAATGGCGGAGAGGGAGCGGAGTGCCCCATCGCGCCGCAAAGATGGGGAGCGTTGGTAAGAAGGGGCGGAAATCTCTGCTTAAAAGGAACCCTCCTGCCTTGATCCGCGCCGCGGCTTTCTTCTGAAATCAAACAAGGACGCTGCTCATGGCGGGGATCCGCAGATGCAGACGATCCTGACGCAGACGTTGTGATTGTGATGCTTGGGGTGAGGATTGGTGGTGGTGGTGGTGGGGGGGGGGGGGGTGGGGTTGGCGTTCGCCGAACACATGGGAACACGAGGGTGATGAATTTCCTATCCCCTCATCCACCCTCGTTTTTGCCTCAGCGCCCAAACGTGCAACATCACGTCCACGGCTTGATGTGATTGGGTTCGCACTTCATCCTCGGGTCAGACTTTGTTATCATGTTTGACTCTTTTTCTTCCCGAAGAAATCGTTCCGTCTCCATTCAAATAGCGGTCAACGTTACATGTAGCGCGGTGCCTGAACGAGCGTTCGTTATTTCACGTCGGGGCACACACACACAACTCCTGCAGTCATTACTTCATGTCAAGCCAGTGACTCGGATTGTATTAATAGCTCTTGGGTCTTATTGAGCTCCCGCACTACAAACTCCTCTTCATTATCCAATGTCCGGGGGAGTCAGACAGAAGTGAGGGGAAGTGTCTTGTTCTGCCATTCCATACAAGAATACAGCCCTACTTCTGTATGAAATATTTTGTTGACTCCTCTTCCTTTTTTTTATTTTTAATGACAGGAGATGGTCTCGACAACAGCCTAGCATCACCGGGCACGGGAGATGAAGATGACCAGGACAAGAAGAGGCAGAAGAAAAGAGGCATCTTCCCGAAAGTGGCGACGAATATAATGAGAGCGTGGCTATTCCAGCACCTTACGGTAAGAAACGTTGACTTGTATTTCCTACTTTCTAGTTGGCTACATCAGGACATCGAAAACAATTGAAGGATTGAAGCAAACTCCAGGTCCTGCCTCAGAAAATTCTCCATGCGTCCCGGCCCCTGAAGGAGCAATCGCAATCAAAGTAGAGAATCAGAGTCCTGTCACCAGTGGATCAGAGTCGCCATGCGCAAAATATGCACACGTTTGCTCGAAGTTTGAAAGTCAACAAAAAGCTGTAGCGTCCATTGACGAAAAAAGAGATTGGTTCACTTTTCCTGTCCCGTGTAAATCCGCTTCAATTCCTAGCGGCGACCTCCTCCTCCTCCTGGGCAATCGGCCCCTGTCAGGGACTTGCCCCGCCCCCCTGGGTCCCACACCCGGTACGACTCTCGCTGGTGCCTCGCGAGGTACACACCCAGTGCGGGCCCCGGAAGGGCCCTCACCTGATTATTGTTTCAGGAGGGGTTGTGGGACGGCTCCTCCCACTCCCCTCCGTTCCGGCGGGGCGAGCGTTGGGCGTTTCACCTTTCGATGAGACCCCGCCTCCTTCTCTGCCGGCTGGTGGGCACTTAGCCGCATCAGGGGCCCAAGAGCGTTCCCCCTTCGCGCCACTCGGAGGCATCCCACCATCCTAGCGCCGACTCTCAGTTCCAAATCCGCATCCTCCTCCTCATCCTTAACCCAGCAGCCATCCATCCAGCCGCACCAACGCAGACTTTCCAACAACGCCGACATCTCTGCTAAACAAAACGGGGCTGTGAAAAATGATGCCCATTACAGGCGCAAAAAAACACAAGCGCCCCGGGGGCTGTCCAGCGGCGACAGTCAAATAGCACAGACATTCCTCCCAACCAAAATCAGTGCTGGTACCCGCGTGCTGCAGAGACGTCGCAACCACCAAAGCACAGATTCTTCTCCTTTGACGAAAGTCGTGGCCCAAAACGCTGAAGATAGTCCACATCGGGTCCACACGAAGTAACAAAAAACACAGTGTGACAAAACAAAAGACAAAAACAACAACATAATAAAAAAACAGCGAAGCTCGCCAACTAGGGCGCCATCTTGGAAGATATTTGGGAACAGGGTAACATTGGTTTAGAAAACCAGGACGGCAATAAAGTACATCAGTTTTAACCCCCATGCAGTAATTATCCCAAAATTGGACATTTCGGACACTTTGGACGATTTTGGACTGTTGGACAAATGGACACCACAGACAAAACAGTGAAAATAACTCCACGAAGCTGAAATTTTGCATAGGATGTAAATCTATGTCTTGGCCAATTCCCACTGAACATTTTGAGGGGTTGAAAGTGAAAAAAAATTAAAAGTGAAAAAAGTTGTTGCACATTGGAAGAGGGACATTTTTGGGACATAATACCCTTCATGCAGCCGCTTAAAAATACTGCATGAGGGTTAAATCCTTTCTGTCGCAGTCCAAAATATTCAGTCAACTATGTTGTATTCTTCATATTCCAAAATAGTGGGGCAAGAAGGGACCACCATTTCAAGGTCCATTTTGGAACACTGTTTACATGCTTTATACAGATATCAACATCAAAAGCGGAATGAAAGAGAACTCAGAGTACTTTACCTTTTGTCCAAGGTCCAAAAGATACAGCCCATGCTTTCTTCTCGCCGATTTTTTTTTCTATACTTCACACTCTAAGATGTGTCATAAGCTCTTAGTTGTTAAGTTGATAATAGGCCCACACGGATCCTGTACTCCGAGTAATCCTTTCCTTTCCAAAGCCCACCTTTAGATTTTTTTTCCCCCCCCAATGAAAAATAGGCAAGATAATTGAATTATCCCCTTTTCTGCTCCCAATCCTCTTTCAGGCCTAATTTGTGAAGCAAAAGTGTTTGCCATAGCAGGATGTGCCAATGAAAAGTGCGCAAGGAGACTTTGGCTTCTGAAAGGCCCGTTTGCAACACCCAAGCGATCAAGCATTCATCAGTTGTTGAGGTGGTGAATGGCGCTGGATTATGTTTTGTCACACGTTGCTGTGTGAGGCCGACGGCTGGTTACAGGGTAAAGGGGTGTTGGCGGGGGGAGGCTCCTCCGTCGTAGCCTCATGCTTTTGTCGCCCATTCTGAAGAGACTTGAAAGATCCCCTTCTGAGGAAGCCATAGAGAAAGCAGCTGGACAGGTTTCGATTCATTATATTATTCATTATCGTCTCATTAGCCTGGTCAAACTGTTGGTTTCCACGCAACCTTACATTTGACCACATTCAAAGACGAACTTTGAATTTAGCCATCACACCCAGGAATTCACCGTTAGCCTCACACGAAGGGGCGTAAAACGAGTCCTTTCCAAGATTCGGTTTTGACTATTCAGTTGAGGTTTGTGCAGTGTGGATATCTTGATTATGTTCCTTTGATTCTGAGGAGTGTGCACTGTTGGGCCAGATGAGGTTTTACACTCTGCCTCACAGTTCAGAGGTCGTGGATACAAATCCAGGCTCGGGCCTTCCTGTGTGGAGTTTCCATGTTTTCTCTGTGTCTGCGTGGGTTTCCTCCCACGTTCCAAAAACATGCATGGTAAATTAATCGAACACTCAAAATTGCCCCTTGGTATGACTGTGAGAATGAAAATAAGATGTGTGTGGAAAAGAATAGCTAGCTTTAGCTTTTCCGATGGTTGCTAGCTTTCGTTTCAACGATTGATATTTAGAGGTGGGCGGCCCGGTGGGTCCAGTGGTTAGCGGGTTGACCTCACAGTGCAGAGGTCGTGGGTTCGATCCCAGCTCCGCCCTACCTGTGTGGAGTTTGGATGTTATCCCCGTGCCTGTGTGGGTTTTCTCCGGGTATTCCGGTTTCTTCCCACATTCCAAAACATGCATGGCAGGCTGATTGAAAACTCAAAATTGCCCTTAGGTGTGAATGTGAGTGTGAATGGGAGTTTGTCTACGTGTGCCCTGCAATTGGCTGGCAAACAAGTTTAGGATGTGCCCCACCTACTGCCCGAAAACAGCCGGGATAGGCTCAAGCATGGCCCACGACCCTTATGAGGATAAGGCAGATCAGAAAAATGGATGGATGGATATTTAGCGATACCTCAGGACTATGAATCAGGTTAGCGATGCAAAATTAAACTCCACAAGCAACTAAGTACAAAAATTTGTTTTGTTGTTGGATTGTCTTTCATCGTTTGCCACTGACTAATACATGACACATGATAACTCCCTGAAAGCGATATTTGTGTCACTTTATGTAACTGATAGTTTGTTGTAAGATGACACACACACAAAAAAAAGAGTATTTCACTGCTTCACTGCAGGAGTTTCACGTTTGGTTTTATTGTATTTAAGGATACTTGCTACTGGTAGAATTCTTTTGGATTCCTATATTTCCACTCGGTTGTAGCATCCATATGGCCGTATATACATTGACATACATTGTCGTAAAGTGTCACTAACAGTATTGTAAAGAGACTCAAATGTTGCGAGGATGGTTTGTGCTTGTTATGAATAACAGCTGTTGCATTATTTGACATATAGTACCTTTTTGGCAACGAAGGTGGATAAACGAATAGTAAGGAAGGTTCTAATAGCCAAAGCTAGCATGGCTAAGCGGAATTCTAAACCACCAAAAAGTTATATTTGTCCTCTCAGACGCATACAGACAAATAAGTGCCACCTCGTTGACTGGAAATTTCATTCCACCACAAAACTTAGAGCTGGCAATAGCAGAAGATTTATAAATTGTCTCATTGGAATACAAAGGTCCGAAACACACAATTAGCGATGATTCGACTTCAAACGTCAAACGTCAATGCGGAGTAGAAAAGCGGACTTGTTGTTGGGTAATCGGTTCAGTTCAACCCCAAGTGAGCGCGTATTTGGGCACCTAAGCTGAAAAGGAGTTGAAAATTAAGTGCTTGGAAGCACATCCTTCACTGATGACCGCAGGAGGCAGCTGATGGTCTGACAGCAGTAGAATGGCGACTGGCCCACGACCCTGTTCCCAGTACATGGGTCACCTCTGTCTGCCATCTGCCGCCCTCCTCCTTCCATCACACACACACACACACACACACACACACACACACACACGCACGCACGCACGCACAGAGCAAAGCAGAGGATAGGGGGATGGAGTGAGGTGGGGAGGGGTTGCAGGGTGACGGGGGGCCTGGCCTTACCGAGGCCCCAAACAAAAGACACTATTGTGCCTCTTTACATCCCACCCAATCGTTTGTCAAGCAATGTCAAATAATGTCAAATACTGTCACACAAAGCCACGCGCTTTAAGCCTCAAGTGTTAACAGGGCCAAACGTTGGTCAGACACTCTCTCTTTTTTTTTTTTTTTTTTCGGAGGCACTCGCATTGTCACATCTAAGAATTAAGGCACGTGACAGTCGGAATGATTCTTACTTCTCCTGATTTTCTTAGCATCCGTATCCCTCAGAGGAGCAGAAGAAACAGCTAGCGCAAGACACAGGCCTCACCATTCTCCAAGTCAACAACTGGTAAGTGCGTCTAAATCCAATTCTGCGCATTTCAATTGGCACATTTTACAGTGAAACTCCTCTACAACGAAATCATGTTTGCAGCAAGAAATTTTTCACAACAGGGGTTTTTTCACTGTACAGAGAAACTCCTCTACAACAAAATCATGTTTGCAGCAAGAAATTTTTCACAACAGGGGTTTTTTCACTGTAGCAAATTTGAAATAGGAAAGTGGGAATGGTGTTAATGCTAATGTGGTGTTAATTTTTCACACTAGGGGGTATTTTCACCCATGTAGATTTCGTTGTAGAGGCGTTTCACTGTCGCAAATTTGATCTCAGATGTAAACACACACACACACACACACGCACGCACAAACGTTTTTTCACACCAGGGGGTATTTTCGCCCATGTAGGTTTCGTTGTAGAGGAGTTTCACTGTATCTGAGAGCTTCCTTTGAGTAAAGGGTCACGAAAACACAACCAAAGATTTTGCGCCTCATCCCTGTACAGCTTGCCAAATTTTCTCCATGACAAACGGCGACTAAATATTCTGTACAGTATTTCTAAACACTGTCAGTTGTTTGGAAGAAAACTTTTATATTTTAGTTTTTGTTTATGGTTTGTTGACATCGCTGGCAACTAGTGAATCAAAAGCGCTAACATTACCGTTAGCTGGTTGCTCTTCACTTGTAAGACAAATATGTTTCATTATCACCCGCTTTTTACCAGTCACCATTCAGTTTTGGACCATTTGGAGCCGCCCCAACATTTACAGGTTCAACTTTTTTCAACCGCTGACAAAAATAACTAAAAATAATTTCAAAGTTTCGGTTCGCCCTCATGTGCTAACATCACACAAGTCCTTTTTCTGTTACACAATCGACTCGCGAGAGTGCCTCATTGGGGACAGGCATGTGACGTGTACTAGTGCACACTGGGTAATGTAGTACAGTGTAGCCATAGGTGTATGAGTATCACAAAGCACAAGGGAGAAATAGAACAAAAGAGGGTACTGGAGGCTCATATGAATTCCCAGCATGCCACAGGCTAAAACTGAGAAGTCCTGATACTGGTGCGTACCGACCCATCTTAAAGTACTGCGTGTGACGCAGTCAGACGTCCGAGGGTAGCATGTGCGCACTGTTTTGTGTTTGTTTGGGTTTTGTGTGACGTTCTGTAATGCTTCTGATGCTGTGTGGCAATCGGAAAGTTAGCGCCTGTCCGCAAAGTAGTGTGAATTGGTTTCAAATAAGAGCGCTAGCAAGAAGTGCCGTGTTAGCCCCAGTAAATGCTGCTTAGCTAAATAAATTTGTCTTGTTCAGTGTCGTACCCCGTGTTATGTAAACTTGCCTACTGGTCCATTTCTGGCCTTTCTTCCATTTTAAGTATTTATATGCTCCTACTTACTACTCGTACTGAAAACCGTGTGATCTTGGGAGCATATTCAGTTGTCACTTTGATTTTTGATCAAATAATATATGAATTTTGAGGTTGGAGGCAATGGTAAAGCTATTTTAGATTTATACACTCATAAGGGTAAACTAATATCACTTAATGCCAGATTCGGGCCCCCACATCACTTTATGTGGCCCGCATTAGCAAATCATGTGTATCAACTTCCACGATGCTTGCTAAAGTCCGTACCAAAATCACATTTTGATATGTGATGAATAACAAACAAATTTTGCAATCCTCTCGTTATCCTGTTTACACTCACTTGAACAAAAATAGAACAACCAACCAACAAATCGCTGTTTTAAAGCAGTGACAGGCTTAACAAAGGCTAAAATGACAGCTGAAACTGTCAGCTCGGTCAGAGTTTTCCTCTTCACCAAAAAAGACCATCATCTGGAGCAGGGGTCGGCAACCTAAAATTTTGAAAGAGCCATATTGGACAAAAAAACAAAAAAAACCAAATATGTCTGGAGCCGCAAAAAAATAAATGTATGTAGGAGACTAGACTGTCTCAGAATTGTTTATGTTATTCAGCCCCCGTAGAATTTATTTTGTAATTTCCTCGCTTGATTTTGTTTGTTTTGGTGCATTATTTTCGCTTTTCTTAGTGTCAGTGAAGTGATCATTGATTTCCGGTTTTCTGAGGCTGTCTTTGAACCCCTCTCGAAGAGAAGAGAGAAGGCACGGAGTCGTACGCAGACGTGTCTGTGTATTTGTCGAAATTGTTAAAAGCATAAATAAAGTGTACGTTTTAAATAATCAACACCACAGCTCTGCTTTTTCGGAGCTGCAACATGTATCTATATCTATTTGAGCTATATTAGCCTACTATCAAAATCGTTTTCCATTTTCAAACATTTTTTATAAAGCTCCAGGGAGCCACTAGATGTCGCTAAAGAGCCGCATGCGGCTCTGGAGCCGAGTGTTGCCGACCCCCGATCTGGAGGAAAAAAAAGAAACTTTAAACCTAATTTAACAAAAACATAGTTGACCTGAGTGATGACAAAACTAGTCATCCATCAATTTGTTGTGTTTAAGTAATAATACGATGAGATGATTACACCAACATTTATTGGGTTTCACTGTGGTAACGGTGCTCCGAGGGAAGACGTTACTACAAAGTGGCCCGCGCCACAAATGAGTTTGACACCACTTCCGTAAACTAAAGGCTGGTCTGAGCCATGAAACTCCAGGGCAAAAAAAAATAAATAAATAAAGGAAATCAACATATGATTTGTACCCATTCAAACCAATGCAGAAGTTCGATTATATATAAGCATTGATATAGTATTTCCTCATAAATGTACCATACATTATAGAAGAGCTCATTCGGATTTAATTACGTAACAACACACATTTAGATCCACAAGCTTTGGAAGCCCTAATATGGACGTCACCGTGTTCAAATTTACCATTCTGCCTTGGGGATGTGTTCATGAAAAAGCATTGGCAGATCAGTTAGTCACAGTTTTGCCTGTGGCTACAAGGCTAAACCTAAATCAATAGATTTTTTTTTCTTTTCACAGATATATTACAAGGTTCCAATACAGCAGATTGTGTCTGTGGAAGGGAAATGTATTATTAGTGAAATCCCCTGGAGACACAGCATGGGTTTCCAGACTGTCTGAAACTGCCCATATGTAAGGGTGTATCCCGAATGCTTTAACTGAAGAATTATTTGTTCAATCCTCTCAGGAAGTGGGGAACTTGTGAGTGTAGATGCATAACGCCATTCGTTATTTATATGACATATGTTTGATTTTCAGGTTCATCAATGCACGGAGGAGAATAGTTCAGCCGATGATCGACCAGTCCAACAGAGCAGGTA
This sequence comes from Hippocampus abdominalis, assembly GCA_018466805.1. Lineage (NCBI taxonomy): Eukaryota > Metazoa > Chordata > Actinopteri > Syngnathiformes > Syngnathidae > Hippocampus > Hippocampus abdominalis. The sequence continues at coordinate 10,383,415 of CM031704.1, read as the reverse complement.
AAAAAAAAAGAGTTCATACAGAGTTAACCCTCATGCAGTATTTTTAAGCGGCTGCATGAAGGGTATTACATCCCAAAAATGTCCCTCTTCCAATGTGCAACAACTTTTTTCAACTTTTTATTTTTTTTCACTTTCAACCGCTCAAAATGTTTAGTGGGAATTGGCCAAGACATAGATATACATCCTATGCAAAACTTCAGCTTCGTGGAGTTATTTTTCACAGTTTTTTCTGTGGTGTCCATTTGTCCAACAGTCCAAAATCGTCCAAAGTGTTCAAAATGTCCAATTTTGGGATTATTACTGCATGGGGGTTAAACTCATCATCAAGTAAAAAAGATGGAACTTGGTGTACTATTAAATGATAATCAGAGGTGTAGCGACAGATTAGTGGAGCACAGGGGTCACCAACCTTTTTAAAACTAACTCCTTCCTGGCTTCTGATGAATGCGCAGGGCTGCCAGTTTGATAGGATGCGCTTTTGAAATAAATTCACTCAAACTACCTTTGTATGTTATAATAAACAATTAATGATATCCATTTCTGAGAAGACACTGATCGCATTAACGGTTTCTCACAATAATTATGAAACAGATAAATATCAATTGGCCTCACTTATAAACACTTTTATAAATATGTGGCAGTGTTTACATTTTGAAATGATTGCTTCTACAATATTCCTGGACAATCATAATGTCTAATCACTGGTGAGAGCTATTTTTGGAATAGGCCCGCGGGCTATTCATGTAGTCCTTGAGGGCCCCGTGGTGCCCGCAGGCACCATGTTGGTGACCCCTGAGTTTCGCAGGATTAAAAGATAAGGCAAGGCAAGTTTATTTGTGGAGCATATTTCTTACACAAGGTAATTCGAAATGTTTTACAGATACGGTACATAAACGTGAAAGGTTACAATCCATTCATCCATTTTCTAATCCGCTTATCCTCATGAGGGTCGCGGGTGTGCTGGAGCCTATCCCAGCCATCTTCGGGCAGTAGGCGGGGGACACCCTGAACTGGTTGCCAGCCAATCGCAGGCCACACATAAAAGAACAAACATTTGCGCTCATCATCACACCTCAGGACAATTTAGAGTGTTCTGTTGACCTGCCATACATGTTCTTGGAATGTGGGAGGAAACCAGAGTACCCAAAGAAAACCCACGCAGGCACGGGGAGAACATGCAAAGTCCACACATGAAGGCCAGAGCCGGAATCGAACCCTGCACCTTTGCACTGTGAGGCCGGCATGCTACCCGGTTGACCACCGGTGGTGCCGCCACAACTAAAATCATTTTGTCCCAAAAAAAAAATTAATAATAAAAAAATAATAATAATGAATTAATTCAAAAGTGAGCAGTACAGGTCAAATATTTTCATATGCACAGTTAAATAGAATGAACAATGTCAGAGTTGCAGCCTGTTTCACATCGTCTGAAAGACTTTAGTGGGCAGAAGACCACCCCCTGAGGTTCAGAGCCATGGAAGGTTTATATGGCTCATAAGACAGGTTTAATGCCTTTTTTTGTCCTATTGACATGTTTTTTTCTCTCTCTGTTCTTCTCTCAGTGAGTCAGGGTACAGCTTACAGTCCAGACGGCCAACCAATGGGAGGCTTTGTCCTTGATGGACAGCAGCACATGGGTCTTCGACCTGGAGGTAAACATTCTCGACCCCCCAAAAAATTTGACCTCTTCAAATGTCATTTGTTTCTAATCACAGTCAGGGTAGTAAATACACTTCGTCAAGTTCTGTACCACCACCTTCTAAAATAACTTACTTAACGATTGTTATCAATCGTGTAGTTAATATGCCGCTCAATTGAAACGAATAAAAATTTCGAAACACATTCTTGTTCCAGGTCCGATGGGGGGTATGGGTATGAACATGGGCATGGATGGGCAATGGCACTACATGTAAGGCCACATTGCTGAGGCCAGCCTCAACAACAGGGCAGAGTAAGTACATTACTGCACATTTCCTCTCTCATTTCATTTTTGTCCTGAAAATATCCTAACAAGTGTTTGGAGGCAATACAGTAATCCCTCGTTTATCGCGGGGGTTATGTTCCAAAAAGAACCAGTGATAAGTGAAATCCGTGAAGTAGTATACTTTTTTTTTTTTTTTACAGTTATTACACAGTAGTTAACTATACATACAATGAAATTAAAGACCAACCCCTGTTTTCAGGCCCAATTTCCCCCCGAAAAAAACCCAAACGTTTTCAACAAATAACTATAATAGTGTTCGGAAATACTGTACTGTTGACACGCAGCTTCGCTGACGCGTTCTGATTTAAAGGGTTAAAAGCATTAAAAAACTGCACGAAAAAAATCTGTGAAACAGTGAAGCCGCGGAAAGTGAACCGCGTTAGAGCGAGGGATCACTGTACATCAAAAAGGTTTAGAAGTTCTTGTTCTTAATACAACATCGGTACACATATGCAAGGTCTGTTCTTAAGTGCTTTGGAAAACAACAAAAAAACATGGACATGGTGCAAAAAAAAAAAAGATTTGTACATTCTTGTCATCATTAGCATTTCATTGCATGTATAATTACACTGGGGAACAATTTTTAACCCTTTTATGCACCACGTAACCTGATAACATGTTAAGCTGTCCACTGTCGTAACCGCTGTCCCTGAAAGGGTTAAAACCTGGTTATTTTTTTATGTTGATTAAATATAGCATCCGGATTCCAAAAATTACTGTCATTTTTTTCTAGCACGTGAAGTAAACAAAATTCCACTTATTACAGTCGCTGTTGTAAGACAATAGTAGGCAGAGCTGATTGTGATTGGGCTCGTCTTCAGCTACGTGGCTATTTGTTTGTGCTGTTAAAATTTAGACAGCGAGGTGAGAGGCGTGTGCGGCTCCCTGTTGGTCAGTACTATCAATATCTGCAAACAGAAAGCTAATAAAGTCTGAATTAAGATTGGGGCAGTTTTTCCCCCTTAACGTTGTAGCCATTGGCATACTGTAAATTGACATTATTAAAAAATTATTAATTAATTAATGTATTTTTTTTTTTAACGTTTGTCACTAATCCATCTTGGTATTTTATTCACATACAAACACATTTAATTCATTTTTTTTTAAAAGAAAATGGCGATCCTATATCTTCAAAACTTTACAGACTAAAGCTGCACAGAAAAAAATTTTGGGAGTGTCCTTTACTTGAAAAAAAATCTGCTAGGTTTTTTATTTTTTATTTTTTTTTAACTCAAAAATTGTTAAAAATTTTTACAAGATCCATTTTTCAGGAAATTTTACCTGCACAGCCACTAAACCCTTGAGTGAGTTTTTTTCAAAACATCTCATAATCTGCAATTGCAATTTACTAAAAAATATATATAAATTCTCCTTGTTAAACTTACTGAGAATTTCTGAGTGAAAAAAAAAGCACATGCAAGACCACGCACTTCCTTACCGGAAGTATGACAAAAATCCGATTTTTAGAGTAGAGTAGAGTACATCACAAAGGCTGCATTGGTTGTTTATTTGTTTGTTTGTTTGTTTTAATCAAGCAAAGTCGGCTCACAGTCCATTTCCCTTCACATTTTGCAGCTCTTTTGAAACACTGTGTTGAAAATCCTTTTGATTCATATAAAAAAAAAACGCAATTGTATCACATTCCCCTACTGCCATGGCTTCTTTCCCTTTACACCCTTTCTTTTCCCACTCCCTCCATCTTCCCTCATTCTGCAATCTGATTAAGAATCAGGCTAATCCCCCCCTACACCTCCCCCCCCCCCCTTTCCTCTTCCTTCGGCCCCTATCAGCTTCATATTGCCGCTGACAGTTCTCAAATCAAGACGTATTGCCTGCCGAAGGCATCCAAGCACGGAGAATTTTATTTAACACCCACACTCCGCTGCTCAATGAGCCACGCTGTAATGACACTTACCTTGATTAATAGAGCTCTTTATATGTAAATAGGAGCTGCATTTGCTTCATTTTTTATCCAGTGGGCCAATTTTCATCGACACGGCTGCCTTGTTCCTTATTTTGTAAATTTTATTTATTTATTTATTTGGGGGGGGGGGGTATAATCCCCAAATATTGCTCATTAAATTCCAATGCGATCATGATGCTTTTTCTATTTAAAAAAATGTCAAGGAAGATTGGCATGTTTTTTTCCCCCCACCTCGAATAAACACTGTACTGTATCTGCATTTGGTGGTGATTTAATCTAATTACTTCTCATGTAATGATGGGTGGGTCGTTACTTGTGTAGTTCAATGAAGCCTGCTCTATTTTCCTCCCCCAATTTCATCCGCAGTGAGAGCATATGCTGACTGCAGCAGTACATTTCTTAGGATTGCAGAAATATGAGGCTTTTCCATGCACAATAAAGCCGAAGCCATAACATTTAACCAGCAGTGGAATACTTGAGTGAATCTGCATGATGTCTTCTGCATACAGGAAGTCTGACATCCGCTCCGTTGTCGAGGCATCACGTCTCATCTTTGCTATTCTTGCTGCATTTGAAAAGTTTTTTTTCTTCCAAAATGAGGGTGATACTCAATAATGACATATTAACCCTTTCATGCACCCTGTAACCTCACAACATAAGTGGCCACTGTAGTAACCGCTGTTAAACAAATATTTGCGAAAATGAAGGTTGGGCAGGATATGGTATTATAAGGTTGACCTTTACTTTAGTTTATCAAACAGAATAAACTCGTTTCACTGGTTGAGGGAAAAAAAGAGATCCAATTTGTTTAATGCCAAATGCAGAGTCTTAAAATTGTAACAATGTGTCAGCATTAATTTACCGCAACATACTACTGTCTACAAGATCACAATGGGTCTTGTGCGCGTGTGTGTGCGCGTGCGTGTGTGTGTGTGTGGGGGGGGGGGTGCTGACTTATTCAATTATACTATACTATTGTCTTATCATTTTTCATAAATCAATGAGTGGAAAATCGTATTTTGTATTTATGTAGTTTCACACCCACACCCACACCCACACACACATATATATACACATATACACATATATATATATATATATGTGTGTGTGTGTGTGTGTGAAATATATATATATATATATATATATACACATATACACATATATCTATATATATCTATATATATGCGTGTGTGTGAAATATATATATATATATATATATGTGTGTGTGTGTGTGTGTGTGTGTGTGTGTGTATATGCATTAAAAAAACTGAAAACACAACCCAGGTACTATTTATTTTATAACGTGTGTAAATTGTCATGTTATTCATTATTCAGCAAAGAGATGTAATTATAATGGTTACAATTAAATCCATTGAAATAAGTATATTATCCTGATGTATTTTTAATCTTACAAAGGTTAAAAAAAAATGAAAGCCATAAATGAGAAGGTTTTTATTGGTTGGTTGCGTTTTCTTTTTCCAAAATGTATAAGTTACATATATATATAATTGAGTGCCCCTCATAGTGTTAAAATGATCAGGTCCGTTTGCAGTTGTTTTCCCGAAAAGAATATACCTGTATTTACGTCGGTTTCATTTTTTTTAAAGGCCACAAAAATTTCTGGATGTTATTTTATCTTTTCAGACAATTCCGATCCTCCGAAGCAGCGACCAATCCATTATGATGATTCATGTTTCCGTATCTCGGTTCTTCATTTTCAGTTTGAGTCGATCAAAAGGGCCACGGCGACAGAAACGAACCACAGAAAAATCATATTTTTCCTACAATAGTCTTTTTTTTTTTAAATGAGACGCGTGTATCGGGGTTATTTGCTATTATTTGGCACACGCATATTCTGTGAACGTTGTTTTGATTCGTGTGTGTGTGTGTGTGTGTGTGTGTGATATTTAATTGTGCGTGCATCTTTCCTTGCCCCCAACCCCACCCCCACCCCCTCAAAAAATACGATTGCATTGCGTGCCCTCATCTCCCTTTCTCTGCCTTTGCAGGCCTCCATGGTTGGCTCAGGGATCTTCATTCAGCTTGTGGAGCTTGAAGCCGCCGGTGCATATCCACGTGACCACCCCCCCTCCCCCCACGCGCCTCACCTCAACTTTGACGCTCCGTCGCTTTGCACGCGCACGTGTGTCGAGGATCACGTGTTGGGGGCGGGGCGCTACCAGTTGTCGACTACTTTTATTTTGGATTTTATTGAATGCAGTTTTCAAAAGAGACTTTAGGATGAACTCTTTAAGACCGGCAAGCGCGGGAAGAGCTGGGGAGATTGGGTGGCTGCTATTAAAAAAAAAAAAAAGACATTTTGAAGAGAAGCGGTCTTTTGCCCACCCACCCCCCACCCACCCCTCACTCCCCAGTTTCGTGTTAAATTATTTATTTATTTTTATACCACGCTGGACCACAGGGATGACACCGCCCCCGCCCCCCCCCCTCATATTAACCAAATCTGTGAAGCTTTATTCCCATATCGGCATCTCCTGTCTAAACAACGATGTACAGACACAACGCACGCGCGCGCGCACACGCAAACACTGTGGAATATATTTGAAAAATATGTATAGTCATTTTAACTGTTGGTTGTGCTGTACAGTTTTGTGCTTCTTCGTTGCGTTCGTTTTTTTTTTATTTTTTTTTTTACAGTATTATTCTTGTGACCTCACCACACGGCGACGACTTTGAGTGATTTTACTCCATACTTATGTTGTTGCATTTTTTTCATGATCCGTGTGTACAATTGAAGGGAATTTATAAAGAGTTCGGTCTTTTTTTTTTGGGGGGGGGGGGGGGGATGTTTGAATGATTTTTCTATGTCACCAAAACACAGAAGAAGCCTTCACACTCGAACCAAATCGAGACAGAATAAAGAAAGAAGGTACAAAGCACATGTGTTGGTGTGAAAGAAGGCCTTTGGGAAGCGAGAAAAAAAATTCAGAGGTCGCGTGTGGGCGGTGGGAGAAAAAAAAAAAAAAAGCAACAAAATTAGTTGTTGGAGCAGGTCACGTATCCAGCTTCGGTTCGATAGGAGACGGAATTGCAGTTGTCTGCTGTTACTGGATTGATAGTGACAGCGATGATGGATGGGCCGGCTCCCAAATTCTGAAAAAAATAAGAGAAGCTGCAGCTGGTTTTCACGACGCGTCTTTGTTTGTACCCTGCACGTGCGCGCGTGTGCGTGTTAGTTTGAGTCAACGTGTGTGGGATTGGATTGCGTGGGGTGGGTGGGATGGGGGAGGGGGGGGATAAAATAAAATACCGAGATTTGTGGTAGTTCTTTTCCACTTTCATCATAAAACGGAATACATCGTTTCGTTTTCAAACAGATAACCTTTTTTTCTCTTTTATTTGTCCGCCTTTCCGTTGCTCATCGGATGGCCGCGGAACACGGGAGGGGAATTATAAATAAATAAATGCACAAAAAGTGCACAGAGGAGCTCATTTATCACTGTCGGACGCCAACGATCCTCTGAGCCTTTTATCGACTAGGCGAGCACAAACCAGAATCGTCCATAGAGGAACTGTGACTATACAGTACATGTTCCCTTTATGAGTATTGATGCGTAATTATTTTAATCCATAAAAATCAAAAAGTAAATCACCACGAATTTAAATTTAGTAATGGAATTTATTTTACGAGGTGATTTATTCAGCAAAAAAATATATATTTTGCATTTTCATTTATTTCAGTATATTATTATTATTATTATTATTATTATTATTATTATTATGCTGTAAATAGTTGACCGTTCACTTCAGGCAAACATTAATTAAGGCTACGGGCATAATTATCGCGATGAACTGACAATTCAGTTATAATAAGTCTGAATGTTTCGACATACAATTAAATTTCTTGATATTGTTGTTTCGATTCCACATTTCACCTCATAAGAGGCCCAAACTGCAACGCTGCACCCCAACCCCCCGAAAAAAACCGCTAAAAAACACAGCAATGATCTGAAATACCGGAAGCAAATAAAAAAATATGCTTTCCTTTATATTTTAACGTGTGAAATTAAACTACTGTATCGTCCCGACCTTTGAATCAAAAAATCTCGGTAACATAACGTTACGTAGGAATAATAACTCCTCCATATTGTTTTTTTAAATGCCAACGGGTATGCTCTATATTTACTAAGGCGTGAGAGAGGCATTATTTAAAAAAGCGAAATCCAGCGTGCAAACATTTCCCGGTATTCGCCATCTCGCACTATACGAGCGCCAACAGGCCCTAATTGGTTCGCCTCCGCAGACTGCGCGCAAGATAAATGCGTTGTGAAAGCTGCCGGAAATGTGCGCCTGTCTGTATGAAATATAGGTCAGCGCTGCAGCAAGCTGAATGCATGAACGATGCGTCACACGATTCCCAAACTCTACATTTCACTGAATTGGAACCATAGTGCCTCGGTTGCTTAAGTATTTATTTCTTCCCAATCCTTAACTGCGCAAATGTATTACTCGAAAAAAACCGAAAAAACATTCAAATAAGATAATTCACAATTAAAAAAATATTCAGATCATTATAATAGCATCGATTAACTAACGAGGGCTATGATTGTTGTTTTCATGCGCCATCCTTTGTCCGAGTCATCGTGGTCAGTGGTCAGCCAAAAAAAAAAAACTAACTAAAAACCACTCTCACATTTTAATCATTTGCTTTGGATGATTTGTAATTAGGCCCAAATCCATCACTGTCAAATGGCGTGCACTGAAAATTAGGCGGCGAAAGGCCAACTCTCAGAAGGCAGCAGTTTGCCCAGTTGAATGCAAACTACTGAGCCAAACCTCTGAAGTGCAAAAATATTCTTATAGTTTTCATTTCACAGTATCTGGATTCAAATAAATGTAAAAAATAATAATAATAATGATAAAATATAGCTATATTTTAGAAAGTGTGGGCGTGTGTGACCCCGCCCCCCCCACCGATTAATTAGCTCACTTTAAGTACAATTTGTTTTCTTTCATTAAAAAAAGTGTTCTCAGCTTGTTTCTAAAAAAAACACGAGTCTGCTTGCAAAGGAAATATTTGATTCAGTACACGAGGAAAAAAATTCTAATTCTATTGAATATCTCGAGACTATCAAGCATAATATATCCTCCACATTTATTCTGCCTGATAATAATTAATATAAGCAGTCTCTATATATTATGTTCAAAAACAACAGAAATACACTGATGCAAAATATGTTCACCATATCTAAGCATGCTTTTGTCGGGGACTACAATTCAGCGTGGTTTTTATCTATATTTCGCGCTCTGGTGAGTATATATGCCTGTTGTGATTTTCTCCGCCTCGATATTCACAATGAAGTCTGCCGGCACCAACTGCATTAAGCTGTGCCCTGCGCCATATGTCTATGATGGAATGTTGAAATTGAATTTCCCCTCTCTGTAAAGGTTGTAGAGGTATATTTTAGACACAATAAGGGCTGCAAACAATATCGGGTAAAAGCAAGTAAAAAAAAAAAAAGACAGCAGTGCCTTGTCCAAAAATCAATAACAACCTGAAAACAAGTACTGGCTGTCAATGTCAAGCGCATGCCAAGCAACAGGTGGTTCTCTAACCTGTCATAGCTTGACTTCCAAGCAGCTTGAAGCGATTGTAATATGATGATTAAAAGCATAGAAAATACTGGGAGATCTTACAAAGCATACAGGCAAGGTGTTCTGCCCACAGTTTCATTAATAGTACAGTAACCCCTCGTTTATCGCGGATAATGGGGACCAAAACCACCCGCGATAAACGAAAATCCGCGAAGTAGCGACCAATTAACATATATATATATATAAAAAAAAATTGCCCCACGTGGGCCTTTGCGCTTGAGCAGAGCCACTAACACACACACACATCCACACCCACGCACACGCGCGCACACACACACACACACACACACACACACACACACACACACACACACACAGGCCAGGATCCTGCAGCGTGCAGCAGTGTTTATGATTAGTCAATTAAGGTTGTTCAGACAGTAAAAGATAGACGAGACCTGCTTTTGTTCTGATAAGTCTCTGTCTCTCTCTCTCTCTCTCTCTCTCTCTCTCTCTCTCTCTCTCACAAGCGCAGCACACACTAGCAGCATGTTTTTGGAATGTGGGAGAAAACCGGAGTACCCGGAGAAAACCCATGCAGGCACAGGGAGAACATGCAGACCCTAAACAGGAAGGCCGGAGCTGGAATTGAACTCTGCAACTGTGGTCATAAATACAGCATGTGAAATACAGAATCACAACATTTTACATTGCAGATTTAATACAAAAAAATAAAAACCATAAATCATGAACCCTTTGATGCACCCTCTAACCTGATAACATGATATGATGTCCACTGTAGTAACCGCTGTCCCTCAAAGGGTTAAGATCAAATCAAAATAAATGAAAGTTAAAACACAAAATCTATTCTTTCTGTCGCTAGCTATGTAACAAGTACGTTTTTAAGTGCTTTTGGGAAACATCCACTGATCAGGCAACTCTTAGCTCCAAAGTGTGTTCACTGTTTGGGGGCAATGGATTGCAAAGATCACCTTTCGTTTTTTTCATCTTCTGTGAAGTGCATGAAATAAAAAAATAAATAAATCAGTCAGTAGACCACAGTAGTCACAATAAAATATACCGTGTGTATATATATATATATATATATATATATATATATATATATATATATATATATACACATACACACACAGTCAAACCTCGGTTTTTCGGACATCTCGGTTCTCGTCCAATTCGGTTTTCGACCAAAAAATTTTGAGTTTTTTTTATGCCTCGGATGACGAACAAATTTCGGTTCTCGAAAAAACTGAGCGCACTTGAATGCACCATTTGACTCCTCTCGCCTTCCTTACACGAGGAAGTGACGCTTCCTCGGGTAGACGAGGAAGTGACGCTTCCTTGTGTTGCTTTCCATTGTGAGCAGACGTGTTCAAGAAACATTTTTATTTTAAAAAGCGTGGTTTCGGTTTTCGAACAATTTTGGTTTTCGAACAGCCTTCTGGAACGGATTATGGACGAAAACCGAGGTTTGACTGTGTATATATATATATATATGAAAATATTTAACCAGAGTTAATTGGTGTGGATGGTGGGAATTTATTTATTTATTCGATTAGGTTGGCTTTAGTTATTCTATAGTGTCCAGGGCGCAGCTAAATAAGTCAATCTCAACACTAATGGCAGTAATCAACTCATGTGGAAAGTGCCAAGTTACACATGCTCCTTGATCACTTCACCATGCATTTGGTGGCAGGCAATAGGAGCAGGGCTAATGATAGGAGACATGGCGTGACCCAACCTCTGGATTGACTATGTCAAACATAATTTGATGTATGTATGTCCGCGCCTTCTAAGTGACTCACTCGATTCCTCTAGCTCTCATCAACATGGTAGATGTTTACCTCCAACGTTGATGGCCGAGCTTCAGAATGCTCACTGTTTAAATTTAAAGTAAGGGAAATCATATGTGGGAAGGGGCAAATACGTCAGAAGCAAGACGCTCAGGAGGTAAAAGGTCAGAGGTGAAAATGTGGTCGGGGGGGTGAAATGGTGGCTTTTTGTTATGTTTCAAATGTAAATTCTCAACTCAACTGAACTCAACTGTATTGATAGAGCACTTTAACCCTCATGCAGTATTTTTAAGCGGCTGCATGAAGGGTATTACGTCCCAAAAATGTGCAACAACTTTTTTCACTTTTAATTGTTTTTCACTTTCAACCCCTCAAAATGTTCAGTGGGAATTGGCCAAGACATAGATATACATCCTATGCAAAATTTCAGCTTCGTGGAGTTATTTTTCACTGTTTTGTCTGTGGTGTCCATTTGTCCAACAGTCCAAAATCGTCCAAAGTGTCCGAAATGTCCAATTTTGGGATAATTACTGCATGGGGGTTAAAAAACCACCGCTGTATACAAAGTGCTCTACATGGAGAAAAAAAATCATATATTCAACAACAAACAGTAAAACAATAAATTGAGAACAAAAGACAATAAAAACCATAAAAACAGTCAAACTAAAAATCAACTCTCATGCTGACTCAAAACCCAAAGAACAATAATTTGTTTTAAGATGAGTTTTAAAAATGGGCAGCGAGGGGGCTTGCCGAACGTTCAGTAGGAGGTCATTCCAAAGAGAGGGACCACCAACGGAAAAGGCTCGATCCCCTCTGAGCCTCCGCTTAGTTCTCGGTACCTCTAATAGTGTCCAGTCCGATGACCTGAGGCACCAGGCAGGTGCACAGGAATGGAGGAGCTCAGAGAGGTAAGGTGGGATGAGACCATTTTAAGATTTAAAAACACAAATCTTAAAAAGTACTCTAAAATATATCGGGAGCCAGTGACGGGATGCCGGAATAGGAGTTATGTTCTTACGAGTACCAGTCATGACGTGAACAGCAGCATTTTGGACCAACTGGAGATGCGTCATGGAGGATTGGCTGACTCGAAAGTAAACAAAAGTCCTTCAAAACTCCTTTCGACATTATTTTATTTTATCGAACGGCATGGCTTTCTTTATCAAGATTTTCATTGTCCCTCAACATTCAAGATTTGGCTTGCTTTAAGAAGGGAATTCCCAAGTTTGTTTGGTTCGTGTTAAAATAATAACCTGAGACAAACAACAATCCGCCCTCAGACTCACACCTTGGGATAATTCAGAGTGTTCCATTAGCCTGCCATGTATGCTTTTGGAATGTCGGAGAGAACCGGAATACCCGCAGAAAACCCACACAGGCACGGAGAAAACGTTCAAACTCCACACAGGACGAAATCGAACCCTGCGACTCATAACATTTAACGTATAAAATATTCTCCATTTTTCATATTCATCCGCAAAACGCATTCACAAACCAGCTCTTTAAATCAGCAAAAGTACATCTTCACAAAGTAGCATGGCAAAGCAAAGAACTGTTGTCAAAATGTTGTTTCACAGCTGACTTTTCAAATTCCAGTCAGTTATTGTCTGAGATTGTGTAAAAAGTTCAATTGAATGTAGGCCTATTTAGATTATTTTCACCATTGTTTAGTCATTGTCATCTTGTAAATCAGCGTTGTCTCAAAGGGTGAGTGTCTGACTCACCCAGACCTAAAGTGTCCTGTTTCCTTGGTTTTTACTCAGGAAATCAGTGTTTTCTGTCAGGCTGTCCCTTCTCACCCTGCAGCTGCATCTGGCTCTGGACATAAATGGTTTCCTTCAGATTAGGGGGAAAGTGAGTAGGATTCGGACAGGCACTCCGGACACTGAACTTGCCACGCTGGCCTCTGTTTCAGAATTAAAGTGACACATGTCGTCCCAGGTTTTTCACCTGACATTTTTGTCAGCGCTATTGTCCAGCCCTGTGTGACAGCCCTTACACTTTAGTTAGCACATCACCGTGACCCCAAGACCAGTGGTCCTTCAATCTGAGGCTTCCTCTGTTTTTTTCCACATGGTGGAGAAATACGTCACTTTGGATCTAGTTTCCAGGGACAGTCCATAAAGTCGAAGAGATTTTGAAATATATTCATTCAGGGACTGTGGTTTTATAAATTTCCATTAGTAACACTAATTTTGTGTCTACTTTTTTTGACTTGTCTGATTGAAGTTTCTTGAAAATATGTTTAATGTTCATCGTTAAGTAGAATGCTTCGAGCATGGGTGCCCAAGTCCGGTCCTCAAGATCCCCTCTGCAGCCTGTTTTAGATATCTCCCTCCTCCAGCACACCTCATTCAAATGATCAGCTCATCAGCAAGCTCTGAGAAGTCTGACAACGATCCTGATCATTTGAATCAGAGCGTTGGAAGAGGGAGACAAAGAGGCTGCGTAGGGGCCTATAGGACCTTGAGCATCACATGGGCATCACATGGGCATCATAGCTTTAGAGTGAAAGAAAAGGGACACATGGATGAGGAATCAAAAATACCTACCGGTAATCAGAAACATATAGTAGTTTCAAAATAAGTCAGTACAATGTCAAGTTTACGTACATCTGAAGTGATTTATTATTCCTTTGATGGCATGTGTTGAAAATGCATTAAAAAAAATCTGCGGTTATCTGTGTCGATTGTATTCATTCATTTTATATATACAGTGAAACTGCTCTACAACAAAACCTACATGGGCGAAAATACCCCCTAGTGTGAAAAAATCTTCATGCATTAACGCCATTCCCACTTTCCTGCCCCCCATACAACGAAAAAAAACCCTGTTGCGTTATACGAAATCTTTTTCTCTGCTCTTGCCTCGCGATGAGATTCACTACAACGAAGTCTAATCCAACAGCGACCTCTACTGCTTTGTTCGGAAACGGCAACAGCAACCACCACACTGGTTTACACATGCGCAGTAGTCCAGGAAGTATTTGTTATTGTTAGAATTGTCAGACGAGCATGGACGTTGCATTGCTAAAATGGCTACAAAACGGACCTTTGGATCTCAAGCAGCTCAGACAAGAAGAGCTCTGACGCTGGAAGAGAGGGTAAAAGTGATCAAAATTAAAGACAGAGGCAGCAAAATAAAAGACATTATCCGAGAAATTGATGTAAGTGAAAGTGAATGCTGATCGTAAATTTCGCAATTTCTTTCCCTTTTTTTCTTTCTACACTGACTATATGAAGTGTCAAATAAGTGTATGCTCATACTTATGCACTATTGGAATAAAAATAAAGAGTACACATACGTTTGTGTGTGTGTGTACACATACGTTTGAGTGTGTGCGTGTGTTTACATCTGAGATCAAATTTGCTACAGTGAAAAAAACCCTGTTGTGAAATATGTCTTGCTGCAAACATGATTTCATTGTAGAGGAGTTTCACTGTGTGTGTGTGTGTATATATATATATATATATACACACACACACACACACACACACACACACATACACACACACACACACACACACACACACACACACACACACATTATATATCCCAGTAAGGAGAAGGAGCCAGATCTATGGTCTGGCATGTACCACGAAAACATACCAGGTGTTGCAGAAGGCTCAAATGACAACACAGAGGCACAACTCATGGCAGTGCAAGAACGGGACCTCACAGAGGCGGGGCTGTACCACATGAGACAGGATCCCAGGTGCAGGCTGTGCAAACAAGCCCTCGAGACTGTGCAACATATCATGGCAAGGTTGTAAGACGCTGGCGGGCAAGGCATATATGGAGGGTCATAACCAGTAGGCAGGAATAGTGTACCAGAACATCTGTATCATATATGATCTGAAAAAATACAGGGCAAAATCCTGAGACTTTCACATACAGTGACAAACTGGTGGTAGCCAACTAGCGTAATATCGCGATGGCGGATAAACATCAGACAAAAGCAGTCGTGACAGATGTAGCAATGCTGAGTAGATAGCAACATGCGGAAAAGGGAACGTGAAAACCTGGAGAAATACCAAAGGCTGAAGGAAGAACTCGAGAAAATGTGGAAGGTAAAGTAGTGTCAGTAGTGATCGGCGAACTGGCAGTAATCTTCTAGATGGGTGGCTGGGTACCAGGAACAACATTCGAGATAATGGGAACAGCTAAGACCCTACGCAGAACCCTCAAGCTCCCAGGCCTATTGTAGAGGGCCCGATCTTGAACGAGATCTTGCCAAGAAAACAGGGGTTTATTCTTTGTTTTCATAGTGAATTTTGTTTTTGTCTTTATTTGCATGCGATATCCACAGGTAGAAAGACATTTGAAGTGTTCCCAATTCAGTTAGCATTTTTTGTGCTATCTTGTTTTTGTGATTTATTTATTGATGTATTTTTACATATTGCCTTTTTCACGCGCAATTATTCATGTTTTTCATCGCCGCACTTTAATAATCTCGACTGTAGGATGAGAATCAATAACATGTGGTTCGGTCAGTATTATAAGTAACTGTGCTAAGAAACAAAACAATGATAAATAACCTTGCTGGCCAAAATTCAACAACATTCAGCTGTTACTTGTGCAAAACACACGTCGGCGATTTAAAATATTTTATAATCAATTTCTCCCATGTTGACTTCCTAAGTGGAAACACAGTGTGTCAGATGAAGATTTAGATGAAATGCGATAGCCTATATTAATGACAAATTAAAGTTGAGACTGGAGGCCAAACTCAGGCTGCACATATGACTTTGCTTAGCGGGGCTGCTCGTGTTTGACTGTATCTGTCAAAAGCAGGCCGACTTTTAAATCAGTCAGTTAGTCACTGAGGGACTTAAATGTGGGTCTTGTTTTGGCACATTGTCACCAGTTCCATGATGAAAAGACACATTTATCAAGGAAGAGATCATTCTTGAAGAAAGAACAGGAATACTCGAGTGCTGGCCTCCACTAAAGCCAAAGAGGAATGCCAAGTCGAGGTCCAATGTAGCTTGCGTAAAACAATAAATTTACTGTGGTGTTAAAAAAACTGACAACAAAATCTGACTCAAAAGTACATCATCAGAATTTAGGTGATCCTGTTGTCACGATTGCAATGTTCTCAATATTTATATCAGCTGACTATTTCTCCTAGTGAACTTTTTATCATGGTTGGTGGCATTTCCATCAAAGTCAGGGTGTAGTATGACGAGTACGGCAGGTTGGACAATGTGGAAACAGAAACAGACTCGCTGGAGTCCGTGTGTGACATTGGCAGGTAAGCTGCATGCTCTCCCCTTGCGAATGATGTCGTTGACCGCAGTGACGTGGGGAGACGGGAGACAGTCTTGCAAACCCCGATCATGAGTCTGAATGTGACACTAGCCCACGCCAATGTGCTATGAAGGTATTTTAAGATGATAATGATTACAATTTGTACAATGACTTAAATGATTTAGTGATTTTCCCAAACTGGTGTCATATTTATGAATGAAAATAACATGACGGGCGGCCCGGTAGTCCAGTGGTTAGCACGTCGGCTTCACAGTGCTGAGGTACCGGGTTCAAATCCAGCTCCGGCCTCCAATCCAGTTTGCATGTTCTCCCCGGGCCTGCGTGGGTTTTCTCCGGGTGCTCCGGTTTTCTCCCACGTTCCAAAAAACATGCATGGCAGGCTGATTGTGCACTCTAAATTGTCCCTAGGTATGAGTGTGAGCGTGGATGGTTGTTCGTCTCTGTGTGCCCTGCGATTGGCTGGCAACCAATTCAGGGTGTCCCCCGCCGACTGCCTGAAGACAGCTGGGATAGGCTCCGGCACCCCCCGCGACCCTACTGAGGATAAAGCATGACGTCCACCATACAAGATTGCGCAGGGCTGAATTTGTCTGCCTGAGCTTGATCAAATGCACTAAAATCGAATTACCGTATTGGCCCGAATATAAGACGGCCCTGATTATAAGACGACTCCCTCTTTTTCAAGACTCATGTTTGAAAAAAGACTTTTTGAACACCAAATGAATATTTATAAAGAAAATAATTACAGTTCATCTGAAACAAATGATTATAACAATATATTTGAGAGAAAAAGCATGTTATTTTGCCTCATTCAAATCTTAATATCTGAACATTTAAATATGTAAACTAAAGTGCAATTACGTTCGTAAATGAATGGCTTCTGGTTTTTGAAATGTAAATGACATCATAACTTCTCCTCAGCTGCCGGTTAACCTGGCCGATCTTCGACCCACTTTTCTCCAGATTGTCGCTACGTTTCTCAATTTTCTGTTATCTCTTCCATTAGTTTCTTCTCTTTTCCTCCTGACCGCTACTTTTTAATTTTCTTCTTCGTGCTACCGCTATTTTTATTTTTATTCTTCGTGGCAGGGGTTCACTTTGGCCTGGGGAGTCAAGTTCAGCATTCGCTTCAATAATATCTGGCGCCATCTAGCGCCGTGAATGGGTATAATGTCGAGGCCCCGAATATAAGACGACCCACACTTTTTCAGTCTCATTTCAATGCAAAAAACACCCTCTTATATTCGGGCCAATACGGTACACCACCTTTTAGCCACTCAAAATTTTAGCGTAGATTTTTGCCACCAAATTGCAAGATGCGCCGGGGGCGCAGCAGGAACGCCCAGTAAGGCGTAGCGCATCTACCAAATGCACAAACAATACTGAACTATTGCCCTAAATACTATTGCCCTGGCATGAAAATTACAATGTTTCCATTTTTACGACGAGCACAGACTTCTTTGTGTTCCAAAATTGTCAAATGAGTCGGGGGTGTGGCAACTCTGTGCGCCGGAATGCACAGGCGCAACATAGCCCCAAACACGGTAGAAGACATGAAAATAAAGTTACGCCCATTTTTATGAACGCATAGGCGCCAGTCTACCAAATAAAAACGTAGAAATGACTTTCATGGTCAAACTTTATTCACACAATCATCCACTTCCTTTCGGCCTCAGATTACAGCTGTGCTTTTCGTCATGTCAGCCAGCCTTGATCGTATTAAAAGTGAAGTGTTAGCACATCCGTGGCTCTTATTAGATTACATTTAAGAGGGTCCTGTCGCAGCAAGTGGTTTGATTTTGATATGGAGAAACATCCATTTCAACTCGGAACGACTCAGGCATTGACAAAGCAGTGGACTTTTCCTCATGAAACTAGGCTTAACGAGTTTTGTTGGTTTTTTTTGGGTGGGGTTGGGGGGGTGGAATTAACTCCACTGGTAAGAATTTGTGACGGGTTGAAAAGGCCTTAGCCCTTTGCCTGCAATGCGCCCTGACAGGGTCATTTCATATAGTGGAAGCTTGCCCAAAGCACTCTCGTCACATAAATCGTAGAATGTAACATGCTACAGAAATATGGGACATCCACTCCCCTTTAAAAAGTAAATATTGTGCATGGTTATTATTTCTGACTGGGACTCTATTTTCATTCTTGATTACATTTGACTTACAGTTAAGTTAGTTGTCGGGTTAGCTCCAGTGCTGTGCAGTGCTTACAATATTAACTAAGAATAATCAGACCATACGTTTTCCCAAGAAATTTGTTTCATAATTTTTTTTTAAATTTCATTTTTGTTTCGGACATGCATTCATTGTCTTCTTACAATGAATGAAACAAACAATCAATAACTGCCTGGAAAGTGTCACTAGCATATAATTGTACATAAAGTAGAATGTAAAAAGACCATAAGGTGGCATCTGGATGTGATTTTCTTTTAGAGTATAATTTGCCGTGAGAAACATTTTTGTGTTTCTCCAACCCAAATTTGTTTAATTGCTGCTGTTTTCACATTATTAAGGACGGATGACATAATAAGCCATACTTTGAGTAGTTCGGCTTTGTGTTCAAAAGACACAAAAGAGACATAAGAGGTTAGAGTCATGAAGTAGATCCTGAAGATTGTTCCCTTGTGTGAGAAACTGCAAATGTTGAGAATTTGGGTTGTGGAATCAAATGGAAAAGGCCTCTGCATGACTTCAGAACAGAATCCTTTATAAGAGCAGTTTTATATTCTTTCTTTAATCATCCATCCATCCATTTTCCGATCCACTTTATCCTCACAAGGGTCGCGGGTGTGCTGGAGCCTATCCCAGCCGTCTTCGGGCAGTAGGCGGGGGATACCCTGAACTGGTTTGCCAGCCAATCGCAGGGCACACATAGACAAACAACCATTAGCACTCACAATAACAGCTAGGGACAATTTAGAGTGTTCCATTAACCTCCCACGTTTGTTTTGGGAATGTGGGAGAAAACCCGGAATACCCAGAGAAAACCCATGCAGGTACGGGGAGAAATGCAAACTCCCCACGGGGGGCGGGGGGCGGAGCCAGAATCGAACCCTGCACCTTTGCACTGTGAGTCGCCCACCATGCCGCCCTCTGAAGGTACCAATGACGGAAGAAAAAAGGAAATATGATGAAGACCACAGAACAAAAAATTTAACTTATGTCGTGGGAAAGTAATACACATATCTCTGTCCTGCCTGCTCTTTACAACATGACAACATTTTACAATTTTTACATGTACTATTAACTGGGGTTTACCTTTTAAAAATTTTCCCCCCACCTGTATTACAGTTAAGAATTTAAAACCTTGCTTTGTGCATTTAATAATGAATTAATTAATAGTTGACCCTGTAACACAGCAGTCCCCAACTTTTTTTGCTCCACGGACCGGGTTAATGTCAGACAATATTTTCAGGGACCGGCATTTAAGGTTTGTCGGATAAATACAACAAAATAATATAATGTGACCTGCATGAAAACTGTGGTATTTTCTAAACAAAATAATAAACATGAATCATGACACGAGTAACGTCCTAGATGCCCCCAACGCTCTCTGGTCGCTATGGTAATGTTTAAATGTGCCTTCAAAATAAGATACACCGCAAATAATAGTGCATGAAAAATACGACTCACCATCGCCTCATACCATGCACAGTAAACTTGGTGCGTGGGAGTCTCCGCTTGAGCTAACTCCGTATTTTAAGTCAGACTCCTTTTACTGTCTATTAAATGTACCCTCTTTTTCTTGAAAATCACATCTTCTGTCTCCTGGCTGGGCCTTTTCCCCTTCTCAAAGAAACTTTCCAAAGACGTTTGTTTTTTTTTCTCATTTTGCTAGCTCTTGGGTTTCATTTTAGCGGTAACCTATCTCATGACCGAGAAGCGTGCCTTGACCTGTAAACGGATGTAACAGAAAATCCGGTAATTTTTCAAAATAAAACATCTCTGAGATTCCAAGATTAATAAAACGGAAGTAATGTAAGCTATTTATTCTTTCTGTGCGGCCCGGTACCAAATGAACCACGGACCGGTACCAGTCCGCGACCCGGGGATTGGGGACCACTGCTATAACAGATTATTTACATTTTCGTTAGTTCCTAAGAGAGCAGCAGTATTCTGAATTTGAACAAATCAGTGATTTTCACAGAACAAATTATGTTTGCTTTTCGAGTTTCCACTTTACAATTAAGTACTTAGGTGTTTAATGTGACAAGTGGATTCCTTTAACACGCTGTGTCGCCACAGCTGTTAAAGAGAAAGTAAAAATAAACAGCCAAGGTTAATGGGTGCGCTCCAGAGTGTATATTTGGTCAGGTTGATGACATCAATCACTTGGAGTCAGTGTAATTACATAATAATAAACAATCCTACAGTCCACTAGCCAACTATGCTTGTCAGTATATTTGTCAACTACTAATGTTTTGTCAGACTAAGTTTCCATGGGTCGTGTAATGGTGACATTCATGAAGATGAACAATAAATGAACGCAACGATTAACTCTTGCAAAATAACAGCAAAAGAAATGAATTAACACTCAAAAACAATACCCCCAATGGAAACACCAGTGAAGTGAGTTAATTGCAAGTACTCCAAAATTCCCATCAAAACAGTAGAAATACAGAAGACGCCCACTCACAAAGTGGCCCAAGGTGATGAATGAATAAGCCCGGGTAGGACTCATCCATCACCTCACTTCTGTGCCCAGCAAAGAGCAATGTGACAGGAACGGTCAAATAACGTTTAGCACACAGGGAACCCTGTGTTTGGGGAGAGATTATTACTGTCACAGCTTTAATGGATTAGCTTGGACCAGCAAAGGTTCAGCCAATGAGACACAGAGGCTGCGCATTAGCATAGCTATCAGAGGTAGAGGCAAGCAGCAGCAGGTTGGTGATTGACAGATGGAGGTGGCTGCCCAGCAGACATGCAGCCAGTCTCAGGCCAAGCAGCAAGGAGCCAATTACATGAGGAGAAACAGGGTCATTCATCATTCAGTTAGACACATGTCCAGCCACACAAAGGGGAGCAGGGAGTCTCGGTTAGCATCCCTAGATGGAGATGATGCTCATTAGATTGGACTGTCTGGTCTGGGAGTAATACAACAATCGCAGGGTTCACATTTAGAGCATATTACAGCAAAATAATACTAATGACGGAGACAAGAGGATCTCCGAGCGACAGATCAAAAGGGCGATCGCAATGACAATCTCTTGTTTGGGGGTTCTGTTGGTGGGATTTGAGTTGAGTTGAGTTGAGACATATGCAATGATTTTCATTTGTCTATGAAGTTGTCAGGTAACTGTTCTGGATTTTGGAGTTCCATCTCTCCGGCCAGACCTATCGTACCGTGCTTTTCCTTTGCCTATTAAGGTTACCAAGTGCCCTGAGAGTACTCGCGTCTC
The DNA here is from genome assembly GCA_018466805.1 of Hippocampus abdominalis. Taxonomy (NCBI): domain Eukaryota; kingdom Metazoa; phylum Chordata; class Actinopteri; order Syngnathiformes; family Syngnathidae; genus Hippocampus; species Hippocampus abdominalis. The sequence goes on along the minus strand of CM031704.1, from coordinate 10,361,462 downwards.
AGTGATTTCATAGGGTGGCTGGTGATGGGATGTACTGTATGAAGGGTTCCAAATTAACACCCGTCAAATGCGGGTTCAAATTCATTTTGGGTGGTGTTAATAAAAACTTAGGAGCCAGTTTGGCAGGTGATGCGTGAGACAATTGGCAGATGTATGAAGTTCCTTCAAAGTAGCCTTCAATAAGTCAAAAAGTTTGACATGCATGCGTCACGCGGGTGCGCCCGGGGCGGATCACAAGTGTGTCAAAACATTACAAAAAAGTCCTTGTCCCTTTCGGGGACAGCGGTTACTACAGTGGACAGCTTATCAAATGATCAGGTTACAGGGTGCATGAAAGGGTTAATTTACAGCTTCTCAGCAAATGCTTACAGGTATCACCCTAGTTCTCAATATAAATAACAAAATAATAAATCAACTCGACAAACCATGAATCAACTCTTGTCTATGTTTAAAATTGATTACGCTCACACCCAAACTGTCACCGTGTTAATGACTGACATGCTTAGTGAAATCAGTTTGTCTACCATCAACATAACAATAGAGTGGAATTCCTCCACATTGTGTACGCCCTTTGCCTGGTCAAGAATCGGTGTGCTGAGATTCATGCCCTTCCCACTAATCTTCTCGACCCACCTTGCCTTACCCTCGAACAAGGTTCCCCAACACTGGCAGAGCCATGGGTGTCCCTTTTTGGGACATCCTGGGATCACACCCTGAGATCACCCCAAGACTGTCCCCCTGTGGGACAGAGTGCAACGGCTAATAGCCAGGCAAAGGTATTTGGACTAAGGTCCCAAAAGGGACACCATTGGCAACATTAGGGAGCACCAAAACCTCTGGGTCTGGCCGTGCTAATGTCCCAAATGGTTCAGTGCAATAGAACGCGCCCAATCAGGAGCTAACCAGGTCACATGGTCAACGTGTCTCTCCTTGACATCTCAGCCTGTGCTCTGCCCCCTCCCCCTTGGTCCTTACAGATTTACTTCCAAGTAATACAGCCACACCTACACTGCTCGGGCTAGGGAGTGGGGTGCACCAACTATATGCCCTGGTTGTTGTATTGTTGTCCCATTTATCCACTTGCTGATATCCTGCCCAGAGGTGCCGCCCAGAACAGTTAGAACCTTGATTCCGACCGGCAAAGAGAGGGCGATGTAATGAATAAGCCACAAGTGGACTATGTCACATCTTCGGCAAGACTCCCACAGCCCAACCGTGTCCCTTTCATCCCTTACCTGTCATTCATTTCTGATATTTGTTTTTTTCTTCTTCTTCTTCATTCATTTAGGCTTGCCGTAAAATAGAATTTTGTACCAAATCTTCTATGTTTCAATAGCTGTTGTTAAAAAACATTTTCAGGGTGGTGTGCAGGCAAACGGTGGACCCAAACACAAGGAAGCAGACAACCGGGGCAGGAGTTCTTATTAACAAAAACCAACATAGTATCAAAAAATAGGAACTAACGAAAGCTCCCAAAAACAAATACAGTCAAACCTCGGTTTTCGAACGTCTCTGTTCTCGACCAAATCGGTTTTCGACCAAAAATTGCACGTTTTGTATGCCTCGGATGATGCCCGAATTTCGGTTTTTGAACAAACTAAGCGCACTTGAATGCGTCACTTGACTCCTCTCGCCTTCCTTACACGAGAAAGTGATGCTTCCTCGGGTAGCATTCTATTGTGAACAGACGTGTTCAATAAAGATTAATTTTTTTTAAAGAGCGTGGTTTCAGTTTTCGAACAAATCAGTTTTCGAACAAATCCGTTTTTTTTTAACAAATCCGTTTTCCAACAGCCTTCGGAATGGATTATGGTCGAAAACCAAGGTATGACTGTACTGTAGAGACCAAGATACACTCAAGACCGAGGGCGACGGAACACGTAGCAAACGGCACAGGATATTTGACATTGGTCTATGGTCAGAGGCCCAATGAATGAAAACCAGGAAACTAAATACAAACACACTGACTGGGCAACAAGGAACACCTGGAAAGGAAATGAGTGGCCTGATATTCCGTGACACAAGGGGAGCAAGGCTGATGAGAACAGGTGGAGACAGGGACATAGCAAACAGACGAGGAAGTCATGAACTCCTTGCTTGAGCCTATCCCACTTCAGGAAAGTGGCAGGGTCCAGCCTGAACGGGTTGTCAGCCAATCACAAGGCAACATATACAGTGGTACCTCTACTTACAAAATTAATTGGTTCTGGAAGAAATGTTGTGACTAGAAAATTTTGTAAGTAGAGACGCATTTCCATGTAAATGCTCTAATCTGAAAAGAAACTATCGGAACACCTCATGGCACCTATCTTGTCCCTCTTAGCCAATGGGATGCCAGGATGATGCTTGGTAGTAGCCAATGGCAAAGCAACCATAAGTATAATGCGTTCAGGAAACTCGTAGCTGCGAGTCGCAGCCCACGCTGTATTTTTACGTTTTGTATCTTTAAACTTCTTTCGTAACAAGAGGCAATATTTTCCTGTTGAGGCGTTTCGTAGCCTGAAAAGTTCGTATTAAGAGACGTTCATAATTAGAGGTACCACTGTACACAAATCGCCATTCACATACAGATAATCCAGAAACCTGGTAAACGCCAAATCCAGAACAAAAGCAAACAGAAATTATCTGTATCAGAGTCAAAACAAACACAAACAAAAACACCTATCATGACAGAAAAGCACAGATCATGAACGGTGCGTGTTAATCAAGGCCCAGGGTCACGCATCATGAAGCCCCGGCTCACTGCCCTTCACTGATCACACACTATAAACCACCGCATAACACCGAAATTAACAAACACTTGACATTTGCTCTTCATCCAATTACTCAATATCCAAGGCTGAGCACATGTTTAATCAACATTCTTATGCCCAAGGGACAAAAGAGGGAACTCTCTGCACCACCGCCCTAGCCACATTAGGACTCCTCCCTTGGGCCCTCTTGGCAGGCGTCATTGTTTACCTTCTCCTGAAGCGCAGTAGAGAGACAATGTCATCTTGCTCCTCTACTTTCACCTACTTCTCCTGGTCTCTGCAGTGCACATGGTACCACAAAACAAGAGAGAGAGAGACAGAGAGAGAGGGGGCGGGGGATAGACGGACAGAAGTGAGGAAGTTGAGTTTTCCTCACAGCAGGGTGTGTGCTGGGCAGATGACTCCAACAGCATCTGGGATGTGCTGGGCAAATGCATGACTGGTTCACAAATATGCATGAAAGATAATGACTCCTTCATCGATGCAGTAGCAGCTGCAGTGTGTGCCCCATTATCATCTCACACGAAGTGAACAAGAAGACAAAAGGGAGTGGCTCACAATTTTGTAAAAATAACAGGAACAAATGTATTTACCCAGGATTGTGGTTATCCAGAATGAGGATCAAAAGAAGGCATCCAAAGTCATTACTTGTGCGCTTAAAAGCATCATTAAAAGAATACCATATTGTAGGCTAAAACTGTCCAGTGTATATATTTTTTATTGCATCTATATTTTTTTTAATACAGTCAAACCTCGGTTTTCATCCATAATCCGTTCCAGAAGGCTGTTCGAAAACCGAAATTGTTCGAAAACCGAAACCACGCTCTTTCTAAAATCAAAACGTTTACTGAACACGTCTGCTCACAATGGAAAGCAACACGCTTCCTCTTGTAAGGAAGGCGAGAGGAGTCAAATGGTGCATTTGAGTGTGCTCAGTTTCTTCGAGAACCGAAATTTGTTCGTCATCCGAGGCATAAAAAATTCGAAATTTTTGCTCGAAAACCAAATTGGACGAGAACCGAGACGTTCGAAAACCGAGGTTTGACTGTACTGCAAATTTAACTTTTACACAGGTGTGCGCATAAGTGGTGCATAGGTGTGCATGCTCAGAGAAATTCTTTTTTAAAGCGTACTACATATAGAGTAAATCTGTCACTGAGCATTTGCTTATCAATCCTTTGGCATTTTGAATGGTTCACATCATGAACTGATTGGTTCCATCGGCAGTTTAGTTGAGTTCAGTCACGAGCGTGTGCCGCTTAAGAAGCTCCTCTGTAAAAGGCGCAACTTGCGGGGCGATGACTAAGCGGTGGTTTTCATAGGCTTCACTGACTTGTTATTTTCAAATCCACTTATAAAGGGTCGCGGGTGTGCTAGAGCCTATCCCAGCTGTCTTTGGGCAGTAGGCGGGGTACACCCTGAACTAGTTGCTCGCCAATCGCAGGGCACACATAGACGCTCACAATCACACCTAGGGACAATTTAGAGTGTTACATCAACCTGCCACGCATGTTTTTGGAATGTGGGAGGAAACCGAAGTACCCGGAGTAAATCCAGACAGGCACCAATTAAATTTTTTTGGAAGCCAAACACAGTGGCCACAATACAGTGAAACTCCTCTACAACGAAATCATGTTTTCAGCAAGAAACTTTTCACAACAGGGGATTTTCACTGTAGCAAATTTGATCTCAGATGTAAACACACACACACAAACACACAAACACACACACACACACACAAATGTGTACACGCACACACAAACGAATGTGTACTCTTATTTTTATTCCAATAGTGCATAAGTATGAGCATACACTTATTTGACATTTCATATAGTCAGTGTAGAAAGAAAAAAAGGGAAAGAAATTGCGAAATTTACAATCAGCATTCATTTTCACTTACATCAATTTCTTGGATAATGTCGTTTATTTTGTTTCCTCCGTCTTTCATTTTGATCACTTTTACCCTCTCTTCCAGCGTCAGAGCTCTTCTTGTCTTAGCTGCTTGACATTATAGGTCCGTTTTGGAGCCATTTTAGCAATGCAACATTCATGCTGCGTCTGAAACTAACAAAAACAAATACTTCCTTGACTCCTGCGCATGTGTAAACCAGTGTGGTGGTTGCTGTTGCCGTTTCCGAAAGAAGCAGTAGAGGTCGCTGTTGGATTAGACTTTGTTGTAGTGAATCTCGTCATGAGGCAAGAGCAGAGAAAAAGATTTCGTATAACGCAACAAGGTTTTTTTTCGTTGTATGGGGGGGAGGAAAGTGGGAATGGTGTTAATGCATGAATATTTTTTTCACACTAGGGGGTATTTTCGCCCATGTAGGTTTCGTTGTAGAGGAGTTTCACTGTACACCTGAATGGAACCTTCCAGCCAAGGCTTACTCTTGTGGATATATATGTATCTGGGCTTCTACGCATTGCACCAACGCAGCACAGCACTGCCACATTATGGCAACACTTTCTTGGTGCTACCGTGCACATTCTGTGGTTTTCTGGTCTATCGGAAAGACAAAATATCTCACACACATTCATAGGAAACAGACTGTTGGAGATCAGCATGTTCAGCACAAGAGTGTTAAAACATATTTATTGGCCATAGAAAGACAAACAGCAATGATGCTTCTGTGAGTGCACGGTCCAACAGCCTGAGTCACAATTTTTCTGCGTGCATGGTCATATGAGGCACTTGGTTTTCTTCACTGCTTGTCCACGCATTTGAATGGGAAAAAGAAACTCAGCTATTTTAATGATGAAAAGATTGAAAACAAAACCATAAAGATAAAATTGAACATAACTTCATGTACCGCACTTTCTGCACTATAAGGCGCACCTAAAAAGCATTCAACGGTGCGCCTTATAATCAAATGCGCCTTATATATGATGTCACAGTCTCCTATTATTCCCCATTGAGTTGTTTCGCTGTTTGTGTTCCGATGCCATCTCGTGATGATTATGAGCAGGAACTAATTGTAACCTAATAGAGTTCTGCCTGACACGAATTGACATGTGGATTCGCAAACACGCGCTCAAACAGACAACTACTTTGTGAGCTCTGCGCAGCCATTATGAAATGAAGATAATACCAAAAGTATAGTCAACTACTGTCTAAACGAAGGAAGAAGGAGACAAGCAAGACTTCGAAGGATATTTAGCCCCTTATAGTTTTGTTACGGCTGCAGCGGTTGTGAAGGCTCCCGTTAGCGCAGCACCATCTAGTGGATGCATTGCGCAACCGCAGCCATTATTGTGGTTTCTATTATATGCAACGTATAATGCAGTGTGCCCTATACTGTATATGAAAACTGTTTTAAAATAGGCCATTCATTGAAGGTGTGCCTAAAAATCCATAGCGCCTTCTAGTGCAGAAAATACGGTAATCGTAAATTTATTTTGCTTTATTTCGTTGAAACTCTTCACTTGCAGAGAATGGCCAGAATGGCGTGGCAGTGCCTCACTTACCTACCCTGACCACACATCCCTGATAGACTCGAAGTGACAGTGACAGTTGCCCTGCGCTGAACCATTCATGTGGCTGAATTACAGCCATGCTATGTTAGGCTGAAGCACACCGTACAGTAGCAACCAGTCACAACAGCTGCTACTGTTTGTATTGCTCCAGGCCTCTACCTCAGGGGGGGGGATTGAAAAAAAATGGAAAATGAGTCTTACCTCTTACAGAAGACACAACACAAGTCTCAACCAAAGACATCATTGACAGGAAAGTAAACAAATAGAGAAGAGGAAAGCACAGATCTTAAAACTGAATGTGGGTACATGGAATGTTGGGACTATAACAGGAAAAGCTACGGAGATATATTTTATATATGTAACCAGGAGAGCATGTGGACAGACAGTAAGGATTGAAGCTTAAAGGCAGGGTTCAAATGAGTTGGGGTTATCTCCTGGAGGTTAAAAAAAACCCGTTTGTTTGATTTAGTTAGTGGTTGAGCCCAACACGTATGATGCGAACTAGAACAGAAAGAGAAATTCTGGAAAGAGTTTGACAAAGTGGTTCAGAGCACGTCAGGCACAGAGAGCGAGTTGTGATTGGTGCAGATTTTAATAGTTGAATGTTGGTGAAGACGTGAAGTGTGGTGATTTGTCTTCTTTGGAAGTTTTGATAACCCTCTCCTTTGTTTCAATTGACATCGCCCATGTTGGAGCCCTGATTCATGTCAGTCCACTTGGTGCAACAGCTTTGCGAAGTGTGATCACTACTTTTTAACTGGAAACAGATCTAATCTGATGCAGGTGTTCGTTTTGGGAAATGGAAATTTACATGTTTTTTTTTCCCCCTCTGCTTAGTCTAAAAATTTAACTGTTACCATCCATCTTCCGAACCGCTTCTTCCTCACTAGGGTCGCGGGGGGTGCTGGAGCCTATCCCAGCCGTCTTCGGGCAGTAGGCGGGGGACACCCTGAATTGGTTGCCAGCCAATCGCAGGGCACACAGAGACGAACAACCATCCACGCTCACACTCATACCTAGGGACTTTAGAGTGACCAATCAGCCTGCCATGCATGTTTTTGGAATGTGGGAGGAAACCGGAGCACCCGGAGAAACCCCACGCAGGCCCGGGGAGAACATGCAAACTCCACACAGGGAGGGTGGAGCTGGAATCGAACCCGGTACCTCTGCACTGTGAAGCCGTCGTGCTAACCACTGGACTACCGGGCCGCCCTATTTAACTGTTACTAACTACCATATTTTTTATTGTTTCCGAAAGCCAGGAAGTGACCATTTGAAATTACTTTAGTTTTGTGTCATTTCTGTGATCTTTGTGTGTGTGTGTGTGTGTGTGTGTGTGTGTGGGTGTGCAAGTAACCAGCATTAATTTTGTTGTTTTTGTTTTGTTAAGTTTTTTTGTCATTTATTTCGTCACAAATGGGTTTTTTTTCCAGAAAAAACAAAACAAAAACAAAAATAGAAATCATTCATCAATATGATAATGAGAACTAAATTGAGTCATGATTTCGTCAACGCATAAAAGACGAACGAAAAACCCCATAGCCCAAATCCAATCAGAAGAAGGAATCCTACACGGGTGGGAGAAAAGAACCACTTCGAAAATGGAATGGATGGAACAAAGTGACAAAAAGAAGAGAACCAATCAGAGGCCGACTGGAGTAGTGAACTAAAGTCAGTCACCAAATTCAATCTTGCAATCTTGGTGAAAGTGCGAGAAAACCTTCTGTTGTAATGTGATACCAGCATTGTTGTAGCAAGGACTGCGAACGGCACTTGATTTAGATTAATATTCAAACATGGTTACATTCATTGTAATTAATCTGCTGCAATTACGCACGTTTTTCTTTATTGAGTTAAAAACTAATTCAATACAGATTAAAAAAGACACTGGTGTGTTAAATGTGTGCCTTGCGTGTCAAACTACACTAACAAATATGTGTTGTACTTTTCCGTATCTTTAAGTTTGAATGTATGGTGAAGGAAAATACCAACCGTATGAGTTGTTAATTTAGTTGACTAAAATTGCTGTTTTCGCCAACTAAAATTAGACTCAAACAAAAATGCAATTAGATGACTAAATTATGAGGAAAACTTAAAATGAATGTTAAAATTTGACTATTGAAACCGACTGACACTGTTAGAGTAATCAAAATTGAACATGGGGGGTTAGTTGCGTAGAATTTTCTGCATCATAAAGGAGGGATATGTAAATTATTTTAGTTGCCTTAATTTGGGGGTCGGCAACACGCGGCTCCAGAGCCGCATGCAGCTCTTTAGCGACATCTAGTGGCTCCCTGGAGCTTTGTAAAAAAATGTTTGAAAATGGAAAAAGATTTTGATAGTAGGCTAATATAGCTCAAATAGATATAGATACATGTTGCAGCTCCGAAAAAGGAGAGCTGTGGTGATGTTTTTTAAAAACGTACACTTTATTTATGCTTTTAAATGTCTCGACAAACACAGACGCATCTGCCTCTGTGCCTTCTCTCTTCTCGTTCAACTCGAGTGGCGTTCAAAGACAGCCTCCGAAAAACGGAAATTCATGATCACTTCACTGACACTAAGAAAAGTGAAAACAATGCACCAAACAAAAAAAATTAAGCGAGGAAATCACAAAATAAATTCTATGGGGAAGTTTGTGAACAAACAACAAAGAATGAATAACATAAACAATTTCAAGACAGTCCAGTCTCCTACATACATACAACATTTTGGGTGCCGACTCCTGCCTTAATTCGTTCCATGAGCGAAATAAAATGTGAAACTGCTCACTGCAAATCCCAACCAAAATAACAAACCTAACTGTATAACGACCGTCCTAATAATTTTTTGTTTGGATTGACCGTTTTAATTCACAGTAACTATATGTTTGTGTTTGTAATTTTCAGCCGATCTGTACTGCGTCACACTGAGAGCTGTCTAATATTTTCGTTATTATACTTATTAACTCATTCACTCCCAAAGACGTTTTTAAACGTCTTTTCAGACTTGGTCTCGAATTGGCTGGTACTGAATGAGTTAATGTCCCACAAGGGCTCAGCATTTTGAGCTGCACAGGAGCAGATCTGCACTTTTAATCCAAAAAAAGAAACTATAAAAATATATACAGTCAAACCTCGGTTTTCGAACGTCTCTTTTCTCGACCAAATCAGTTTTAGACCAAAAATTTCAAGTTTTTTATGCCTCGGATGACGACTGACTTTTGGTTCTCGAACAAACTCAGCGCACTTGAATGCACCACTTGACTCCTCTCGCTTTCCTTACACAGGAAGTGATGCTTCCTCGGGTGGACGAGGAAGTGACGCTTCCTCGTGTCGCTTTCCATTGTGAGCAGACGTTCTCAATAAAGTTTTTTTTTTTAAAGCGTGGTTTCAGTTTTCGAACAATTCGGTTTTCAAACTTCTGGAACGTATTATCGTCAAATCCGAGTTTTGACTCTACAGTGAAACTCCTTTACAACGAAATCTTCTTTAAAAAATCTTCATGCATTAACACCATTCCCACTTTCCTGTTTCAAATTTGCTACAGTGAAAAACCCCCTGTTGTGAAAAATGTGGGCTAGTGCACGTCGGCAAACCGGGTTCATCCAGAGTTTCATGTTCTCCCCGGGCCTGCGTGCATGGCAGGCTTTCACTGTAAGGTATGAGTGTGAGCGTTGTGCCCTGCGATTGGCTGGCAACCAATAGGGTGTCCCCCGCCTATGGGATAAAAGTTTTCGGAAATGGATGGATGGATGTGAAAAATGTCAAACATCTGAAAGTGTTAACCATAGCAGTATAATTTTTGAAAAGGTATCATTTTGGTGCTTAGATTTTCATGCAATTGTGCTGGTGTATCTAATTTATTTGGGTTTCGAAAGAAAACACTGCATGAGTTGATGTATAACTTTTTGTTTTGGGCAGGTGGGGGGGGGGGATTCCATAATTGAACATTTGAGGCAAAACACCAACTTATCATTGAAATATTATTCAGATGAACTTTAGCGATCAGCTTTCACCATAATGTCTATTTAATCACACTTGCATGCGCAGCATACAGAACAGAAGGTCCAAGGGAGAGACTGCAGGCCTGAGCGTGCACTGTGTTCGAATCACTAGATTGCTGATCAATCAGAGGATTACATCTGTATGTATGTGTGGTGCGGATGTAAGTGGATGTGTCACCCGATGATGGATGACCAGGGGAATGTGCTGCATCCCTGAAGTCTTATACAAGCGGCCCAATCCCCCCCCCCTCACCCCCGCCCCCCATCCATCTGAGGTTGCCCCGGCTACCTCATCTGTCACCGAAAAGCCATTTTCTGTGCACTGGTGCATGATGCTTAGGGTTATTTCATTTCTTTATTACAAACCTGGCCCACCAAAATACTGTACAACCAATCAAATAGATAAAATATCTCCTGTAGAACACCGGTATTAAAGATGTGCTTCACTTGAAGCCATAGTCAGTGTTAATTAACTTCATCGCATTTTTTGCTGTCATCACAGCAATAATAAAAACACAAGGAGGAATCAATATTTAGCAAGTAAGGTGCAGGTTATGTTTGTGATGCGAGGTTAATGGGAGACTGGTCGTATTTGGCGACTGAGCTGTGCTCAGGGAAGCCACGCGGGGAGACAAAGACGGGACCACCGTCATCATTAATCTTAGTCATCGAGCAAGGCTGGCCCAATCTGCATGACCAGGCCAGTGACAAATGCCACTATTGGACTGGGGCGTCGCATCTCCCCAGCTTCATTTCCCGTTAATGTCAAATCCATCACGGCTGGCCCTGTCCTGCCATGTCGGCGGAGATGAGACTGGTCGTGGGTAAGAATTAATTGGATGGACAAGAACAACTTGATAGCATGGAGGCATCGTCTGGCCAGCGGAAGACTCACAACTGTAGATATTTACACAAAATGGAACTGAAATTTCGACCTTTACCATTGTCAAATTCCGTTTGCCTTGGAAATGACATTAATTTCTTTAATGGCGCAAAACATTATCCAAGTGCTGCTATTAAGATTTATCAAGAGGCCATAAATTAGAGGATGGAGACACACCTTTGTTATGACGCACTGTGAACGGATGAAGTTCAAAATTCCCCAAATAGCACGCGACTGCCCTCTAGTGGTTAGACCATTAAATAAGATGCTCAAAACCCTTTTTCTCAATTCAGTTAATTACCTTTATAGCAGCTCAGGGAAACTTATAGCTGAATAATATCAAGTATAATACATATTTAACAGTGTCACATCCAGTATGTACTTTTAAAAATTGTGTAGCTGTTTAGCTAGGCCGATAGATAGCTCGTCTTTATTTAAAACGCACATTAAAAAATAACTAAAACAAAGTGCTGTACTTAAATCAACTTTTTTTTTAAAATGAACGAAACAATCGTAATAATTATTATCTTGTGTTTGACCAGAAACCAGTCCAGGCGGTAGCCTGCGTTTCACTCGAACTCAAATGGTAACGACTCCAGCTAACTGAATAGGATAAGGAGTCTAAAAATATGTAAGTTGAGGGGTTCGTTGTTCTTCAGTGGATAGCTCTACTTTACGAACGGCAAGAGGAGAGATGGAATCCTTTAAATGCAGTTTTATTAAAAGGACAAAAAAAGACGTCTGCACCGCAGCACGTTCGAGAACACAACTCTCGTAACTAAAATCACTTCCTGCTTCTCTTACTTTAACAGCCAATCAGAACTTATCAACATAAAAACATGTCTAAGCAATTATTAAATAACAGAATATAATTTAGGTATGCTTAACATGAAATAATATGATGCTTGAACATAAAATGATAATTAATAATATAACATAAGATTACAAATGGATGATTAATAAGAAGTATAATAATAGAAAATGACAGTAAATAAGTAAAATATCATCTTTATTCTGTGACATTGAAACATTCCTGAAGCACCTCCATCTTTCGACCAAACTGTCAGTCTGTATTTTGACTGCCTGCTATTCCACTAGCAACCTGTAGGTGGTTTCAAGGTGTATCCCCCCGGAGGAGAACGTGAAGAGCCGCGTGCTCCGTTCACGTTTGAACCTCGAGTATCGGTTAAAAGTTGTTTCGCCTCTCATATAGCAGAGTCCACGTGTTAAGTGGCTAGTACAGAGTGAGGGAAACATGACTGAAGTCTCCACTCACCAGTACAGAAGTCTCCACTCACCAGTACAGGGGTGCCAGTGTGCAGAAATGTTATTGACGTGATCATGGCGTGCATGACGTCACTAACGATGAAGAAACAACTTCAGTTTTCTTCCAGTGAGTTTCACCCATTGTTGAGAAACCTCACATTCTCACGATGATCCATTAGGTAAGCTTCTAATCTCCATTGCCATTCGGTCCACTCTCACACTCAGTGGCAGTTCCTGGCATGCAAATGGAGCGGCATTGCAAGGAGATAAATTGTCGGCATAAAATGTTTTCTTATCGCCTAATGAATGTTGGGTTGGTTAAATGCTGGAACTTTGTGTGAAACAGACTGTTCATGAAAATTGATGTTCGGTCACATGTGATTAAGATGCACGATTGGCTGGCAACCAATTCAGGGTGTCCCCCGCCTACTGCCCGAAGACTGCTGGGATAGGCTCCAGCACCCCCCGCGACCCTAGTGAGGATGAAGCGGTTCGGAAAATGGATGGATATTAGAGTTCATAAAGTCTTGAAAAGGGTTAATCAAAGAAATATAAATACTGTATAAGATAATAAATTCCATACTTAAAAGGGTTAGGGTTAGGGTTATATGTGTAAAACACGTCATACTTTTTGTTTGTTTTGTTTATTGTGTAAAAAAAAAAAACGAAGCCCAACAAACATGAAACACCTCGTAGAATTCAATACTTATTGCCGGTGCCATGAGCAAGATGAATTATCCGACTGAGACATAACAGTCTGGAAGTCCTAAAAAGTCGTCTGATTAACATTGGCAGTAAGTGTGCACGCTGGAGGAAATACCCTCCTTTGCCACCTGCTGGAGACGCACAAGAACAGACTCATGACAGTTTTGGAATTGTGGGTAAGATGGAGAAGCAGAACATCATGGTGCATGGTCTGGGCCATGTATAGTTCACTATATTCATTTTTTTGTTTCTGTATTTCATTTTCATCTTGTTTATCATATGCTTTGGTCATACTGTCGATGCGTTGTGCACTTGTTTACATAGTGTTACCATTAGCCTCAATGACTCATTCAGGCTAGTGCTTCTGCTTTGCACCCGATTGTGGAGGCATCGTCTGCAATGAGGTGAGATGCACAACGATGCATTCAGAGTTAATGAGATGACATAATAAACCAAATTGTATGTGCAAATTACATTTTTATAGTGAGCACAATGATCCTGAACACTCCCCCCGTCATCCTACATGAAAAAAACAAGGTGGTACCGAAACAGAATATTACCATTACTCACGCTAGAAATTAAATTGCACAAAAGATAATGTTTAGAACACATACCATATACAGTCAAACCTCGGTTTTCGTCCATAATCCGTTCCAGAAGGCTGTTCAAAAACCGAATTGTTCAAAAACCGAAACCTCGCTCTTTTTAAAATAAAAAAACACGTCTGCTCATAATGGAAGGCAACCCGAGGAAGCGTCACTTCCTCGTGTAAGGAAGGCGAGAGGAGTCAAATGGTGCATTCAAGTGCTCTCAGTTTGTTCGAGAACCAAAATTTGTTCGTCATCCAAGGCATAAAAAACTCGAAATTTTTGGTCCAAACCCGAATTGGTCGAGAACCGAGACATTCGAAAACCGAGGTTTGACTGTACTTCCGGAACAACTGAATGGCGATTGGATCCCACAAACGTAGATCCAAACAAAAGTCCGTACAAAAATATTTAATACAAAATAAAATGCACCAAAAAAGGATAAACAGAAATCGCTGGTCCAAAAAAAACTGAAAAAAATGATAAAATACATTAACAAAAGGACGAGTTCAATTTCACCGAGCAAAAACATAAGCAAGATCAAAGACAAAATAACAAATACTGACAAGGCAAGAAACTAGACAGCAAAAAAACAACAATGACGAGATTGAGAGGTGCAGAAAATAACACTTGAGCAAGAGCAGCCACAAGGTCAATAATCTGACGCCGATTTGGCGCTTGGGAAGTCCTTAAATTCAGTCAAACCTCGGTTTTCGTCCATAATCCGTTCCAGAAGGCTGTTCGAAACCCGATTTGTTCGAAAACCGAAACCACGCACTTTAAAAAAAATCTTTATTGAACACGTCTGCTCACAATGGAACGCTACACGAGGAAGCATCACTTCCTCATCTAACCGAGGAAGAGTCACTTCCTCATCTAACCGAGGAAGAGTCACTTCCGCGTGTAAGGAAGGCGAGAGGAGTCAAGTGGTGCATTCAAGTGCGCTCAGTTTGTTTGAGAACCAATTTTCGGTCGTAATCCGAGGCAGAAAAAAAACTCGAAATTTTTGGTCGAAAATCGATTTGGTCGAGAACAGAGACGTTCGAAAACCGAGGTTTGACTGTACATTGCTTAGCGTGATCAAATTGGCAGCGGGTGTGCACGCTGGAGGAAAAGCCCTCCACTGCCACCTGCTGGAGACATACAAGAAGAGGATCATGACAACGCTTCAATACTGTACTAAATTGGGATAAATAAAAGGGGTTTCCCACGGCGCACCATTCAAGAGGACTGCCGCTGCTGCTCATCGTAGAGTAGTTTAGCTCTCATCCGTCTCCATATCCCCCCAGCGATTAATTCTTTGCCGAGGGGGGCAGTAGCTTCCCATTGGTTGAACGTTCAGCAAAGAAGTCTGATAACATCATTTTTCTGCAATCAATGCATCTTGGATATTGGCGTCTCCAAACTACACGCTCTTTTTCCTTTACACAACCTCAAGATGATTATAACAAATTCATGATGTGTTATATTTTAAGGTGAGCAAGGTTGATGGATAGATAGACACGGGTGGGGGAGCGGAAAAAAAGCACAACATTTTACCAGACATTGACACATGCAAATCCTGACTGAAATTGACAACCTCATCTTGTGACGAATGGGATATAATCTGTGTCATCATTCCCCCACCACACACACACACACACACACACACACACACACACACACACTCCACACACACACTCCAGACAGAGAGGTGAACGCGCTTCGCCGTAGAAGTGGACTAGGGCTTCAGCCAGAGGAGACTGCTGAGTGGTCTGACAGCAGTCTGATAACATGCCCCCTCTGAATGATTTAATCAGGCAGTTTAGCCCCTCAGCCAAGTACAGAGACATGCGGATCTCTGTGTGTTACAACGATTTTGATGCGCACGCATGATGAGGGATGAAGGAAGTTCTCATTTGCATTACTGATGGGTCCACAGCCTGTCATATCCGATGGGAACTTGGCAGCGGGAGTTTGGAAGGATGTTTTTGGGTTGTTGTTTTTTTAATCTGTTGTATACAGTTCATCTACACAGCAGGAAATACAGTAAAGCAAACAAGAAATACGATTGTATGTTACCAGTGGGAACATGTGTTTGCAGCGTACTGCACGTCATAACCATCTGTAGCTCCAAAGTAACAAAACCAGGGCACGGTTTCCAAATGACGGGTGTTTAATAGTGTCTTTGGGGTTGCCTTCGTACACCAACACCGTGAAAACTGTTGGTAAAATAAAATACATTCAGCAATGTACAATAGAGAAACAATATACAGTGAAACTCCTCTCCAACGAAATCATGTTTGCAGCAAGAAATTTTTCACAACAGGGGTTTTTTCACTGTAGCAAATTTTGAAACAGGAAAGTGGGAATGGTGTAAATGCATGAAGATTTTTTCACACTAGGGGGTATTTTCACCCATGTAGATTTCGTTGTAGAGGAGTTTCACTGTACGAGGCTAGTACAAAATGTGGGCTAACGCTAACCTCATTGCCGCCTGCCACTTCGGAGGCCTTGGGCAACAAAAAATACACTTTAGATATCTACATGACAAAATATAACAATTACAATCAGGTCTTACATTTAGTTACATATACAACAGGCAAATAAATCACAAAATACCTTCAACAGATAGCGAACAGTCCTTATTGCTGCTGCTCTTCCTATGTCTTGCGTTCTAGTGTCCGTCCGTGACTGGGCAAGAACCACCTTACCAGATCGCAAGTCTCGCGATAATAGGCATAAAATCAAATGACGAAACTTAATTTATGTACAAAATAAATATTTCACAACGTGAATACAAAATGTACATAAAACAAACTAAAAAATGTCTTCTTTGCCTTGAAGTAGAAACAAAATATTATTCATTTCCAACTTAACTATTCTGATGACACTTACACCATCTATACTATAAAAAAAAATATTGGCAGAGGTGGTGGTAAATTTTAGAGATTGTCTCTTAGTGTTTCAATTGTTACCTGTTCCATATTGTTATTTTTGGATGAAATTTCTGATTGACATTCTCTGTTCAAATTCATCCCAAACAATGAATCTGGGAAGTATCCAATGCATGTCACTTTTTTCATATTTTTTAACACCACCGCCATATTTCGTCATAGAATTAGTCAAAATGTTTTTCCCAGTGAATAATTTAGGGATGAACTGAGGTGTTTTCTAATATGTTCGCCTTTCTATTCATTTTTAATATGCCTTATTACGTTCAATACATTTTATCTTCTTATTATGTACACTAAAGGATGACAATTGGGCGCTGCAGGGGGTGGAGGTTTTGGAAGTTTGTTTTCAACAAAATACAGGTTCTATCCATTTTAGTGATGATCAGATGCCAAACTGAGGAGCGTTTTCCCCAAATAAGTCGGGAAAAGTAAACTGAAGTATTTATTTTTAAAAGCGCATATGCAATTATGGAAGTTGAAAGTATGGACATGCATCCATCTATCCATCCATCCATCCATTTTCCGACCTGCTTATCCTCACAAGGGTCGTGGGGCATGCTGGAGCTTATCCCAGCTTTCTTCGGGCAGTAGGCTGGGGACACCCTGAACCAGTTGCCGGCCAATCGCAGGGCACACATAGACGAACAACCGTCCGCGCTCACACTCACACCTAGGGGCAGTGTTTTATTAACATGCCACGCAAGTTTTTTGGAATGTGTTCCTGTGTTGAGTTTGTATGTTCCTGTGTGGGTTTTCTCCGGGTACTCCCACGGAAGAGAGTGTTCATTCATAAAGTGTTCAACGTGCAGGATGAATGTACATGAGTCTATGATGGTCCTTTTGAGTAGTTGTGTTTTGCCATTTTCAGATAAATGTTTTGAAATCAGGAAATCATTATTTCACGTAATTTCAATATGATTCAACAATAATGGTGATTTTTTTCTTTCCATGTTGGCCCAGCCCGAGATCCAACTAATGTGTGGCTGTTGTCTTCATCAAGAATATATATCTTCATATATTTGATGTAAATCACATATATCCTTGCATCAACTGTTTTTGAAATCACTTTTGATTTGGAGTGTTTAATGAAAAGGAAAAAAAGCACAAATAAACATGACCAAATCAGAATCAATATTGAACAACGTACTGTAAATCTTATTGAAATTGTCAATAAAACTACCATTGCTGGCATTGATACTCTGTCTTACACAGTATAGAGATACCCCAATAACGGCTTTATTTGTAAACCAAATAAAATGCTCACTCAAAGTGTTTGTTTTCTCTATAATATGTGACAATTTACATTTTCACATGATTATTTAATCATCACAAAACAATTCTCATTGTATCATTCACCAAAACGCACACCAACAAATTCACTTATCCATTCATTTATTTGTCTGGTTGTTTTAAACACGAATACTTCATGTGTGGCTGAACTAAATCAATCAATTTAAGGTCTTTAATTGTTCCTAATATTCCAGCGTGATGTAGTACTTGTTTTCTCTCACAGGGGGGCACTGTTCCATTACACTGGAATGTGTCCATTGTCCCATTGACCGTGCATCAGATTCAAACGTTCCCTTGAACTAATGGTTTGCTCTCTTTATTAAATTACAATCTAAATTGTCTTTTGCCAATAAAAGTAACGATTTTAACACCGGCTGGCGTAAACAGCTGTTAATAAAAGCTCACTATGGCCGTAGTGGTGACCTAGCTTAGTAGTGCTGACCTAGCTTAAAACAGACTCTCCTCGCTGAGAGTGATCTGCGGAACTTTTACTTCATTTAAACTGCTAGTTGCTAAAGTTGGCCGCTCCAATTAATTTTATTGTATTTTAATTTATCACCCTCCTGGTTTTAATGCCCCTTTTTTGGCTGAATTTAGTGACTTCTCAGCTTCCATCACGAAATTTGAGAGAATCTTCATGCTGGGTGGTTGAATGAATGTGCCTGGAAGTGACACCACAAACAGTTTAGTTAATCACTAATAATCCCACCGAATCTTTTAATTTAAATTTCATTTAGCAAATCTAATCCCCATCAATTAGAGAAATCCGAGGGTCATTTTCGACACCATTAAGTAGCATTAGTGGTGTGCAGCCAAGCTGCTCAAGCTGTATCCTCTGATAAGAACTGTAGTAAATGTTGATGGGGTTTTTTTGTTTTTTATGAAGAAGGCCACCATTTTTAAGGCCTGCGTAATTCCCCCTTCCATCTCCTCCCTTCCCAAACCCTTCTTTCTTACCTGTCTTTTAACAAAACTGCACATGTCTTGTGCGGAAAATGAAGACTAGATTAGATTTCCTACCCATAACTTTGCTAAAAAAATGCTTTCAGCACCAACGGTCCATCGCTGATGTCCATAATCAATTGGTCACTGTTTCTGGTGGTGCCCCATCCTTTTTCAAGCAAGCAGTTGTTAAACCACTTCTCAAAAAGCCAAATCTTGACCTCTCAGTTCTTGGTAACTATCGGCTCATTTCCAAGCTGCTCTTTGTGCACAAAATTTTAGAAAATGAGTGGCCTACAAGTTCACCTTTGCTTTAAACATTTAAACATTTTTCGACAACTTTCAGTCCCGTTATTGTCAATTGCATTCAACAGAAACAGCTCCTCTAAGGGTTTCTAATGACATCAATGTGGCTTCTGATGCTGGTAAATGCAGGATCTTTGTCAGCTCAGCTCGGACTTTGACAGCTTTGCCACCACATCCTTGTTAATGCTGAGGTACCGAGTAGGCATTTCAGGGACTACCCTTCAGTCGTTTAAAATCTCATCTGTCCAATAGATCTTTCTCTGTGGCAGTTGGCCCTCACAAGTTACAGTCTGTCCCCTTCTTATGCGGGGTGCCCCAAGATTCAATTTTAGGGCCTATCATTTTTACACTAGATATAATTTCTCTTATAGATGTTATCAGCAATTTTGAAGGTATTTCAAAGTACATGTACGCGGATGACCTTTAGTTATATTTTTCGTTCAACCCTGATAGGATACATGAAATAGATGTAGTGCAGGTTTATCTGACTGTAATTAAGAATTGGATGACTTGCAACTCTCTTCAGTTGTTGTGTTAATTTTTTCCCCTGACATTTTAGTTTCATAAATGGCTAGCTGCTTGGGGTCTCTTATTAGAAACGTGCGCCCTAGTTTGAGAAACCTCAGGGTCATATTTGATCAGGCCATGCTTCACAACCAGCTCCTTCTTTTTTCACCTTAAAACTATTTCCAAATTCAAATCCACGGTACCCCATTCCAAGCTAGAAATGATCATCTGTGCTTTAGTTTCCTCACGTCTAGGCTACTGCAATTTACTCTTCACATGTCTCAACAAAAGTTCACTAGACCACCTCCAGTTAGTTCAAAATGCTGTTGTGAAACTTCTGTCAAGATCGCATGTATTCATTTAGTCATACCACTGCTGTTTTAGCCTATTTGCAATGGCTGCCAGTTCATTTCAGTTCCTCCAAAGTGGTGGAATGCACTTCCATATGAGCTGAGAGCGGCCTGCTCTGAGAACATTTTAAAAAGGTAACTCAAAACATATCGTTTTGCATTGTTTCTGTATTTCACTTTTTTTTTTGTTACTGTTGTTGTCTGTTGTTAATCTCTTCTGATATTTGATTGTAATAATATTTTGTCAGACCTTTCTGTGAGAAGTGCTACATAAAATCAGAAAACCTTTATTTGTCCAATCTACAGCAGCAAAATTGAAGGAGTCTTGTGACCTTATTTGTAAATAAATTATTTTCTACTCAATCTTATCCTTGTCTGCGTTTGTGGGTTCCTGTGGTCTGGAACCATAACAGGGGCATAAAACCTCAGATAACTTAGCTCCTAGAATCATTGGGACACAAATATTTGAGTTTGCAGCCGTGCATAACATCTGCAACAGCTGTATTATTCTCTTAGGAAGACAATTAATACCCAATCGTTATCATTTTGTGTATCTGTTATATGTGCTCTGACAAAATGCATTCCTTTGTGTCCTTGAGATTCCTTGTTTAGTCCTCGAAGGATTTAGCGCTGAAAGTCGAGGTCAGTCTGCTCACGCGACTCATCACAACGGCATATTTTATAGGTCAAATGGTGATTACAGGGTAATTTAATCTGTGACATCGCACTGGGTGCAAGTAGACATGAAACATAATCCCATGAGCACCCCCCTGACCTCTGGGACTCTTTGTTTGATTGGGTTAAACATCTGTAGCCGGATACTCTTCACTTAGTTATGTGGAATCGAGAAATAAATACAACAGTGGCAGGAAGTCACCATCCCATGCATTGTACAAACCAACCTCGCATGAATCCTCTTGTGGGAAAAGTTTAGTCGAATGAGAAGTCAGTACAGTGAAACTCCTCTACAACGAAATCTACATGGGTGAAAATACCCCCTAGTGTGAAAAAATCTTCATGCATTCACACCATTCCCACTTTCCTGTTTCAAATTTGCTACAGTGAAAAACCCCCTATTGTGAAAAATGTCTTGCTGCAAACATGATTTCGTTGTAGAGGAGTTTCACTGTATG
Source organism: Hippocampus abdominalis (assembly GCA_018466805.1). Lineage (NCBI taxonomy): Eukaryota > Metazoa > Chordata > Actinopteri > Syngnathiformes > Syngnathidae > Hippocampus > Hippocampus abdominalis. The sequence continues at coordinate 10,340,348 of CM031704.1, read as the reverse complement.
ACTAAAGAAAAACAGCCACAGCCCCATTTATCAACACAAGACCACCCTAGAGTAGAAATGATGCTTCAATATACTCAGCTACAGTGAAACTCCTCTACAACGAAATCTACATGGGTGAAAATACCCCCTAGTGTGAAAAAACCTTCATGCATTAACACCATTCCCACTTTCCTGTTTTAAATTTGCTACAGTGAAAAACCCCCTTTTGTGAAAAATTTCTTGCTGCAAACATGATTTCGTTGTAGAGGAGTTTCACTGTACAATAAAAACGTTCTCATTTATATCTCTTTTCCAATCATTCTGCTAAAATAACTGACCATCAAGTTCCCCATCCTCCGCTGAGCTAGATTTTGCCAGTCATGCAACATTGTGTTGTAGAGGAGTTTCACTGTATTGTGAAAAAAAAGTAAGACTCGTCGTTTCTGCACATGGACTGTTTTTCGCAGCAAATAGGACAGAATAACAGTGAAGACTGATGTGTACTCTGCTGACATGAGACAATAAGAGTCAAATGGTAAGTCAGACTATAATCATGTGCATTGTTTGTAATTATTGTGGATTGTGTCCTGATAAGCAGCCTGCGATTAGCCCGCTATGATTTTGCACAGAGCAAAATGTGCAAGAGTCTGAGGTGTCCATAAAGATACTCAGATCATATTTACGCCGCGTTTGTTGACTCGGTTTTTTGCTTCTATAGTTTAGCAGGCTAGCATGGAGGTGACCTCTCTGTCGTCTGACCTCTGTTCGGGGGCGGTGTGGTGTGGATTCAGTTCTTTTCTGAGCGATGGCCTGATTCTAACAGTAAATGGTTATCTTTTGCTAGCTGTCCTAGGTGATTGACTTGCAACCAGTCCAAGGTGTTGTCCAACTTTCGGCAGGTGAGGTGGGAAGGCTCCATTTAACTGGTGGGGAAGGACTTGACCAGTGGACTGCTTGAAATGGCTCAGGGATTGCAAATGAAGGGGCAATACCGTGATATACCACAATTGGCCAATGCTTCCCAAACAGATTTAGTAATGCCAGCTTATGTATTTCTAATCAACTCTTTGAGAATGTCATTCAACCACTGGGGGAGCAGCTTTGTGAGTTCAAGTATAGTTCACTGAAGGCCCCAAATCCCATCTAAAGGCTAATTTGGATTTCGGAGCAAATAATGTCAGCATCCATTCTGGTTGTCTAATTATGAAATATTGATATTTTCCTCGATGTGCCAGACTATTTTGACTTCCCGCCCTACTCAGCAATAACCTCTTTGCAGGTAATTTTATCACTGTCACGTTGCGTGGTGGTGATGGACCCCAAAAAGTAATTTTATCTATATATATAGATATAGATATAGATATAGATATAGATATATAGATATATAGATATATATAAACAATATATATATATATATATATATATATATATATATATATATATATATATACTAGTATGCTTCATTGATTTAAGTGCCCATGCCATGCATGTTTTTGGAATGTGGGAGGAAACACACCCCGAGAAAACTCTCCACACAGGGAGGCCGGAGCTTAACCCGGTATCCACGTGAAGCCGACGTGCTATGGGCTACCGGGCCGCATCTATATATCTATATATCTGTATATATATATATCTATATATATATATCTATATATATATATATATATATATATATATATATATATATATAGAGTATATAGATTTTATTTTTTATATATATATATAATAAACATTATCACGCTCTTTTATCCACGTGTTATGAGCACTCAGAGTATGATTTTTTTTTTTTTTTAAATAAAGTTATTTTGCATTCATCGAACCATTTGGCTCTTCTTGACCCTTAAATGTAACTAAACAAAGTCCACCAACTATTATTTTCTGTATGGAATGGAATTATCTCGACTTAACCCCCATGCAGTAATTATCCCAAAATTGGATATTTCGGACACTTTGGACGATTTTGGACTGTTGGACAAATGGACACCACAGACAAAACAGTGAAAAATAACTCCACGAAGCTGAAATTTTGCATAGGATGTACATCTATGTCTTGGCCAATTCCCACTGAACATTTTGAGGGGTTGAAAGTGTAAAAAGTTGTTGCACATTGGAAGAGGGACATTTTTGGGACGTAATACCCTTCATGCAGCCGCTTAAAAATACTGCATGAGGGTTAAACCAGGGGTGACAAATTCATTTTTGTCATGGGTCACATTTTAATTACCGTTTCCCTTGGAGGGCCGTTATGACTGATACCATATAAAAAAGTCAATAAAAACGGTTTCTTCAACTATTGTTTACCTTACTGTAATGAGGGGTTTGGAAACAAGAAAATACTTACAATATGTCTCTTATTTATTACATATGAGATTTTTAAATTTTGGTCAAGATTTTAGCAAGCATCGTGGAAGTCGACATCTTTGATTTGCTATCGCGGGCCACATAAAATGATGTGGCGGGCCCGATCTGGCCCCCGTGCCTTGAGTTTGACACATGTGACTTAAAGTATACTGTGAAATGATTCTGAACAAAAATTAAATGACATAATTTGACCTATTTGTCAAGCGTGATGTGCCACTTACAAAAAAAAAAAAAAGAAATAAAACAGCCATAAACTAAAGAAACATGCAACCCTGTAGTGGAATGTTTCTATGTTTCTATCATGTACATATAAGTAATAAGCAGGAAATGCGTACGTTCCCTCCTTCAGTTGCTTTCCAGAATATTGTACTAACACTTCGCTTGATGCTTGCACACAACGATAACAGGTTGTCCTCATGCATCTATATTTAGAGACCCTGTGAGAAACTTAAAAAGATGACTGTCTCTGGAACCAAGTATAGTCTTCCTCAGCCTCAGCCATGAAGAAATGGCTAAATATAGACAGCCTGCCTGTCTCTTGTGTTGTCTGACACTCCCGTATCCTGCCTTCACCAAATAAGGTCGTATTGTGACTGTTGATGATGCCATTGTTACAGTATGTTAATGCTGAATGCTAAGATATGCTACAGCGTGACACAGTTGGGGAACGAACTGAAGGGAGATTGGAGACACAAACAAAATCCGTACCAAAAAAAAAGAAGTACTTATTGAATAACAAAAACTCACCGACAAAGTATGACTAGAAATTGCTGGTAAAAAAAAACACATTAAAAAAACATGAAAAACAAGACATTAACAAAAAGCACTTGCAAAGGCAAGGAAATAGCACATCAGAGATTATAAACAAAAAGTGGAACGAAAACATAAGCGAGAAAAAAAAAAAAAATACTTACAAGGCGAGAGACAAGAGAGCAAAAACGACAATGACGAAATCGGGAGGTCTCAAAAACATTCTTTCTCCGCGTCATGATTCTGTTCTTCTGTGTGTCTCCAGCAGGTGGCAAAGGAGGGCCGTCCCTCCAGCGTGCATACCTGCTGCCAATGTTTCATCAGTCAAGGCATGTATTTAACGACTGCCTTATTGCCGAGTCACCGTCGAATTATTGACCTCGTTTGCTGCTCACGGTCAAGTGTTGTTTTCTAGACCTCTCGAGCTTGTCATTGTCGTTTGAGCTCTCTAGACTCTCACTTCCATCCATCCATTTTCCGAGCTGCTTCATCCTAACTAAGGTCGCGGGGGGTGCTGGAGCCTATCCCAGCAGTCTTCGGGCAGTAGGCGGGGGACACCCTGAATCAGTTGCCAGTCAATCGCAGGGCACACAGAGATGAACAATCATCCACGCTCACACTCACACCTAGGGACAATTTAGAGTGCCCAACGAGCCTGCGATGCATGTTTTTGGAATGTGGGAGGAAACCGGAGCACCCGGAGAAAACCCACGCAGGCCCGGGGAGAACATGCAAACTCCACACAGGGAGGCCGGAGCTGGGATTGAACCCGGTACCTCTGCACTGTGAAGCCGACGTGCTAACACTGGGCTACCGGGCCGCCCTCACTTGTAAGTATTAATATTATTTTGATCTTGTTTTGTTTGCAATTTAACTCTTATCATTTTGTTTATATTCTCGGATTTACTATTACCTTGCTATTACACTTTTTGTTTATGCATTGTTTTTCCTGGCTCCTTATGACCAGCGATTTCTGTTTATACTTTGTCAGTGCGCTTCTGATTATAAATAATAACTAAAAAAATTCATTCATTCACTCATTTTCTGATCTGCTTTATCCTCACAAGGGTCGCAGGGAGTGCTGTAGCCTATCTCAGCCGTCTTCGGGCAGTAGGCGGGGGACACCCTGAACCGGTTGCCAGCCAATCGCAGGGCACACAGAGACGAACAACAATCCGCGCTCACACTCACACCTAGGGACAATTTTGAGTGTTGCATGTTTTTAGAATGTGGGAGGAAACTGAGTACCCGGAGAAAACCCACGCAGGCCCGGCAAGAACATGCAAACTCCACACAGGAGGCCGGAGCTGGAATTGAACCTCTGCACTGTGAGGTCGACACACTAACCACTGGACCACCAGGCCGCGAAATAAAAAATGTTGTTACAGATTTTGTTTGTATCCAATTTTGTGGGAGCCGATCGCCATTCAGTTTATCCATGAGCTGTGTCACTCCCTATTTCCCGCATTTTTGTGGAAAAGCATATTGAATGTTTTTAAGCCTTTTTTTGGAGGGGAAGGGGGGTGTCTAAAAATAAAACAACCCCACACTTAGTGGTTAGCGTGTTCAACTCACAGTGCCTTCCTGTGTGGAGTTTGCATGCTCTCCCCATGCCTGTGTGGGTTTTATCCGGGTACTCCAGTTTACTCCCACATTCAAAAAACATGCATGGCAGGCTGATTGAACTCTCTAAATTGTCCCTTGGTGTGAGTATGAGCGCGGATGGTTGTTCGTCTATGTCTGCCCTGCGATTGGCTGGCAACCGGTTCAGGGTGTCCCCAGCCTACTGCCCGAAGACAGCTGGGAGAGGCTCCAGCAACCCCCCCCCCCCAGTAGGACCGCGGGCCGCCAGTTGCCCATCCCCTGATTTACACAGAAGCGCGCAGATATGCGCGTCTTCTCACTCCTCTCACTCACTACCCCAAGCAGAGGGAAGCCGCTAAAAAGGATGCTCAGGATCCCACTCCACAAGCGTGCGTCCTCGACCTCTCCCGCCGACTGTCGAACGTGCGTGTGACGCCGAGAAGTCTACTTAAACCGGAATTAACTCGCTCGCAATCGTCCTTTTAAGTGCGCGCAGAAACTAAGCCTGCAGACGCCATTCACCGAGGGGGAGACGAGCTCACTCACACAAAGCCTTGCACGGAGCAGCTGTTCTGTGGGGGGCAAGTCGCGTCCGCAGCATTTATTTCCACGCGTGTCGTGGCCGGGGGGAAAAAAATGCGATATCAATCGGATACTTTTTCGCGTTTGAAGTGAGATTTTATCCGAATGAATAGCAATCATGGGAGAGTGGACCATATTGGAGCGTCTCTTGGAGGCGGCAGTGCAGCAGCACTCGACGATGATCGGAAGGTAAGAGTTTAGTTCAAGTCATCAAAAAAAAAAAAGTTTTTATGTCTTAGTGATTAATATAACGTTAAAATCTGTAAAAACGTCGGGTGGAGAGGTAGTTGAAATAAATGACAAATGAAAGTTAGCATCTACAGGTTCCCCCACATCTCCAAGGACTACAAAGTGACTATTTCAGTAGTGGATAGCATCCTTAACATTGTCATGAACAGACAAGAGAGCCAGCCACTGATAAGGAGTCGGATTTCTTTTCATCTCAGCAGCGCCAGCCCAAAGAGTAATAAATTCTGTTCTATAAATAGCCTTTGTTGTCCAATGGAGTTCTTTTATCAAACGTGACACTAGGACTCAGTCGATGTCTGATTTTTGTCAAACGGTACATTTTCAAATTCACGGGCCACAAGAACAATTACAGTGAAACTCCTCTACAACGAAATGCATGGGTGAAAATACCCCCTAGTGTGAAAAAATCGTCATGCATTAACACCATTCCCACTTTCCTGTTTCAAATTTGCTACAGTGAAAAACCCCTTGTTGTGAAAAATGTCTTGCTGCAAACAGGATTTCGTTGTCGAGGAGTTTCACTGTATATTAAAGCATTCAGAATATGATTTTGTTTCGTGTCTATATTCTGATGTGTTCTTGGATACAGACAAATGTTAATTACCAATGCTTTTTATTTTAAAAAGCTCTGGCATAAACCTTACATTGGGTCATGATGTTATATCATTTATTAAACACGGCATGTATCATAATTTACCATGATATGTAAGTATTTTTTTCACAAATGACTATTTGGGTCCCCCTGGAACAGACGACAAATTAAAATTGATACGTGTGCAGTAGGGCGGCCCGGTAGTCCAGTGGTTAGCACGTCGGCTTCACAGTGCAGAGGTACCGGGTTCGATCCCAGCTCCGGCCTCCCTGTGTGGAGTTTGCATGTTCTCCCCGGGCTTGCGTGGGTTTTCTCCGGGTGCTCCGGTTTCCTCCCACATTCCAAAAACATGCATGGCAGGCTCGTTGGGCACTCTAAATTGTCCCTAGGTATGAGTGTGAGCGTGGATGACTGTTCGTCTCTGTGTGCCCTGCGATTGGTTGGCAACCAATTCAGGGTGTCCCCCGCCTACTGCCCGAAGACTGCTGGGATAGGCTCCAGCACCCCCCGCGACCCTAGTGAGGATGAAGCGGTTCGGAAAATGGATGGATGGATGGACGTGTGCAGTACAGTAATCCCTCATTTATCGCGAGGGTTACGTTCCAAAAAGAAACAGTGATAAGTGAAATCCGTGAAGTAGTGAACTTTATTATTTTTTACAGTTATTACACAATAATTAACTATACATACAATGAAATCAAAGACCAACCCCTGTTTTCAGGCCCAATTACAAAAAAAACAAACGTTTTCGAAAAATAACTATAATAGTTTTTGGAAATAGTGTACTGTTGACACACGGCCCCACCGTGATTTAAAGGGTTGAAAGCATTTAAAAACTGCACCAAAAAAATACGTGAAACAGTGAAGCCACGGAAAGTGAACCACGTTAGAGCAAGGGATCACTGTATACAAAACGTTTACAAACTCCGTTTTTGGGGATCATACATTAAAAAATTAAGAGATCAAGATTTTTAAAAAATGTTTTTCACCATTGATATGTACAACTTAAATGAATAGGTTTTAGTTTGTAGGAGAGGGGAAGTCAAAAAGAAACAATCCAAATTATGTGAAAATGCGGGTGCGGAAAGATGCACACCATCTTCTTTCGCTATTGATGTGAACTGTACAACGAAAATGGAAATCGTATCTAGACGGATACTAAAACGAAACAACTGAGCACCTAAGGTATCGTGATTGCAAAAGTGTGCACACCTTCCTGTGTGGATGTGGCCAGTCGCATTCGGAGTCGGAGGTAACGAAACAACTTGTGGAGAAGGTGGCACAATGCTTCCAACAAAGAGTGCAACCATGCTAACTTGCATACTGTCGTTCATGTTACTCTTTGATGGGCTGCTACTGATAAGCAACACATGCTCAGATCAAGGTCAACACCCAGTGCAAAAAAAAAAAAAAAAAAAATCAGGGATGTGAAAACATATGTGATAAAAGACATTAAAGGGCACATACATCAAAAGGCACGTGTGCCACCCCTGGTTTTATTTCAATATTACTGTTCAGCCATACAGAAGAAGCAAGGTTGAACAGTCATTTGGGGATTGTAATTTAATTTTGATTATTACACTATACTTATTCTTTTTTTTTTTTGCAGTCGTAAAAATATGCCATATACAGTCAAACTTCAGTTTTCGTCCATAATCCGTTCCAGAAGGCTGTTCGAAAACCGAAATTGTTCAAAAACCGAAACCACGCTCTTTTTAAAATAAAAATGCTTACTGAACACGTCTGCTCACAATGGAAAGCAACACGAGGAAGCGTCACTTCCTCGTCTACCCGAGGAAGCGTCACTTCCTCGTGTAAGGAAGGCGGGAGGAGTCAAATGGTGCATTCAAGTGCGCTCAGTTTGTTTGAGAACCGAAATTTATTCATCATCCGAGGCATAAAAAACGTGAAATTTTTGGTCGACAACTGAATTGGACGAGAACCAAGACGTTCGAAAATCGCGGTTTGACTGTGATAAAAAAAAACTAATACTAAAACTAATACAAGAACGCATAAAAAAAGTTAGAATTCCGTTCTAAAAACGAATAAAGCTAACTGAATGTAAAAAAAAAAAAACATAAAAGTCAAAGGAAAATAAAAACTAATTACAAATCCAAAACTATTTCAACCCCTGTTCCATCTGAAGAAAAAAACAGCCCCAAAGCACGATGTTGCCACGGCTATGCACCATCCTTTTGACCAGGAAAGCCTATGAGAACGGCTGAACTTTATTTGGGGAGAAACAGGAGCACTTTTAACCCTCATGCAGTATTTTTAAGCGGCTGCATGAAGGGTATTACGTCCCAAAAATGTCCCTCTTCCAATGTGCAACAACTTTTTTCACTTTTAATTTTTTTTCACTTTCAACCCCTCAAAATGTTCAGTGGGAATTGGCCAAGACATAGATATACATCCTATGCAAAATTTCAGCTTCGTGGAGTTATTTATCACTGTTTTGTCTGTGGTGTCCATTTGTCCAACAGTCCAAAATCGTCCAAAGCGTCCGAAATGTCCAATTTTGGGATTATTACTGCATGGGGGTTAAAGGTGTGCTGACTCCAATTTCATTTGGCAACAAAAACATGTCATTCGAACAGGCAAACGTCAATTTTTTTTTTCATCCACTGTCAATACAAACACACCATTTAAAGTATTAAAATGTATGGATAGCAATGTAGACTGCGACCCCCCGCAAAAAAAGTCAAGTATACAATATATGTTGAATGACTGTTTGTCTCCTCAGGATCCTGCTGACCGTGGTGGTGATTTTTCGCATTCTGATCGTGGCAATAGTTGGAGAGACAGTGTACAACGATGAGCAGTCCATGTTTGTATGTAACACCTTACAGCCAGGCTGTAACCAGGCTTGTTACGACAAAGCCTTCCCCATCTCTCACATCAGGTACTGGGTGTTCCAGATCATTATGGTCTGCTGCCCCAGCCTTTGCTTTATCACCTACTCTGTCCACCAGTCTGCCAAGCAGAAGGAGCGACGCTACTCCACAGTTTACCTCTCACTGGACAAGGAGCAGGACACCAAAAGAGACGACAGCAAAAAGATCAAGAACGCGATTGTTAATGGCGTGCTACAGAACACAGAGAACACCAATAAGGAGGCAGAACCCGATTGCCTTGAGGTCAAGGACGCCCCCAATTCAGTCATGCGTACGACTAAGTCCAAAATGAGAAGACAGGAAGGCATATCCAGGTTTTACATCATTCAGGTGGTGTTCAGAAATGCACTGGAGATCGGATTTCTTGTGGGTCAATACTTCCTTTATGGATTCAACGTCCCCGCTGTGTATGAGTGCGATCGATACCCTTGCATCAAAGACGTCGAGTGTTATGTTTCCAGGCCAACCGAGAAGACGGTGTTTTTGGTCTTCATGTTTGCAGTCAGTGGCATCTGTGTGGTGCTCAACTTAGCAGAGCTCAACCATCTCGGGTGGCGGAAGATCAAAGCTGCCGTTCGAGGAGTGCGAGCCAGGAGGAAGTCTATTTATGAAATCCGCAACAAAGACTTGCCAAGGATGAGTATGCCCAATTTTGGACGCACTCAATCCAGTGACTCTGCATATGTATAAATATGTGTAACACAAAAAAATACAAAAAAACACTGCAGGACAGCTGTGTAGAAACTAGAATAACTTATATATTAAGCTGAAACAAATTACCAAAAAAAGAAAAAAAAATCATACTTTAAGATGACAATTGGTGGCATTATTCCCATGCTAACATGTTTCACACACTTTCGTATGACTTTTGTCTTGGACTGTACTTTGCCACGAGATGGCCGACATATCTCATCAATATTTGTCGTAGTTGGATGTATGCATGTAGAAATGTACTTTTTTTTGTGTCTTTTTTGGGAATGAAATGGACATGAATGGCTTGAGCGGAATGATGAAAAGCGCTGCCGGTGATGGTTCCATATTTGTGAAGTGCATCTTAAAAATATAAACAAATATATTTATAAACAAAACACAGTAAGGACAGACATCACACAGGATACATATTAGATGATGAAGATTTAAAGAAACTTTATATATATATATATATATATATATATATAAAAATGTCAAACCTCGGTTTTCGAACGTCTCGGTTCTCGGCCAATTCGGTTTTCGACCAAAAATTTCGAATTTTTTATGCCTCGGATGATGAACAAATTTCGGTTCTCGAACAAACTGAGCGCACTTGAATGCACCATTTGACTCCTCTCGCCTTCCTTACACGAGGAAGTGACGCTTCCTCGGGTAGACGAGGAAGTGACGCCTCCCCGTGTTGCTTTCCATTGTGAGCAGACGTGTTCAGAAAACATTTTTATTTTAAAAAGAGCGTGGTTTCAGTTTTCGAACAATTTCGGTTTTCGAACAGCCTTCTGGAACGGATTATGGACGAAAACCGAGGTTTGACTGTATATGACCCAGTGGTTAGCATGTCGACCTCACACACGAAGTACTGGGTTCAATTCCAGATCCGGCCTCCCTGTGTGGGGTTTGCATGTTCTCCCCGGGCCTGCGTGGGTTTTCTGCGGGTACTCCGTTTTCCTCCCACATTCCAAAAACATGCATGGCAGGCTCATCAAACACGCTAAATTGTCCCCAGGTGTGATTGTGAGTGTGAATAGTTTTTTGTCTATGTGTGCCCTGCAATGGGCTGGTAACCAGTTCAGGGTGTCCCCCGCCTTCTGCCCGAAGACAGCTGGGTTAGGCTCCAGCACGCCCCACAACCCTTGTGAAGATAAGGGGATCAGAAAATGGATGGATGGATGAAGATACACGCACACACACACACACACACACACACACACACACACACACACGTCTTTGCTCTGGACGCCTGGGCTTGCACCACAGGCCTTATCTGGAGGTCTCCCTCCATTTTTTTTAATGACACCTAAGCGCCATATTTATTTATTTATTTATGTAATTATTTATTTATTTATCAAGTGCCATACGTGTACAGTATATTGTAAACACAGCTTATTGGTATAACTTCTATCATACAATACGCAATGTACAGTATATACGTATTCAGAGATGTCGATGACACCATTTTGTGGTCAACCCACAAAATATTTTTTCAAGGGAGTCTGAATTAAAAATGCTTGCATGGGTTTCCTCCAAGTACTTTGTTTTTCTCCCATGTTCCCCAAAAATATGCATGTTCAGGTTAAAACAAAAAACTAAAGTGTCCAAGCGTTGGAATGTTTGTATGAATGATTGTTTGCTTATGTGTTTGTGTGTTTACATTTGAAAATGGAAGAAAAATAATGATATCGTGGGTTTTGATCATGGGTCAAAATTGTGTATTTTCAACATATGTAATAAAAATGAGCCCTATGAACGATTAAAATGTGTTTGATTTTGGCATTATCTGACTAGATTGGTTTGCAATTCAATACTTTTGCCCAATTTCTATATTTTAATCACCTCTAATCTAATATCACCGCGATTTCATTTATCAAACCTGCTCTTAATTTCCACCTGAATTCTGAGTTGACAACCCCTTGACTCAAAAATTGGGCTCACTCAGGTTGAGAACAGCTCATTGGAACGAATTCAAGTATATCTGAGTAGCCACAGGAGCGAGAGCCAAATCTCTCCTCTGTCTTGAACAACACTTCCTCTTGCGTTGAATTTTTCATTCATTCATTCATCTTCCGAACCGCTTCATCCTCACTAGGGTCGCGGGGGGTGCTGGAGCCTATCCCAGCTGTCTTCGGGCAGTAGGCGGGGGACACCCCGAATCGGTTGCCAGCCAATTGCAGGGCACACAGAGACAAACAACCATGCACGCTCACACTCACACCTAGGGACAATTTAGAGTGGTCAATCAGCCTGCCATGCATGTTTTTGGAATGTGGGAGGAAACCGGAGTACCCGGAGAAAACCCACGCAAGCCCGGGGAGAACATGCAAACTCCACACAGGGAGGCCGGAGCTGGAATTGAACCCGGTACCTCTGCACTGTGAAGCCGACGTGCTAACCACTGGGCTACCGGGCCGCCCTGCGTTGAATTTATCATAGTGATAAATGGTGGTGGGTGAGATCCGCTTGGACTTCCAAAAGGCCATGGACGGCTGTCCTGGTCGACATGGGACAGTGCCTCTGAATTTGCAGACCAGGGTGGTAGTCCCCCTTTTAAAAGTCATCAATACAGTCAAACCTCGGTTTTCGAACGTACAATTCGGTTTTCAAACCAAAATTTTGAGTTTTTTATGCCTCGGATGACGAACAAATTTTGGTTCTCGAATTAACTGAGCGCACTTGAATGTGTCACTTCACTCCTCTCGGCTTCGCTTCCTTGTGTAGCGTCCATTGTGAGCAGACGAGTTTGTATTGTTCAATAAAGAATGTTTTTTTAAAAAGCAGACGTGTTTGGCGAGAACTGCGCAATATCGGACTGTTATTTTTGCATCGTGTATCAGCCCCTAATCATGGCACCAAAGAAAGCAAGTGGAAGTGGTAAACCTGGTGAAGAAAAGAGGAAAATAGTGCACAAAACTATAGAATTTAAGAAAGATTTGATCGCAAAATATGAGTCAGGTGTGCGTGTGTCTGTTTTGGCGAAGGAGTTCGGGATGCCGAAATGCCCCGCCTACTGCCTGATGACAGCTGGGATAGGTGCACGCCCCACGACAGATAGATAGAGAGAGAGAGAGAGAAAGAGAGAGAGAGAGAGAGAGAGATCCATCCATCCATTTTCCGAACCGCTTCATCCTCACTAGGGTCGCGGGGGGTGCTGGAGCCTATCCCAGCAGTCTTCGGGCAGTAGGCGGGGGACACCCTGAATTGGTTGCCAGCCAATCGCAGGGCACACAGAGACGAACAACCATCCACGCTCACACTCACACCTAGGGACAATTTAGAGTGCCCAACGAGCCTGCCATGCATGTTTTTGGAATGTGGGAGGAAACCGGAGCACCCGGAGAAAACCCACGCAAGCCCGGGGAGAACATGCAAACTCCACACAGGGAGGCCGGAGCTGGGATCGAACCCGGTACCTCTGCACTGTGAAGCCGACGTGCTAACCACTGTACTACCGGGCCGCCCAGAGAGAGAGATGTTCCTTCAATTTTTATGTTACTATGTTAATGTTAAAATTGGTGAAAATAAAACATACTACAGTTTGTTTGTACAGTATTTTACATATTACCTGTTCTCCTATTACATGTGTACAGTTTACGGTGTGAAATTGTAAAAAAAAAAGTGGTTTCAAAAAGTTGTTTTCTTGACTTGGAACGAATTAAAAAATTTTTACATTGATTCCAATTGGAAACATGGTTTCGGTTTTCGAACAATTCGGTTTTCGAACCGTCTTCTGGAACGGTTTAAGTACGAAAACTGAGGTTTGACTGTATTTCCATCCATCCATTTTCTTCTGTCTCTGGTTGTGGGGGCAGCCGCTTTTGCAGGAAAGCCCAGGCTGCCCTCTCCCCAGCCACTTCTTCCAGCTCTTCTTCTTCCAGACATAGTCCCTCCAGCGTGTCCTGGGTCGTCCCCTAGGCCTCCTGCCGGTGGGATATGCCTGGAACACCTCACCAGGGAGGCGTCCAGGAGGCATCCGAATCAGATGCCCGAGCCACCTCATCTGGCTCTTCTCGACGTGAAGCCGATGACCGAGCTTCTCACCTCATTATAAGGGAGAGCCCAGACACCCTGCTGAGAAAACTCATTTCGGCTGCTTGTATCCATGATCTTGTTCTTTCTGTCACAACTCATCACTCATGACCATAGGTTCGGGTTGGAACGTAGATCGACTAGTAAATCAAGAGCTTCACCTTTTGGCTCGTTTTTAGCCATGACAGACCGATACCAAGTCTGCATCACAATCGACGCTGCAGTGATCCACCGTCGATCTCCCGCTCCCTCCGACCCTCACTCCTGAACAAGTTACTTAAAATCCTCCACTTGGGGCAAGACCTCATCCCCCAATATTCGTTTTGCCTATTTTGAAATGAAAGTAATTTGTCCCAATTATTAAATTATTCATAAAGAATTCATGTATCCACTTTATTATTGTTTTTAGTGACCAAATCTTTTTGCATTTTCGTCCACTAAAACTGGACGAAAACTATTATCACACAGAAATGACGGAAATGTGACTGAGACTATTTTCTTTCAAAACACTAAAACTAAGACTACAACTAAAATGGCTGCCAAAAACAACATGCTTGGGTTTAACCCTTTCAGGGACAGCGGTTACTACAGTGGACATCTTATCCGGTTACAGGGTGAATGAAAGGGTTAAATTCCTGACTGAAATGTCTGGTGAACAACCAATTACAGAAATCCACGACTGAACCAAACAGTGCTAAGTACTGACGACATTTAGCTCGGACACTGAATTACACGTGATCTACACACAATGAGGTCTGACCTATTTGACCATAGTGTATTTCACGGGTGCATTAATCGAGCTCCCTTAATCCAGATTAAATATCCAGATGTTATGGGACGGAATACTACAAGTGGAGCGCAAAAAGAAGGTTGGTATTGGATCTATATGATTCTGACATGACGCGCCAGATGTCTGATTTAACAAGATGTTGTGTCACGAATCCGGATGGCAAATGTTTGTCGAATAGGGAAAGGCAAATTACAATCGTGGCTTCAATGTGAAAATCAGAATGCCATCTGATTTAACGCTTAACTCAACTCAACTGTACTCCCTCTTACGAGTACCAGTCAAGAGGCAAGCAGCAGCATTCTGGCCCAACTGGAGACACTTCATGGAGGATTGGGTGACTCCAAAGTGCATTACAGTAATCCAGACGGGATCTAACGAAGGCATGGATGATTGCTTCAAAGTGCTCTTGAGAAAGGAGAGGCTTGACTTTAGCCAGCTGCCTAAGATGAAAGAAGCTGGATTTAACAACGGCACTGATTTAACTGTTTAAAATCTTGTCGGGTTGGTTCTCTCTTTGGCTACATTAGGACCACGCTCATATCATTTGACGTGACTGAATTCAAAATAATCAATAATGTCCCATACCAACCTCATGTTTCTGTCTGATTGGTAATATTTTTGGGGGAATGGAACGATTTTACGTCTATTTCATGCAATTTTCTGGTTGAGGCTAAATGTTCCACTTTGCAGAGCCTTTATAAATTCAATTTATTATTACAGTGAAACTCCTCTACAACGAAATCTACATGGGTGAAAATATCCCCTAGTGTGAAAAAATCTTCATGCATTAACACCATTCCCACTTTCCTGTTTCAAATTTGCTACAGTGAAAAACCCCCTGCTGTGAAAAATTTCTTGCTGCAAACATGATTTCGTTGTAGAGGAGTTTCACTGTATGACTAAAGAAAAACAGCCACAGTCCCATTTATCAACACAAGACCACCCTAGAATAGAAATGATACTTCAATATACTCAGCTACAGTGAAACACCTCTACAACGACATCTACATGGGTGAAAATACCCCCTATTGTGAAAAAATCTTCATGCATTAACACCATTCCCACATTCCTGTTTCAAATTTGCTACAGTGAAAAACCCACTGTTGTGAAAAATTTCTTGCTGCAAACATGATTTCGTTGTAGAGGAGTTTCACTGTACAATAAAAACTTTCTCATTTATCTCTCTTTTCCAATCATTCTGCTAAAATAACCGACCATCAAGTTCCTCATCCTCCGCTGAGCTAGATTTTGCCAGTCATGCAACATTGTCCATGAAGGCTTCACACCCCACCTATAAATGTGATTTTGCTGACGATGTTGCAAGGAGCAGTGGCCCCTTATAAGTGTCTCAGGGTCAAACAATAAAACGTTATCACTTCACTGCTAATCTCAGCAAATGTCTCTTTCCTCGGAACGGTAGGAAAAAGTATTTAGTCATAGTAACGGTGTTGATGAAGCACCTGGGATAGGGTTAATAATAGTGAAAAGATTTGCGATACCTTAAAGTCAGTGGAAACAATGTCATTTGATGCACAAACAGATGAAGACAAGATTGATGTCGCGATCCATTAGAGGATAGATGGGTGGGCTCCCCTGCAACACATTCCACGCCAATGTGTCCCTGTGAACGTCCCTGACTGATGGTCCTGGAAAAGTCAGGGTCCTGCATAATAAGATTCAGTTGGGTCTTAAGTGCTAGAGTGAGTATTTGGCTGTGTTCACAGAGGTGTCACGTTGACTCATATGGTCACAGTTCAAAAACAAACTTAAAAAAACGATCGGCTCTCACGAACGTAGACACAAGACAAAAACTCTGCAAGAAAAATATTTATTCACAAAAAAAGCCCACCAACAAAGTCTGAACAGAAATTGATGGTTAACAATAACGAGGAAAAACAAAACACTTGCAACAGGCAAGGAAATAATTAGCCTGCGAATACCAAACGAAATGACAAGAGTCCAGTTTACTCTACAAAAGAAAAGCAAGATCAAATAACTAAATGACTATACTTACAAAAACTATACTTACAAAAACGTGGAACTAAGAGAACAAGAACGACGATGACGAGAGCGAGAGATCTAGAAAACAAACACTTGAGCAAGAGCAGCAACAAGGTCCAATAATCTTAAATACAGTCAAACCTCGGTTTTCGTCCATAATCCGTTCCAGAAGGCTGTTTGAAAACCGAAATTGTTCGAAAACCGAAACCACGCTTTTTTAAAAATAAAAATGTTTATTTAACACGTCTGCTCACAATGGAAAGCAACACGAGGAAGCTCCACTTCCTCGTGTAAGGAAGGCGAGAGGAGTCAAATGGTGCATTCAAGTGCGCTCAGTTTGTTCGAGAACCGAAATTTGTTCGTCATCCGAGGCATAAAAAATTTGACATTTTTTGTCGAATACCGAATTGGTCGGGACCGAGACGTTCGAAAACCGAGGTTTGACTGTACATGGCTAATGATCATGGGCAGCAGGTGAGCAGACTGAAGGAAAGGCCCTCGTCTGCCACCTGCTAGACACACAAAAACAGGATCATGACATATATGACTGAGTGTCTCGATCTGACTATGATCCTGATTTAATATCTACAGTATAGGCTTTGCGTCATGATATGACTGCTCAAGGTTGCTTTTTGGACAAGCCTGGATACAATCGATTGTCTGAGATGCATATCTATTCTACTTTGAGTCTTGTTGGTGTGTGTTTTTAGCGTCACTTCCTCGTGTAAGGAAGGCGAGAGGAGTCAAATGGTGGATTCAACTGCGCTCAGTTTGTTCAAGAACCGAAATTTGTTCGTCAGCCGAGGCATAAAAAACTCGAAATCTTTGGTCGAAAACCGAATTGGTTGAGAACCGAGACGTTCGAAAACCGAGGTTTGACTGTATATATATATTTCCTCACGTGATATGCTCGTGTTTGGAAATAGTGTGATTTGCTTCAGGCGATTGAATGTGTTTTTCAAGGCCTCAATTTAGGTGAGGGTATAAATATACAGTGTGAGAATTATTTTTGTTATTAATTAATTAATTAATGTATTTATTTATTGATTATATATATATATATATATATAAATTTTCTATATATATACATTTTCTATATATTATTATTTATTTATATTATTATTATTATTATTTTGTGTTTGTTTTTCTTTTTAATTCTAGAACAAGCCACCAAAGCGTAAGAACAAGGTCGAGGGAATATTTGACAAAATGGTTCAGGTTCACATCCAGCTATTCTAGATGCCTGCCGTACTCGTCTGTGTCCTGTTCACGCACTGGTTTTGTGTGTCGTGTATTTGTTCATCTGTTTGTCTAGCTTTGTCCTCATTTCACCGTCACCGCATGTGACATCACTAGTCACGCCGCTGATGCACTGGTTTGGAGGTCACTTCTCGATGTGACAGAGTGTCGCAATGTTGAAATATCTATTGTGACACGCCAGGGTGCAATGTGCTGACACCTGGATGTGTCCACCAAAAACACCCACTTTACCAAAACCAAAGAAGCTCAGTGAATCATAATGTAGTAGTAACCTGCTGTATGTCTATTCCTGAATACAAAGTTTTGTTTTTTTTAATCCTGTTTAACCCTCATGCAGTATTTTTAAGCAGCTGCATGAAGGGTATTACGTCCCAAAAATGTCCCTCTTCCAATGTGCAACAACTTTTTTCACTTTTAATTTATTTTCACTTTCAACCCCTCAAAATGTTCAGTGGGAATTGGCCAATACATAGATATACATCCTATGCAAAATTTCAGCTTTGTGGAGTTATTTTTCACTGTTTTGTCTGTGGTGTCCATTTGTCCAACAGTCCAAAATCGTCCAAAGTGTACGAAATGTCCAATTTTGGGATAATTACTGCATAACCCCTAATGAGGTACTCTCAGTCTAAAAGGTCAGTTAGCATGTGATCATCTCACAATATTTAGGTTGAACCCTTCACCCCTTTATGCACCCTTTAACCTGATAACATGATAAGCTGTCCACTGTAGTAACCGCTGCTAATATCAATATGCATCAACGAGATAGGCCGGAATGTCAGCTTTGTATCTTTCAGATCGGTCGCTTTCACCACACTAGTTCAGATTATGTGAAGTACACTTAGAGGCAAAAGATTGAGGGTCTGCTTAGTTGAGTTCTGCTCTGCTGTGCGTTCATGCTGACTTATGACACGCAAGGATTTTTATTTTTATGTTTTGGGTGATGTCATAAGGCTTCGTCAGCACTTCATGACAAGCAGCAGGCCGCAAAGCATATTTACAAACCGTGAATGTTCAGCTGACACGTTTCCCGCTGTCATTTGTAGTTTGTAGAGGCTTGCGTACCAATGCCGTTTTGTTTTGTTGCTGCTCATTCTCACTGCCTTGTGTTGTCAACGTCCTGATAGCATTTGAGAAATGTATATTGCTCTGTATTCTATATTTCAAACCAATATTGTTGATGTCAGAAGCGGTGGCGCCGCCAGACACATTTTACTGAGTATTAATTATCTGTGCCCTAGTATCAGATCTGGACTGTGTGGTATGGCCCTAGCGCAGGGGTCGGCAACCTAAAATGTTGAAGGAGCCATATAGGACAAAAAAAACAAAAACAAATATGTCTGGAGCCACAAAAAAAAAAAGCCTTCTATAAAACTTACAATGAAGGAAACACATGCTATGTATGTAGGAGACTGGACTGTCTCCGAATTGTTTGTTATTCATTCCTTTGTTGTGTGTTCACAAACGCCCCCATAGAATTTATTTTGTGATTTTCTCGCTTGATTTTTTTGTTTTGGTGCATTTTTTTCTCTTTTCTTAGTGTCAGTGAAG
Source organism: Hippocampus abdominalis (assembly GCA_018466805.1). Lineage (NCBI taxonomy): Eukaryota > Metazoa > Chordata > Actinopteri > Syngnathiformes > Syngnathidae > Hippocampus > Hippocampus abdominalis. The sequence continues at coordinate 10,321,024 of CM031704.1, read as the reverse complement.
TGATCAGGAATTTCCGTTTTTCGGAGGCTGTCTTTGAACGCCTCTCGAGTTGAACGAGACTGTTAAAAGCATAAATAAAGTGTACGTTTTTAAAAAACAACACCACAGCTCTCCTTTTTCAGAGCTGCAACATATATCTATATCTATATTTTTCCATTTTCAAATTTTTTTTATAAAGCTCCGGGGAGCCACTAGATGTTTGCTAAAGAACCGCATGCGGCTCTGGGGCCGCGTGTTGCCGACCCCCGTTCTATATTAACTACACAACTGTTAAAGTCATTTGCAATGAAACATTGGGTGTCAGATATAAGTTCATCCTGTTCTTTTGAGAATTATGCATTTGCTGTCAAATGTTAAAATTTATACCAACCAACTTTTTTCTGTCAGATTGGTCTACCCAAACTTATACTCATTTATCTGGGATAAAAAGATATTACATAATATCTCCAGGAATTTCCTGGTAGAGGCTAAATCTTACATTAAACCAACATGAGACATTGGAGTTATTATTGTGAATGGCTGTTCATTATTCCATACAGTGTTTTAAATGGCAAAAACAGTTGTCAACTTAACATGAACATATTAAAGCAAATATAGCATAGTCTCATTCTTTCAAGGTGCTATAAAGATTTTTGGAAAACAATAGCAACTCTGTTCAAATCAAAATAGTACTTTACTACGTTTGTACACATGCTAGCCATGCTAGCTAGCACTGCCAAGGCACCCATGTACGCAGCTTTCACTCGAGTGCGGAACACTGGGCATACTATACCTTTTGAGGTCTGGTAATGTGATGGTTGGAGAGGGTTGTGATGGTCGCCAACCTTTTATTTCTGCCACGGACCGGTTCATGGTCTGACATTTTGTGGACCATACAACAATTGGGGCACATATGCTCCGATACAGAACTTTAAAAATAATATATCTCTGCGACCTGGTTTACAGACCAATGCGGAAGGGGGCCTGTGCACCAGTTGATCTTTCCTGGTCAGCAGTTATTGAAGTACAGTATGTTATTTGAGGTTTCATGACATTTGATCCATGCTAGGTACGACCAACATATGAGCAGCTTTGGCTAATGAAGCCAAATCAAGAAAACATTGGGTTATGGAGGATATAATCTTTTGTTTCCGATCTGAATGTGATACAAAATTAATGTGTCATGATGAAACATGAATAAAATGACTAGAAGCTGCTTTTGGGTGGAATTTCACTCACAACAGATTTGGTCCTTGTTTTATGTGGCTCAATCCCCCGATGGAGAGACCATTAGGCATATTTGAGATTGGGTTATTCAAATCAGAGAGTTGTGTCTGGTCTCTTTAATCACATAGCAGCCAGCAGCATGTGTGGATTATAGGATTTACAGCTGCCTCTCATTCTCTGTGTTTTTCAGGTGAAGTAGGCCAGTGGTTCAGGACATCCACAGGATAAAGCTGCTCACGGAGCAGAGTGAACCTTATACTGCTGCTGGAAAAAAAAGTTATATTTTTATATGATATGGCAACAATGAGACAGAAAATCTTTCGAAACACTCAAAGATGCTTGACAGAAACAAAACCAGATACTTTTGAAGATGACTCAGAAATAACATACCGTATTTTCCGCACTATAAGGCGCACCTGACCGATTTCCACCAAAATTTATGTGGGTTAGGATAAAAAAACAAACAATTAAAAAATACAATAATGAGTGTCTGGCAATATTTGAAACGAAACTCGCAATAGTTTAAATGGTTTTAATGGAATGACTCACTGGTGTTTATCTCCGAATAAGATGATTATCTTAATTGAATAACAAAAACAATATTTGTAGGGTTTTTTCAACCATATGGAGCAGTTTTAGTAAGATGTGCAAATGCTGATACTGATATTTCCTGACTGTTGAGTACAACAACAGACTGGCATGTCAGGACCGTTGTCCGTCTGGAAGCATGCATGAGTGACTAAGGGCACCACATCCAGTTTGGCTCTTTGTTTACATTTTGGGTTGTCCAAGGTCAGGCTTCAAGGTAGAGCAGTCATATTTGAATCCGAGGACCTGCTTATAACAAAATACTAAGCAGCAGGGACTCTTAAGAACACCCAGAACAGTGGTGTCAGTGCTCTGCCACATGGGTGTCATAATCTTTGCACTTTTCAGAGTAATTTCCTTACAGAGGGCATGTTGAGAAAAACTGCCTTGACAGTTGCTTATATCCAAATATTCGGACTTCTAAAATGGAATTTTTTTTTTACTTATTTTCCTCTATTTGTGAAATTGTGAGCAAGCCATTCTGAATTTTGACAGATTGACACAAACACAAACCGGGCACGGGTCTCCAAAAGTCTCCAACAACACCAGAAAATGTAACAGTGGGCTGAATATTTGTAATATATTATTACAAAGTTGCTAAGATGGCAACCAGACTGGCCTTACACACCAATCAGACAAATTATTATTAATAGCCTACGGAAAGCACTTACCGTATTTTCCACACTAAAAGGCGCACTGGATTATGAGGCGCACCTTCAATGAATGGCCTATTTTGTAATTTTTGGGCGCACCGCATTATAAGACGCAATCTACAATGCATCCACTAGATGGAGCTTCGCTCAAGGAAACTCCAACAGAACGATCAGATGTCAGTAAAACTTATGGAGCATGGCAGCGACACAGTTCACTTAACCAACAGTAAGTGATAACACTGACTCGTTAACGTTGAACTCTCTTGCCGCTGCTCTATTTCCGTGTTCAACTGTGTAACCGATCGCCTTCAGTTTGAACTCTGCGTTGTCAGCATGTCTCGAGCAAGGAGCCATTTTGGGGTCGACGTATTACCGTAATAACCATACACAAGGTGCATCGGATTTAAGGCGCGCTGTGAGCTTTTAAGAAAATGTAAGACTTTTCGGTGCGCCTTATAGTGCGGAAAATACGGTACATAAAACTGATTTAATAAAATTTGTATTTACCTGACATTTTTTTGGCAAACTGCTGTTTTACCCGGCTACTTTTGGCAAGTATTGCTATAATTTCGGTAGGCTACCCTTATAATGTATCAAAAAGCAACAGTATTTACTGTATCGGCCCAAATATAAGACGGTGTTTCTTGCATTGAAATAAGACTGAAAAGGTGGGGGTCGTCTTATATTCGGGGTCTAGACATTATACCCATTCACGACGCTAGATGGCGCCAGATATCATTGAAGCGAATGCTGAACTTGACTCCCCAGGCCAAAGTGAACCCCTGTCACGAAGAATAAAAATAAAAATAGCGGTAGCACGAAGAAGAAAAATAAAAAATAGCGGTAAGAAGGAAAAGAGAAGAAAATAATAGAAGCGATAACAGAAAATGGAGAAACGTAGTGACAATCTGGAGAAAAGTGGGTCAAAGATCGGCCAGGTTAACCGGCAGCTGAGGAGAAGTTATGATGTAATTTTCTATTTCAAAAACTAGAAGCCATTCATTTACGAATGTGAGTGCACTTTAGTTTACGTATTTAAATGTTCAGATAATAAGATTTGAATGAGGCAAAATAATATCCTTTTTCTCTCAAATATATTGTTATAATCATTTTTTCAAATGTACTGTAATTATTGTCTGTATAAAAATTAATTTGGTGTTCAAAAAGTCTTTTTTCAAACTTGAGTCTTGAAAAAGAGGGGGTCGTCTTATAATCAGGGCCGTCTTATATTCGGGCCAATATGGTAGTTATTCAATCTTTTATCTTGTAAATACATTGCTAAGCAAAATGGAAAAATATTTCTCTATAGTTCACAATGGACACAATAGCCCTCCCTCCTGTCTCTTATTTTCATTTTATAATAATAATAATACATTTTATTTGTGGGCGCCTTTCTGAGCACTCAAGGACACCTTACAACAAGCAGTTAAAAACACAGATACAATATTAAAAACAACATCAAATAAAATACGAAAAAATAAAACAAAATAGAGATCAATCAAGCCCAGGGGTGGGCAAACGTTTTGACCATTTCTTTCCTTCATGGGTGAGGAGACTGATTGCAACGAGCATCTAAATATTCATTTGAGTGTTTTATTAAACAAAGTCATCAACTTAAATAGGCGTGCCCCTTGTTCAATGGTCAGGACCTGTGAACAGCTTGCAGGTCATTTGTTGTGAAGCAGATTGCATGGCTTGCCAGGTAATGAAGCAGAGCGTTAACCTCCAGCCCATATGGCCTTGTTTGAGTTGCTCATTTCTCAACAGCCCGTCTCTCTGAAACCTTGTCCTGCCCGTGAACCACCTCGATCGACTCAAACATCATCATACCTTCCTTCTTTCGTCACACACACGGATACACAAGAACACACATGCGCGCACACCATTGTAACTGCACATGCCAAGTGATATAGCAGTTTGGGCTATTGACAAAGACAACGTTCTCTCTAATTATTATAATGAATACAGTAATCCCTCGTTTATTGCGGTTAATTGGGACCAAAACCACCCGCGATAAACGAAAATCCGCGAAGTAGCGACCAATTAACATATACTGCATATATATATTAAAAAAATAATAATTGCCCCACGTAGCCCTTTGCGCTTGAGCAGAGCGCACTAACACACACACACACACACACACACACACACACACACACACACACACACACACACAGGCCAGCGATCCCGCAGCTTGCAGCAGACGTGTTTATGATTAGTCAATTAAGGATGATTAGACAATTAAGGATGGAAGAGACCTGCTTTTGTTCTTATAAGCCTCCTCTCTCTCGTTCTCTCTCTCTCTCTCTCTCTCTCTCAGCCACACGCACACACACACACACACACACGCACACACTAGCAGCATCGTATACTTCGACACTGATTAAAGATCAAAGAGTAACCCGCGTGATAAGACAGAAAGAAGATGCACAGCCAATCAACATGGCTTCACATCTTCTCAGCCCCTATGTGAGTCACTGTTGTTTTGCTGACGTTCGCTGCTTCTCGCGGGACCGTTTGCGGACTTTTTGCGGACTTCAAATTTTTTTTTTTTATGAATATGTTTGAAAAAATCCGCGATGCACCGAAGCCGCGATAAACAAACCGCGAAAATAGCGAGGGATCACTGTACTGGGAAACACTACTTTCTAATTTATTCTTGCAAAGTGCAATATCTGAAAATCGGTACTTAAATGTGAGATGAGGTATACTTTAGTTCCCATGTTCAGTTTTATGAATGTGACAGCGCTTGTACAAAGTTTTCCACACGTAACTTTGCTGCTTTTGCTTACACTTTGCTACTCCTACTTTCTTTCGCACTGACCTGCCGTGATCCTGTTCTTGTGTGTCTCCACCAGATGGCAGTGGAGGGGATTTCCCTCCAGCGTGCACACCTGCTGCTAATTTGATCATTAAGTTCAGCCATGTATTTAAGGAATTACCATGCGCCAAGTCTCCGTCGGATTATTGACCTTGTTGCCGCCCTTGCTCAAGTGCTGTTTTGTTGAGACTCTCGATCTCATCATTGTCGTTTTTGCTCTCTCGTTTTGTCACTATGGCTAACATTCCAAGAAATGAAGGAAACCCTCAGTCAATTCAAATGTCAATGTGTGGTGCCTTCAACATTGTAAATAGAGCCAAACAAAGACAGATAAAAGCAACATAAATACGTCACATTTGTAAAAAAAAAAAAAAATTTATTAATTAAAATGTTAAAATAGTCGGTTTGTCCTTCATGTCATATCCTTTCACTCACTGTACATGTGGCCTTAATCCTCCGGTGTCACACAGCACTCGGAGTTGACCCACATGTTTTGTTTCCTGGTCACAATGAGCGGATATTCGCACATTTTTCTCACCTGGTGATTTGCACAAGCAAGAGCTGCATCATGTGTGGTACAGATTCTTTCATACATCAACTTTATTGTATATTTATTGTATTAATGAGCAGTTTAGCTGCCTTTCCCGTTGACAAACACATCGAAGGTTCCAGATGTTTACTGACAGATGTCACTCGCATGCAACCATTAACTCACTGCAATGCAAATAAGCTTTGCTGTGGTTTACAGTGGGCCTGCAAAGTGAGGTTGCTTAAATGCCTATTCGCTGCAATAAATAAACCTACGAGATTTTATGCATGGTTTTCCCCAGGGGCTCGCAACCAAAGAAAGTGTTATCGAAACACAGTAAACAAATAATTCTCGAAAATTCCACTGATGTGAAAACACAGTCAAGGCAGAATGAGCACACAAAACTCTGCTCTTCCACAGAGAAGCCAGAGTCATACTTTTGAATGAGCACGTTGTCAGGTTTCCGTAAAGAATTGGACTCCAGAACTTGGAAACAATTGATCAAAAAAACGACCAACAAAGTTCAACAAAAAACGCCGGTACTATGCCAGGAAAAGAAGACAACCAAAAACGCTTGCAAAAAAGGCAAGCATAAAAACATATACGGAAATTGCTTGTCAATACATAGACAAGACGAAATCAACAAACACGTATAATACAAAATCCGTGACTATAAGTCCAACGAAAAACTACTTACAAAGGCATGTGCAGAAAACCTGGGGGGAACAAAAATGGAGAGCAAGAACATGTAGCATCTAGACCAGAGGTGGGCAAACTACGGGCAGCGGGCCGAATCCGGCCCCTTGGTCTTTTTAATCCGGCCCGCCGAAGGTTGGTACGATGTGAATGATTGCATTCATTTCATTTGGACTTGTAATGACAGGCATTTAAACACCAGGTGGCACAGTTACTTGAAGTTGCAGGGCACAGGGAGGGAGGGGGAGACGAATAAAGAGGGAGAGGTGCGAAGTGCGCACATGCGTTTGTTTACGGCCGGCAGTTTTCAATACAGCGGCACATAATCAACACTCTGGTGTCTGGTGTCTCATTATTATGCAATAATCATACAGAAACAGCTTCCTCGTGTAGCGTCCATTGTGAGCAGACGAGTTTGTTTTGTTCAATAAAGATTTTTTTTTTTTAAAGCAGACGTGTTTGGTGAGAACTACGTAATATCGGACTGTTATTTTTGCATCGTGTATCAGCCCCTAATCATGGCACCAAAGAAAGCAAGTGGAAGTGGTAAACCTGGTGAAGAAAAAGAGGAAAATAGTGCGCAAAACTATAGAATTTTAAGAAAGATTTGATCGCGAAATATGAGTCAGGTGTGGTGTGTCTGTGTTGGCGAAGGAGTTCGGGATGCCGAAATGCCCCGCCTACTGCCTGCTGACAACTGGGATAGGCGCACGCCCCACGACAGAAAGAGAGAGAGAGAGATGTTCCTTCAATTTTTATGTTACTATGTTAATGTTAAAATTGGTGAAAATAAAACTTATTACAGTTTGTTTTTACAGTATTTTACATATTACCTGCTCTCCTATTATATGTGTACAGTTTATGGTGTGAAATTATAAAAATAAAGTGGTTTTAAAAAGTTGTTTTCTTGACTTGGAACGGATTAAACATTTTTACATTGATTCCAATGGGAAACATGGTTTCGGTTTTCGAACAATGCGGTTTTCGAACAGTCTTCTGGAACGGATTAAGTACGAAAACCGAGGTTTGACTGTAATAGGCAAAAAAATAAATGGAAAAAAACTATTTGGCAAGTCGTTGTATGGTATAGATTTGACTGGTGCAATTTCGAGCATGTGATTGATTTATTAGGTATTTTATTTGTCAATAATTACCATGAACCCTAACGTAGTGCTTAGATGCAGGTATGCAACCTGTGTTGCTTTGCTGAAATAATCGCTCAAAGAATCCTCAATGGAAAATTATATTTCATCATGCACCAAGGTGCATAAGCGGGTCAAAAATGACCCCGAATAATGTTTTTGAAATTCTTCCATTTAAATTTTAACTTGATGGAATTTTAGTTTTGGGATTTCTACCCCAAATTCAGTGGGTCGTGAATTGTACGATGAAGGCCACCAAAACCAGAAAGGTTCGCTGCACATTTTGAATTCAGTCGCGACCAGACCAAGAAAATGAACATTGATGAACAACAATAAATTTCTTGCAGTTTGCGTACCATTGAGTTCAAATGGTTCAAGGACCAGAACAGAAGCACTGCTGAACAAGTCAAGTACTGGGACAGTATTATTTATTTTTTTAAATAATGTGGCTGTACTTTGAGACTTCCATTTCCATTTAGTGAAATCCCAACTTACCGAACAAAACAATAAACATTAAACAGCTGTAATACCCTACGTGAAGTAAACGTGTAGTACCAGTACGTTCAAAAAGTAATATAAAATTATTTTCTTTTTTTTTAAACACATTCAACTTCTGAACTTTGAACACTGACTTTCCACACTTGCTCATCTTCCAATTGGACCTCTAATTCAACATACCTGAACGTTCTTTCTTCAATTCTCATCGACGACACATATTGTAAGACACATAGACACGAAGACTAAGCCAACAAGACTGATGAATTTGTGTTCAAAGAACACGGACAAAGACAATGGAGACACGATACAATTTTACAGCAACACATAACCATGAGTTGGGATAACAACACGCAGACATTTGCGTGAGGTGCTTTCAATGCAAACACGACTGACCAAAACAAGGTTCATCTGATGGCTGGCAACAGATTTCATGTATATATGTCATTAGTATAAGCACCATGGTCTTGTGTTTTAAGTTTAAACATTAAAAGATGTAATCATGAACACACAAACCAAGTGGCAGCGTACGGATCCTTAGTCTTCTTGAAATATAGTTTTAGGAAGCAATTAGGGACATGCGGTGACTTCATCCACTCTCTATTTAGCTCTTTCATCATGTAGGAGCCCGGTCAGATGCTATTTTGCATATTTCAGGGCCATCTGAAATAGATAGTGGAATCATGAAAATGACATATTCAATATAACAAGTATTCAAATCATTGTTAAGCATTGTTGAGTGATTGCTCGGAGAGTCGAGCATTAAGTCGTAATTTGCTTGCCTGCAAACTAAGCGCTTTGGTGTTCATTTTCAAGGCATCTCTGCTAGGTATCAATTTGAGATAGGTCAGCTACAGTGAAACTCCTCTACAACGAAATCATGTTTGCAGCAAGAAATTTTTCACAACAGGGGGTTTTTCACTGTAGCAAATTTGAAACAGGAAAGTGGGAATGGTGTTAATGCATGAAGATTGTTTTCACACAAGGGGTATTTTCACCCATGTCGATTTCGTTGTAGAGGAGTTTCACTGTATTACTTTTCTTTTCCCAAACATTTATTGGTTCGAAAAATGACCCACCAATCAATTTTCTATATTCATTTTTCTTGTTCAGGTCATAGAGACCCACTGTAATAATTTGCTCTGATATATTAACAGCTGCGGCCCGGTAGTCCAGTGGTTAGCACGTTGGCTTCACAGTGCAGAGGTACCGGGTTTGATTCCAGCTCCGGCCTCCCTGTGTGGAGTTTGCATGTTCTCCCCGGGCCTGCGTGGGTTTTCTCCGGGTGCTCCGGTTTCCTCCCACATTCCAAAAACATGCATGGCAGGCTGATTGGACACTCTAAATTGTCCCTGGGTGTGAGTGTGGGCGTGGATGGTTGTTCGTCTCTGTGTGCCCTGCGATTGGCTGGCAACTGATTCAGGGTGTCCCCCGCCTACTGCCCGAAGACAGCTGGGATAGGCTCCAGCACCCCCCGCGACCCTCGTGAGGATCAAGCGGTTCGGAAAATGGATGGATGGATATTAACAGCTAATAAGTATTGTGTACCGGTATTCAAATCTTTCGCTGGCATTGACATTTACAGTGTACACTTTGCTCTTATCTTGATTTTTTTTTATTTTTATTTTTTTTAGTCCTTTTGAATTTTGGAATCAAATTGTTGAATTACCTTGTGAGCAATGTCTGCAAGCTGCTGGGCTGTGTGCACCAGCCCGACGGTCTTGTCTTCAGCCGCAGACAGTTTGTGCCCACGCTCTCCCAGAGCCACTTTCATCTGATGGACTATGTAGAAAACATAATTAATATCAATGGAATGACGGAATGAAAGAAGAATAAAGTATCCAATACCAATAATTACTACAAATTTGCAGGTAGTGATCATATTTGAACATTTTGAGAGTCGCTGAAAAATGTAGTGTAATGTACGATACATTTCTGGGTTCAACTTTTTAATTTCCAATACAGTATTGCAATGAGTGGAGCAGAGTGAATCGATTTCGTACACCTAAAAGAGAAGTGAAATATTTTTATTTTTACCCACTATTAACACATATTAAAACATTTTGAGGTACTGTACTACATATACGCAGCATGTCTTTGCTTTTCTTACTTATACACTTACCGTCGATGTTTATGTTTTCCCGAGCAAATTTAACATCCCGTTTCATTACATTTCTCTTTTTGTGAGGATAGTGTAGTTTGCCTTTGCTCCATTGGCGTGCCTCATGCTGGTGGTTGGCCGCCACCTGGTGGCGTAAAATGTAACTACAAGATTGGTTTCAGCCAACACGATGGATACAATTTCTAACCGGGGAGGGCTAAGTGCGGCGCCATGATTTGTTTTTCTCCCCTGGGGTTTAGGGGGGGGGGGCTTCAGAAAATAATAGTCTCCTCCTCTGCTTGGAGAGGGGCCTTGGTGACAATGTAAGGATTCTGAACCGACTAACTAGGACACGATCTGAGGTGGGCTATTTTGCCGGAGGCGTCGCTTTGGAGGATTCCGCATCGAACAACGGGGGCGGATATCGAGGAGGGGGTCCACTTCTTCGACGGTGTCTTCCTGCGGTGCTTCGTGTGACTGAAATGGATTCTCACGTTGTTAATAGTTATCAGTGAATAGCAGCAAATTATACAAACTAGATTTGACAATATCAATGACTGTGGCATGATTCGGTTTTTGTGTGTCTCCAGCAGGTGGCAGAGGAGGGCCGCCCCTCGGCTCTGAACACCTGCTGCCAATCATAATCAGTCAAATATTTAAGGACTTCAAGTCGCCATGTCTGTCAGATTATTCCTCACCTTGTTCATGATGTTGTTGACAACTGGTGAATTCTATAGCTAGTATTTTCCAAGACTTATTTTTGCATTCTTCATAGTATTCTCGCTGTTAAGCTTAGTCTCGGTTTTGTATCGTTTGCGTTTTGGACCGTCTTCTTGTCTTTTCACGACAATAATAAACTCTTTTTGTTCAAGTCCATCTGAGTCCACGTTTTAAGGGTCAGATTCTGTTCCGGATCCTTAACAGACTGAAAATTAATCAAGCCAACTGCAACTCAACTATATATTTGTTCAAGATTTGGATTCCACACAAAGTTCCACCAAAAAAAAAAAAGAAACCAAAATGCAGAAGCTGTACCTGCAGGTAAATTTCAAGTATCAAAGTGTACTCGCGGGTAATTTAACTTTTCAACCAAAGTGACACAGCAGTAACTCTGGAGTTGACTGAGGAAATTAGAGGCCGGGCATTCGGTTCCGACTCACAGTGACCGTTTGAGGTAATGAAGCACAAATTACAAATGAAGTGGGACTTGTTGCTGTATTGCCGCCTGGCACGTCTCCCATTAATTACAGTGCCTCTGTCAGTAGGTTCAGTGGTGCGCCCGTGCTCCCTCCCATCAGCACCAGCCATTGTTTTGCATTGTATTGTTGCTCTGAAACCAACAAAGTCACCACGGCACTCATGTGACCCCCCCCCCCCCCCCCCCCCCCCCCCCCCGCCATAGAACACAGAGATGCCTTTCAGCTGGAGAGGGGCACAGAATAAACAATGGACAACACACACCCAAAAAAAAAACCCAAAAACATCCAAAAAGACAAATTCTGGATAACATAACAGAAAGAGTTGACGCTAACTTGTTGTTCCTCTTTGCAGTAAAAATGTACTACTGTACCTCTATTCACCGGGCTCCTTTGGTTTGCAACCATCTTCTTCTTCATATGATTAAAGAAGGCTTTGCAGCGGTAGAGGAACAGATTCATTGAGGAAGAATCTATCACCCAAAAAATAAAATTTAAATTAAAAACATACTTTAAACTCCAAATATCAACTGAAGGTGAAAATAGTATACAGTATCACATGCAGCATTTGGCCACTATTAGATTTTGTTTGTATTGGCCATTGTGTAATGACCACAGATGAGGTCAAATAACACTTAACCTTCGCGTAAGCTAAAATTATTGAAGATTAAATTACACAGAATACACTCGGTGCCTTTGCTAATGCTATCATCTCTTTGCTAGCAGTCAAATATTGTTAGCATAATTAAATGCCCAAGTTATTTTTTATGTCAAATTGTAATATCTGTGTAACTCTTCCACCGTTGCTACATGCCACTGTCTTTTTGCTTCTGTTCTCAGACTATCAAGAACGTGTGTTTGTCCAAAATCATTTATAAGTCATCAATTTGACTTGGCCGTTTTTTCCACCGCACACAAAGATGGCCGATGGCATGAGAAAAGGTGCTTTGCTTACCACGAGTGATATTTTAGCTCTTCTCAATTGACTCACATGATAAGAACGCAAGCTAGCTTCAAACTTTCGATACAGTAAATGTGCCTTCAGTCAGTCAAAGGGAATAGGAACTAGGCGGTTAAACTTTTAATAGCATTACCGTGACATAAGAACTTGTAAATGTGTTAGCAAGAATATTTTTCTCATTTGTAGTCAAACGAATGTTTCTTTACATTTTCAGTAAGCCACATCACCTGGAAAAGCAAAAGTAAACTGGCTCATTTGTTTGTAGAAAAATTTAAAATTAATATTTGCGCTTTATTATAAGTGTGAAGTCCTTTGTTTCGACTTGGGCTATGAAAGGTATTCTTGCTAACATTTTGAGGTCCTGCAGTGAACCTGTTCATTTAAGTATATCATTAACGTTCAGCAGCATTTAATTTTCTTCTGCTTCAGGGTCAGAAAATGAAACCTTTCTGGGACAGTGGTCACGACAGGGGACAGTCTATCGTGTTATCAGGTTACAGGGTACATGAAAGGGTTAAACGTAAGAACATGATAAATTTTTCTGTATTGGTTGAGTGGCTAATAAATACAAAAAAGGATGGTGATGGCTTAAAAGATATGCACAATGCTATGGAATGTGATAATTCTATGACAAAGTACCTCCTGTAAGTTTGGATGGGCAGTTGATGAACTCCGGTGGTCTGGGCGCAACATAGCTTTTCCGTCGTGCTTTTACTGATGAAGGCCCCGGTGAGGAATCCATCGGACCAGCCACCCCATCCTGGTGGGAAACCCGGCGACCCGCCTTGACCAGACTTCCCGCCTTTCCCGCCCAGTAGGTCTGGCAGGCACGATATAGAATCTGGACAAGGATGCACTTTTCTGCCGCTGAGCTGGCCACCCACTGATCCACAGCATTGACGAATACCAAGTCAAATTCGGGGCTGTCCTAGTGGAGAGTGGATAACCTGTTAGCAAGCGAGTACTCTTGATGCGCTTCGAAGGCATATCTTGATTGATTCTTTCGATGAGATGGTGACCTTGTTGGGGTTAATGCCATTGACCTGTCGTAGCTGCTCCACCGCCCACTGTGATGTCCTTGTGAAGGCCAAGGAACCGCTAAACCGCTTCACCTTTGAAATGAGGAGCTGGTGCGGCCTTGTGTTGGTCACTACACAGAGAGCATAAACTATCGTTAACTGCTGACAACTAAATTCCGATGAATTAAGGGTGTGGAAAAATGTGAACTGATGGAAAACAAACAGATGTACACGGGGAAAAGAAAATAGATGGGTGGAGTTAATCAGCTGCAATATTTACACACGGCAAGCACAATTGGGACACCGTTTGAATGTGAAATCTACGATTAGCAAATTTCACAAATAAAAAAAAAAAAACAATTAAAGTTTAAATATGCACTTTTTCTCCTCAAAAGATAGGCTGGGGAAAAAAAGATTTGTTTCTATTTTACACACACGCACACATACACAAAGTCAAAACGTGATATTTGCACCTGAAACACAAATGAATGTTGCATAGTCTCCTTTGGATCCAGGGGAAAGGAAAGATATTCTCCTCTTTTTTCTCCTCTGTACCTCCACTGCCACCAGCATCCGCTCATTACGGGGGATGAAGACTTCTTTGTTGATTGTAGACTGAATATTCATTGTTGATGTTAGACCTAAACCTGTGATGAAACGACGCAGGATACACGTCTTGGTGAGAACGAGTAAATATAATAGCCAAAAAGTAAGTTGCCGTGACGATATGATGCTCTCTCTTTCCTCACTGCAGTGAATTTGCTTTTTTAAATTCAAACATGTCATGATTGTTCTGTTTGCGACCAACAGGTGGCAGCGGAGGGCTTCTCCTTCTTCTTCTCCTTCTCGCGTTTAAATGGCGGAAGCAAAGTGTTTTGGTTTAGCTTTTTTTAATGCTAATTATAAAAGACGGACCGAGATGACAGCGTTACTCGAACCCCACGTTCACTTTATTTTTTAATTTGTACTCTCCTTACACTTTCGTACAGCTAGTCCGGAGTTGTAAATGAAACATTTTGTCTCACGTGATTATTGAGGAATTGAACAGGTATGCAGTTGAATAATTTCATTACATCTTGTGACGAATCTGCAGCCAGGAAACACAAAATTACTGGACTGACATTTCCCTAACGGCAACAGGTTAAAGCCTGAGCCAGTTCATCTGGAGGCCAGTTGAACCCAAACATCGGCCGGCGGCTTTTTTTACACCCAGAAATTGATTATTCGTCTATACGTGGAAGAATGTGTTGCAAGTCAGTGAGCTTTCAGCCCAATGTTGAACAGAGAGTGACATCTAGAGGAGTAAAATAAATAAATAAATAAATAAAATACAATAAAATAAAATGGTTCATGAAGCAAATTTGAAGCTCCATTTCCCCATCACTACCAAATAAAACCTGGGAAACTCAAACTTTTCCTTTATTTTTTTTTAAGTTAAGCACTTGATTTGCACATTTCACTTTTTATCTACTTGCTTTTATTTTGAAATGCTGACCTATTTTTATTGATTAAATGAGAGAACATTACAAAGTCATGCACACACTATATGTTTGAATACCCTGGCAGAAATTGTAAGATGTCCCCCATTACAAATAAAGATATACATTGTATTGTATTGTATTGGGACGGCACTGTGTCGACTGGTTAGCATGCCCATCTCACAGTGCAGAGGTGCAGGGTTTGATTCCAGGCCTTCCTGTGTGGAGTTTGCATGTTCTACCCGGGCCTTCGTGGGTTTTTTCCAGGTACTCTGGTTTCCTCCCACATTCCAAGAACATGCATGGCAAGCTGATTGAACACTCTAAAATTGTCCTTAGGTGTGAGTGTGATCGCGGATGGTTGTTCATCTCTGTGTGGCCTGCGATTGGCTGGGAACCAGTTCAGGGTGTCCCCCGTCTACTGCCCAAAGACGGCTGGGGACGGCTCCAGCATGCCTTTGTGAGGATAAGCAGCTAAGAAAATGGATGGATGGATTTATTTTGTATTTTTCAAAGACACATGAAGATCAAACAAAGCATGTTAAACAGCATATAGCAATAAAGAAAATAATAAGTTGGTCCTTATTCAGTCATTCGTATTTTCTTCATCCAAAATTTCACACATTTTGCCAAGGTACATAAATGTCAAATAAGTCGTTGGGCATTATGATCTTCCGGGCCTTTAGTGCAAGGAAGGCAAGTCCATTTATAGGTTTTGATGCTTGTAATGCCACAACAGAATTTTTGGGTTCATAATTTTAATCATGAAAAAAAAAAGTGCTCCACTCATCTAGCTTTCCCTGCTCAAAAATGAAAAACACAAAAACAATCTGTAACATCAAGCTGTTTCACTTACCTCCCCCGGTTCTTTCTCTCGAAGATCAAAAGTGCACCAAGTTCTTCCTGTTAGTTGAAAGTGACGTTAGTTTCCTGTTAGATTAACTACTAGGTAATTTAGCTGTCATGAATTTATACCCTGGCGGCACACCAAGTGGTGTGCCTTGCAGTGAAGGCACACACAAATCACAGTCTGTCCCATTAGGGGAGGATGACACTGAAAGGCAGAAACAGACGTTCTCTGTTTGAGACACAGAGAACCATGGGTCACTGCACTTTATGGCTGCTTAAGATCCAAACAACACATCGGTACTTAAATCACTGAATCATAAATTATGACAGGTGGAATTCTTCCCGAAAAAAAATCTTCTTTTCAACCCTTGGGAATCTTTAATCACGTAACAAGATGTAAATCTCCGGCTGGATTTTTTCTTTTTTTTTTTGTGGGCTCTTAAAATCCGATGTTGATAAAGTGTCTCCAATATGTTTTTCAATGCTGCTATTATTGCGTATGGCGGTGTTTTATGTTCCTAGTGAAGCGAATTAGTCCATTCCACTTAAAGTTGCGTCATAAATTTCAAATGTCATTCCCCAAAATATTATGAATGCCTCTCAGGATCACACGGTGCAGTCCGACACAATTGCTAGGACAAAAGGACATAATTACATTGAGGTACAATTGACCCTTTCAGGGACGGCGGTTACTCCAGTGGACACCTTATCATGTTACAGTGAAACTCCTCTACAATGAAATCTACATGGGTGAAAATACCCCCTAGTGTGAAAAAATCTTTATGCATTAACACCATTCCCACTTTCCTGTTTCAAATTTGCTACAGTGAAAAACCCCCCTGTTGTGAAAATTTTCTTGCTGCAAACATGATTTTGTTGTAGAGGAGTTTCACTGTATCAGGTTACAGGGCGCACGAATGAATTAAATGAATAAACAGAGACCAAAATGCGGATCCTCAGAATTTTTAATGAAAATCAAATGGATAACAGGATTAATTTCAGTCAGTTCAAGATGATGTTGAAAAGAAGGGAGCATGACATAATTGTTTGAAATGAAAAACAATGTACTGTACAAGGGGTCTTTGGTTCAGGACCGTTTCGACATACGACATTTCAAGTTTACAACAATGAATTAGCCCGCACGCTGCGTAAGAAATGTACCGACTGCCGTACTTATCATTTGATTTATTTATCCCGTAGAAGTGTTTCTTACTCCAATTTTAAATCTGACGTTAACACTGCATTAGCATCGGTTCGGGATTACAGTGATCCCTCGCTCTAACGCGGTTCACTTTCCGCAGCTTCATTGTTTCACGGATTTTTTTGGTGCAGTTTTTTAATGCTTTTAACCCTTTAAATCAGAACGCGTCGGAGTGTCAACAGTACAGTATTTCCAAAAACTCTTAGTTATTTGTTGACATTTTTTGTAATTGGGCCTGAAAACAGGGTTTGGTCTTTGATTTCATTGTATATATAGTTAATTATTGTGTAATAACTGTAAAAAAAAAAATAAAGTTTGCTACTTCATGGATTTCACTGGTTCTTTTTGGAACGTAACCCCCA
The DNA here is from genome assembly GCA_018466805.1 of Hippocampus abdominalis. Lineage (NCBI taxonomy): Eukaryota > Metazoa > Chordata > Actinopteri > Syngnathiformes > Syngnathidae > Hippocampus > Hippocampus abdominalis. The sequence goes on along the minus strand of CM031704.1, from coordinate 10,303,727 downwards.
CGATAAACGAGGGATTACTGTAAAGCATTCCGGCTCGGTACCAATCCGCCGCAACTGTGAGAACGGGACTGTCATCAACCAAGGACACCCCTGCCTCTGAACTTCCATCCACTTTACAAAATGTAAACGCTACACTGCTATCTGTAAAAGTAGAACCGCTTGCCGAGTGGCTTCCGAACAAAATGCATGACACTTTTTTTTTCTCCCAAGGTTGATCTAGGGAATGAGCAAACAAGGCAACAAAAGATCAGACCTTACCCTGCTTCATCTGCCAATCTTTCCATTTACCTCATATTTGACCACATGGGGAAAAAAAAACATTCTCGAGTCAATTTTCTAGCGTCGTGCTCTGTGCTTATACAGTCATACCTCGGTTTTCGACCATAATCCGTTCCAGAAGGCTGTTCGAAAACCGAAACCACGCTCTTTAAAAAAAAAAAATCTTTATTGAACACGTCTGCTCACAATGGAACGCTACACGAGGAATCGTCACTTCCTCGTCGACCCGTAAGGAAGGCGAGAGGAGTCAATTGGCGCATTCAAGTGCGCTAAGTTTGGTCGAGAACCGATTTTCGGTGGTAATCGAGGCATAAAAATCTCGAAATTTTGGGTGGAAAACCGATTTGGTCGAGAACAGAGACGTCAGAAAACCGAGGATTGACTGTATGTTTAATTCACAGATGTTGCTGGAATCAACATATACTGTAGTTGGCAACTCGCAAACATTTGGCCGCTTTACATTTAAAAATGAGATAAAAATGACCCTCACGATCAGTTGATCATATGATGCTATCATTGTGCTTAAAAAAATAAGCACGAGAAAGGCATGCTTGGATGATTTTTGAATTGGAAGTGTGTGACTTGGCAAATCAGGGTGCCGACCGCACATCAAACACATTTGGAGATGAACTGGAACAGAGATTGTGAGGCAGGGGCCTCGCCGCGTCAGATCCACAATAACAGTCAACATGATTCCACGAAGTTAGTTTTTATATTCTCAATCTTATTTTTCTATGGTTTGTATTAGTGACTCAGAATGTGAAGAACATTTCTACCTTCGTTCAGGTCAGCTCGAACCGCTCAGTCACTGTCATGCACAATCATGTCAATACAAAACTGGCTTTTTGCAATCAGGGATAAAGGGATTACAGAAACCAAAAAAAAAAAAGGCTTTTGTGACTTGGCAGTCTCACAGCTGGAGAAAAATAGTATTTCAATACGGTTTATGGCTGAGTTATTTTACTGCTGAAGCAGTTGTCTTTTGGTGTCCATTTTGTCTCCATTCGGCCTCTTCGGACACAGCCATGCACAAACGTAATGCAACAGCAGTGGTAGAACACGACACGTCGGAAATGAGAGTTGTTGTAAACACGAGGGAAAGCGGAACCTTTCTATGGATACGATACGAGCGCATATTGTGGTCACCAAAATATCGTCCATCTGTCTTAAGATCCAACACGACCTGTTTTATTTGAATAACCACGAACCCAGCAAATGTGTCACAGCCATAAAGGAAGTCCATTTGTCACTCCAACATTCACAGAAATCCCGAAAAGGGACAACAAAATAAAAACATAAATGTGTTTTTTTTTTAATGAACTACAGTGATCCCTCGCTATATCGCGCTTCATTTATCGCTGCTTGAGTACATCACTTTTTTTTCCCAAAGTACTCCGAAAAAAGAAATTCCTAATGACTCAAGAGGTTTTGTGCAGTGAAACTCCTCTACAACGAAACCTACATGGGCGAAAACACCCCCTAATGTGAAAAAAATCTTCATGCATTAACACCATTTCCACTCTCATGCCCCCATACAACGAAAAAAACTGCTGTTGCATTATACGAAGGAAGCAAAATAAAAGACATTATCCAAGAAATTGATGTAAGTGAAAATGAATGCTGATCGTAAATTTTTGCAATTTCTTTCCCTTTTTTTGCTGATTAATAATGTGTGCTCATACTTATGCACTATTGGAATAAAAATAAAGAATACACATACGTTTATGACTGTGTGTATACATACGTTTGTGTGTGTGTGTGTGTGTGTTTACATCTGGGATCAAATTTGCTACAGTGAAAAACCCCTGTTGTGAAAAATGTATCGCTGCAAACATGATTTCGTTGTAGAGGATTTTCACTGTACAAGCCTGTACACATGATTTGTTCCCGGCGACGTTGGCCAATGACAGCACGAGTGAAGTTATCCCGTGAGCTGATTGGTTGCGCGTTTTCGCAGCCCCGCCCAGCCCCTTCCCTTGTGTCTCGTCGCGCTGTTATCGTTCACGTGCCTCTCTCTGGCATACGCTTCTGTTGTGTTTGCTACATGGTGAGTGATTGGGCTTGTCCAAAAAGAAGCAGCACATTTCTTTTCCCCTCCTCCTCATCAATACCGATTGTCTTATCATAAATACATTGGCTGGGCGGGGATAGCTGGGCAGGAGCTAGCTGGAGGCTAACGGCGGCTATACCGTCAGAGCGTAAAGTGAGAGCCGCCTTCTACGCCACCAACACAAGTCTGTATAAGGTTTTATAATGAAAGATTTCAGTAAATACGGGAATTTCTGTCGTCTTTCTCTCAAATATGTAAAGTATAATCACTGTTTACATATTTTAAACATGCTGGTACCCAAATACACTGACACAAAACTTTCTAGGTGGGGTAGCAAACCCTCCTATGCTGTTTTTCACTTCTGGTCCCCATTAACCCCGATAAGTGAGGGAACACTGTATGTATATCACAGGTGTCAAAGTCAAGGTCCCGGGGGCCAGATCTGGCCCGCCACACCATTTTATGTGGCCCGCGAAAGCAAATCAATCATGTCAAGTTCCATGATGCTTCCTAAAGTCTGAACTAAAATGTCAAATTGTCAAATGTAATCCACAATAACAGTCATTATTCTTGACTTCTGATTGTAAACTAGTTATTCCCAAAATTCATAATGGCCCTCCGAGGGAAACCGTAACTACAATGCAGCCCACGACAAAAACGAGTTTGACACCCCTGCTGTATACGATCGCCACCAGACAAGCTGATTCTGTCGGGTATGTTATGTTGGGAACCGATGACCGTATCAAAGCCGAGCGTTGTAGCGCTCAATGGTTAGGGTAAGAGCAATTGTGGGGCAACAGGATCATCGTGGCCTCAGTCATAGCTGGAAACCGTTCTGTAGGTACACACCACATTGGGAACGTTCAACAAACAAAAACAGCGCAAACGTTTTGGTAAAAGGAGCAATGGTTGCCGCAAAATATCGTGAGGAGGAACTTATGGAAAGTGGTGAGAGGACAAGGCTTTGGGGACAGTATGTCCCTTCTGTCAAAGGTCACATTAAGGTTCGAGAGTGTAAACTGGGACAAATTGAGATTGTGTGGGTGTGCCTGCGTCTGCTTATATGAGTTTCGCTGTCAATTCAGTTTCATTTCATTTGGTAACAGTCATTTTCATGCTTGAATAAATAAATAAATATAAATATTGACGTTTCTATATCCGAAGCCATGATGCACAAAGAAAATGGAAGAAAATCGAATACGCCTTCACTGAATAGTAATATTAAGGGTGAAAATGTTCGCATTTTAGACATCGTACTGGTGTGTAAAATTGTACCAGGATTTTATCAATACCATTTTTTTCGGAGAGCATTTTGTAATAAAACAGCAAATGAGAATGGGAGCGCTTCTTTACTTTTTTTTCAAATGTGTAAATTAAAAATGAATTGACTGGCCGTGCCTTATGTGTGAAATGATTGGGGTGGGGGGGGGGGGTTGTTTTTTTTTTTTAGGAGGCATCTGTGTTGTCCTCAGCAGTCTCAGGAGGGTCTTGGGGTCGATACATGAACGTCAGGAGGAAAAGCGCCACATCACAAGAGCACCAATAAGCTGTATGCGAGGTCACCGCTGACCAATAGCGGCTCTCCACCAAGCCCTCCCGCAGCTCAAAGTCGATGCGTCTTTCCAGTTCCACTGAAACACAGAGAAACACAGTAAGCAAGTAGTTCATTGTTGTTGTCCATTGGGTGGTAAGAAAAAAGATTCAAAGTTATACCTATCAAATGCATAGCAAAAAGCAGAATGTGTAAAATATGTACTAAACAAAGATTTTTTTTTTGTTTGCTGAAAAGTGATGGTTTTGGAGATGGCAAGGTGTCTTACGGTGATACCTTGAGATAAGAGTGACTCGACGTATGAAGTTTTTTTTTAGAAACAACCCATCACCCTGCCAATATTTTGCTTTGGCTTGCAAATGCAAACTTGAGATACAAGCTCTGTATGGCAGTGGTTTATTTTAAAATTTTAGGCCGGCCCACTCCGTCAGTTGTCAGTCAGTGAAGTGACGTGCGACTTTTGACGGTGTGTCGGCGACAGCCAATCGGCATACATCACACGCAAGAACAGACAACCAGCAAAATCAAGTTAAGAAAAAAGACACACACACACACACACACACAAACACACACACGCACACATATTTATATAACCAGCAAAATAAAGTTAAAAAATAAAAAAAGACACACACACACATTTATATAACTAGCAAAATAAAATTAAAAAAGAAAAAGATACACACACAACCAAACACACACACACACACACACACACACACACACACACATTTATATAGCAGCAAAATAAAGTTAAATCAGAAACACACACACACACACACACACACACACACACACATTATATAACTAGCCAAATAAAGTTGAAAAAGAAAAAAAGACACACACATAAACACACACATGCACATACGCACACATTTATATAATCAGCAAAATAGTTAAAAATGAAAAAAGACACACACACACACATATGCACATGAACACACGTTTATATAATCAGCAGAATAAAATTAAAAAAGAAAAAAAGATCACACACACACACACACACACACACACACACATTTATCCATCCATCCATCCATTTTCCGAACCGCTTTATCCTCACTAGGGTCGCGGGGGTGCTGGAGCCTATCCCAGCTGTCTTCGGGCAGTAGGCGGGGGACACCCTGAATTGGTTGCCAGCCAATCGCAGGGCACACAGAGACGAACAACCATCCACGCTCACACTCATACCTAGGGACAATTTAGAGTGCCCAATCAGCCTGCCATGCATGTTTTTGGAATGTGGGAGGAAACCGGAGCACCCGGAGAAAACCCACGCAGGCCCGGGGAGAACATGCAAACTCCACACAGGGAGGCCGGAGCTGGATTTGAACCCGGTACCTCAGCACTGTGAAGCCGACGTGCTAACCACTGGACTACCGGGCCGCCCACACACATTTATATAGCAGCAAAATAAAGTAAAATCAGAAACACACACACACACACACACACATGCACACACACACATTTATATAGCAGCAAAATAAAGTTAAATCAGAAACACACACACACACACACACACGCGCACACACACACACATTTATAGAGCAGCAAAATAAAGTTAAATCAGAAACACACACACACACACACACATTTATATAGCAGCAAAATAAAGTAAAATCAGAAACACACACACACACACACACACACACATGTATATAGCAGCAAAATAAAGTTAAATCAGAAACACACACATAAACACACACACACGCGCACACACACACACACATTTCTATAGCAGCAAAATAAAGTTAAATCAGAAACACACACACACACACATACACACATTTATATAACCAGCAAAATAAAGTAAAAAAAGAAAAAAGACACACACACACACACATTTATATAGCAGCAAAATAAAGTAAAATCAGAAACACACACACACACACACGCACACACACACATTTATATAGCAGCAAAATAAAGTTAAATCAGAAACACACACATAAACACACACACACGCGCACACACACACACATTTATATAGCAGCAAAATAAAGTTAAATCAGAAACACACACACACACACACACACACATACACACATTTATATAACCAGCAAAATAAAGTTAAAAAGAAAAAAGACACACACACACACACATATGCACATAAACACACAGTTATATAATCAGCAAAGAAAATTAAAAAGAAAAAAAAGACACACACACACACGCACACACATTTATATAGCAGCAAAATAAAGTTAAATCAGAAACACACACACACACACACACACACACACACACACACACACACACAGGCACTTTTATACATGACACCAGAAAATGTATTATATTAATTTGTAACACGTGGCATTAAATATGTAGTGATGCAACATGAGTAGCCATTTTCTTTCTTTCTTTTTTTTTTTTTTTTACAACCTCTGGGACATGGTAAACATAAAATGTGAAACTTTTTCATAGATTTTATGCACCCCTGTATAAAATGGTGGGACAATTTTTTTATTTATTTTTTTGGTAAAACACATCGTATTGTATTGTAACGGGAAATGACAGTGATCAACGTATGCGACAATTTTTGTAACGTGATCATGTGGCTCGGCTCAATAGAGGTTGGAAAACGCTGGATTAGCCTGTTTTGTTTGCTTGTGGTTTGAGGGATAGTTCCTGACAAAGCCATCCTTCTGGTATCAGACAGGACATTCGTAGTGATTAGCTAACAATGTCCTATTATCATGAAATTGGCGTTTTACTTTGCAGACAATTCAACAATAGAGTCGAGGGAGCTTTTGCACTCACAGGTGGTGTGGTCTAAGACTACTGAAGCGGACTGAGACATTGCCTGCTCTATTTCCCTCCGCTCATCCTCGACTTGTTTCTCCTTCTTGTCACTTTCGGGGAGCATTGCCTTCTCTCCCGCTGCGTTGTCCAATTCTGTGGTTCGACCCTCAAAATCTGAGGGCTCCTCCTCCGCTGCGCCCACCTGGCCACTGGATCGAGAAAAGCGAGAAAACAGGATTCCCCCGATTCCCTTGCCGATACTTGCAGCACCTGAAGGGCAAAAAGGGCCTGATCAATGAATGGTGTTGAACAAAACGATCAAATTCAAAAGGGGGTCTTGGCACAAGATGGCATTCAAGCTGGCACCACCAATGGTTGCAGAAACAATGAAAAGCAGTTTAGCAGCTCTTAGTTTAGCAGCATATAAGAAAAAAAACACACCAAAATACTCACAATATCAAAATAGTATACAAGAGCCAAAACCTCAAATCCACATATTAGGTACCGTATTTCCCGTGCTATAAGGCGCTTCGGAGTATATGGCGCACCTTCAATGAATTTTAAAACTGATTTTATACATAGGGCGGACCGCATTATAAGGCGCATAGAATATAAGATCCAATAGTGGCTGCAGTTGCATTATGCATCCACTAGATGGAGCTATGCCAAAGAGAATACAATACAATACAATACAATACAGCTTTAGTGATGTAGAGCCCTCACAACTTCTGCAGTTGTAACAAAGCGCTTTATATTTATAATACTAGGTCCAAGAAATCAGAATACATACACATACATATATATACATGTACAAATATACATACATATATATATATACATATACATATATATATATATATGCATACACATATACATACATATATATACATATATATATATATATACATATAAGGTGCATCGGATTATAAGGCACACTGTCGGCTTTTGAGAAAATTTAATGCTTTTCGTTGCGCCTTATAGTGCGGAAAATAAAAAAAACACGTCTTTTTCACATCGGGACAGGTATTTTGTGATTTTTTTTTTTTGTGCCTTGGACAAAGTCTGAAAAGACATTTAAAAACGTCTTTAGGAGTGAGTGAGTGAAATTGGCAATCAGAAACAGCATTTTGTTTTTCCTAGGGTAAGTCTCTGTGTGATATTAATTAAAATTGATTTGATGAACTGAAACCTTTGTGATAAATATGCAAATAACACAAAAATCAGGATTTACCCATGATGCTGGCCTTGCCCAGACTGGTGATGGACTCTCCGTAGTGTCGTCGCGCCTGGGGCGGGGAGGTGCAGGGACTGGGAAGGCTTTCTGAGTCTGATACAGATGTCGTCTCCTTGGGGAGGTTCAGCAGCGTGGGGCGAATTTGATCATATGGCGTGGGGCTGGTGGTGTTGTACCTGCCGCATCAAAGCAAAGATGAATCAACTTCAATTTCAACTTTGACCAAAGTACATATGCATACAGAAATACGTTGAGGACCGGAATTGGTGATGCCTGCTCTTGACGCAGGATAAGGAAGCCATTTTGTATTCACACAATAGCAGATGTCAAAAATAGAAGGTGTGATTTCTAAGGTATGTCCAGCGCTGAGGAAAAAGAATTTGCCCCATCGGGACCAACATTTTTTTTTTTTCCGTGAATAAACAACATTTTAAAACTGCATTTTCTGATTACTTTGGTTATCCATCCATACATTCTCTGATCCGCTAATCCCCGCAGGGGTCGCGCTGGAGCTTATCAAATCAAATAAATATCTAAATAAATATAAAACTAACATACAGGGCTCGGTGTGTTCCGAATGACCACCAATAGTCAACGGCATAACATGACCATATCAACGGCTTCTCAAACTGTTGATTTAAAATCTGTCGTGGATTAAGGACATCAAACCACAGATTATTTTGAGCTGGTGTTATTTTGTCACTTAATACCGGAGCTTCATACCAAGCTCTTGAATTCTGTCCTCGTTTAACCCTTTCATGCACCCGGTAACCTGATACCATGGTGAGCTGTCCACTGTAGCGACCGCTGTCCCTGAAAGGGTGAAGCATGAACAGGTTGTGCTAGGATCTGGTTCCAAAGCCATTTTTTCTACTAATCCTGTTCAGAGATTTCGACTCAATCAGAGGGATGACACATTGGAGGAAAAAAAGAAAATACATCAGGCAGCCCGGTGGTCCAGTGGCTAGCGCGTCGACCTCACTGTGCAGAGGTATCAATTCCAGCTCCCTATGTGGAGTTTGCATGTTCTCCCCGGGCCTGTGTGGGTTTTCTCCCGGTACTCCGGTTTCCTCCCACATTCCAAAAAAAAATGCATGGCAGGCTGATTGAACACTCAAAATTGTCCCTAGGTGTGAGTCTGTGCATGAATTGTTGTTTGTCTCTGTGTGCCCTGTGATTGGCCGCCAACCTGTTGAGGTTGTCACCCGCCCACTGCCCGAAGACAGTTGGGATAGGCTCCAGCACCCCCCACGACTGTTATGAAGATGAAGCGGATCGGAAAATGAATGGATGGATGATTCACATCAACAGATATTCAAATTGAAAGTTATTCGCAAGACGACACCCTGGAATGAAAATCGGCTGCTACCCACAAATGTACATTCCAATTTGACTTACCAGTGGATTTGAACAGGTGCAATGTTACTGTAGTGCTTTAAAATGAGTGGTTCCAATCTGTATGCCTAAAAAGAGCAGAGAAAAAAATAATAAATTATTCGGACAGAAACATGACCTGTTTTCTGCGGCATTGGATAGTGTTTTCCCGCCGTCCGTTCCGGGAAAGCGGTTTGACATCTGATTTGCTTGTCACGTTTCTCATAGAACTGAGCGATGCAAAGAATTGCCCGCAGGCCACATCCAGCCCATCCACAGTTTCCGAGCGGCCCTCGTAAATTCTTGAAGAAAACGTAAAAAGCTAAAATAAGCAGTGGTTTTATTTTTGATCGACACGTGTGTGCGGTACATACTACAGTGAAACTCCTCTACAACGAAATCATGTTGGCAGCAAGACATTTTTCACAACAGGGGTTTTTTCACTGTAGCAAATTTGAAACAGGAAAGTGGGAATGGTGTTAATGCATGAAGATTTTTTCACACTAAGGGGTATTTTCACCCATGTAGATTTCGTTGTAGAGGAGACATTTTTTCACAACAGGGGTTTTTTCACTGTAGCAAATTTGAAACAGGAAAGTGGGAATGGTGTTAATGCATGAAGATTTTTTCACACTAGGGGGTATTTTCACCCATGTAGATTTTGTTGTAGAGGAGGTGTTACAGTTAGTTAGCTGTTTCGGATCATATTATTGACCCACCTTTTCGCAGGTTGGCCTGCTTCTGCGATATTTCACGCATTTCTAACTCAAGTAAATGGACTGAAATTTTCCCTTTCATCATTCAACTACAGTACTAACACATTTTTTTTCAAAAATGGTTCATTTTAGTTTAGTTTGTATTGGGTTTTTTTATCATCTAATTTTTTTGTGTGGTATTTCTCAACCGCAAGATTAAAAAGAAAAATAAAGGAAAAAAAAGTGAAGTAAACTAGAATTCCCAAGCAACTGTTCAACCTTCCTTCTTCTGTATGGTTGTGCTGTAATAACGAAAATAAATACATTAAAAAATAACTCAAAAAGCTCATTTGTCAAATTAATTGACAATGTATGTCAATTAATGTAATTAGAGTTTCGTTAAGTTTTAGAAAGATAAAATGTAGTTTCATTTATTATTTTTATTTTTTTAAACCCCTCTAGTATTAATTTCTTTAACGAAACACAGAGAGGGATCCTGGACTGCAACAATCCATCCTATGGGAGTTGGTTGCAGGGGATTTGTGGTGCTTTGTCAGCAATTCAGCTTCTTTGGGTTGCTGCATTGTCAGGGACAAGTGCAAAGCGATGGCAGATAAATCCAGTTACAGATTGTGGCTTTGGAGGAAGGCTAATAGTTGGAACGTAGCGGGTCCATATTCCCCACCAAGCCGTGAACGTTGGTGCCATCTGACAAGCCAGTAGCTGTCCCAAAGTGCACTAGATGAGACCCAGCACGCAAATATGCCAAACAGGAGGCCATCACTCGGACACGAAAATGAACTCACCACAGGGTCAGTGGGATGGAATATGTTGAAAAGACGTTTGCAGATTGACGTGGGGAGGATATGGTCCTGCACGACATTGCTTCCTGGACGGATGCCTCGTAGTGCCAAAAATACTGCCAGTGGGGAGCCCATGCAGAAGAAATTCTCCACCTCAAAAAAAAAATAAAAAAATAAAAATAAGGTTTGAATTAGGGCTACACCTAATGATTATTTTGATTAATCGATTAATGTGTCGATTCATTTGGTGTTACATCAAGGATTTTGATTTCCAATCCGTTATTCTGGACATTGTTTCAGAATGAAAGTGCAGAAAATACATTACGAAATAATAATGATTCAGTTACTGAAAACGTGAAAAATGATCGGTGTTTTCCAAAGGAGAAAACCGATGTTTGCAAATGTCTTATTTTGAATCAGAGATTTACTCTTGAGTGGTTGAAATTCTGAGAATTTCGACTATTTTAACCCTTTCATAAACTGATAACACGATAAACTGTCCACTGTAGTGACCGCTGTCCCACAAAGGGTTAAATCAAAAAAGGTCTCTAAATGGTTAATCAAGTATCCCAAATTATTATTTATTCATTTGATAATCAATGAGTGTTTCTTAATTCGAATTTTCTACGTTCTGTACAGTACAGAAGTTGAAGCGCTTGATTACCTTCAATAAATTATTAAGATAACCTTTATTTGTCCCACGTTGGGGAAATTTGCAATTTTCGCTGTCAAAATTACCTTGAATTTCAAAGCCGGAACTGCAACACAAGACAAAGTTTGCAAACCCTGGAATTGGTCTTCCAAATCTCTCAACCTGCACAGAAAAATGCTAGATTATAATTTTGACAGTTGACAGAAACACTATGAGCGACCTGCAGGAATTTCTGGCAAGTAATGGCTGTTTAAGTACACGTGACAACACTCTCCTTTATTCTTCATTATCTTGGCAATGAGATATGGTAACAAGACCAGAAGCTTTATCTTCTAAAGAAAAACATTTTCCAAAAATACACTTGACATCACCAAAAACATGAGAAAATGTCGCGCGGTCCAGTAAAACCAATGTTAAAATTTTGGGGTCTTAATTCCATAAGGTCCTCACCAAATGAACAATGGTGGGGGGGGGGGGGGGGGGGGGGGGGGGGGGGGGTCACCAAAACTATGCCCTCACACAAGAGGAACGGAATTATGAACAGTTGCAAATGTGTTGGCACAAAACCTTTAGGCTGCCTGAATCCCGAGTGCTGCAGCCGAGAGCCATCCCCCCAAAAATTAGACTTGGCAACACTTCGCGACACCTCAACTGGATTAAATCCCCCCTCCCTGGCCATTATTGAACCTTCAATCAACATTCTAAGAGCCAACTTGCTTTTTTCCACCGTGCTCTTATGTCCTATGTTAGCAAACACAATTAAAGGAGAGTGTGTATTCTTCAGCAACTGCACTGTCTTTAGTGGTTTATTTGTGGTATGTGTATTTTCCGCACTATGAGCATTCAATGTTCTCAAAAAGCCGACAATGCGCCTTATAATCCAATGTGCCTTCTATATGGATCAATTTTGTGATTTCTTGGACGTAGTATTTTAAATGTTCTGTAAAGCGCTTTGTTAAAGCTGCAGCGGTTGTGAAAGCTCTACATAAATAAAGCTGCATTGTATTGTAGTGGGGCGGCCCGGTAGTCCAGTGGTTAGCACGTCGGCTTCACAGTGCAGAGGTACCGGGTTCGATCCCAGCTCCGGCCTCCCTGTGTGGAGTTTGCATGTTCTCCCCGGGCTTGCGTGGGTTTTCTCCGGGTGCTCCGGTTTCCTCCCACATTCCAAAAACATGCATGGCAGGCTCGTTGGGCACTCTAAATTGTCCCTAGGTATGAGTGTGAGCGTGGATGGTTGTTCGTCTCTGTGTGCCCTGCGATTGGCTGGCAACCAATTCATGGTGTCCCCCGCCTACTGCCCGAAGACTGCTGGGATAGGCTCCAGCACCCCCCGCGACCCTGGTGAGGATGAAGCGGTTCGGAAAATGGATGGATGGATGGATTGTAGTGTATTCCCTTTAGCGTAGCTCTAGTGGATGCATACTGCAATTGCAGCTACTATAGTAGCTTCTATTCTTTGCGCCTTATAATGCGGTGCGCTCTGTATATGACAACAGTTTTAAAATAGGCCATTCATTGAAGGTCTACTTCGAAGCCCCTTATAGTGTGGAAAATACGGTATTTAAATTACACTTTTTATTCAAGCAATTTGTGCCCATGAGCGTTGTGAAAATATAAAATAAGAGCATTGCCATATCACATGCATTGTCCTGCTTTTACAAGATTGTTATTATGTTAACTCATTCAGTACCAGCCAATTCTAGACCAAGTCTGAAAAGACGTTTAAAAACGTCTTTGGGAGTGAATGAGTTACCGTACCCTGAACATCAATAGTCACTTCCTCGACCGATGCACCACTCATTCACATTGTTTTGTTGTAGAAGGAGTGACTTCAGTCCATGCAATATTTTCACGTACCTGAGGCGTGTGAGTCTAAGCTGTTCCTGAAGATGGCGCTCTTCATCACTTGGCCAGCGGGCCTTTGTTTCTTCTGGATCTGGCACTTCTAAATGATGAAAGCGCACAGGGTCCCAGCCGGTCATGATGTCAAAAGTTATGACACAGCCTAAGGAGTGTGACACGATGGACACCTTTCCATTTTTTTCAAAGTCTGGATTTCTTGTGCAGAAAAGTGAGTAGAGACGATTCAGCTCCAGCGTCAGACCCCGGGTAATCTATGTTGACAAACACAGCGATAATTCATCACATAAGGCAGATGAACAGAAAATGCATTATTACTATGATGTACAGTGAAACTCCTCTACAATGAAATCATGTTTGCAGCAAGAAATTTTTCACAACAGGGGTTTTTTCACTGTAGCAAATTAAATCTCAGATCTAAACACACATACTTATTTGACACTTCATATAGTCAGTGTCGAAAGAAAAAAAGGGAAAGAAATTGTGAAATTTACAATCAGCATTCACTTTCTCTGACATCAATTTCTCGGATGTCTTTTATTTTGTTTCCTCCGTCTTTCATTTTGATCACTTTTACCCTCTCTTCCAGCGTCAGAGCGCTTCTTGTCTTAGTTGCTTGACATCCAAAGGACGTTTTGTAGCCATTTTAGCAATGCAACGTTCTTGCTGCGTCTGAAACTAACAATAACAAATACTTCCTGGGCTACTGCGCATGTGTAAACCAGTGTGGTGGTTGCTGTTGCCGTTTCCGAACGAAGCAGTAGAGGTCGCTGTTGGATTAGACTTTGTTGTAGTGAATCTCGTCGCGAGGCAAGATTTCATATAACGCAAACAGGGTTGTTTTTTTCGTTGTATGGGGGGCAGGAAAGTGGGAATGGTGTTAATGCATGAAGATTTTTTCACACTAGGGGGTATTTTCGCCCATGTAGGTTTTGTTGTAGAGGAGTTTCACTGTATTACTATTATTGTTGTTGCCTTTATTCACACCTGTTTACAAAACTCATTATGTAGTATATTAAACCATTTAGACGTTTTGTCCTATGAGTCTGCACAAACTTAAAAAATTCTCACCTCATCTCTGTAAAGTGGGCTGGTGTAATACATGATGTCCATGGCGCTGCTGTTCAACATGTCTCTGAGACCTCTCAGTTTGTCTGGAGTGATGGTATCCACCGTGTCTGCAAGAGCGCACCATGCAATTATTAAATGTACATCAACAGAACAGCTCGCCTTAAATTTGATGCACCGGCCATTGATTCTACAGTAAGGTCATACCAACTAGAACAGATCAAACTTTATTTGGGGTTAATAAGAGGGACTTTGTCACGATTCTGTTCAGAGCTTTTATGGACAGAATTTCTAGGCGTAGCCGGGGAATTGAAGGGGTCCGGTTTGGTAGCCTCAGTATTGCATCTCTGCTTTTTGCAGATGGTGTGGTACTGTTGGCTTCTTCAAGCAGGGCTCACCAACTCTAACTGGAGCGTTTTGCAGCCGAGTGTGAAGCGGTTGGGAGGAAAATCAGCACCTCCAAATCTGAAACCATGGTCCTCAGTCGGAAAAGGGTGGAGTGCCCACTCCGGGTCGGGGAGGAGATCTTGCCCCAAGTGGAGGAGTTTAAGTATCTTGGGGTCTTGTTCACGAGTGAGGGCAGGAGGGAGCGAGAGATCGACAGGCGGATTGGTGCAGCGTCTGCTGTGATGCAGACGTTGTATCGGTCTTTCGTGGTAAAGAAGGAGCTGAGCCAAAAGGCAAAACTCTAAATTTACCGGTTGATCTACGTTCCAACCCTCACCTATGGTCATGTGCTGTGGGTCGTGACCGAGAGAACGAGATCCTGGATACAAGCAGCCGAGATGGGTTTTCTCCGCAGAGTGTCCAGGCTCTCCCTTAGAGATAAGGTGAAAAGCTCGGTCATCCGAGAGGGGCTCCAAGTCAAGCCGCTTCTCCTTCACGTCGAGAGGAGCCAGATGAGGTGGCTCGGGCATCTGATGAGGATGTCTCCTGGATGCCTCCCCTGGTGAGGTGTTCTGGGCATGTCCCACAGACAGAAAGCCCCGGGGACGACCCAGGACACGCTGGAGAGATTATGTCACCCAGCTGGCCTGGGAACGCCTCGGTATCCCCCGAGAAGAGCTGGAAGAAGTGGCTGGGGAGAGGGAAGTCTGGGCTTCCCTGCTAAAGCTGTTGCCCCCGCGACCCGACTCCTGGATAAGCGGTAGAAGATGGATGGATGGAAGAGGGACTTTAAATGATGGCAATGTGTGCTGGCTCCCATTTGAATGTTATTTGCTCATTCTGAACACAGCCGCATCACCATCAGAAGGTGTGCATACTTATTTTGCCCTACCCCACTCATAAGGATTAAGGGCTTTTCCAAGTGAGTTGTAAAGGTTTGACGTTACATTGAAATTATTTTATCATGGACTAATTTTTAACATCGCAAAAATCTGGCATTTGAACAGGGGTGTGTAGACATCTTATGTCTGTCTCTGTCTAGTATGAGCAATAACGTTGTTGAACTATGGCATTTGGACATGTACTATATATCATCTTAAGTCTCTGAAAAGACGGAGCAGTGAATGACTACATCATTCTGACTTGAATACATGCATTCATTCATTTTCCGATGTGCTTTGTCCTAATAGGGGTCGCGGGGGATGCTGGGGCCTATCCCAGCCGTCTTCGGGCAGTAGGCGGGGGACACCCTGAACCAGTTGCCAGCTTATCGCAGGGCACACAGAGACGAACAACCATCTGCGCTCACACTCACACGTAGGGACAAATTTTGAGTGTTCAATCAGCCTGCTTTGCATGTTTTTGGAATGTGGGAGGAAACCAGAGTACCCGGAGAAAACCCACACAGGCCCGGGGAGAACATGCAAACTCCACACAGGGAGGGTTGACCACTGGACCACCGGGCCGCCCGACTTGAATACAGAATTTCGTAATGTACGTGTATCTCATGGCAATATTTCGATTTTATCTTAAATGGCTACATGTCAACGTGCGGCATACCTCCATCAAGCGCCAGTTTGGACCTCCACTCAACAGGAAGGAACTCAACATGCTCTGTGGTGCGATTCGGAAAGTGCTTCTCTTCCATTTTTCTGGCAGCATCCCTCATCCTGCCAACAAAAACGTGTTACCGAAAACAATAACATTGATTGCATATTGTACTGAGTCATTTAGCGTACATGCTGGTGTTCCTTATAATTCGACCCTGGTCCATCTTCTGACCGATGCCATGCACCACAAACACGATGTGGGTGGTTTCGGGCGGTGTGTCCTCCGGCGCTGCCTCCTCTACATACCCGCGGTGGAGACGTGTCCCGCTACTGGAAGCTGTCGGGTAGGAGGAGCGGGGGGCTGCGTGTTAGCTAGCCAGCATTCAGCTATTGCTCTCAGTGGTTGTGTGCTGTGCCACATGGATAGCTGTGAGATGTCTCCATGCAAGATGTGACTGCAACCGCATTTAAAGAAAATTTAAGCTACATTGATTGCCGACGAAAGACGTCGGCTGTGTTCATACCCACAACAGCGCAAACTGCCTTTTTTTAATAATGCTGGCTTAGGCAACTGCAATAAAAATAGAGCGTACTGTGTTGTTTTGCAATAATGTCTCTGCCATTGTGATTTTCTTGGAGAATATTGAATGACATTTTCATCAAAGGGTGTGAGAATGGAAAATCCATATGTCTGGTGAGATGCGTTTTATGGTCATCTATGAACGTGTATACAAGTTTTCCATATACCTTTGGAAAATCCCAGTTTCTGAGTAACAGTTCGTGCAATCTTGGATGTGGTGGCGTCGCTGTACAGGTAGACCAAATCCACACTGTGCCAGTCGACATGGCTGCGGCTCAGCTTCAAACTGTGAATAGCTGACAAGAGAGTGAGACAGGAATTAACAACCAGTTCAGTTTGAAGTACCAGTGAAACTCCTCTACAAAGAAATCATGTTTGCAGCAAGAAATTTTTCACAACAGGGGTTTTTCACTGTAGCAAATTTGAAACAGGAAAGTGGGAATGGTGTTAATGCATGAAGATTTTTTCACACTAGGGGGTATTTTCACCCATGTAGATTTCGTTGTAGAGGAGTTTCACTGTATTGCCCCCAATAGTTTTTGTGCGTGTACGCTACTTATGCAGTTAAACCGCTATACTTTATCGCTTGATTCTACACATATGGTTCTTTTCTTACCATCTTTGCTGTCTACTGTGGTGGTCACTGCCTCAATTTCATAAGTGTCCCTCATTTGTTGACCCCGGAAACGGACCAGGTGCTCTTGCTCAATCGTGTCACTCTCATCCTCCTCCAAAGGAAGCCAGGTTCCATCAATGAACCACTGACCTCGCATCACAGGAATGCGATCTTGCTCTGGGGGAAAAATAAAAATCAACACCTCTGATCAGATTGGTCTGATGTCATCATCACCTACTGCCACTCGGTCTCCTCTATTTATTTATTTTTTTACTAAATTTCTCAGCATTCACATTCTACTTCTTAGGCAGTTTATATTACAGTAATCCCTCGTTTATCTGGGTTAATGGGGACCGAAACCACCCACGATAAATGAAAATCCGCGAAGTAGCGAACCCCCCCACCCTGTATAGGTATATATGTGTATGTGTCAGCAAGGTGATGGTGGTCCCCAAAAAGCAGGCAGGGGGAGGAGCAGGGTGTACTTGACAGATTGTATTAAAACACAGAGAAAACTAAATCCTAAACAAACAAAAAGAATTCAAAGTATCAAACAAAACCATGACTGAAGCAAAAACTAACCATGACCGGAAGAAACATGACAGTAGCAAACAAACAGCCACAATGACCCAACAATGAGTGGTCAGGCGGGAGTCCTTTTGTACTCCTAATTACCTAACGACCAACAGGTGTGTAGCTGCAGGGGGACCCCTACTGTGCCACCTGTTGGTTACAAACAGAATCATGCCAGTATATGTATAAAAAATATTTATAAGGCCAATTTAATGGTATACATGCATGTAGAAGTAAATTTTGTAGTAATTAACATGACTTAATGCTGTATACTAATAGACATGTATAAGTTAGGTTAGGTTAGTGTATGAATAACAAAATACAGTAAACATATACATGTAGTACTGTATATGTTGCTCTATGTGACTCGCTGTTGTTTTGCTGACTTTCGCTGATTCTCGCGGACCGTTTGCGGACTTAAATTTATTTTTTTTATTTTTTTTTATGAATGTTTGGAAAAATCCCCGATGCACCGAGGCCGCGATAAACGGACCGCGAAATAGCGAGGCATCACTGTACTAGCTTTTAATTTAACATTTGGGTGACGTGGTGACTCAATAGTAGATTTATCAACATGGCTTGATATAACTAGTCACGCAAAATGCCATTGCTAGTAAGTGTCATAAAGTAACAGGGGGAATGCAAGAACGGTTGTCCTTATAGTGGACAGTACGTGCCCTCCAGTGTGAATTGAAGGATATGCTTTAAATAAGTTGGGATAGTTTCCAGCGCTCCACCACCTTGAAGAGGAAGGCACGTGCATGCCCTTTTTGGTTGGCAGGTGCTACCGCCCAAAAAGGGCTTTAGCTTTTTATACGGCTTATTTCTTGAAACACTTAATCAAGTAAGGCAAATGTATCAAGAAATCTGACAAGAGATGGGGTGTTCATCTGGTATTTAGAGACTAAATGCAACTTTTTACCCATGTTGTGAATTGTAGTTTGATTAGTCACCAAGGGAGGGTAATAATAGCGTTGTTTTGATATAATGAATAATTATTGAGTATAGGCCTACTTCTTATTGGGTTATGTGGTGGTTGTTCATTGTTTACAGTGCAGGCTTAGAAACAAGAACATTGCGTGCTTACGGTTCCAGTAAACAGGATAACATTCCTTCTCTCTGATGTCCACCTCATAGAGGCCTCCCCTCACACACACTGCCTCCATGTTAATGCTGTTGTCATCCCGGTCCCTCAAATCCTCAGACGCTGTAGGCCGTTGACGGACCGCCGGTTCAATACGAACGCTGCCCTCATCCACCGTCACGCTCTCCGCTGGCTGGAAGTCACCGGACGTGGCGACATCTTTGCCCCCGGTAGAGACGGGTTCACAGTGGCGTTTGACCTTGTCGGGGTTCTGCTCAGTGAACCTTCCATAAGCGGTCTCGATTTTTAATGAGTCGTGTCCAACGAACGGCTTCCAGGTCCGCTTGTCCTCTTTGTAAAACCACCTGACCTCCTCCGGGCCCAGCTCCGTGACGATCTCACCCCTGTGCCTCGAGCTGTTGGAACGTATGCGTTTCTTGGTTGTCACGTTGCCGTCACTTTCCGTGTAGTTCGGGTCGATGTCCAGATAAGACGGGCTCGAGTATTCTTCTTCAGATAGGCCCAGCATTATGCCATCCTGTGATAAAAGAGGAATGTGTCTGTCCAAACCGGGTTCGACTGGGTCACTCTCGCCGGTGCGGTTCTCCACTCCCATCGGGTTCTCGTCGTAGCCGGACACGAAAACATCATTTGCCATGTCCCATTCGCTGCTGCTCACCGAGTTATTATCCGAGCTCTGCTGACGCATAGTCGCTTTGTCCTTCATATTGCTCATGATTTTAATTCAAATTGCTCGACATAGAAAACAACGCAACGCGCGCTTCTATAATCCCAGCATAAAGGCTTCTTTTTTCCCACCTTGTAACATCTGTACGCCTGCCGGTCCCGACCACAATATTCGCTCACATTACGACTATATTCACTCACATTATAGCAACGGATTCCAACAAACCGATTCGAACCTTTTCAGTAAAATATATCATGTTGCGAGTCTACATATCCTCTCTCTCTCTTTTTAATCGTCGTACATCACAGTTACTTCTGTTAGAATTAAACGACGCTGGTTCGGAAGCCAATCTCAGCAGTGTGGTTGTAAAGAAAATGACAAGGGAGATTCCGGTTAAACCCATCAAAATAAAATAACCCTCGAAAAAAACTAGTTTAAAAAGACTATTGTAACACATAAATACTGTCGACTAAATAGTATTAAATCAATTTAATAGTGAGAATTTTGTATTTTGTAACGTATTTCAAGGAAATAAAGTGTTTCGAATTCTCTTTGTTTTATTTTGAATTCCCATTCGTAACACTATAGCGTTCAATTATGTAGCACCAAATGTGATTTTTTTCCTTTACCTTTTCATATGGCTTTGGTCATTTTTTAATATATATTTTCGATTAAAAAAATCGTGTATGTCAGAGCCATAAAAGTAGCAATGAACATTCACAATAAGTGGGTGTAAAAAAGCGCATTTATTTTAACCCTCGAGACTCGCCGTACTTTAGGCATGAGCCTGTCATGCAGTGGTGAGATGTTCCTGTTTTTATGTTTTGGGTAATCATATCTTGTAGTGTATAATAGATAGGACATGGCTGGAGGTTATTTAATCACATTGTACGAGTATTCGCCACTCTTTTATATTAGCGTGGTTTCTTTGTGTTTTGTTGTGACTGCTGCCATGGTCCTCGGCTGGTAAGTGATGTTTCGCCATATGTGACTTCACTGTAAACAGATCAACCGTCGATATCTATTTATGACACAAGTCTGTAATGTATCAGTGGATTTCATTCCTTTTGATTCGAATATTTATAACCCCACGATGCACTTAGGTATCCTAGATAACCTCGTTTCATGGTTGTGAATCTTCATTTACTCTATACAGTGCTTGCCATTCTGAAAAATCCAACGTGTCTAAAATTACACGAATATTGCTTCTTTTGCTATTACGCATCTACAGGGCAACAAGAATTTAAATAACAAGCATTTGGCTCTAGACCTTGTAGAAGCTCCTTTAGCTAAATCAATATACACATTATCAGTTTTCCCTTTCAATCTATTAATTTTAATATCTTCTTCATTTGCTCATCAAGACATAAATTCAGTTAACGGTAATGTTACTCAAAGTTTAATGCAATCAAAGTTTTATGTTACGTGTTCTCTTATAAATTTTTTAAATCTATATTATTTGTATCCATCTATCCATTTAATGATCCGCTTTATCCTCACTCGGGTCGCGGGGGGTGCTGGAGCCTATCCCGGCTGTCTTCGGGCAGTAGGTGGGGGACACCCTGAACCGGTTGCCAGCCAATCGCAGGGCACATATAGACGATCTGTAGTGGGAATTTGACATTTAACAGTGTTAACTTGTATCTTATAATTAACTGTTAGCTTATATAATTGTATCAGCTCATCATGCTATCTGTAAATGTTGCTATGCAAGTTCGTTGCTATGCTAGGTTATAATTTTCCTGTACATCAGGCTTTAACCCCTCCCAAGAAGAAAAAAATGGGAGAAGAAGGGCCTCACCCCACTGCTTGGGGCATCGCTCCATCACAGATCTTTAAATGGTGTTTCTCCATCAATTGTAGATTAAATAAATCTCATCGGTGTGCAAACACTTTTGTTGTCTTGGTTTCCCTGGACAAAACAGAACTACCATCCGCGCTCCCACTCACACCTAAGGACAATTTGGCGAGTTCCATAAACCCACCATGCATGTTTTTGGAATGTGAGAGGAACCCATAGAAAACCCACGCAGGCACAGGGAGAAAACATGAAACTAACTAACTAACCAGTCCACCTCTGTTGTTGTTTTTGTTTTTTTAATGTTAAATGTTCTGTCAAGCGCTTTGTTACATCAGCTGGTGTGAAAGACCAATATAAATAAACATGTATTTTATTCATGATCAAAATAATCCACCGTGGATTTTCTGTAAAAAAAAAAAAAAGATTCTATTGTGTCTCCTCTGAACGTATAAAAATAATAATAGTAATAATAATTCTTATTAGTCCAGTAAACAGTGCAGAACCGGGTTCGATCCCAGCTCCGGCCTCCCTGTGTGGAGTATGTTCTCCCGGGCTTGCGTGGTTTCTCCGGGTGCTCCGGTTTCCTCCCAAAAAAACATGCATGGCAGGCTCGACTCTAAATTGTCCCTAGGTGTGAGTGTGAGCGTGGATGGTTGTTCGTCTCTGTGTGCATTGGCTGGCAACCAATTCAACTGCCCGAAGACTGCTGGGATAGGCTCCAGCACCCCCCGCGACCCTAGTGAGGATTTCGGACATCTGAAGTGACAATATAACTTTCCAAAATTTCACATCACAACTGTCTGAGTGAGTCTCCCCCTGTCTTCCAGATACGCCAACCCGCCCCTGGTATTCATTGTTTCATTGTGAAAATATTAGATTTAAAAAAAATACTGTTTATCCATGTACAATACATGATTACAAGTCACTCCATATTATTATTTTTGCTTCATTGTCTTACAGGTTTGGCTTTGATGTCCCGGTGATCCTGCGTAGCTCTGATGACACCGAGTCCATCCAACCAACACCTGAAAAGCAAATGGTTCAAGTGACGAATCCCTTTTCCCTTGAAATCGGTTCAAGATCCGCATCTGTTGCCGGTAAGAAGTACAGCAGTCGGCCATTCAAACTACAGCGGAACCTCCATATTGAGGCACATTCAGTTGTTTTCACATGGGGGGGGGGTTCCTATTCAATGGCAGATTCATGGTGTCTGAGGAATTGATTCAATTTCTGCATCATTGGTCATAAAATGAAATCTTTGTGAACAGTGAAACTCCTCTACAACGAAATCCTGTTTGCAGCAAGACATTTTTCACAACAGGGGTTTTTTCACTGTAGCAAATTTTATCTCAGATGTAAACACACACACACACACACAAAACGTATATGTATACTCTATTTTTATTCCATTACTATACAAAGTGCATAAATATGAGCATACAATTATTTGATATTGTTTAACATTAACATACAATTGTTTTATATGAATCACTCCACTTTGTCTGTTGGTTTTAAAAAGTCATTTCTCCTCTTTTGCTTCCCAACACTCAAATTCTTGGATAATGTTGTTTATTTTGCTTCCTCCGGCTTTCATTTTGCTCACTTTTACCCTCTCTTCCAGCGTCAGAGCTCTTCTTGTCTTAGCTGCTTGACATCCAAAGGTCCGTTTTGTCACCATTTTAGCAATGCAACGTTCTTGCTGCGTCTGAAACGAACAATAACAAATACTTCCTGGACTACTGCGCATGTGTAAACCAGTGTGGTGGTTGCTGTTGCCGTTTCCGAACTAACCTGTAGAGGTCGCTGTTGGATTAGACTTCATTGTAGTGAATCTCTTCGCAAGCCAAGAGCAGAAAAATAGATTTCGTATAACGTAACAGGGGGATTTTTCGTCATAGGGGGAGCACAAAAGTGGGAATGGCTTACATGCATGACATTTTTTTCACATTAGGGGGTATTTTCGCCCATG
Organism: Hippocampus abdominalis; assembly: GCA_018466805.1. Lineage (NCBI taxonomy): Eukaryota > Metazoa > Chordata > Actinopteri > Syngnathiformes > Syngnathidae > Hippocampus > Hippocampus abdominalis. The sequence continues at coordinate 10,280,173 of CM031704.1, read as the reverse complement.
TAGGTTTTGTTGTAGAGGAGTTTCACTGTGTTTTTCATCATAGGGGGAGCACAAAAGTGGGAATGGCTTACATGCATGACATTTTTTTCACATTAATTTTCGCCCATGTAGGTTTCGCTGTAGAGAACTTTCACTGTATTTTGACTGAAGACGTTTTATAGACACCCCCCCCC